>CM017797.1:8615136-9353977 GCA_008086715.1 Sitobion miscanthi
ACTTTTCTACTAAGTAGCTACTTGCCTTTGTAGCTTGTATTAATTACAACTTAATTTCCGTAGATTTATTGAATATAGAAAAACATTACTCAATCCATCCTTAATTCTTTTTTCATTTAAAATTATAAAATTACACTGTCATAATGTAGATTCCCATCTACAAATTAATATAACTCAATTTATTTATTTTTTGATTTAAATCGGAGGCACTAAAATATTTTGTTCGCCTACTACTCATGTGTATTAGTCATAATACTGTTCAGTTTTGTATAACTTATGATAAAATAGAACTATTCAAAATGTATATACATTTATAATAATAATTTTGCTACATTTAATAGTATTTACTATTTAGTATCTATTTAGTTCATAAAATAGTATAAGATCTGTATTTATTTATTAATTTTTCATAGTTAACACAAAACACCCTTCTGCCTGCAACTATTTGAGAACCACCGATTTTAAAATAAACTGCTATCATTTCATAACTATACAAAGTTATTTAATTAGTAATCTGGCATAAGTTATGCCATTGTAACGATTATCGTCGTTGACATCGTAAATTACTCCCTACGTTAAAAGACTTGAATTCTTAGGGCTGTTTTAACAATGTCCGGTTAAAGTGATTTGACACTTAACCAGCCAAATTCTGCCGGTAATAAAATCTGTTATCAGTCGGTTAGCATTACCTGCACCCTTCCGTACATTGTAAGAATGTCCCTTATAAATAATAAAAAATAAAATATTTAAAAATCAAAGTATCTATGTAAATTTATTATTTAAAACAAATATTTAAACCAAATGTATTTATAGATCTCTTGTTTAATTTTTATTAAGGGTGGACACTGGACATCCCATATTATAAAATTTTATTGTGTACCTGTTAAATGTTTTAAACAATATGCATTTTTAAAATTTTAAATTTTAAATAAATTCAATGTTATCTTTAGCAATAAATAATTAAGATTTTAACTTCAATAAGGTTGTACACAATATTAAATAAACACAAAAATAATATTAAATTAAATTGTTCCATACAATTATATATATGTTAGTATTGTTATTTTTAGTTTATAAATACATATTTTATCAGAAATACTTATTTATTATTAACTATAATAAGTATATTGTATTTAAATAAATAAATAATTTGTAACCAAAAGAGATAATTATTATAATTAAATTGAATTAATAGTTACTCAATATTACTGGTCTATACTCAATGCTATTATGTATGAAAACATTTTATGTTCATTGACTATAACAAACCATATATTTTATACAGGGATTATGATTGTTGTATCTATTTTAGACCTTTATTCATTAATTATACATCTCTGTTGTAACAGATTAAGAAAGTTCCATTCCATTTTAGTTTGCAACCTATTCTATACTCAACTATTAGTTAATTAATTTAGAGTTTAAACATCTGTGAGCGTTCAAGCCCAGTACATTAGCCCCATATATTATTTTTAATAAATTAATAATTTTTTTTATTTAGTGAAATGATTTAACTTTAATTCCATATCAATAATCATTAACAACATTTATCACATTTTTAAGTTTTACATTTACATATCTTGTTGAAATAATTAGTAGTTGAAATCTAGGTCAATTGCTATCATTGGTTTTTAGGTATAGCAGACAATTTCCACCAGTATGCTGATCTTTTACCCACCCATAATATATTATAACAAGCACATGGCTTTAGGTCAAATATATTTTTTTAAATCCAATGCATCAATTTATGAGGAATCTTGTATGCAAATTTTCAAGCTATAATTATTAAAATTAAACATTTTTAAATTTTTATAATAAAAATATATTTAAACAATTTAATACATTTTTTTTAGATTCTAATTTACATTTATTTATCTAAAAAAGTGTGGTTAGCTTTTGGAGTGTAAAAATGTTTATACAGCATTTATAAAGTTAAATTTTAATGAGTATATTTGTTTAAAAGGTATTTATGGGGTCCATATATGAATAAGATAAGGAATCAAAACTTTTATTAAAATCCATATAGCATAATTAAATCAATCAGTATTCAAAACGTTGGAATAAAAATATGTCTACATGAAAAATCATTAGTATTGAATTCCTTCAAGTATTATTTTAAAATTCCATACTACTGAGTACTGGAAGCTAAATGTCATAATCTTTGGGGGATCATTGACTGAATACCTAGTATAACTACATAATACATTGAATAATTGTGTATAATTTAATAGTATAGTATTTACCTAAACATATTTCTGATCCAAGTAAATTATTTTTAGTAAAATGAGTTATTCTTTAGTACCTATTGATTAATTATATGATTTCTATATTAAAAAAATAAATAATAATTTTAAAATACATTGTTTTTACCTATAGTGTCAGAGACACTATCTATTTTTATTGGTTCCCAATGGACCATTGAAAAAATATCTGTTAGCTGTTAAAAACTCATCAATATGAATATAGCTAGTCACAACATTCCGTTGATTCATCAGCCAGATCCTACCCAAGATGTTGCGTTTGAAACAGATACTGAATAAAATGTATAGCGTGATTCTAAATACTCTAAACTTTAATATTCAAAATATAAAATGTTAGATCAATATATTTTATTAATATAATTAAATAATTTAATTCTTTTATTTAATATTATTCGTATTGTCCTTTATTTACTACTTTAACCTCAGAATTATATTTTTCAGCTTGGCACTCGGTTATAGAAGATGAAGAATCATCTATAAGTATGTTAATTTTACTGATTGTAATTAAATTAAATTTGTAGGTAATAATATAATTTTATGATTTTATTAGGTTCACAAAAAATTATTTACTTCAAACCTGAAAACACTGCAGAAGTTCTAAATGGTATAAATACTTACTTAAAATGAAAATTGTTATTTTTATCAGAATTTGAATTTTTTTTTTTTAGGTTTTCAAGCATTTGATTTAGACACATATTGGATCAAACGTTTATACAATAATATCACTAAGTCAGTGCCATAAGTTGTTGGTATAGTGAATTATTTTTTAGAAATTATTTTACCAGACTCGCCCATAGCTCACAATGTATCAAAGACACATGAACACTTGCGCGAATGATTAGTCATTATTGTGTCAAAAACCGTAGAAATGAATCTATGTCTTTAAACACTGAATGGGACAGGAGGGAAAATATGGCAACTAGTAGTTAAGTAGTATTACCTAGTAGTAGAATTCAATGTTATAAAGATACCAATTTTTAAATATTATTGTAAAAGTATTGATTTTAGTGAATTGTTGTTTCCTCATAATGAACTTTTGTTTGTTTATAGTTATTATTATTTTTATTATTATTATTATTATTATTACCACATTATACAAATTTATGTTGTGAGTTATCTGAACAAGACTGAAATTTGTATAAAACAAAATTACTTTTTGAGCGATTATTTTATTTTTAATCCTTATTATTTTGAATATTATGAGACCTAAAGCCAATACTTATTGTTTGTTGAAGTTTGAAGTTAGTTTTTTATTGTTTGTAAAAATGTTATATAATAATTAGTTCCCATTGATTTTGAATATTGGCCTTTTGTCTCATTTATGTAAAATTTCTGTTTAAAAACAACTTTTTCCTCATTTATCCATTATTTGTTTTTGAATATTAAAAAAATTGAAAGGGAACATACAAAATAAAAAATTTATTGTAATTATAAATTTTTGCCTGATCAACATTTACTTGCTTTGGTAATAAGTAATAACAGACAACTAGTTCCTAGGAATTTATTTTTGTATATCAATTCAATTATTTTTTTAATTCATAGCAAAGACTGACGAGCTTTTAAAATACACCTTAAATCTCGTATTATAGACCAAAACTTCATTTGAATTGGTATACTAATATTAACTTTTTTGTTATAAATTGTTATTAGATACTGTTAGTTGTATGCCTACAATAAGTGTTAGATGATCAAATTATTTTGTTTAATTGTTGGTAATGACTATTGTATTTAGTAAATAGGCGTCCAAAGTTGCTACATACATCTTATAAATAAATGCATTAATTGTTTTTATGTACAACTAAAAAATGTTATAAATTGGTTTGCTTTATTTGAATGAATAAATAGTAATTTAATGTTATTTTTAGTTCTATATTATTTATTAGTACCTATAGCCTATTTTAATTGATACAGCACATAAAAAAAATAATAGCTGGTAATTAGTGTTCAAATAATATTGTAAGTTTTCTCAAGATTTTGTAAAGCATAAACCATAATATATAATACAAATATAAATGCCACAATTTTAACTCTGAGTAGTTTATTTAAATATTTTGCCATATAATTTAATAGATAGGTATTATAGAATTGTAATTTATATTTTTAAAATACTGGGAATTTCCAATTTATACCTCTCAAAAGTATCAACTTGGTTCTATTTATTATTAAAAATCACCCTAAAAGTTGAAAATTAAAGCATTGTCTACTACATTTGGTCCAGCAAGACTACATATTGCAGACTGACAAAAATCAGTATCCCCACTCCATCATGGAAACAGTTTTGATGGAAGGGTGACGTATTGGGATGGGCAGAATCGGCATGCTCTCTCAATGGAGGTAGCATAATCAGGGACGGATTGGGCCACTGGGAATTCAGAAAATTGTGCTAAATAGTTGACGCCCTACTGCGGGCATTACAAAACTCCACAGCTCACAGGGACATGGGTCTGAAACGCGATTACTAGAAAGACAATTTTAAACTCCAAAAGCAGGATCGTTAGGTTTAAAACACAATATTTTAAACATGAATTTAAAACGTTTGGTTCATTGTTTAAAACAAATAAAACAAATGTTTAAAACAGTGTAAAATCCAAGTGAATATTATGTTTTTTTGGTTTATTATTAATAATAAATAATAATAGATATCCTCCAGAAAAAAAGTTAAAGTATTAAATAATTATATCTATTACCATCCTTCATTAAAAATTTTTTTTAAATTTATTAAATAAATTACTTAATTTAAAATGTCTACTTAATAGTTAATAGGTATATAATACATACTATAATGTCCACATAAAACATCCATTCAGAAAATATTTAAAATACATATCAAATACTTTTAAGATTTAAAATAAGTAATAAATGAACAGTGAAACATATACTAGTACACTGCATATTGACAAATAAGTATAGAACTATAAAAGTAAATTACAAGTTAAATTCAAATTGAGTAATTTTAAATATACTGTTTAAAACTCAAACAATTTATTTTGTTTAAAACATTGTCTTAAACAGAAAAAAAATGTGGGTAAGTGGATGTCACTCTGCTGTACAGTACGACCGTAGGTTACAAGTGGATGATTTTAAAGGGTGGTGTTAAATTTTAATTCAAAGATATAATATTATTGTATAAGAAAAAAAGATTCTGAGCGAACACCGTCAGACAGTCTATGATATTACTAAGTATATTTTATGATATTGTGAATAAAGTAATTTATATGTAAGTAACCTATTTATGAGGAACCTTGTTTTAAAAGGTTAAATACTTAACGATAAAAGTCAAACATTTTATACATTTTGTCAAAAATCGATCTTTATATGCTTAAAAAAAAAATTGTGCTTATGTGTTTTTAATATTTTTAAACTGCTATAATTGTAACTGTAAATTTTACATGTATCAATTTATTCGTTTTTAAATTACAACAAAATAAGAATATTACTATATGAGAATTCGAATGAATATCGAAACTAGTAAAAATATGAGCTTTAAATGCTCATGAAAATTTAATTTGACTTTCTTGTAGACATTTTTTTTTTGATAATGGTAGAAAAACTTATAAGGAATCTTGT
Organism: Sitobion miscanthi; assembly: GCA_008086715.1. Lineage (NCBI taxonomy): Eukaryota > Metazoa > Arthropoda > Insecta > Hemiptera > Aphididae > Sitobion > Sitobion miscanthi. The sequence goes on from CM017797.1 coordinate 8,620,965, forward strand.
ATTAAATTTTTTATGAATTTCTAATTCAAAATAATTTGCGAATTTTTGTGATTTTTACGTATTTTGTTAAGATTTGAACTTTAAATGGTCATGCGGCCGTTTTTTTTAGAGTTACACCAAAGACCATAATCGATTTTGCGTGGAAATTCCTGTTTTTCCTTAATTTTTATTTTGTTTTTCCGGCGCATTTGAAAACTAATGGGACCTACTAGATTTACTTTCCTACTGGAAAAGTAACTGAAGTTGAAACATTTTTTCGATTATTTATTGTGTACACAGACACAAAAAACACACATCATTGTAAAATCAATTTATTCATCGCTTCGTGATCTAAAATACATTTAAAATAAAAATAAAAATGCTTGCATAATATAGTAAATTGTTGATAAAAAGTGTTTAGAAATCATTTCTTCACTCATATGGTTTCAATACTTAAAAGACTCAATGACATCATCAAAGTTTACACTTATTGCCAATTCTCGTTTGATACTAATGAGTAATGGTTAATTAACTATAGTACCATCTAACCTGTGATATAATGCATGTTACGTAGCTATACAAATTGATGAGCATTTATAATAATATAATGTTCTATTATTTGTGTACAGCAATAAAACAAGATTATAAAATTACAAAATATAATACAAATATCAAAATCTGAGTACAGACTGCTCAAATTTTTTTTGTCCAGGCATTTGTTGAACAGTTGGCTGGGAGGGCTAGTGCCGACCCAGCCTCCACTTCATAAACACGCCTATGAATTTGAATTCAATGATAAATAATTGCTGACAAAAGACAATTCTGACTGAAGATAGTATTAACATGTAATATTAAGTTTTTATAAAGAAACATTTTTTTTACTTTTGATCCCATTAAAATACAAACTAGATTCATTTTTCTACCAGAAAACAATATGCATTTTTTTCTCCTAAAAGTGACTTCAGACACATAAATAACAATTCATTTTGTTTTAATCATTTTAATGCACTGACATTTTCAAGGTTATCAATATAATATTATAAAATAAAGTACAAATTGCATACATTTTTAAAACAACATTTTTCAAAATCAAAATTATATTGTTGTAATTAATATAATTTAAAGAATATTTATGTATTAAACTATTTTTGTAAATACATATTATACTTACCTATTATAAATTTTACATCAACCTAAACTACAATACAATATATAAAACTTTCAAAATAGCACAAGTCATATAAAAAATTGTAGAAATTAATTAACACGACGCATGTCAAATTTTTACAATAAAAATAGATGTTAACATTTACATTATAGTTATTTATACATTAGTATTTTATGTACAAATATTAATAAGTTAGAAAACAATATCACGTTTAAAAATAGTTGTAAGAAGACATATTTGCAAAAAAGTACAACTATAATATTATGTAATAATACAATATACTCCTTTTCAAAACAGAACATACCGGCTACCATTTATGTTCGGCGGTGTGCATCCCCCACTAATTTCCCATTGTTAGTGTAATCAAATGGTTCTCGACACACCAATCGAATCATTTGACATGAACGAAAGCGGTAGGTTCTCTTTTGAAAAGGAGTATAGTATATTCAAATATTGTGTTCTTTAGTAGTAGATAATAAATAAAATTATTTTAATTTTAGCTTAGTTTTAGTAAATATTTCACTATTTTTTTTAATCCAGGGATGTTCAATGACATCAGTTAGTGGTAATCTAGACTTTGGAACTTTAACCAAAAGCTTTGAAATCAAATGTCTAGAGCTCTCACTCATATAAGGTTTGAAACCATACATTACAGCACGAATTTTTCTAAAAGTCTCTGCCTGTTCTGAGCTCTCAAAAGGTGGTGATCCACATAAGAATTCATAACACAGCACTCCTAAACACCAATTATCAACATATTCGTTATATGTTTGAGAGTCAACCATCTCTGGTGGTAAATAGTCAATAGTGCCACACATGGTGTTTCTACATTTGGATGGTGCATGAACAGACCATCCAAAATCTGCCAACTTTATAACATGATGACTAAACAATAGGAGATTTTCTGGTTTTATATCTCTGTGAATAACACTTTGTGAATGACAATATCTTAAAGCATCAGCTACTTGTCGTAAATAATATGCAGCTGTTGGTTCATCAAAACGTTTATGTGGCTGTGAGTTCAATACTTTAAATAATTCACCTTCTTGGGCAAATTCTAAAATTAAATATATTTTTTTTTCGTCCCAAAAATAAGTCAGCATTTTTAGAATGTTGGGGTGAGTAAGATGCGTTTGAATTTCAATTTCTCGTCGTACTTGATGTTCCATATGATCTTTTACCAATTCTGATTTAAACATCATTTTTAAGGCAACCATATATTCCGTATTTTTTTCCCGAGCAAGATATACACGACCAAATTTTCCACGACCAAGTGGTGTTCCAATTTCAAAATCACTTAATTTCCACTGATGATTTGAAGGCCGTTTAGAATAAATTTCCTTCATTTTTTTTTCTATGTGTTGAACAACTTCATTTTGAGATTCAGTTTTATGGTTTTCTCCAACCACAGCCATTATATAAATATAATTGAAGATTGACAAAAATACAAACTGAAACAATAAAAATAATATATTAGAATCCATAAATTAAATATTAGATTTAATTAAGCAGCCATACAGTGTTAAATCTAAAAATAAAAATGATTTATTATTTATTAATTACTAGAAGACGAGAAGAATAAAATAAAATATAATATTGTCTAATTATTCTTCGAATTATTCAATTCGATCATATTGCAACAAAATAAATCTAAATGACTAATGGTTGTTAGCAGGGCTCTGAACTTAATGTGCTTTAGCTTGATATATCTTGTATCAAAAATAAGAAAATTTGCACTTTTATAATATACATTTGTTTTAATTAAATTATTTATGTTTAAAGAAACCTACAAAATTTACATAATTTATTACGAAAAATTATGAATAATTTTATAAAATACAATAAAACTTCAGTGCCTGTCTGATTGTTATTATATTGTTACCAATCATAGTTTCAATAAATAAAAGTTTGAAGTTAAAGTAATGCTTTAACATTAAAGTATATTGCTTCAGTCATTAGCAGACAGATGTCAGACGTGTGACAACTAATTTATTATTCTTGAGCAATTTGATAGATGGCTCACCTCTCTTTGCTCATATTAACTTTAAAGTTCCTACTTACTCCACTAGATATCTAGATCACTCTATCACTTTGTCATTCCACTTCATTATACTAACTGTGGTAGGAATGATCTAATTCTTCGGATGGTAATGGTAATTTGGTTTATTACTTTTAAGTTTTATTCCATTATTATTGTAATACATAAGTTTTACTGTGTATTTAAAATAAATACAAAAACAGTATTATTCAAAAAAATGTATTCAAACACTTAATAAGGTTGGACAAATATACCTTATGTTCAAGGACAATATGAGAAATGAGTAGGCAGCTGGTAGGTCAACTTTGAACCAACTGTTATTGTGTGTCAGATTTTTAATCGATAATAATTTACGCCACTGATTGGAAAAGCTAATTAAAGAAAAAATGGGAAACAGCAGACTTTGGGACATGCAAAACAATTACATGGACAACAATATTTATCATCTGAACCATATATTAATAAATTAAGGCTCTCGCCTCTCTAGTCTAGACCATGCCTATTACGAAACAATTTAACAATCGTCTCGTTATTATTACAGTGCCTGCCTCGATAGACTTCAGTTGAGGCACTCCATGTCAACATGTTTTCATTATTAAATACTCATAATTTGTAGTAGTGAAACTGTACCTGAACCAAATTGTGTAATACTTCGTGTTTCTTTCCTACTCGGCCTCTGAAGTTTCGGACGTTTAAGTAGAACCATAGACAAGAATATGTCTGTGTTTACAAAATAGTAACTGCTCAATCAGTCGGACAGTCACGTCTTGTCCTAGTGGAAGTTCGGACTGACGAACTCCGAAGTTGCGTATAGAACAAAGAATATATTAGCGAGTAACGACTATAAGTCGTACGAATAACGATTTTTTTATAGTGTGTTGTGGAAATGGAACAGACGAACACTTAAAAATTAAAAAATTAAAATGAATAACGAAAAAGCCGTTTGACGACGATTTGAGTCAGTGGCCAATGAGACGGGCTTGTTCGGCCGCCTTCGAAATACCGTGTCTCCATTGGTCCACGAAACCATGGATTTCGACGTTTATCACACGGACTGTTTGTCTGTTTTGCTTATCACCATTTAGGCTCAGGGTCAGGGCTGTTGAATTTTTATTTTGCAGTTCGCACCCGCCACCCGGCTACCTATAGTTGTTTTTGCTTTTTACACGGTCAGACGCATTATCAATTATCATATTTTATCGTTCTCCATCGTCATTATATCGTCATTTTCCGCTTAAAAATTGTAAATCGTAATACGCAATGCCCAAAATGAACGGTCGATCGAATTATACATGACAGTGTACGATGTGGAAATCGCCACCTTAATTCTCAGACGCTCCAAAATAGTTTCGCATATGTGATCACTGCGCGCTGTTTGTCGAGCGTTTCGTTCTCGCGAAGCTGTATTATATATTCTTTTTTAATATCGAGAGTGATATTAGAGGTCTACAATGAAGGCATCGATATGTATTCTATTTCTTGTGCTCTGCGGCACGGGACTCAATAATGGCGAAACCAAAATAGTTCTACTGTCTTCCTCCCAACCGATTGCAGCCGACAATGAAGTCAAGAATGTTTCAAATTCCTCAACTACCCCAGAAGTGTCGACGGTCGTGACCAATGAGACGAGTACCAATATGACTGAAAAATCAACAGTCGTCACACCCGGTGAGCCTGTATTGCCTAAAAAAGGATCTGCTGAAGAAGAACGCAACAGTTCAATCGCTATTTTCTTTGTGCTCAGTGTTCTTGCTCTAGGCATACTGCTCATTCATCTCATGTTGTCCACACATTTTCAGTACCTACCTGAAAGTGTGGTAATTGTGTTTCTCGGTGCTGTTATTGGTCTCATTATTAATCTCATGTCTGAACAGCATATTGCTAATTGGCGCAATGAGGAAGCATTCTCTCCAACAGCATTTTTTCTCGTCCTGTTACCACCAATTATATTTGAATCTGGTTACAATTTACATAAAGGAAACTTTTTTCAAAACATAGGTTCTATTCTAGTGTTTGCTATTATTGGCACACTATATCGGCTTTAGTTATTGGTGCTGGTATCTATGTCCTTGGCCTAGCTGAGATAGCGTACAAATTAAGTTTTGTTGAAAGCTTTGCGTTTGGATCGTTAATTTCAGCTGTTGACCCTGTAGCCACAGTAGCTATTTTCCATGCGTTGGATGTAGATCCTGTATTAAATATGTTAGTATTTGGAGAGAGTATATTGAATGACGCAATTGCCATCGTATTGACTACATCAGTATTACAGTCTAACGGACCAGCTATGAGCACTTCTGAAGCTGTACTGACAGGCATCAAGCAGTTCTGTTTGATGTTTTTTGCTTCAGCTGGTATTGGAGTAATATTTGCATTAATAAGTGCACTGTTATTGAAATATGTAGACTTGAGGAAAACACCTTCATTAGAATTTGCTATGATGTTGGTGTTCACTTATGCACCGTATGTCTTGGCTGAAGGCATTCATTTATCGGGTAAATTATTACCTGATATTTCACTTTTTATATTTTGTCTCTAAATTTTAATAATTACATTTTTTTTTAGGAATAATGGCTATTCTGTTTAATGGAATTGTCATGTCACATTACACTCATTTCAATTTGTCAACAGTCACACAAATTACAATGCAACAGACAATGAGAACATTGGCATTTATAGCAGAAACTTGTGTATTTGCTTATCTTGGACTAGCACTATTCAGTTTCAGATTACACTTTGAACCGGCTTTAGTAATTTGGAGTTTAATTCTGTGTTTGATTGGACGTGCTTGCAATATATTCCCATTGGCTTATTTGTGCAATAAATTCAGAGAACATCAAATTACGAAAAATATGATGTTTATTATGTGGTTTAGTGGTAAGTTTCACATCAATATGAAGTATTATCTTTTATAGAAGTGTTAACTTTAAATAATAGTTAAATTCATTAAAATAATGCAGATTGTATGAGGAATTAATATCCCTTTATAATTATTATTATAAATTGAATAGATCAGATATGCAGAAAACTTCCTGAAAATCATTTCAGCTGTGCCTTTGTTTATCAATCATTAGTATATTTTCAATTTTGTTCCTTTCTCTCCTTAATTATTTTGCCTCTGTTAGGGTTAAGTTAGGAAATAGTCAGGGGGAGGAGGGACTAAGGCTTCTGAATTTATGTCTTTGATTGGTTGTATTTATTTAGTAATCAAATGCTACTAATTTTGTTATTCTATATTAGTGTATTGGCCATATTATTCTTCTTATTTTTTGGTCTTTGTAAAAAGTACAATATTTTAACAATAATTATTTAGAGTGACATCTTGGCTGAGTTTTCTATGCTTTGCTAAATTATCCGGTAATGAATAATGATTCTACATAGCATAGATTTCTTAGAAATTATACTTTAATTAGGTATTATATATAATATTTAAAATGTAAATTTCCTTCTACTAACCTATTCATATTCTTGTGTATTTTCAGTGTTCAGTGTAAAACTTATTTATTTAGTTGCACAATCAATTACTAAAATAATGAATTATAAAAAATTATTTGAATGATTGTTTAATTATTTTTTTTGTTTTGAGGAAAATTAGTAATTACTATTTAATGATAATTTCTATATCAAATAATAAATTGTTTTTAGGTTTAAGAGGAGCTATTTCATATGCATTGTCATTACATTTAGAATTCAGTAATGAAACAAGACATGTGATAATCACAACTACATTGTGCATAATATTAGTCACAACTTTGTTGTTTGGTGGTTCAACAATGCCACTAATGAAGGTAAATTTTCTTGACTTAAAAAATCAAACCAATACTTAAGTTTTTCTCTCCAGATTTTGCAATCTTCAAAAACTGGGAGAAGCACTCGTCGTCGAAGAAAAGACAAAGCTATATCTCTTAGTAAAACAAAAGAATGGGTAATTTCAAAAAATACAGATTAGTTAGTTTTTATTACCTATTATATTATGTTAGTAATTATTTGTACACACTTATGTTAGGGGCAAGCAATTGATTCTGAACATTTATCAGAACTGACTGAAGAAGAATTGGAAGTTAATTTTATCCAATCAAGAATCAGTGGATTTGCTAAAATGGACATAAAATACTTTATACCATTTTTCACCCGGCGTTTTACACAAGAAGTAAATTTTTTTTTTTTATACGGTACATACAACTAAAAAAAAATATATATACAGAAAACTTGATGGGAGGAGTCACCCAGTGGTAACACTTCCTTACTTGATGATTTTTTTTTCAATGTATATCGTTATAATTTAATTACTCATTGAGAAGATCTCGACACCATTTCCTTCTGAGCCTCCTGGGAGGGTTCCCAGGAGTTGATAAAGTGGCAAGGTTTGAAATGAGGGGGTTGGTATGAGAAGGGAGTTTTGAGTAGAATTGTTTGTACAAAGTTACTGCTTTTTGGTGGACTGTTTTAATTTTTAGATCGGTGTGTAAAGTTAGGTTTGAGATATAAGGAGGAGAATTTATGATTTTATGAAGAATGTTATTTTGAAAGGTTTGAATTTTATTAGTGTTGGATTTTTTGGTATTGCCCCAAAGCTGAATACCATAGGTTCACATAGGCTTAATCAAGGATTTATAAATTAAGAGTTAAGTTATGTTTGTTTTTGAAAATTAGAGTTTTGGAGATTCAGAGTTGTGCATTTAAGGCAAGTCTTTTAATTTCAATGTGATGTGACCATGTGATTCGATGGTCAAAAAAAGACCTAAGTATTTAGCCGATTGAGAGAAAAGGATTTGAATATTGTCTAGAGTAGTGATTTTCAAACTGGATGCCGCAGCACACTGGTGTGTCGCGAGCATTTACTAAGTGTGCCGCGGTCTTTCGGAAAGTTCAACAATTCGTACAAGAATAAAATTATAAAAATATAATTAATAAAAATTTGTTAGGCCGTCAACCACACATTTTTAATTAAATGTACGTATATAATTATAATTCAATGCAATTTTGATCATCTAATTATTCAGTGCAAAAAAGAAGGTCAGTGTGCCGTGAAAATTTTTTGAGGGGTACGGTGTACCGCGTTTAATAAAAGTTTGAAAACCACTGGTCTAGAGTCACCATAGGGCAAGGAGGAAGAAGAAGAGTCAAAGTTGTATGAAGTGATTTGGATTGGTTGACTTTGATATGCCATTTTTTATACCAATCAGCCATGAGGTCAAGGTGGAGTTGAAGATGGAGAGAAGCTATGTGAGGATTATCATGGATAGAAACAGCCTTGTCATCAGCAAACTCCGCAACAGTTGTGTACGAAGAGTTGGGTTGATCGGCAGCGTAGATGTTGTATAATAAGAATGTGCCAACTCTGACCTAAAAGTAATGATCTGTGAGGTAGGATTTGATTAATAAGTAGGTTGGGTGAAATATGGGCTTTATTTTATTTAGCAGTCCCTCATGTCATACCCTATTGAAAGCTTGGGATGTATCCAAGAAGACACAGGTGCAATAACTTTTTTTTTCAAGGGAGAATCTGATAGCATCGACTAGTCTGTGCAGTTGGTGTATTGAGGAATGAGCAGTACGAAAACCAAATTAAGTATTTGGTAATATGGAACTGGAAGATATGTAAGGAAGTATTCTTTTAAGAATTATTCTTTCTAAAATTTTGCTGAAGAAGGGAAGGAGACCTATTGGTCGGTAGGAGGAAGATATGTCAGGAGGCTTATTAGGTTTTGGAACTAGAATAATTGTTATAGAGAATTTCTAAAGCATGGGAAAATATGACAATCTTAGACACACATTATATATAACAATTTAACTTTGAGATAAGAAGTAAATTAAAAATTATATTTAATTATGAAGTTTTCATTATTATATACAAAATTGTATATAATTTTAATTAAAAATTATTAATCTATATCATGTACAATATTGTTTGAAAAACTGAAAAAAAAATATTTTAGGAATTGAAAGATTGTAAAACACAGATGACCGATTTAACTAATCAATGGTATCAAGCAATTCGTATATCACCAACTGCATCCGATGATGATAAGACTGCAAACAATGGACAGCCCCAGACATCTAGCCGTCAATCTAGTTGACAATTACAGCAACCACCAGTTGTGAGGCAAAGTAATGGAGGGGAAACGCAGTCTTTGATACACCGTCAAAACTTCAAAATATAACGGTTTTGTTTTACAGGTAATAATTTGTTAAGTGACATTCAGAGCTTGTCTGCATCGAGTTTACCACATACAACCAGCCAACCGCAATAATTTTAACAACTTTACTATTCAATGTACTTAATGTATACTACAAATATAAACAGAATTTATTCCAACTATTCTGATGGCTGGTTCACAAATCTTTAATGACCATTGTGAATTATGACTCGGAAAATTTGGTGTAATTGAAATGTACTTTAACACTTGAAGTCTGAATATAAACAACACATTTAATTGCACAAATTTATACTGTTAATGTTATACTCTAGAATTTTTAAAAACAAGTGTGATAGTCATTATAATTTATGTACTTTTGTGAAGTTCATAACATTCTATTTATTTTTTTGTTTTCGTTTAAATATTTAGTTTATCTTATATTTATAATTATTTCTATATGATGAAAGTAACTGCCTTGAAAATAATAACTACATAATATATATATTTTGAAAAATGCCTGTGTGTGCCATTTAATAATTATTTTTTTATACCTAATTATATTATAATGATCTATAAAATGAGCTTCTTATAATAAGCACACAAGTATACCATTCTAGTAAGTGCTTACTCTTTCATTAATACACAAACATAAATATATCATAACTACTTTCCTGGGCTTCTGCTTGAATGACATGTATATTTTTTATTGTTACGATTAATAAAATATAAATACATTATTTAAAGTATTTTCCCAACTATCATAATATTATGTAAGCGAGTATGCATGATATTTATAAACTATAATATGTTATTGCATTATTTCATTTTTTTTTTTTTAGTATTTACAGATATTTTTGTAAATACTTTTTTTTTCTGGTTAGAAGTAACCAAAATAAATTCCTTATTTTGACTTTTAAAGCAAATTAAACAAATTGGCAGTACTTTTACTCATATGTTACCTTTTTATTTTAGTTTACTTTCAATATAATGTATTAATAATGTATCATATTATTTTGTTGATATATTATTCTATTGTGATATAAAATAAACATTATCAAAAACAAAATGATTTATATTTTTTGTTTTGTTGAATTATATTTGTAATGATTATAAATGCTTAAGCTTAAACAGATTACAGTAAATTGTTGAATACATGTGTGATTGTTAGTTTTAAGATTAGTATTAATACCATTAATACTTTTAATTTATTATCTACATCATATTTGTGACATAATTATGTGTATTATCGAAATATAGTTCATCTTGACTCCAGTGCCGTAGACAGGAATTAAATATTTGGAGGGGGGATTATCATAATAATTACATATTATGTAATAAATAAATAAATACATTTATATGCTTTCCATGTTGTAAAAATTCCTCCCCCACCTGTGTCTACGGCTCATCTTGGCTCTATGGATAAACAACAATTTAATTTATATACAGTTTAATAATATAATGCAAAGTAACAAAGCTTTCACAGTTATAGATGTAATATAGTGTCTACAATCATAAAAATGAATGATTTTGGTATTGTAAATATTGTATTTTATATAGACTTTATTTATCTGTGATATATGATATAACTATAAGTTATTTTATATTAATAACAATATTAAATCTACAAGTTCAAAAATCTAATAATGTAATTTTTTTCTGACTTCCAGACCTCACAATTATTTGAAAAAATTAAATCAAATCTGGTATATCAAATATAATCTGGTATTTCCAAGAAGATTTCCTATAAATCAGTAATCACTAAGACTTAAATGCATATTTTAAAATATCATTTTTGCCAATGGAATTTAATAATTCATTGAGACAATGAAAATGTATTATACATCACCATTGAATTGTGTACTGTTATGGATGTGTCAAATTTGAATTTAATGATAAATCATTGCATATTATAGGTATAAAACCGTGGCACCTTAGTTGTGTTCCGTAAAAAGGTAAACACGAATTGCGTCCCACTATATTGGTTAGGTAGTAGAATTTTATTTCTTTTTCAGGGATCTTTGTGGTTATTATCTATTAGGGAGCTTGGGCTCTGATATTATGACCAATTTTTTGACTGACGTTTTTTTTTTTTTGATGGATATTATTAATCATTATTAAATATTATTTTTGACCGACATTTTAATATTGATTTTATTATATTATGGACTATATTGATTTTGATTAGATTTAAGTGATTCAATGTTTATTAATTTTTTTTATTACATTTAATTAACACATTTTTGATTATATTTATTATTTATTTTTTGTTAGTTGTTTAAGAACCATTAATTAAAATACACAAATTGCGTCCTGGATTTTTCAGGACGCAACTCATGTGCTCCCTATTAAACGATTCTGACGGTATGCTATTACCAAGTATATTTTATCATTTGATAACACATCATTTCCCAATTGGTTGTGTGTATACGATCGGTGTAACAAAAAAATTATCCGTAACAACTGATTTTTACACTGGAGAATGGAGATGTTTACCTGGTGCCAAAATGTTTATTAAAAAACAACTTCTACTCCAAACACGTTTTGAGATAAAAATTTCAGTAATGCAATTATACCAGTATTCAAGGGGATGTTACTGTTGTCTTAAACTGTAGAATAATTTCGATACTTAGTCATGTAGCATTGTAGATAAATTTTTCAAATCTCTTGCCATGCGTAATTTTCAGCCATCGGTTAGCGCTATCCTAATAGACGAGTAGCATAGATTTCGCCCTATAGGTGATCTGTTAGATCTACATATTATAGTTGCAAGTTTCAACATTTTATTTACTAAATAACTAATATATTAGGTACTGATGCGTTCATTGATCACTCATAACTCATAAGTAAAATTCCTATATACAGATATTTCCAAAGAGTTTGTCTTGGTCAATAATGCTATACTTTTGTTTTATATGACCGTAAACAATTTGTTTAAATCAAAGAAGCATTATCTACAGTATAGTTAATGCTATTTCAGGTGCAACACAAGGGGTCATCTTTCTCCATCCTACTTTTTTCGCTGTTCATCAATGACATAAAAAATATAATACGTCACTGTCACTTCCTATTATTCGCTGATGGCCTCAATTCAGTGATACTCTGGGGTCTAGGCAGACTTTAAAATGCCATTCTTTAATCTTTAGATCCTTCTCCATTATTTATACGTATAACATAATATTATATAATGTTATAACATATCCGATATACCTACTTATAATATATCTTCGTTCAACCAGATAGTAAATTAGTAAACGCATTGAATATAAATTGTTCCTATAATCTTTATCATACAGGGTGGCTTCACCAATATGGCTGGGGGGGAGGGGGTCATAATTTTGATATTTTAGTGAAATGATTTTTGTAACAGTATACAATTGTTTAGAAATACAGCAATCATATAGTATTGTTTAAGTAGTTGGGTTTCTAAAATCATCGGGTAATTTTCATGAAGAATAAAGCTAAGGTATTTACAAAATAACAACTTAAAATTTATTAAATATACATAATACATAAAACATCAGGAAACAATCAGTTGTATTCATTCATCTGAAGAATTTTTCATTTTTTTCTAGTTGACTGCTTTAGTAGGTACATTTTCAGTTTTGTTTAATCTGTAACAATTACAACAAAATTAATTTTATAAATTATATTGTGATGATACATCAAAATACACGAGTCATATGGCATATTTAAAGTATAGTGGTTTATTAAATTAACGCTTTAAAGATGTACCAATTATAATGATAGGTGTTTTTTTTAGTGATTATCATCACCTTTTGTAACAGTAAAAATGCTTCGATCTTTAACTTTGAGGGTGGTTTCAGGGTTTCTAGTAGCAAATGAGTTTAGGTATTTATTCCCATTTCACAAAAAAAAAAAAGAAAAAAACCAGCGAGCTAGTAGATTTTGCTGTCTTGTCTCGAGTTCACCTCACAATTCAGTAATGGATGTATTAAATTTGAATTAAATTATAAGTTATTGAATACAAAAAATTCATAGCGGAAATTGTCTTTCCTACTTACTAGCAGTTTTTACTATGTATATTTTATTATAAATATAATATATTGCTATTTATTTTAAAGTTTAAATAAAAATGTTATTAAATTGTTATCAGTCTAGGTCTCGTAAGTTCAAGCTCTGAAAAATTCCTAAATAAGCATGCAATTATTGAATTATGCACTAAAAATTGGCAAAATATGCATTGAAATGTGCCTTAAAAAGTAGGTTAGTGCAATTATATGCAGTTCTATGCACTAAAAATCTAAAACTATGGATCACAAATATGTAGATTAAAAAAAGGATAAATCATAAGCAATTTTTAAAATAGCATGAATTATCCATTCATAATTTAAAAGTTTTATATTTAATCATTTCACATTGCAACTATAACCATACATTTTATTATATAATGTAAAAATATAAATTATTGAATTTTTCATCAGTTTTTCATAGTATTTATCAATAACAATATCAAAATTATGAATAATATGACCCATACAATTGAAACCCTCCTAAAAATCCCAAATAGGGAAAAATACCTATATTTGATATTTGTATGATATTATATTTACTTGATATTATATACGCGTTGAAATTTTAAATTTTAAAATTTTAGGTAAACTATTCTGTTTCAGATTATGAAATATAAAATATAATTTGTTGTCATTAAAAGAAATTTAAAACTTTACGAATTCGTAAAGTATTAATTGTTGCGTTTTATTATTTCAAATTAACCGTAAAATAATTTGTCTTGTGCAACAAAAAAATAGTCGACGGTAGTAGATTACTAAGTGCCGCCCGAATAGTTCACGTTAAAAAAAAACATAGTCGGATACCATTGAGTAATGTCGCAGTATGAGTATATGACGCAATGTGATAGCAATTATTAATTAATGACCGTATTATTTCTACATTGCCTACGTCATGCTTTTTCAAGTCTTACTATACAGACATTTTTATATTTTAGATTCTGATTTTTCCTTGATAGTGGAAGAGTGTATTTATCTTTTGTCTTTTCCATTACCTTATTTTGTTCTGTTTGTATATTATCGTCGTCTTCGTCGTCGGTAAACGAATCTATCGCTGGGAAGCAGCTACTGGCGCAAGCTAACAAAATCTCCAGAATTGAGTTGTAAATTTTTTTCACGTCCAGGTACTGTTGACAGTTCAGAATCCTCGAGCCCAAATCGAAGAATCTATCGATAAATTTTGCGGATGAATCGATTTTGGTTGTCATTCTATATTATTAATATTCTATAATCGACGGTGAAGTTTTTCTGCAGTTTACCCGTTGTGTATCGGTATGGTTTTAAGCCGATGATAAAACCAATAATACAATAATGACCTTTATACAAAAAACGATGGTTTTGCGGCAATCACACCTTCAATATACCTATATAATAATATAATATTATAAAATGTGTATCGTTCAGACACCTTCGTCCTATGGCGCACTACGACAAACTACAGAGTGCAAACACAGAGCACTACAGAACCCGGACATATTATACAATATTTTATTATACTAAGATATTACACAAAACCGTACCGGTTTTATTGAGTTAGGTTAAAAATTACATGTTTGCGCGCATGATCTTCCGCGTTGACTTGTTTTTTGTACACGTACAGTTTAATAATTAATAATATTATATAGATAGATGTCCGTATTAAAATTTTTCATACTAGTTTTAAATACGTACGAGCAAACGTACTTACAATTTAAGTGCGTGTGTATTAGCCTTGAAATCGTGTACAATGTACCTATGTATACATGTGTATCTATGTGTATTGTATATGTGTACATAATATTATTTATAAATAATAATACTTACTTTGTTTATGTATACTTATATATAAATGAAACACATGCTATAACTATAGGATTTGGCATTGATATTGGTTTTTTGATAAAAAAAATAAATAATATTTATGTACAAACGAAGTATAATATATATTAGCGATATCGTTTATTATTTCCCTTCGTTTTGTTCTTTTGTCGTTGTTATGTATAGGTGGGTACTTACCATAATGCCTTATAGCTGTCCTGCCTAGAGTTTCCTGTGCCGAAGATTGGTCTCTTTATGAATATATTTGTAAAAAATATATATGCCATATTTATACTAATAATTATAATAATAATATAATATATGTAACCAATAGCAACTATCTAAATAAACCAAAAACATAATCTTTTTTCGTTAGCCGAAAAAAAATTCACGTGTGAGCTACATATAGGAGATTAAAAATAAGCTATAAGCACCTTCCAGGCTCCAATAATCTCAAGGATTTAGTTTTTGGAAAATCGGTGTTGTTGTACTTGGCTTTGTGAACTAATTCGACCGAGACGGATAATTCGCCTGTAGCAGATTGGATATAGCACTTGGTATAAATCGAAAGTAGTTCAAACTAGTAACTACTCTCTAAACTGTCCTGATATCTCTAAGAACAATTTGAAATGTTCACAAATTCGGTCAAGTAGTTTTTGATTATAAAAGCTACAAACATACATACATAACATACAAGTGCAGGTGCAGGGTAAAATTTAATTGGGTCAAAATACATGATTCTATAAGAATAATAGTTAGGCATGCGCATGGGCGCAACTAGGGTTAAAATTCTGGGGGGGCTAACAAAACTATTTATCTAAAATAACCCATAGAGGGCTTATATCTAAATCAATAAAGGATATTTATGGGGGGGGGGCTAAATCTTAGTCAAGGGGGCTAAGCCCCCCCTAGTTGCGCCAATAGGTATGTGTATATGCCAAAAAATATATAAAACTTATATAAAAATAAATATAGTAATTACAAACCATAAAAATTGTAATGGCCAATAGCCAGTAGGTATTATGTTAATAATAAATCATGATACATAATTGTAATAATCAAAAAAGCGGGTAAGTGGATGTCACTCTGCTGTACAATAGGTTACAAGTGGGACAATTTATAATGGATTGTATTAAACTTGAATTCAATGATATAATATCATTGTATAAGAAAAACGATTCTGAGCGGAGACGGTTCATCAGTCTGGATTTTTTAAATTTTTATTATTTACTGGGTATAGCCTTTAAGTAGAATTAATATTATAATATTATAATTTTTTATTCGTTGCTACGGTGATAGACAAATCGTTAGACATTAAAATCCCATTTTAAGCGGTTTTTCGTAATTTGTCAATAGTTTTTTCCGTGGCATTAAATAATTATTGAGAAAATCAAAAAATGACCTCACTAAAGTACCATTTTGATCCAATTTGCTAAAAGACAAAGTACTATATGTTGCAATCAAAGCACTTCTTCTGGTAGAAATTGTGTATACAGGATATAAAAAAAAAACACCATTGTAAAACCACTAGCTTCCTCGCTCCGCTCAAAATCTAAAATATGTAGATATAAAAGGTATGTTATATTATCACATTATATGTTTTAACTTATAATATTTTGAACTGTGAACTAAAATTACGTGTTACAATTTGTAGATATTCTAACTATTAAGTGTAATATAAATCCATTATTATAACTATTTATAGCGTTCTCAAACATCATACATTTTTTTTTATTTTGAATTTCTGAGTTAACTTTGTTGAGATATAAAATTTAGTTTTACATAAGCAAGGCTTTAACACTGGCAGAATTTCCATATACCTTCTTACCCATTTAAGGTAAGAAAATAAAACTGCGGTGGAGTTTACATTAACCTTTTCATTACCCTTTTATCTAACCGGTATTCTGGCGGAGTTTATAATCACCTGTGGGCGCACCCGGGGGTATCCTGAAAACCTAATGGTCCTATCAACCCCTGCAGGTTAGGAACATAAAAAAAAATTTAAATTTCTGCAAAATCATCAACATTTTATAAAATTATTAGTTTAAAAATAAAATATTTTTTGTAAAAGAAAATATTATGACTTATGATAAATAATGTCATATTAATATGCTGAATAGCCGAAATTCAATATAAAATCTACCAAATAAGTTTAAAAACAACTTTCTGATAAATCATAACCGGTAACTAACATTAAACCAGAACTAGCCTAAGTACTAGATATGTGGTTAGGTACGTCGGTACCTTTTAATCCTAAACAGTTAAAGTAATACAAAACTTAAGCCATCCAATCTATCAGTGCCATATAAAAGGGGATGCTTGGGGTTTAGAGTGTTTAGACACCCCCTTGAGCTGTATCATATATTATAGTATAAATGTAGAGTATTTATACATTTCTCAATACTCCAAAACGAAAATTTGAGTTCATATTTTTACAAAACAATTAAAAAGACTATGTCTTACTCGATGGAATGAAAGACACACAATTCAATGGATGTATTTTATGATTTTCAACCAGTCATTATAATATTTTTTTACTAAGAAATTATATTGCCTTCAAATCAAGAGGACCTCAGTTACTTTCAGATATTCAAACATCAGAATTCAATGTAAGTCTTATTATCATTTATAAAGTATTTCAATACACAACACATTTTTGTATATATTATGTATATTTATAAAAAAATATAGATTTATTCCAAGCTTTATTAAATCATATTGACATTATAATTTCTGAAATCCAAAGTATAAGAAATAATTGTGAGGTACGGTTTCATTAGTATTTTGAAGAACTAACAGAAATATCAAAGAAAGTGGATTTTGAAATCAACATTCCTAGAATGGTTAAACGACAAATACATGTTTTAAAATAAATGTATTCCTTCTAATTAGGGACAGTTTAATATAACAATTAAATTATCGATTTATAATACCTACACAAAACTATTATAGGTGACTTTAATTTTCTCATTTCTAATACAAATTATAATCAACAAGCGATCAAAGATTTAAGTGATTTTTATTCAAATGATATTGATCAAGAAGTTATTAAAACAGAGGTGAAGTTATGGCATACACCTTTTGAAAAACTAAGCGTACAAGGTATTCTTGACGCTCTTGACAAGTGCAATAAAAACCTGTTTCTAAATGTTTTTAAGCTCCTTCAAATGTTTGCAACATTACCGGTTGGCGGTTACATCGTGTGAACCAGAAAGAAGTTTTTCTACATTAAAAATAATAAAAACGAATCTTATGACTTAATAGATTAGATCTTTAAATATTCATGGCGAAGTTGAAGTGACAGTTGAAGAGGTAATAGAACAATTGTCGTTGAATCAAAAAAGAAGCACTGTTTTTATTTTATAGGTAATCTATTTGTATTATTATTATCTATTGACCATACACTGACATAATGTATAGATATTAATTAATTAAAATACGATTTATAGTTTGTACGTATTATGTATAATGTTTTTTTGTTTAATATGTTTATAAATAACAACCCACCTCCCCCCCCCTTACAAAAATCCACTGCAATCCCTATAACTTTTTAATGAATAAAATAATACATTAACTGTTAAGACATGATATCTGGTTATGAATCCAAATGTTACCTAACCTATGCTACAAACTAGTAACTAATAAATCATCTGACATTTTATTTTATAATAAATTATGTTGAACATTATTTTTATATAAGTACCTACCCAATCAGTTTGCTAAAAATGCAAAGTAAAATAATTTTCCTATCATAATATAGGGTTAATAACATCAATAATAATTAATATTTAAAAGACGTGTATTATTAGATCTATGATTCATGTCTCGTTATTCATTTCCGTATAATTTATGTTGAACACCAAATTATTTAAAACTGCATAGGTACTTCAAAATTGTAGGAATATAAACTATTTTGTGCAATTGTAATTATTCAATAGGAAAACCTTTGTGAATATAATAACACAAATCATCAAACAAAATTATTTAGCAAGACTAAAATTTTAAAAAAAATGTATCGAAAATATTAAAAAAATATATTAAAAATCAGTTTGTATTGTATTTCGATAACAACATTTTTCATTTAGCAAACTATAGGTTAGGTTCCTAATATTATACTGAATTTGTATGCAATATAATTAGTGTCAATTATAAATTAAACTTAATCTCTAATATATACGTGAATTATAAGTCACATAAAATAACACAAATATTATAATAAATTATAATTTATAATATTATTCATATAAATTACAATTACATACTGTGGATTATCAATTAAATATCAATTTTATTATGAGTTATGACAAATATAATATCCATAAACATTGTTAAATAAACACAATAAAAACCAAATAGGTACCTATAAGCTTATATAATTATTGTACTTTTTTGGCATTGAGTTTTTAGTAAAACATCAAAAATAACAATCTTTTATGAATTATAATTTCTCATTTATAGTTTTATCAAATTTCAACATATAAATTGTATATAATTTTAAAATTGAAACGCATGTATGTTCACTAAATTTACAAATGAAATTTATTTGAGAAATGCACATGCTCGGATAATTATTACTTCTTCGCAAAACAGAGTTTTAGAGTATACGCAAGAAGACATTTTTCAATAATTAAAATACAAATATATACTGAACGATCAGAACTCTCAAAGGTTTATAACTTGATACAAGCACTCCCACGCCTTTACGAGGACGTTAGCACACCATTTGTCCGAGTATATTCTCTGACCCGTGCGCAACATCGAAAATGTGCGTTCAGCCATCTTGTGTTGATGATATATTTAATATTAAAGTAAATTCAAGTATTGATCTTTATTCAAAGTTAAATTTAAGAACATTATCTGTATTTGTATTACCTAGCTATTTTACAATATTGAAATGTTTCTGCTATGTATGAGCATTTTTAAATTTTAATATTTTACATACTCATAAAGTGCATAACAACATTAAAACATCGTAAACAATCCAAGAAGACAATATGCAACGCATAAACATAGATAACGTTCCTATATTTAAGTTGATAATAGGTCACAATTCATTCTAATATTAAAGGTAACATCAGCATATCCCTGTATGTAAATAGTATGTTGTGTTGCACACTTGCACGTAGGTTAGAGTGAGAGAGAAAACAAATGGTGCACTGACATCCTCATCATGTTTTAAATTTTAACCATGCTACGAAACGTACAACAACGCATATGGTTATGAATTTTAAAATTATAATGTTATATTGTAATCATACGTAAGACAGCTATGGCATATGTTATTAGGACATCTTTATAAATTAAAATAAAGATATAATATAAATAAGTATATATGTTCTAAACGAGTGTAAAAAAGAAAAACAATGTATGATTTGTACATAATATAGACTCAACAAAATATTATTTTTTTTTTAACACAATACAATCAAAGTTCACGTTTTAAAAGGTAATAAACATTGTAACTAATCCGATACATGTAAAATATCAAATAGTCAAAAACATAAAAAATATAAACATGTATACAATATACATATATAATATATAGGTAAAGTAATAAAAAAAAATAAAAATAACATTCTGGTAAACTCAAAGTATTATTGCCATTTTTGTATCACTTTATACAATAAAATATATAAATACAAATCGGCAATTTTATTTTCAATCATACATCAATACGTTTATTATTATAATTTATACATTAGGCAAAATGAGGATATGTGCATGAAAAAGCATGGGCTAAAAATAAATAAATAAATATCATATCGTTGAGAGGTAAAAAGAATTTCACATCTACAGTCTTTAGACCTGAGAGAAAAAATATAATAATTAAGTGGTTAAACTCAACCGCGATTATCATGTACTTATCAGTCTCTTCAACTTATCAGATTTTTAACAAAAATAGTTATAAGTATATAATTAATAATTATTAAAAGAAAATTATCATAGTAAAAATATATTATTTTTTAACTATAGTCTTGAGAGTCAAATGTTCGTATATAGTAATATTATTTTAAGTTATTTTATAATATATATACCATTATAATTATTTTAATATAAAATCAAAAGGTCATTTCCACCTCATTTTTAAAATATCACATGCGTACAAATTTTAATTTAGAAAGACAGGAGAAATTAAAATTTTTTGAAAAAAAATTTGTTCATTTACGCGCGATGAGATCATTCTATCCAGAAATAAATTTAGAGCTTTTGAAATACTGCAAACTTATACATAATAATAACACAATATAATGTATGGCATTTAGTTTTAAGCGTATTAATATTAAAAAGTGGTTTACATATATTATTATAGATAGTTAAACACGAAATATAAGTATTGATTTTTACATTGTTTTTTCCGAAAAAAAAAATACATTTTATAGACTTTTAATAGTGAATGTATAACATGTATCTAAATTTTTGTTTGAGTTTTTAACAAAATAACGATGATAAAAATAGGTATTTCTCATTTTTACACATAACAAATTTTATTTAAATATGTTCCACAATATTGAGAGAAAACGAGTGAATCCTTAAGTTTATCATTACGTTTTGTTTTTTTAGTTTTTAGTTTTTAGTTTTTCCTGCCCTGATCCTCACTGGCCAAAAATCGCGTGGTTATAATTATTAATGTATATACCTTTTGTACCATGAGTGTTCGAAATATGCAAAACAATCCCTCGAAACCTTCCAAGAATTTTCAGTCTTATTACGATTACATATTATATTGAGGTAAAAGTAACTGCGAACGCGAAGATGGGAATCGTTACAAAACTGTCAAACTAAATACCACCACGAGAGACTGGAATCAATTCGATTCGGGTTGGGCATGGCGAAAACAATAAAAGTGTACAAAAAACAAAACGAAACATTATGTCACGTCGTTGATGGAAGGAAAAAGGAGGATGGGGTAGGGGACTAGAAGATTTTTGGACGTCGCTTTTGTCCCGTAAAATCTCACGCGTACAAGTATTTTATATTAATAAATATACAAAAATCAACGCGAAACGATAGCATAAATGTAGACGTGAACATCGTTTTCGCGTTCATAAAATTTGAGAAAGACCGAGACGCGGAAAAAAACCATTTAGGTACAGAGATTTTTCTTCTTCTTATAAACTGTGCTCTTAAGTACCGGGCTCTGGGTCAGGGGCGGACCACCGTCTCTTGTTCCTGCTTTTCTTTTCGTCGTCCACAGACTGTTGCTGCAGCTGCAGCTGAGCTTTTTGAACGGCCGCCGAATGATGTTGATGGAGATGATGGAGATTTTGTTGCTGTTGTTGTACGGCTACAGAGACGCTATGCTGCTGCCGTCGTTTTCCGTGCGGTGGCGTTGTCGTGGTCGTTGTCGTCGAGTCAGAGGCTACCGCCGACGATCGTTTTGTCAGCGACACGCACACATCGCCCACCTGCAGCCGCTGGCACGTCAGCCCGTACTTGGCCAGTGTCTTGGCCGGGCTCCACGACGCCCAGCCCCGGCCAAACACGAAGTACGGGTGTTCTGCGCCGCTCTCCATTTCCACCTGATGTGACTTGGACGTCGCGGCCGCAATGGCCGCTACTGAATTCGTCTTTTTGTTGTCACTGCCGATCTAAAAACAAAAACGGTTATTAATTAAACCTCCCGCGGCAAGCGTTTTCAAATTATTATTATCGTTTACATTTTAGTTGGCGAGGCGTGTACCTACTATTACTATATATTTAAGTAGTTCCTACAGTCTAGCCGAAGACACTATTTGTTTTTCTAAACGCGAAATCTTCCTAACAACAACTCAGACGTTATTAATATTCAAATCCGTACCTATATTGACTATTGTATACGCGTAGGTATGACGCGCGCGCACGTATACACGCAATATTATAATATACGCGTACAAAAATAATATATATCGACGATATAATAAACGATAGTATAAATTATAATATTGTATTTTGTATATATAAATGTGACAATGCAATGTTTGTTTGTGTGTGTGGAGGGGTGGGGAACAATGCGCGACAACAACCACTCCCACGGATGTTTATAATTGTAATTTGTAACACGCAATGCGGGGCACTACCACCACCACAAAGGAATGACGGATGTCATCAAATATGACGACGGCGGTGTGGCGGGATGACAACATACGCCTCCCCAACACGTTCCATCGTTTTGGTAACCCGCCGGTAAACTGAACACGCCGCCGCATCTCGCAAAGGATTATAATATGATGAGGGGACGCCCTTGATGAAACTAAGTAGTAACTTTATGATAATATATAACACTGTCGCTGAGTGGCTGCTCTAATGGTACCAATTTATTATAGACGGCAGGCCCAGACGGATGGAAAAAATAATAATAACAAAAACCGATTATGTAAATTTTATAGGAAGAAACGCGAACGCGGCTTGGTGTGCGTGTGACGACCGACGAGTATATGAATTATGTATATATATATATACGCGCGTTTCTTCGTCCTCGAACAAGGCCAACTCTCCGAACAGGATTTGTACTTCTTTTATTTATTTATTATTTTTTTTTTTTGGCAATAACCATGGGCGTGTACGCGTGCGCGCGTGTATGTGTAATAATATGCGGCGGCTGCCGTCTCTATCGCGCGTCGGTCAGTGGTCGGGAGTGCAACAGGTCAACAAACTCGACGCGCGAGCAAGATGTTGATGGAGTCGGAGAGATGGTCGCCGGCGACGGAAAAAAGCATTATTCTATCATATTATATACGTGACGTGTGTGTATTTTTTTCGTCCAACTACGAAGACTTCGGAAAGATGAACACGAGGAGTGGAGTTACCTGCGAGCGCGGTGAAGAGGCGATCAATCGGTCGGTTGGTGGTGGCGAGGAAACGCACGGGCAGGTGAGAGGGAACGATGGCATGGCGGAGACGAGAGACCGATATAATAATAATATTATAAGCCTACTACAACGACTACGTTAGCCTACATAGTAATGACCCTGCCTTGCCTCAAGGACGAAATTCCCCCACTGCCGCGCGCAATCACCGCTTGACGATATTGTGCGCGCGATGTGCACTATGAGTACCTACTATGTGTTGGGTTACGTCGAACAAACGCGAATTTATAAAAAATAATATATGACACGCGCGCGTACGCTCTCCGATATTCAATACACTTTTCAAAATGTGCATACAACACGTTCCCATATTGAATCGCGAACGTCGCGTCGGAGGGACGCCAACGACGACGCATGCGACAACGTTGCGATTTCGGACTCGGCCTCGTCCGGATTATATACCGTCGCCAGTCACATACTACACTACTGCTTCACCGCTCGTGACAATAATAATACTAATAAAATATTAAATGATTAATGATTCGATGTTAATATAATATTATATTATTATCGCGATCACGAAAACATTTATATGATTTTATTATTTTCTTGCGATAACTCAACAGCGTGTCCAAATAACGTTCTGACCGTCGATCGTGATTCACGGTGCAATCCTGACGAAAATTTAATTTATAAGTTGAAATATTGTAACGGACATAATATTATATTATTGTGTGGCTGTCTGTGGCATATATATATATATATAAAAAACGGCCAAACTCTTTAAATTGCACACGAAAGAAAAAGACTCACATCTTAACTACTCCACACGGTTTTGAAATCAATATTCGAATTATACACGGTGGAACATATTATTATCATATAATATATATATTACTACGGTGCGGCGTCATTATACTTAGGATAATAAATAGTATTCGGTTTTATTGGGTTTAAAACACGTTCGGCGTTCATTCATACCTAAATTAATAACGAATAAGTAATAATAATGATTATTGATTATTATGATTGTCACCTAATGTAAGTTATATTGTGTACACATACATCTATATTTTTTTTTATGGAACATACGAAATAAAACCACTTCCAACGCCAAGTAGCGACGCGTTTTATTGCTTTTCATGTTTAATAACCCATTTATTATAGAGTTTATATAATGCATACACGCTTTACACACAACAGCTTGTTATTAGAATGCTTACAAATCAGATTCATTGTATTTGAGCAGATAGTTGTTTTTAAGCAAGCTTAGTTTGTTTAGTATAAAAAAATTTACATTTTAAGACAGCTGACCCAAGCGCTAATGGTAAATTGTTATGTTGAATAGTACAAAGGAAAATTGCATTATGTGCATTTAGCATAATATCCAGTTGGCTTGACTTCAACAACGCGCGTTATGAATCAAAAAAAAATCTAAATGTAACTTGGAATTATGTATATAATATTTTAATACAATTAATTATATTATATGGTTTTCTTCGTACGACAAAAACTAAAAATCTAAAATATTTAGGTATAAGGTATGTAAATATTTAATAGGTGAAAACGATTTCCGCGAGTTATGGCTCTAGTAAAACAGTTTACCAAACATTTACGGAATACATTAATGTTATTTGTAGACCGACTACCTATATAGAAGTAAACATTATAACAAATTATTTTGTAGGTAATAACTAATAAGCTAATAATAGTAATAACTAATGAGTATGTCGTATGTGTGCGATGTGGATTTCAGTTTGCTGATAAAAAGCGAATTCGATACGAAGATAGTGTTAATAAGTTAATAAACTAAACACGTTGTGAAAGAAAAAAATAACAAAACAAATTTTAAGTAGTCAGGATACCGCCGCGCAGAAAAAACCGGTGGGTGTGGTGACATTATCAGATTTGTGTAATCGAAAACTCGAGTTTAAAATTACTTGAAAAATTCAACGGTCAATCGAAGGGAAACACGACGGAGAACTGAAAGGAGAACTACACAAACACGCATATTGTGTGGGTTCTACTGAAGTGCTAAGAACTGAAAAAAAGTATATATGCAATATGTATACAATGTTTTGAGAGCATAATATATATTTTTTTTTATGAATGACGTGTGACAGCAAATTACCGATTACGCAGAAACGTCAATGCCGAGGTCAATGCGGAGAGAGGAGGCGCGCCACTCTTCTTCTGGCTCCTATCGCAGTTTATAATATGTTTCAATTTTTCGTCGGGTCATGATTTGTTTTTTTATTCAATTTGTTAATCGGATATTAAAATGTACACGGTATTATTTAAACATTTTTTTCCGTCTTCTATATTTATTGATTAAATTAAAAAAAAAATTAATGAAAAAACCGACTTACGTCCTTTTACTTAGGGGATGACGAATTTTATACTTTTTAGCATACGCTATACTCGTTTGTTCTTTTAGTTTGCATGGGCCCCGTTTATCATTATTAATTATAATATAACTAGGTATGGGTTTATTAACTATTCTACATTGTCACTAATATAATTAATAATCAATAGGTAATGAGATTGTCCGTTGATCGTTTCAGTCTTCAGACAGTGTATTATTGGAATTTA
The DNA here is from genome assembly GCA_008086715.1 of Sitobion miscanthi. Lineage (NCBI taxonomy): Eukaryota > Metazoa > Arthropoda > Insecta > Hemiptera > Aphididae > Sitobion > Sitobion miscanthi. The sequence continues at coordinate 8,647,490 of CM017797.1, forward strand.
TTACCAATACTATTTACTATTATTACTATTATTATTATTGAAACATAAAACAGCCAAAAATCATTGAAATAGATTTAAATCTAAACGCGTCATTATTGCATAACATCCGCCCACTACACTTAATGACTTAATTGTGGACACGGATAATTTATATAGGATGTGTAATAGTAAATTAATATTTATAAGGTGTTACCTAGGAAAAATACTGCACGATTTCTAGGTCAACACATTTAATAATTAACCCAATATCACTTTTTTTAGTTTTCACAGTTTAAAAAAGTATCAAGAGGTAGGTACACATATATTTTACTTTAATGTTTTAATTTTTCAATAATTATTATATATTTATATATTATATAATGTTTATATCTAATATAAAACGGTCGTAAAATGAAAATGTAGTAAAACTACTTGATGCTACAACACAGACAGCGTGAATACTCGTATAACAATTTAATGATAAGGCCAATGGCCCAGTGATCGGACCTAGGAATAGTATGTTTTCCGAGTTGCTGGAATGATAGACGTACATCGCAGCGTCCTCAAATATATTTTATATTTATTATATAAATATTAGTATTAAGATACCTATTTATTTTTAAAAAACTTTCTGTTTTAAATTTACAATTATTGAAATATGCGTTAACCGGACGAGGTGGAGTATGTTACACCTTATACGTGATTAGAAAAAGCATCCAGCGTGTACAACAATAATAATAATAATGACGCAAGCGCGGCGGGCACGGTGGCGGGTGCGCTATCCGGCCGCCATTGAGTCACGACCACCGGGCACCGACAGCGACGTCGCAGAAATCACGCGGGTGGTGGGTTGTATGAATGAATTCCCCTGCACAATTCATAAGCTCCGACGGATGGGGCGCATGCGCGGGCAACCCGCTGTTGCCAGGGCTCGGTCGGTCCCGCAGGGTGAACAACAAAGGAAAGCCGCTGACACCACACGAAACTTTCGCAATCGCCGCCAAGCCACCGTGTGCCACGCATTCTTGGGGGGGATCTAATTTTTCCAAAATTTTTTCGATTTTTTGCCGTCGTTGAAACGTTATTGTTTCTTTGACAAATATCAGCAAAAAACAAGGATTAATATGATCATGTCTATAGGTATAGGTATGAGCATATCTATCGCCTATATTAGTATTTTGTTTTCACTCCAAACGTTATTAATATTTATTATAATAATTTATAAGTTAAGACGAGAAACCGTGTGATCGCCGAGTTGTCGCAAATATCGAGACGAGTGACGACTACCATGTACTCGCTTGTCATTGTTTTTCAATATAAGTATATACTATACAATATTATATAGTAAAATCAACCCACTACGTTTACGTTGTGTTTTTCTCTTCGTTTTTACGACCAACACATGCGGTGTTTGTGTCTAAACCATGTGTCACGCGAGAACACATCACTCACGCACCCCTTCAACCAAAACACTGACATTGCTCCATATAACCCCACGTCCTCACCAATATTCATCCATCCGAACACTACAGTACATCGTTACTAAGATATTATTATCACGTGTATGGGGTATACGGATTAATACGCATAAAACGACTAACGGAAAAAACATGTTTCAATGTTTGGACCAGTTGGAAAAAAATTTCATTCTAAAAAAGTTAGAGCAAAAATTATTATTATTTTATTATTTTACAATTCTATAAAATTTAAACTTCAATAATGCTCATAAAAATAAAGTGATAACACATTTTTACTGACACCTCCATTGTGGGATGGAATTCATAAGATTTATTGATACGAGAGTTCCATAATTTGTAAGTTTTCATGACTCTACTGACTTTTGGACCCCCCACTTTCATCATAAACTTTTTTAAGATCGTTCCTGCGGTATAGTGTTGTGGATATATGGACATATTATTAAATAATACATGTATGTAAGAGGTAAGACATGAGTACATATAACTATAGTGGTAGGTACTATATTTACCGGTTTTCTATATCATATTGAATTTATATATTGTTATTATTGACCAATTACTAAATATGAAATATTGTTTCAAAAATTATATCATAATAATGATCAATTAAAAACGTCTAAAATATATTATTATGCCCCTCAAGCCATAATAGCTATTAGCTATATAAGAAATAAGATGATACACTAATATGATCCAATAATCGTTCGAAATATACTACATAATTCATCGGTGTACTCACGAGTTCGATAATAACGAGAGAATGGTAACGTAAAATATTATTTATTCTAGAACTCTAAACAAGTCCTACAATTTAACCCTCATTTCCCTGGCACGAATAACCCTGACCCATGTCGAAAAGATAAACCAAAATCCAAACAACGACAATTGTGACTATCGAGTAGTTTGATCTCGTCCGAACATTTAAGTGCACGTTTATTTGTCCGCCATGATTATCGATTAAAATTTATGACCCTGGTTTTTTGCACTTTTTTTTTAAATCGACGCGCGTGATTGGCAATAGTGGAGTTACGAGTACGTATTTAAGTCGTGACTACCCGTGCCGGATAAAATCCAAATGTATACATATAAAGACATAAGTATGTAGAAGTAGTAATGTTGTATAATGAGAAGTTATAATATAGCCTTTGGGTAGGATACTAGAATCGGTTCATTCAGTATACATAGTAGAACAATTTTTCACTACTATTGCCGAAGACTGTATGGTGGGGGGAGGGGGTACCGAAAGGGGTCACACGCAGTCACCCTCTATCTCGTCGGAAGGGAAGTTATTCGGTGCACATGCGCGACGGGTGCACTCGAGCAGTGCGCTTAACGCGCGGGAGGAGCCGGGAAGGGGCACCGTATTAGCATTTCCAATCGATGTCTGCATTCCGACCTTCAGACGAAAAAAGGTCACACACACGCACACAAACAATACTCTCTGTAGAGCTGAATCGGGTTATGGCGAGGGGAGTTAGAAGGGGCGACGAGTTCGTTTTGGCATTGTGTTTGATATCGGCTTTTTTTCGCCATCTTCTCTTTCTCTGTACGTGCGCTGCCGTCGTCGTACTCGTTCTTCCCTTTCTCGGGCATCTTTTTTTTCCATTCTCAAAACTAGTTTGCACGAGCGGAGAAAAAAAGCGTACACAACGACGAGAAAAACAAAGGGGACGGCGAGGAGAGGAACTATGCGCAGACGACCAAATGTAGAGGAGGGTTGACCGCGACCCGCGAGTAGAGCGTGTTGCTGTGTTCAGAGAAAACGAGAAAACGACGATGACGCGCGATCGCCACTATAGATCACCAGTACTAACCGGTAACCACGTATCACGAAAACGCGGCCGTGCGTAATATCTAATTACTATTGTTGAATGAAATTTATGCGTTTTCGATAATGAGACTGCCGTAGAGATCGTACCGACCGGAGTATGAAAAATACGTGTTACGTAATGAAATGCGACCGGCGCCAACGTCGACGAAATAAATGAGTTGAAAAAAATAAATCGTACCGATACTATATCAATTTTTTGCTCTTTGAACTGGATAATATTTATTTTTTCTTATAGTAAAACGCTTGCCGAGAAATGGATTTTATTTATTGCCCATCGGCAACGATTCAGCTAGCCCGTCGTTTAGTAAACACTAAACAGTCGTGCCGCAAACTGGTCGACACATATATTACTATTATTATTATTATTCATTAGTCATTACTTATTACTAACCACAGTGCAAACTGCACATGCCAATATGCCATGTACAGATAAATGTGTATATTGTATAAGTATTGAGCAGCGTACTTATTTTTTCTTCCGAGATCAAAAATTATGAAATGCGAAATGCAAAAACAAATACGGGGAACGAATTTTAATGATGATTATCCGTTAAAACAACACATCTATTATAATAAATAATGATATAATTTTTTTTAATTTAATGCTCAGCTGTATGGTTTGAACGAGTTAGTGGAAACAATCCTAATTGCTTATTAGGAATTCTCGACAAAAATGGCCATTACGCATTAGATAAAAAAATAACATGCAATATGATATTCCAATATATTAAAATATACATTAATAATTCTCGGCACAGACAATTCCGGGAAACGAGAAAGTACATCATATATTTGGGTTGTATCGTGTTGATGATAGACGTAAAAAAATGTCGGTGATCATTACAATATAGGTGAAGACTTAACAAATAATTCATGGATTTACAATATTGGTCTAATGTTCATGACTACACTAATAAATAATAATATTACAAACGAACTAATAAGCAATATTTTGAAATCAAGCATTCGGTTTTATAATATAATAATATGTACCTATTGGCTATTACCGATTAACTTTTATAACACAACGGTGTGTACTGTATAGTGTGTGTTATAACTTGCTTTGGACAATGAACACGATTTAAATCGAACAACGTTACTTAACAAAGACCGTTACGTAGTTAATAATGTCATTTGAATGGGTTTAACACACACACAAACTCGTAGATAAATATCATATTAGTAGGTACATTTATAATACAATTACGACATAATACTATATCATTAAAACATTAACACATTCTCCGAATTCGTAAGACTTCTCGGACCAGTCAGAACTACAATAATTAAATTATTAATTGAAATAAATTTGCATGCACTTGTATGCAACTATACAATAATTTGAAATTCGTGTGATGTGTGATTTGTGATTGTCGCGAAACATGAGTACACGACAGTACAAAGTACAAACAGTATCACTTCGATAATTTAAAAACTTAAAATAATTATTAAAAAAAATAGAATAGTCTTTGAAACGCATGCAGAAATTGTAAACATTCTACCATTTAACGAATTTACGGTCGGTACACTGGTATCAGTAATTTAGTATTTATTATTGTTTGTTGAACACATTTTAATACACAATATTTCCAATATTATTACTTGATTATGATCTATTTTCATTACGATTGTTGAGTCTTAAAGATAATCAATTTACCATTATTATAGTTTAGAGCATTAAAATATATACACAGGTACCCCGATAAAATATTAGAAAAATAGGCATCGATATAGTTTCGTATTTTCGTAATCAATGCTTATCATAATATATTATATAACTTATAACTTATAAGTGTTTATATTTTCCGTTCTTTTTTCAACGTCATGATTTAAGATACGATGCTTTATTGATTACTGATACACTTTTGAAGGATTAAATACAACTTGGATCTACAGTTTACAATAATATTATTGTTATTAGTTGTTCTTATTACTCAAAAATAATATAAAACTATTAATTAAATAATATTGTAGGTACTAGGAGTATTATTACTATTACTAATACTGCGGCGGAGGATCAAAACCGGGAACGATTCAAAATTCTGAACATGTGACACCGCACACCAGATGTGCGTGATTTCCAAGACCCACACACGTACATTTCGAAGACAAGAACCGTGTTATGTACGCTTTCCGGGATCGTAGAAAAACTTCTAAAAACGTGTTAACCGTTAACAAATTCCGGCTATTACTTCGACGGGCGTGTGCGGCATGGGGTCTGCGTCGTTTGGCAATAATCGTAGAATATCAGTTATGGGTGTGTGTTTGTGTGTGTGCATGGGGGGGGGAGGCGGGGGCGAGGGCGTATGAGAAGACTTTACACGTGGAGTGTAAACCGAGAACAATACATTACGCAAAATAAACCGGTCGGGAAAATTTAAAAATTATTCAAATACATAGGCGATACATGTATAATAAATTATACACTTTATAATTCAATTTCGTTAAAAAGGTGGTTGGAGATAAAACGGCGTCGAATACACACTCGCGTGCGTCGTTTTGTCGTGTGGTCGTCGACGGACAAGGAATTCCAACGCGCGCGTAGCATAATATTAATACACTCACTCACAAATACTACGACTAAAATTTATACACACACACACACACACTCACGCGCGCGCGCGCTCGCTCGCGCCAAGTCAAACTCGTGCCACGCAATATGGCCGCCTCCACAAGCTCCGGGTTTTTCCACACCTCTTGAACTAGAACCAGTCCGGAACAATGTCACTCACTACAACTCTCCTCGTCGAACGGCGGCCGCCGCCGCGTTCCTCTCGTCGACTCCCAAGGTCGTAGCGAGATTATTACATGCCCATCGCTCTCGCACCACCAACCGCCTCGCGACACCCACTGCGCGCACCGTCGTCGTGATAAAAAGTAATAATAATAATAATAAAAAACCCGTATCGTCTTGGTTGCATTCCAGAAGTAAATACAGAATTTAAACCGCCGCGCTAATGGTTCTCCTACTCCACCACAACGTCATCCACCTACTATTCGTATTTAGTCTTCACCACCTCCTACTCCGCCGGTCTTTCACAAAACCCGATTTCAAGAAGAGCCCATATTTTACTATACAAGTTTAATATACGACGAGATCCCACCGCGGGTTTTGCGTGTACGGTGAGTGGTGGGAGTGATTGAGAGTGCAGTCGGTCGAAAATACTACTACTACTACTACTAATACTACTACTACTACTACTACTATACTACTACTACTATAATACTACTACTGTTACTACTATTATTATTACTATTACTACGAAAACTACTACGACGACTTCCCTTATCGATGAAAAATATAATAATAATTAAAATACCGCTTACCTGATGATTTCTTTGGTCACCGTAGCTAAGTGTGATCTTTATGTTGCCTTTGACCGTCGAATCCGTCACGGGTTCGATTCTCACCACCGTACTAGGATCGATCCTGTGCAGGTCACTGTTCTCCACAGAGTTCAAAAAGTCTTCGGTTCTCATGTCTTCGACTTTTTTTATATTGCCGTTAGCCAACCGTATCAACGAACCCTTGGTGAAGTTTGACGTCTTGGCCGCTGGCGGTGACAGCGGTTCCGGCGTGTTGCGTCGCAGTTTCTTTGGCGAAGGTTCCGCGACTGCGCCTATATGGTTGTTGTTGTTATTGATGTTGTTGTTATTAATGTTGTTGTTGTGGTTGACGGCAGGGGCGGTGGCTACTGTAGTGGCCGGTTGGGGGGGCGGTAGTATTCGCTGCTGTTGCAGCTGTAGGGGTGGTTTATTGTCTCTACCGTTCGGAACTTTGAACTGTTCGGGAGGCGACGACGACGGGCTAGTCCGACTCCCGACGCTAACACTGCCGTTCTTGTTCGGTGGACTTAGGTACCTTCGTTCTTGCGGTGGCTGCATCAGATGGTGCCTGGTATCCCGCGGGATGACAGGTGCGTACGGGCTAGTGTACACACCGTATGGTGCCGGCGGTTGGTGCATGTTATGGTACGGGTGGTATTGCGCCGCGCTGACGTAAAGCCGAGGATGTCCGTACACGGGGTATGGATGGTGCCGGTCGTCCATCCTGATGTGGTGGTCAACCGACGGTGGTGGCAACGGTTCTTTGGGGGCCGTCAGGTTGACCGGACGGCAATCCACTGCGTACTTTGACGTCGCCCGAGGCGCCTTTAGAGGGTTCACGGGCGCCGGTTTCGGCAACGGCCGCAGGAACTCTGGCGTGGATGGCAGCTCGGAAGACTGTTGCTGTTGTTGCTGTGGTGAAGGTGGCGGTGGCCCAACCGATTTCATGTAAGCCGACGGTTCCACATATGACATACGGTGGTGGTTATGAACAGCCTGGTGGTTATACGGCAAATGGGCCTGTAGTCCGTGGCTAACGCCGTCCACCACGAGACCGCTGGTGATCATTGCACGTATTCTTGAGAAACACCTAAAAGAAATCCAATCGCAATGGTTAGAAATTAAAATCTAACTAATAATAATATACACTTTGATCAATTACTATTATGATAGTAATAGTAGATTCCGACTCCTGACCTAATTTGAAAACAAATTAATGTATACCTAGTAAATAATTTTGGTCAGGAAATCGAAACTTTTTAAACCACGTTATCGCTATATTATTTACAAAATATTATTGATAAGACCGCTGCATAACGGAAACTGTGGTGAGCGATATCAAAAACGGAATTATTGTCCCGGGACATTGTGTGTACGTGTGTTTGCAAATGTTGTCGGTGTGGGCGTATTACTGCAGGCGCGACAAACCATAAAAATAAAATAATAATAAATTACGTAAGAAGCCAATGAAAATCGTAGGCAATTACTTGAGTCCGAACTGTGTGTACAAGTTGTTTCTGTTCTTTTATCATCGGTAACTACATATGGAAAATAAAAACACTGTACTATCGGGAAACTGAGAGGTACGCATGCTTTTCAAAACTAATCGTGAAATGGGTTCGTTTACAACATATTTTGAATGAGGCTAAATTGATATATTTTAATAACCAACATACATGAGACTTAACAAAAAGTAGAATTTTTGAAAAGTGTGATGGTTCAATGGTTGATCATTTATTTGTTTGTATTCACGTCCCAAACATAGAAATATAGGCTTTAAAAATATGCAATTAATGATTTAATTGCATTTATAAAATGTAATTAAATCTTAAAGAAAACTCTACTGTAAATCTCTGTTAATAGTAGAAGTAGACAGGTTAGTAATCAACAATAACGATAATAGTATAAGATAAATGATAACGATAATAATATAAGATTTAATAAAATTATAATACCGATTATGCAGTCGATAAAATGTCTGTTACGCGCGTGTATAAAAAAAGACAAGAAAGCAATATACGATTGTTACGAAATTGTTATGTCCTCTCAAGTCTCGACACACGCAAACATGTACTGATAAAATACAATTTCATTCAACGAGTTTGGCATAATATTATACTATATTATTATTATTATAATATATTCCATTATTAAACGTATATTATATTATATTATCATATGTATATACCGGAGACACACTGCAGTGTAGAACACCACAACAATAAAGGACAGACAAAAAGAGTCGTACTCGACACGTGCGTGCTGATAATTTTTGTACACACAGTTTCTCGAACAATACGCCAACAGCAACTGTGTGGCGTGCTTATCTCGTTTCAAACAAATCTTAAATAAACGGCAAAAAATTAATAAAAAAAAAAAATCGTACACAACAAAACATCGTACACAATCGGCTCGAAAACCGGCTTGTTCAGCGGGTTGAGAACATAATAATATACTCAGTGTGGAGAAAAAATATACAATAAAAGCGAAGAGCCTTATCTGTAAAATTGTATTCTCGGGAACGAATAGATTATTTTGCAAATACCACAATAAATGCATCATGCACTTAAAATATTCGTACTCTAACAATAATTACTATAAGTATTAATCGGGCCAATTTATCTACGATAAGAACAACGATAGATAATTGCCCTTTGTACGCGCGCAAACGACGTGCATACACATTACACACTCGTCACTCACCCGCGCGCGCGCGCTTATTCATCCGTTTACGGGCGACGCGTGACGGTCTCTGTCAACAGTACTCATTAGTCATTATATTTAAATTATTATTATTAACGTTTTACACGCCGTTATCATCGGTGAACGACTTATCGACACGGGTATCAAGGAACGCGGCAAGAGTACCGGAAGAAACACTCAAAACCCAATAACCCCGCAGAGTACGCACCCCACCACTGACTTCCTATGTACGTCGGTTCAAGACGAGTTCCGGCGGGCGAAATCGGATCGTAAGCATAATTTACAGTAACGACGTCGTTCGCGCTAATTTCTTTCGTAGTATTCTGTTGCGCAGATGATAGCGTTATCATATGGACGATAACGTACGCTACACTGCACGTAGGTAAAGTGACTTATAACATTATGACTAATGAAAGATGTACTGGACTGTCGGCTGCAAGGTTAATGGTGTTAATATAATAATATATGTGAATACGTATGTATCGCATGGTCTCGGCGCCTTCATAAGCACTCGGAACGGAATACGTTGTAACGTTATATTATTATTTTGTACCCGAACCCGATTAGTTTATTGCAGATAATTAGCGAACTAAATAAATAAAAGACAACGAACCCGCAGATGATATAATCATATTGTTATCGTAAATGTACAACAGTACACCGTGTTGTGTTCGGAAACTGCATAATCCACGTGTCCGACTCTCGTCAACAAAAGGCCTGCTCCTCCACTCCGCTCATATATCGCAGTAGTTTTATTGAAATTAATATTGTTAAACGAACGGACGACCAACGAAAAAAGCACGTCATAGATATTTACATTCAGCTCGAGCGGTCGTCTGGTTTTTTGTAGCATAGCAGCAATTCGAGTGCGCGTACTAATAAACAATTATGCAGAACCGTTGTTTACGTCATCGGAAAGAGCCGTCTAAAATGTTGTGATGCCGATATTACAATAGATACACACGTACACGGTGACTGCGCGCACGAGAAGTGCGATCGAACTCGACAGTTTGGTTTAATTTTTCGTGTTTGGAGAAACAGAAAACCTATACGAACGCGGTAAACGATACAAAATTGGCGTGCGAAACGGGGCACCACCATCACACATCGGCGGCGGCGACGACCTTGAGGCGGAACGAAAAACAAACGCCGAAAACTTGAGCGCGCAACACCTCTTCGCGAAATAGTTGTGCATAAGTGTCAATGAATAGCCGATTAGAGAGCTCGTTTCCACTGTCGACGCTCGCACGACACACACTCACACACACTAACACTTGCGCGCAGATAAATACTACGTACCAAACACCGTCAGACACACGAAAAGCGATTTCCGTTCGTTTTTCGGACGGTTTAAACACAAGTTGTGTTCGCTCCTCGCTTGAAAACAACACCGTAACTAGCCCGCGAAATTCGCGTGGCTGGAAACCAGTCCCGAACGTCCAAGGCTAAACCGGGACGCGTTTCGCACCTGTGCGCTATTTTTATCCGTACACCTGATTTTGGTGTACGTATAGGTACACGAGCGGACAACGATAGATCAAAAGAATCGTTGACGGAACGGCCGTGTCGGTTAGTGGTGTACACTCGTACCGAGCGTTCAACTACACGCGGATCCGTAAAGAGAGAAAGATAAAAAAAGACAGATACCGTTGTACACAAGATAAAATTAAAATTAAACGCAGCAGCACTCGTGAGATAACACTATTTTTATAAAGCAAAATTTAAAAATAATATCCGTTTGCCACTACTTACCGGACAAGTTGTTATTATTAATAATAATAATAGTCGTGCAGCCACTGGTGCTGATAAGCATTTTCCGTCGAACACACACACGTCACGACAATTACGACGCCGGTCAACGACTAACTCGCGCGACGGCGGTTACGACGTTACGTTAGTATGTTTTATATAGTATATATTCACGCCGCCGGGAGAGGAGAGAAGGTCGTGCACGTCGAGGAGCGAGCGAGAAAGACGCGGCAGACACACACACACGGTCACATGCGTTGGATGTCGACGACTACCACCACCACCACCACTACTAATACTATTACTACTACTACTACTACTACTACTCTTACTACTATTACTACAACTACTACTACTACTACAACGATATAATATACTACTACGTTACATACTACGGCGCATGGCGACGGAGCACCACTCGCTTTACACGCGGCGCGCGCTCCCGGATTGAACAAAGTGTATTATTATACGCGCGCGCACACGTATGCACACACGCGCGCATCCGCGCGCTGACACTATACACCGCGACGCAGTGACAACGCATGCGAAAAAGCGACGAGGGAACAACGCACACCAGGAACGGCCGGTGGAGTGTGTATACACGCGTTTAAGTATCGGCGTCAGTGGGTAGGCGATGGCCGGCGGCGTTGTTTTTCTATGGGACGCCGCCGCCGGAGAATACTATGCGCGCACGCACACAAACGCACACGCACAATGGACCGTGGTCGGTGTGCGTGTGCGTGCGCGCGCGATCAGCGTTGATGAGGGTGGGTGGCGGTGGCGTACGACGACTACGACGGCATTCCACTATCGTAACCCACCCGCCCCGCCAGACCGTAGTGGTGCTCCGGCCCCGACCCCGACCGACTGCGGGCCGCGACACCCGTACTACGAACCGGCATGACGCAGCGCGCCGTACAGCAGGTGGATCCATACGCCGTGACCGAAATACCGTGTGTGTGCGCCCCCTCCCCGCCACACTGGTGCGCTGGTTAGCGCGGTCCATTCACACTCCCGAGACGCTCTAACGCGCCGTCGCCGGCCGTGGACGTATCGGTGGGATGGCGAGCGGGTTGTTTGTTTCGATCGGGTGGGTGGAAGAGTGGACGCCGCGGACGATTTTCCCGACGACGAAGCGCGGGCGCGCGCACCCGATTTTTCACTATCGGACCGCCGCCGCTCCGTCGGAGCAGGAGATCGATGGCTCAGAAGCGGTGTTTGGTACGCTTTGGAATTGCCCCACGTCTCAGCGATATTATTTTACGCGCGTAAACCCTTTGATAAAAATATAATACGAACGTCGTTGGTCGTTGCCGTAGTGTCGATTGTTGGACTACTTGGACAGTTGTGGCTCTGTCCGAATACAATATGCAAAATGTGGACAAATTGCAGGATTTCTCATTGGGGTTTCCTCGTTATTTTACGATATTTCGTACTGTCCCAAGTTCCGCCGACTGTCTTCGGGACATATCATTATAATTATTATAAGAACAAATAACAAAAGTAGTTTGTACCCAGCGGGTTTCTTGACAGATAACATGGTATTAAACTATTATGTTTGAATTTGAATAAATAATAATACATTTAATACATTTTAAACTATCGTAGCCGTAAATGCTGAGAAAACGCCTTTCCAATAATAATAGTTTTTTCTATACTCTGTTGTGTTTTTATACTTGCACTTACAGGATTTTAAAAAGATTTTTTTTTGCGCTCACATTTTATTGCATAATATATTTGCGCATTGTAATTGCATCTAGACCATCATTTCCGTTTATAGGTTAAACTCGTTATAATTGTAGGTAACAGTCTACTAAACAATTAAAAATAACGATTAAAATTCGAAATCAATAACTTTTAACATCAGATAACTTTTTTTTAAATCACTAGGACTCTCAGTTGTTTTTACAAACCATAATTTAATTCAACACGTTTAATTCTTTATTTAATCAAATTTAACCCAAATAAATAATTGATTAATGGAATATTTCATTAATAATATAATGTACGTGACACGTGTAAAATTAGACATTTGTTATTTATAAGGAAATGTATGTTTGTTGTATATTGTTTAATTTATACTCCCTTATTGTGAATTTATTTGTGATGTAATTACTTATTTTGACATTTAAATGAACGGTCATTATATTCATCGTTTGATTATCAAATTTATGTTAGAATTTGAGTTAAAATTAGTAATTACAAATGACAAAATATCACAAGGTTAAATATAGTAAAATTATACATTGATATTTAATGGTTAAATAATATTGTTACCAAAATAACTGGACATATTATTATCATTATTATACATTTAACTACAGTATATTATACATCGTTTGTTGGTAAATATTATGTTTAAAATGTTTAAATAATAATTATCATTACTCATTAGTCTACATAATATAAATTGTTATCAATTGCAGTAATAATATAAACAGGAACATCGCAATTTCTGTCATTTTAATTATCGAAGTTAAATACAAAATTAATATTACACTTTTATATCAGTTATATATTTTTAATAAAAGTATTGCATTTGATAATGTTATTACAAAACATTTTAAACTAATCAATTCAATTAACATTCTTGGTTATAATTAAAACATAAATAATTGTAGTTTTAATCTCTATTTTATTACTATTTGCCATTGGTTGGATTGTTATACAATATTTTAATATTTAATATTATTTCTATAACGATAGTAAATTTTTATTTTTTGTGTTCCTTGGAAACAATAATTTAAATCAACAAAAAATTAACACTGATGCGTGGTTACCAAATAGAATACAGATATAAAGACTTGCCACCTATTTATGTCCGGAGGTCGTGGCTCTCCTCTTGAAGAAGTTTGTGTCCTAGTACCAAGCTTTAACTATAGCCTATACGTTTAATTTAATGAATGTAATTCATGTAGAAAGTTCCGTAAAATATTAAATTTATTCTGTTTAGTTAGATCGGTTCATTAACATAATTAAAAGTAAGTAAAATATTGTAACGTTTAGACGGATGTGGGTGTAAGGGAGTTATGCCCCCTCCCCTCGGATGTGATACCCCCCGGGATGGCTTTTGGAATTGGGTTGCGGCATACTTGTAAAATTTTAAATAATAATATATAGCTAACGTGAATTTTAGTTGTATAATGCGAATAAAATTAACATAGCCCATAGGTAATAATAATGCTGATTGATTAAAAATTCTGAGCGGAGAAATATTGATTTTACAACGATGTGTTTTTTTTGTGTCTGTCATCACCGTTTAGGGCAATAACACTGCTTCCATTTTTTCAACAGTATCTTGTTAGATGCGAAAGTGAATCTAGTGAGTGCATTCGGGAGGTCAACATTTAAAATTCTCAATAGTTTTCAACAGCACAAGGAAAACCGGGAATTTTTATGCAAAATCAGTTTTCAACAAAATCGAATTCGGTTTTTGGTGTAATTCTAAAACAAATAACCGTAGTTACATGAAATGTTCATTGAATGTTTATAATAGCATTTTCTAAACAATTTTCAAAATATTTTGACTTATTTAGAGCGGTTTATGGAAATTTTCAGTTTCTAATTTTTTTATAATATTGTCAACACAATTTTATTTGTTTGGTAATAAATCTTGAACATTTGATAGATGGCTCTTAATATAATGTTACAATGACATTTGAAGAATTTTAAAAATCCATATTCACAATTTTTTTTCATAAGTATTTAAAGTTCAAATCTTGACAAAATAGGTAAAAATCACGTTTTTTTTAAAAAATATTTGTTGCAAAAATTAAATAATAACTATAAAATCGGTCGTGGCCTGCTAGTCTAGACGATAGTCAATTATGTAGCCCGCACATCTCTCTTCATTAAACGCAATAAGTGACCTAACATAATATTGTATCACATAAATATACATGGCTAATAATATTTGTGTTATATAATATGCAATATACATTATACATTTATTTTATACTTATAATATAGGTATAATAATGAAATGTATATGTATTAAAATATGCGTATATGTATTATTATATATTATCTATAGAGTATAGGTATACTTATACAGTTATACCTACCTGTATTATGCATGATGTATTGTATATTTTAGTCCAGTGACGTGAGCGAACATTGAACAAATGATTAAAAAACATAAACACTACAATACACAGAATATATATATTATAATACACTATAATATTGAACATTTGAACGCCGTTGTAATAAAAATACATAAGAATGATTGAAACGTGTGAAAAAAGTTGAGATGTAAAATGTAGATGGTAGGTATATTATAGACAGTCCATTAAAACAGTGAAATAAAAAAAATTTAAAAATGAGAGGGAGGTACACGTAAATATAAGTAATATAATATAATACATAACATAATAGGGATGAAAACGATTCCCATTATACATGGAGCCCTTCGATAAATCACTTTTTCCCCTTTTCCAGGTATAAAATATTTTGTTTTTGTTATTTAGAACAACCCCAGCGTGACGTAGCCGTTTAATATCTATACGTCTGCGTATATTATAGAGAGCACTGAGATGTGTACATGTTGTATAGGGTCAGTCCCGGCGCTATGTTAGTTTCTATTCTTCTTCTCTCTGGTCCCTTATAATATTTCTTATTATTTCACATTATCATAATGGCCACACATACTTAACACCACCATATACTCTTATATATATATAATATATATGTACACATATACGCAGCACTATCGGTATTCTTTTGTGTTCGTACAGTGCGTGGGAGGACATTCGAAATTGGCGGTCTTTTGAGTACAATGAGTTGGTA
Organism: Sitobion miscanthi; assembly: GCA_008086715.1. NCBI lineage: Eukaryota > Metazoa > Arthropoda > Insecta > Hemiptera > Aphididae > Sitobion > Sitobion miscanthi. Next base: position 8,663,345 of record CM017797.1, read on the forward strand.
CAAACTACAAACTGCCCCATACGCACAGTTATTCGTCACGGTATATAATATATATAATACAAATTACACTGCACTCTGCTGCAGAAGCAGAAGGGTGAGCCACTTGATAATATGTAGGTACACTCAAGCTGTACAGGGTCATAATATTATCTTAAATATTATACGAATCTTAAGGTCAAAATATCCTGTACTTACTAAAATATCAAAGTCGAAATATCCAATGAGTAAAAACCAAGGTTAATAAGCAACGAATTAGATAAAAATTCTAATTAATTATTAAAGAAAAAACTCTAAAAAATGTAATTTAAAAATAGCTTAATAATATTATATTTTAATTTTTTTTTGATAATATATCTGAGATTGATTGTCTGATATGTAATATTTTATGAACTATTTTTAATGGGTTTTAATGTAAGTATGTATTACAAATTAAATTACAACTTATAACTTGCAAACAAAATATCGCAGAGTATCAAAATAATTTATTGGATTTATAAGGATAAACGTATAATGTATCTATACCAACTAGCTACTGCATATAGTTTGTTATAGTTATTAGTTGTAGCCTGTTGGTACCTAAAAATAAAATATTTATGCTATCAATTATACATAAATAATAAGTATATAGAGAGAGACTACTGCAGAGGTCCAAGACCAAGTAGCCGCCCACCAAGTGACTATACAATATACTTCTCTATATCCGCCTCCTACCTGCACTTTAAAAGTTACAAAGCTACAGTAAACTCTCGATTAACCACGAGTGGATTATCCGTTTTCTTCACACTACTATGTACAATATAATATATATTTCTGTACTTGTAAAAAAATTAATGCAAATGTTATATTTATTTAATATATACTTGTCTAATTTTCTTTAAATAATATTTAATATTACATAATATAATAATAGCATTTTCGTTTTAATTTGTATTTTGTTGAATTCGCTAATCCATGGCTTAGCCCCCTCAAAAGTCCATCGAGCCTCCTCCTTTTTCAGTTTTGTAGGATCAAATCCCCCCCCCCCCGCTCACATTGATGTTAATAATGTTAGCCCCCCTCCACAGAAATGTTGATGAATTTCCGCCTATATCTCCCCCAAAATACTCGAACTTCATTCAGAACCGTCAAAATTATTATGTTCCAACCTTAAATTAGCCATACTGCCACAATAATACTTTTATCTGTAATGATTTATGTTTGGGTTATTATTAATAAATTATATACGAGATAATTTATAAAATAGATTTGTTCATTCAACACAGTTAATGATATTATTTAATTTCAATTTGCAGTGGTCACTTAAGGATAATTACACGGGCAATAAACTGAAAACCTTCGTTTTTGGGAATGCAGCACAGTTACCACATTATAATTATTATTATAGTAAATATAAATATATTATTTAATATGTATATATACATAATTCTAATTATTAATTCATATATCTATAAATGAATAAAAATGCTGGGTATTAATTTTAGTATAATTTGTAACATTATTCCAAGATTGATCGACGATCAGGGTTAAATAACAGATAACTCGCACTATAATTAATAACTATAATGTGCATGGTAAATGGTAATATACTAATATTCATATGAAAATGTGTAATCATAGGCTTCATCCATTATAAATTCAGTGGGGGAAAATGTTTTTAACATAAATGTAATAAGTTAAGGTTGTATAATATATAATACAATACCTAATCTATTATCCGTATTTAGTTTTTTGGATTCTAAACGGAGCGATGCTATTGTAGTTATACAATGAAGTCTTATTATATTTATATATATATAATTAATAAACTATCAATACTCAATATAGCTAATCAATAATTATTAAAAAAAATTATTACATATAAGCATATAAAAAAATATTTGGGCGACTTGGCTATAAGAATGAGGAGATGCAATATGTCAATATATCATATTTAATTATTTAAACATTCATAACTTTATATCTACAATCGCCAATTTATCATCGACATATTTATAGATATATTTATGATATAATAATATTATTATAGTGTCGAGTCTCTAATATAACTTTAATAAGTTAAAAATAAATTCATTAAATATCTAATACAATTTAAGTCAGTGGAGATTCGAAAGGGGCAGTGGAGATAAATCTTAAATCAGTCTATCCCCCTCCCCCTCCCCCCACACACACACACACCACAACCCATATGTGGTGTAACGAGTGTTTACGCTTCTGGCTTAAAATATTTGGTTTTAAATTGTATATTATACATAATAATATAGTTTGTATAACTTTATACCATCTTACTAGGTATTGAACAGAATAATATATGAAATGAGATTGAAATGTGTTTGGAATCACGTATTATTTATTATGTTGCATTGTTTTAAAAAAAAGTTAATTATTTAAATTATCACATTGTTAAATAACATGTTCTAATCAAAGAGTTTTTAAAATATAAATAAAATTAACATAATGAATAATTATTAATGAGTGGGTTAAGAGTTATGACATATATTATAACTTAAATGCATTATTAATATTTACCAATTACAATTAAATATTAATTAATAAATATACATTCTTGATTTACGTAATATACTAATATACATGCAGTGGTGTAGTGGGGCGTATGCTCGACTATTGTACACTTCTCTATAATTTTTTGTTAGTGCACAATGCACATACGTATAAAATAATATGATAACATGTGAATATGTGATAGTCGATTGGTAAACGCAATTTGGGTATGTGGTCGCATGTCTCCAATAAACTCACCAATTACATGTAAAAATAAAAATGCTGAACAAATCTTATTGATTTCCATAATAAAAACATCATTATAGTTTGTAGCTGTAGAAATTGTATGGAAAACTTTTTTGGCGTTATACAATCACTTACTCAATTCTTCAAAATACATCGAAACTCAAAAGAGATCAAATAACTAGATCTAAATATCTTGGATTGTGTAAGAGTATAAGACTTACATACATTTTAAGCGATTGGGGGGAGTTCAGAATTTGTCTTAGATTTAGAATTAATGTGACGTGACATACTCAATGAATTGTCAAATTTATCTCATGAATGACTAAGTTATTCAATTACATAGTTGCGTGCTAATGAGTTGGGGAAATAACATTCAGAGTTGTTGATTCTTTTTGTTAAAAACAGATAATGCGATAAAGGATTTCGAAAATATCGACAGTAGAATTACAAATACAAAATTAAAAGAATTGGACATTTTAATTAAAAACATCGCTTATTTCCGTGAGGGTATGCGAAAAGGGAGATTCAGCCAAATGCATTTTATATGTTTAGGTCCATAAGGTTCCATTAATAACATTTCTAGACTTGTATAATATAATGTTTATTAATGAACCACCAGTTGAAATATGGAATCCAAAAAATTGTATAAGAAGTTTGCAGATCAAATATAGATTTACAAATAATAATAAATCTCAAAAACTTTAACCAGCAAAATTAGATTGAGAATAACTAAATCAATGAAAAGTTTTATAATTTATTGATTTGTTATACGTTTTGTTAATTATTTTTATATAATCTATAAGTTTATAGCCTTATAGGGGATTAAAATTTAAAATAATACCAACTATAATGGTATGATCTCAAAAAAATGGAGTTTTTATTTAATATTTTTAATATTTTCTTATCATATAAGTACTTATACTGTTATTGTTGCTTAATAATTTGTATTATTAGAACATAAAAAAACCTAGTTGATAATTTGGTCATTATGTTGGTATACTACTTATTTATTGTAATTACTATTAATTATTAAAGGTCATTTTATATTTTTAAGCGTCATAAAATGTATAATACTATATTTTTGGAAATATTGTCTATATGCGACTTAAACGATGCTAGGTAGTGTATCGTGTATGTATGTATAATGTATATTATAAATATAATAATAACGTATTAAGAAAAGGTGTGATAGGTGAGGCAAATATCTAGCATATTTAAGCATATATACTCAATAAAAAATTACGGTTACATCACTATTATGCATGTATTATATTTTTATATTATAATAATATATATATTATAATTTATAGGGGACTGATGTGAATATGTGATGTGTGATTTATCTTGACAGACGACCCGGAATTTAATCCTAAGAAAACCACGTATGACGTATATCACATACTTAAAATAATTATTATTGATTTCAACTAATTCCTTACTAAATCTAAATTTCTTAAACGTCACTCTGACTCTGCAGTATGATATAAATATATAATAATACATCGTATCGACCTTTAGTTTTAAGAGTCCTATTTTAAAATTAAATATGCATTTCAAACAAAATGAAAAATGTATACAGCCATATAATAGGTACATATTATATTAATATCAATTATAATCATTGATCCGAATGATTACAATTCGCATGATCACTGACAGCTATTAATTATTACGAAGTTGAAGTTCAACTGCACGACTTGAGTTAATGTTTAAGTTCAAAATGTTATACATAATATACAATCCATCGATAATTTTATTTAAGTAATCAAATATTAGTCACAAATCACAAAAATACATAATACTTGCGAGTTACGAGTGATCTAAATAGTTTATATTATATATATATCTATACAATATTATATATTTTATGAACTTAACTTTTTAGTTTTCAATACCGACGATAGTATTTTGTAAGATATTATTGAATGTCACTCACATAGAAATTGGTATTATAGTATTATACTGAGTGATAACTAATTGGAAAGTCAGTAACCCTAGTTCATTATGTAGTGAAGATATTTTAGTGCAGTTTTTTTAATTTAATATTTGACATATATACTATAGTATAGGAGATGAGATCGTTATAGTAATATACATTAATATTATACCCTGCACTAAAATATTTGCACTACATTTTGAACTAGGGTTACTGACTTTCTAATTAATTAACACACGGTATAGTGATTATTTTAATTTAAGACAATGTAATGAAAATGTGTTTGTTCAAGAAAACAATATAATATACATATATCAACATCACCATGGAAAAAAATCAGCAAATATAATAGATACGTGTGCTATTTCGCTGTATAATGAACACATCAATATAACGACACAATAATATAACCGAAGGTAGGTAGGTATATAATATTTTTATTAACCGTTTTGTATAATCATATGATTGAGTAAAAAATTATACATCAGACGATATAAATTATAATATTAATATATTATAGATACGGCAATGTCTGTAACGCGTGTATCGTAAAACGTTTACATTATATAAAATGTACGTGTGCTCGAGCGGGGCACCATCAAAAAACGACGCAATATAGTCTACAGACGAAAATTTTCAATTTTTTTTTCGGCCAATATTCACTTGATTTTTTCAATCGAGATTGCCTTCTCCCCTATGTTTGTATACGAGTTTAAACAATACAATCGATTGCATGTCGTTTGCATAATATGGATACTTCTCGTCGATTGTTGAGCTTTCAATATATGTTTAAATATTAATAATATATTATTATAAACTGTTTCAAACTTTCAATAGTTTTCACTTTTCAATATCAGATGTAAGTATGTTACACATTACACATAGTATACATAGGTATCATAAATTAATTAAATAAACGTAATACATTTATTATTCATGGACCAAAATATATCGCCAATGTTGTTAAATATAGTTTATGTTGATTGCTCTTATGTTTATACCAAGTTATTAGTTAGGAACATTCAAGTATGCATTATTTTAGTACAATTATTGAATTTCATATATTTATTAAAAACTTCCCAGTTGCCTAAAGACGCTATGCCTATATAAGTGAAAAACATAACCGTACGACGTCCGCAATGTATGAAATGAGGATTCAGCTGTACAGCATACGTATTAACACATGTGCTTATTCGTTATTATCGTAATATGTATCTAAGTATCTTGCCTTCAGAGGGATTGGCCAACCATGGGCCATAATCTTTTTTTTTTTAAGTATAAATAAGTATAAATAGTATTTAGTATTATTATTATAGATTATACAAATAATATATAATATGCCAATATTGTATTTAATACCAATGGTATTATGTATAATTATATTTATTAATACATTATTTTGACTTATCCCCATATCCCTCTTCCTCTTTCATCATTTGGAACGCACACTTCCCCGCATCGTCTTTCAGGGCTTTGATCACATATCATCATACACTATTCCGTGTACAATATACATACTACCTACATTTATAAATCATATATTCATATAATACCTTTTATGAATATAATTATGTGGTTCTCAGTGGTGGCCGGTGGATAATGGAATTTCTATACACATTATATCAAATGAGTATAACTATATAACTCTATACACACGCCGTAGATCAGACGTATACCTACTTAATGAATCGTCCTGTTTACGAGTTTTTTCCTAAAAAACGTATAGAATATTTTATACACACAAAGGCGAACCAGTTTTTCAGAGCGCTGCCGCTGCGTAATATACACTGCTTGTCACATATTATGTGCGTACAATAATATTATGTATAATGTACATTAAAACCCGCTGGATGGAAAAAAAATCAAATAGATAAAATTACCCTAGGTACTCGATCTTTTTCGTGTGTGCGCGCCCCACTCCTCACCCGACCGAAATATATTATCGCTAGACAAATACGCTTCTACTTTTACATAATATAATAACAATAATAATAGTTATGATATAACGCACAAACTTCCAGGACCGTTTCGCGCCGTGTTTAAGCCCGAGTGAAAATGTGAGAGAGCAAAGAAAAAATAAAAAAAAAACTCTTTTTTTGCGCTCCGTCGTGACCTGAAAGCCTCCAGTATCAACCAAGATGTTTGTATAAGACGTATACGCGCACTGTAAGGACTAAGGGCCGGCAACCTTCAACTATTCAAATAACGAACTCGATCCATACGTACGTATAATAATAATTCTATGCCGACTGTAAGTGTAAGTGGAGGGGTGGTGGTGGTGTGGTACACAACATAACGCGCCACTTGTATACAACTCAGGCACACAGGTACCCGTGATAATATAATATATTATATTGTGTATTATGTAGGTACATCATGGGGTTTATTTATACATATATATATATTATTATTTCTTGAATAGCACAGTACCGCGCGCCACGGGGATCTAATTTGCTTCACTCTCCGCCGAGCAGCATCGGATCCCATTGTGAAACGGGACTGGCGCCATCGATTCATTGTCAGTGTATGTGCGCGAGGGGCACCCCCCCCCCCCACTCGGTAACCAGATTCTGATACACCGCCCGACACATCACGTGTGTACATATTATATTATACATTTATACTTTTTCAATATGTATCATATATTTATATATTACATCAGTATAATATGTGTAATATGTAATAATATGTATACATATTACAATTTACAGTATAGTGAGTATGCACATTACACTTGCGATACGAATGTACAATATAATAATATGGTGATAAATCCCTTATTTGATCAGTCAGTCAACTGTCGTTTGTGGAGAGATACAAACTTTAATACAAATTCTCTACTTCGTATGATCATAAAACTAAATTTTTTTAAAGAGAAAATTAATATTAAATTTTTTTATGATAGTGATTTTCTTATTTATTTATTTTTTTTTGATTTATCATAGGTTTAACTGTTCAAGTTGTTTATTAGGAAAATCTCCTCTAATTATAGATAGTGTGACATATTTATTAAATCTCCGAATATCAGTCGAGCATTTTCAGAATACGAAATTAAAATATGTACCTATTACTTCTTTTGTTAAAGAATTCTTAAACATAATGCGTAAATAGGTATTCTTTAAACCATACAACAACCCTATATATTTTTTTTATTTAAAACACAAAATTTGACTAGGAAAGTCAGTGATTTGTATTAAAAAATAATCATCCTATATTGTAGTATACGCATTTATATATAGGTACACCCGTCTCTCCGACTCACTGTACATAATATGCTGTATTATAATTTATAATATACACGCCGAAACCTCCCAATCTTCTCGTGCACCAATGCGTATTTTCAAATAGGTAGGGGTTGGTATAAATAAGAACGACGCTTGCATTCCTGCAAACTGCCTCGCGGGCCCGATGCTTTCGACAAGGTTCGAGGTTCGAATAAACGCGTATATATAAAGGACCTTTTAATTAAACACATACCCAATAATACAATATTTTATTACCTATAATACACACCACCGCCTTCAATTCATATATATATAAGTATCTTGCCTCTGCTGCCACTGATACTTTGTATTATATTATGTTTGATCCTCCCCCGGTTCCATCACATTATCACAACGGGGAGTATAATATTATAGTGCGTATCGTATACAACGGAGCGGCGGTTGATGGATGCGCCACCGCCGATCGTCAAAGACAGTCTTCGTGGAAGAAAACACTATTATTATTACCAACCGCATCACTTATGTAGCCGGTCAGGCAAAGGGGGAAAAAACGATCGTCGAACGACGTTTTACAGAACAATTATTATTATTTTATATATTATATTATTGCCGAAACAGCATGTCTCCGTCTCCCTTTCGTGGGAGTGGTTTGAAAGAAAACGATCAACATTTATAATATATTATATTTATACGATTTAAGTAAAGCGGTCGTCCCAATGTTTCATATTTATATTATAATATATAGGTAGTGTATAGTTGAACTGCAGGTATAATAGGTATTAGGCACTACCTAACAAAATCACGATCCGTTATATGTTGCTTAACGTCCAGATCATTGATATTTAGTACTTAAATGGGTCTAAACCTTAAAAGTAAAAACGATTTAAGAATTTAAAACCCCTGGATGTTATAATCAATCTAAAAAATCATCAATAATTGGCATGAATAGCGCTCACATTAATACACTGAAGGAGTAGCAGGTATGAAAAACAAAAGTTTATCGTACCTACACATACTAAATAATAGCATACAATTATTCTTCACTATGTTCAGATATATTTTTTTATATAGTCTTCGTATAAAATGTTAACAGTATCTAATTAGAAATTGGAAGTTACTTTTTTATGATCTCAAGTCTTAAAAGGACATGTGTTGGTCTAACTAACATACAACCATTGATTATATTAATACATTGTATTTAGTATTTATATAATAAATGGGTCAACATAATACATTTACGTTCAGAACAAGCCACTTTTCTTTGTTATTTTTAATAGGTATTGGAGTAATTTAACATATAATCAAATTTAAAGGCACAACTAGGTATTGTTTAAGGCAACATAGTCTTCTTTTGATATTTTATCTTAAAATAGGTACTCTTAACTTGCTTCTAAATTAAAATATCAAAACAATCTGCCATAGGGAGGAGGTAAATAATATTTTTACTTTTACATATTTTATTTTAAGTCAATTTGCGAATTTGCCATAATAATAAAGTTGACATATTAAAATAGATTATTTTTACTGTAAAAATGTACTTTTTAGTTGGTATGTGTTAGTAATTAGTATGACCATGGCTTTAGATACTATTTGTCTGCCTATAGTATGTATCTATAGCCATGGTAAGACAGAGTCAATACCTACATGAAATCATGTTAACTGCAGAATAAAATAAACAGAATACAGGGTATATTTGCAGCAATATATGAATCATTATAAAACAAAAGTTTTAAATCAGTCAATTTTTTGAACATCATTTACTGTGTTTCGCTATATAGTTAAACTGTTGAAGGTTTGAAGCATGTAATACAACATTCAGTTTTGTATCAAAGATTTCTGGTATTTAGATTTTACATATTTTGTCAAGCCGTCAGTAATTTTGAATTTTATCAATTACAACTCAATCGCATACAGAACTAAATTGTTTTTATAATTTATAAATAACTGTGATAATTAAAATGAACTTGATTATTTGAAACTTTGAAATTGATATTTTCCTAATACTGAATTTAAAGCACAAATTAATAACATACACATTATTTATCTCGAAAACAACACAGAATAACAACAGTATTATTAATAATACACTGAGAATATTGTATTATATAAGTAGAATATAATACAAATATACAATATAATTATATATATATCAGTTCAACTTAATTAAACATTTCAAAACGTATAATTAATACGTCCCGAAATAGATTATAACGACCAAGTGTTTTGGGTTTTCGCCGGATTTCAATTATGTAGCCGGAGAAGTATTTTTGAGTAAGACCGTTGTAATGTAAGGTGTTGTGCTGTTGACTTTCCAAGGATAAATTAGTTACTACATAAAGTACTACATCAAAGACCGTTTGTGGAAATATTTAACCCAAAATATTGAAAACATTCAATAATATGAAAATAAAATATAATATATTATTTTGTCTTTTACGAATTAAAAAAATTAAAAAAAAACAAATAATTGTAAATAGCGTAGTAACTAAGAAGTGATCTAAATCATAGGTGTGCACAGACTTTGCATGACATGCGGTTGATGAAATGTAGTCCCCAAAAATGCAAATGTCCCTAAAAAAATGCTCATACCAATGCCTTAAAAATATTTATTACTAGGTAAGTACTACTTTATATCAGATAATAAAAGATTTTTCATCTTTTTTGCATGTTGAAAAATTAAAACATATTTTTAAAAAGACTGCAGTTTATTGAAAAGGATATAATTTCATAATTATTGTCACATGAGCAAGTTCACTCCCCCCCCCCCTGGTATTATTTTCCCTATACGTACCTAATTACCTACGTAAAAATATATAATTTTTTTTTCATAATATTTTTTTAAAAATTATAAAAATTTAAGATAAAGGAATTCTAGTGTTACCGTCACCGTCAAGTTTCATTGAAAATATACGGTGAGAATACCGTCGCGCGTCGCCACCGAAGTTAATATATTAGATATCAGATATTCGAAATTATATTCCATTATGGCATAATAATTAATAAACAACGCATTTTAATGTCATATTACTTAAAAGTTAAAACTGATTACAAATAGGTGAAATTATTAGGAAATTTGTTCAAACGGAACCATGCGGGTCGACAATCGACAAATATGTTTATAGATCTGTGGTGATCCGATATAATATCATATAATATGCTTATATAGCCTAATAGCCTATATAAGTAATATATGGCTATTACTAAAGGGCCAAATTTAGACTTTATAACTATCTATTTAGACGTTAGAACTATCTACCTAAAACGTGTTTATTTCAAGTTTGAATTTCCACTTTTCATGTATCACAAATTTCAAAATTCATTTGAAAATAGCAATATTATAATAATTTTATTGAACCTTCATAATTTGAAGAGTAAAAATAAGTACCTAGGTTTATTAACCTCATCACGTTATAATTCACATTTCACACTGTTACAGTCATAATAAATTATAATTACAGTTAAATTTAATTTAATTCTTTCAAATTTTTATGTAGAATAAAATATAGTACAATCAAAATAAGTTAAATCAAAATTGTTATATATAAATTTGGTACTTTTTTGATTTTTTCCCCTCAATGTCATCTATAATTTTATCAAATGATAAAAAATCCTGTAGGTACTTCATTCCGGCATTCGGATACCCCTCGAAACATCTAATTTTAGCCGGTGCGCGGCGAGTTCTGTCGCTGGACAAAATATAGGTATCTTCACATATTAAATGAATTTTACGATCAGAAAAATATTGTTATGATAAGATGACACTCCTAGCCCTAGCCAGTGGCGTAGCCAGGATTTTCAATTAGGCTCAATACATAATATTTTGAATCACAGGCGTAGGTAATGGGGATCAAATATCAAACTTCAACCCCCCCCCCCTCTCACCAAAAATGAAGAAAAATGTTTTCAATTTTTTATTAATATAAATATCATCCATTTTAATTAAATTCTTGATTAATAGACACACAATTACAAAAGATTTTATTTAATTATCACCTCCCAATGCTCCCATATATGTTTACTATTATCCTCTCTTTCGACGCTGGAGTGATAAGGAAAATTAATATATGCTTTAATAATATTAATATAAGCTAAAGGTATTTCAGTTAAAAATGTACAAAAGTACTTAATAATTAAATAAAAATATAATATATTATATGCGTCTTGGCATAACTCGAAATTCGGTGCTGTCTATGGTTTCAGTCTGACAGCTAGGTCCGTATCCTAGGAGAGGTTAATTAAAAGAGCAAATAGTACAAATATGTAAATAATTAATAAAATATATTAATCACTCGAGCGAATCTGGGTTAAATCAGCTAGTATAAAATAATATATTCTGCCGAGAGGAAATTAGGTAGGTAGTAGGCATAATAAGTACATGTAAAAATATTGGCGAGGGTGGCGTGATGACTCGGCAGTGGGTTAAACTTGCGCGCGCTTGCGTGTATACGCACGTACGTGTGTGTGTGTGTGTGTGTGTTTGACCCTGAAAATGGTTTCCCAGTGATGAGTTTCCCGCGAATCGATAGAGCCCACAAGGGGCCCTGCGCAATATGAAATAAAAAATAAAATACACGACCGATCTCCCAGTGGTTTGGAATGGGAGGGAGAACTCGCGGCGGCAGCGCCGACCAACACCAGAGGAATGGGTATATTATGGTATAGAACTATTTATATGCTTTGATTTCGAAGAAACCATTATTTTCTCTATATTTTATTGATTATTATGTACTGATGGGAAATATACCAGTGCGCAAAACGCATTCAGTCAAAAACGCCGCGTAGCTATACCTACGCTATACCTACGCTTATTAAAACAATCAATGATCAGGGTCTAACATAATTATTTGACTTGAACGTATTCGCTTATTGCCATGCTCGAGCTTGAAATATAATGTGTAAAACATTATTATTACAATATAATATAAATAAATATACTTTTTAATATTTATATAAACAATCATTATAATCTGTAAAAGGTTTCAACAACGCTTTAATAAGCAAAAAAGGAATTTTTTGATTACATTGAGACTAAAGTGAAACTAAAGTTACCCAGTGGTTGTGATTTATGTTTGACTAATTAAAAATTTCAAGTGGAGTGACAAATATTATATATTCAGTATTGGTTTTACAATAATGTGTGATTTAATAAAAATGTAGGTATGTGTATCATCATTATTTACCTTTTGTACCAGTAAAAATGCTTTAATTTTCAACTTTGAGTATTTTCTGGTAGAAAATTGGATTTAGTTGGTATTTTGTAAGGGTTGAATGCAGTAAACTGGAGTACCTATTTACTAAAAACAAGTTTTCGACAAAATTTGTGTTTTGTATTTTTATTGTATTAATTCAAAAATAAAACCGTAAGACTTGAAAGTATTAAAATTGGAGTTTATAAAATAACAAGTATTGATAGATAACAATACCTCATGTCCTTATGTATAATATTTAATAATATAATGGAATATGTGATGTTTTGACAAAAAATAATTACTACTCTTGGAAAAATAAAATTACTTATAGGTAGTAATATAAATAAATTATAAAACATCCTTAGGAATACAATTTAACGAGGCTAGCTTAGAATCCTTTTTCATATGTAATAATTTATCATTGAATTCAAATTGAAGACATCAATTACAGCACATTACAGTAGTGACCTATCAATGCGAGGTACATTTGAAATCTACTATACAGCAGAACTACTTTCCCTGTTTTTAAAAACAGAATCTTAATTTTTTTTTTTAAGAGTTAATATATCTACATAATTTTGTTTTAACCTTATTTATTGGGTGGTTTTTGACTTTCAAGGTCACGAGTAGGACCCTCTTTCCCCATTACGATAGTATAGAACACTGAACAATAAACATTTATTTACGTATGTGAATTTCCCCCTACAAACTTAAGTTTTACCGTTATTTTCACATTACACGTATACTTTGTCACTGTCTGCATTCTGCAGTCTATACATAGTATCGTAATTAAAAATTGAATGACTTAAGCCCCAAGGATATTTCAATAATACTATATAATAATATTATTCTTAATGAATGAATCGCCGACAGCGCGGTGGCCGGTCTGTTGAGTCAGCTGAGAATCGATTTTGTCTACAATTTTGTTTTGTACGGCATTACGTCGTAGTCGTATACGTCATACCATATATTCATCCAGACATTTTGTTTTCATAGGCAGGGCCGTCCCGAACAACAATTCATTGGTGGAAGGGGGAGAGGGGTAGACGGGTAGACGGGTAGACCTATTAATTTGCCGAATCAAAACATTTTTTTTCTATTATTTTACATTATAATTTATTGGGCATACGTAAACTGCGCCCAAATGACCTTTATTTTTGTAAACTGCGCACGAATTTTTATCTATGTTAAAAAGGTATAATGTAAACTGCGCCCAAATTTTTATTCATGTTAAAAGGTACATACAACTTAACCTGTGCGCCGTTTGTAAAATTTATAAAACTTTTAAATTATTAAAGTCACTATAATATCATTATTCTATAATATGGCTGTAACGAATCAAATATATTAAAGATTGTAATTTTATAGATTAGTAATTTTGTAATTTTGTTTAATTTTGCAGAATATGTATCAACAACATGTTTTTAATTTTATTCTATTAATTATTACAAAAATATAGCTATTCAATTTTTAAAAGTTTACAAATTATGAAACATATGTCACCTTTTTACATTTGATAAAATTCGAGCGCAGTTTACATACCACCCTTTTACTCACGATAAGAACTTGGGCGCAGTTTACATGTATGATTTCGTGTTTACCTGTACGTTGGGCGCAGTTTACAATCGTCGAATTTATTTTAGTAGGTATTTAATGTATATGTAGATATTCTGTACAATGATCAAGTGATTCATTATAGTTTCTATTCTTAATCTTAGCCCCTAGGGGTTGTTATTTCAAAGTTCAAAGTCAATTTCGTCCCTCTTGATGATGAACATTTACTCTCCAAGTTAGCAAGTTTATTTCAACTTATATATACTATAGTTTATCTACATTCTACACTAAAGTTTCAAAACGATACCAGATGCTACTCTGACTTATGACATTAAAGTATTTCTATCATTTATGAAATTAATAGTTTAATCACTTTGATATTATATTCAGCTGTTATAAAAATAAGATAAGTCTAATTTTGCGATAACTTTTTTAAATTGTTTATACCTGCATGGCTACATGTATGAGAGTTCCAGGATAGAACCATCGACTTTTAAGTATTCTATTAAGTCAAAACATTGGTTGAGTTGTGCATTTATTATTATAATTATTTATTTTTGTTCCATCGTGGAAAACATTTATATTATAAATAAATTATAATACTGCGGATATTTTTAGGGAATAACCAATTACAGTTAGACCTTAGACGTTAGAGTTGTTTCAGTATCTTTCAATTTGTTATTTAGAATTAAGTGAGTTCAGAAAGAATATGTAATACCTATAGGCTATAATATCGCATACGTATAACATAATGATATAATTCTGGGTTGTATTATGTTTTAAAAAAAACCACTACCTATGAGTTTTATTTGTCACGAGAAAAATATTATGTTATCAAGTGTTTTTTTATTCAATCATTATACCATCGTATATTGTTTAGACTGCTTAAATAAATATATCTGAACATTTTAAATTCATATATAGCTATTGTAAGTTTAAATAAAAATGACATGTACCTATCGGAATAAAATCAGAATCAATTATTTATTATACATGCAAATTATCAATGACATGCAAAATACATTAACGTTCAATCAATAATACTAATAATATCATTGTTATTCTTGTGTTGACTTTTGCTTGTCAAAAACTAAACATTATCATAAGTAAACATTCATATATAAATGGAAAACATTAACTCGTATTTAATGTATTACATCGAAGGCAATAAGGTAGAATAAAAATATGTAGGTATATACCTAATATAGACTCAGACTGTTTAATATTTTTCTTATCGTATTGAATTATTCACGTAGTTTTGATAAATTATGCATTATTGCAGTGTATCTACTACCTAATGTGTACTATAATAATAATATAGATGCAAGTGTATTAAATAGGTCGCTTAAATATTCAGTTGGTCATTTGTATATTTTTTCCTCGAAAGTATACGAGCAATTTTACATTTGTTTATGCATCATCGCCAAGTTTCTATATTGCTGTCTGACGTAGGTACGTGTTTCTTTTTAATAGTTTTTATAACAGTAGGTATATAGTTGTTATTAACACTTATTTCAATATTATACTTAACGATTCCCAGACGACTTGTTCCCTTTGTGTCTGTCATATATTGTATTCATTGTCGAATTGTTGACTATTTAGTTATAATATAGGCGACAAGATCGTAAAAAATGGACCAAGGCACATGGCCCCTGCAAACAAACGACCACACATGTTTAGCAGATGCCCATTACAATTTTATTTAACCACCTATATAGTAACTTCTTGAATAGTCGTTGCATGTCGTTTTGGATGGTGGATTCTTAAGACGCCACAAGATTTGTATGCAATATGATAATAACAGATGTCAAAAATATGCACAAATTTAAAAAATATTTTCTGCACACCGGTCATCGTTTCTTTAAGCAATTAAATATCATACAAAAAGTATATTAATAGTATTGTTCTTTTATATTATAGATTTGGGGTCCAGTAGACCCAGTGTGATCAACTTTATGTAACTTTTCATATATGCTAGTTATGCTATAATCTATAAACTTTGTAAGTTTATCTTATGAAGAAAAATGCATAAACGTGTTATAAAAATTAATAGGAACATTAAATTATCTGCACTTAATACCATAAGCGCAATTTGAGTTTTTCACTTGGAGAGGCTTTACATATTTAAATGAAACAGGCCAGGTACGAATACCTTTAAAATGTATTACTTTATGTAATATAATATATTTATAATTTTTTTCTCACTCACTTTTCTATATTTAACATATTAAAATACTTCTACCTATTAGTAAAATTCAGAGAATTTTTATTAAAACAAATTACAACATTTAAGTAGGTATGTGGTACATATTATTATTATATATTAGAATTGTAACCGTCAATTAAAAGTTACACATTTATAAAAAAAACTACCGTCGTGTATCTACTATATCCTAAACAAATTTAAATGTTATCAATAATGTTTTATAATTAGTAATTAATAATTGTAATACTATATTACTATTATTAAACCATTTAAACCTATATTATGTTCTGTGGGTAGCTCCAATATCTATACTATGGAAAACACACGAATAATGATCCGTTGTTTAAACTTTAGAAAATAATTTCTTCAAAAATCGTTTACTGGATTATGTAGATCAGATAACTAATGAAGTTTTTATTCGACAACCTTATAAACTTTACTCTACGTGCGATTGTTTTGCACGAGTGGACTGTAGTAAATTACGTGTATCATAGTCGCAATTGGCATAAGCCATTTTGTGAAATCTATAATAAAAATTTATTGAATTATCTGGTCTATTGGTCTATAGTTTTTTTTCTTTTATATGATTATTAGGTATATTATAGTATATAAGTAATAAGTAGGTATATTTAATTGTTTATATTACTACAACCAGGCGCGGACTGACTGGGATGCTGGGATCAGCATCCCATGCCCTAAAATATATTTGCCTAATATTATTTATTATATATTTAATGACTCTAGACACCTAATGAACAGCAGATTGTTACCAACTTACGATTAATAGTAATTTATAATATTGTACAATTTTGATTGAAAGTTAGTTATAACTTGGTACTTATTTACGTTTTTAACGTATATTCGATATAACAAAATAAAATATATTAATATTTTATAAATAATCTATATGTATTAAATTTGCTCAAACAATTTTTGTTATTTTCCCTTTAAATTGTGTAGCATCCCGTGCCCTATTTTACCAGTGCCTGACTACAATTTATTGTTCAATATAATAATCATTATATACAATATCTGCACTCGTAACTCGTAAGATGTTTGTATGTATGTATGTTTACTTTTAAATATTAAAAATCTCAAATCTCAAAATCTACGAATTCGTAAATTGATATATTCTTAGTCTGTTATATTCTTTTTGTTTTTGCCACATTTCAGCTTTGTTACACCAGTGCAGCAACTGTAGCTACAATGAGATTAATGTTTATTTCTAAAAACTAGATTATTTTAATGTATAACTACAATGTTTAGAATATAGTAAATAGTAAATGGTAATAATATCTAGTAAGCCGATGTACGCTAATGGTGTAAAATATTATTCATATATTATCGCAAGCAGCAATAACAACGATTACATGTAATCACTAATCAATGACCGTTTATTCGATTAGCTCCGGTTTGACAATATAATATTATATTTATGTAATATATATACACGGTGAACACATGGAAATTCGATTCACTCTCGTGTTTATATAAAACTTGGACGGTCGCTGTCGGGGTCATGGACTAATATATGTATATATACGTTATACTATTATTAATAATTTACTACGATAGTAATATTATTAAAGTATATTATATACGTACGCACATTGTGCCGGAGTATCTGTGGCCCATCATCCGGAACGCGATGTGCATGACGGCCAAGAAAATCTTAACACCGTCGTGGCTGCAGCATACAATATTACAATATACTGCGTATATGTGTACTATTTTACGCAGACACCTCACGAAGGTAAAAACGTGTTTTCAAGAGAGAAAAGAGATCAGGACCGACAACAGAAAGAGACGACCAGTGGTTGTGAAGCAACCGCGTGTGTTGTCCGAGATACGGCAAAAATGCACATTCATGCTAAAGGGCGTGTATATTATATTATATGATATTTTATGTGCCTACTGCCTATATGATATTATTATTATTATTATTATAGAATTCACGATTCGGGTTCCCAACACACGCGGTGTTGTATATTTTTGGATAGTATGTATAGTTACAACAGGTATCACAGCATATTATGCTCACTTACAAAGGACCCTAGAGAATTTTTTTATACTCATTCTCTGTCATAACTAATTGTAGGTCCCTATTGGAACCTTTACCATGTCAGTATAGTTATAACACCAGTAGGTAATATTTCTAAAAATTACATAGGACTTTGCGGTGACGTGGGTAATGTCATATTCACAGTAGCAGTAACAAAATTATTTCCTACCTTTAAATGTATTATAAATAACATCCACATTTCATATTTCAGTATATTGTGAATACTTACTCTCTCACATGAATAACAAATTATTATTGTATTGTTTAGTTATTTTACTACAATCGGCAATCATAGTCAACTAACAAAATATTATGTACGTATATCTTAATATTTAATTTATTAATTAATCTATAATAAAGCTATAAGTACCTACTTATAGTATGTATTTAAAGGGTAGCCAAACAGTCGATTTCGGACGATTTTAAAGTCGATCCCCTGCTAGAACTTATTATTATACATTTATACCTACATAGTAGATACAGGTTACACACATATTTTGAGTTAACCTGTTTGTATGAAATGGCGAATTTTTCCATATGAAAGTTATAAAATCTGTATATTATGCTATACTTTTTGATGAACATTTAAAGCAGCAGCGTCTTCGTTTGACAGTCAGCGACTTTTTCCCAGATTAAAATCAACTTGCCATGTTAAACAACTGGTAACGATATGCAATGACCAGTTTTAAATTATTTACTTATGAAACACTCATTTTTTATAAATTTACATTTTAATTATATTAATTATGTATAATATGTATGAGCTTATTATTAATATTAGTTATAAAGACTTAAAAATAAAAATCTCACCTCAAACGAAAAATATGTATTTTCTGTACATCTTATTCAAAAAAGTTGGCCGACCCTGGTATATATTATTACTTATAAGTCATTATATTTTTCATAAAAAGCTTTTAAGATACAATATATTAAATGTGTTTAAGCTTTTTAACCAAATCAGAATTTAAAATACGTATCATCAGGGAAAACTACGGTTAATCAACTACGTATTGTCCTATACAATATGTATATGTGTTTGCAAACAAAAAACAATTTAAGTATTTTTATGATATTATTTGTTACAAAATATGTTTTGTACTTAGGTACCTAAGTATTAAAAAATATTGGTCCCGAGTAACTGTAATTGATTCTCGGCAATGATGTAGTACCAACATTTTAATAGTAAGTAATTAATAATATTTTATTATACCTATAATATATTTTAAATTTTTTAAAATATTTAAATCATCGATCATGAATTATGATTATGGCTGTCAATTATTATGATTTATGTGTTATCTTGTTGGTGGATAGAATATCCGAATATGGATTGTAATAATAATATTATATTATATATAATTAATAATACACAATTAAATATATTTTGATACAATAGGTATGTAAATGCATAAGGCATAATAGTAAGTTACAGACCACAGTTAGATAAGGTCCTTTCTGCAGTGGCAGCAGCTTTTGGGGCAAAAGGCTGGTCTCCAACCTGTTGGCTTGTGTAAATGTGTAAATACTTAAATACGTAGTAAGTAACTCTATTAGACAATAGCCATTAGCCATCAAAACATAAATATAAATTATAATAAAATAATAAACATATAAATAATTTCTTATGTAAGTCTATTGTGTATATGTATATAAAGTATAAAGTATATCCACCCCGCCTCTCTCTTAGGACTTGTCAAGAGCCGTCCCTGGGTCCTTTAAAGGCACTTCATCTCATAGGTAACCTGTTTTTAATATAATTTTAGATAATGAAAATTAATTTATGGGTACGTTAATACAAATTATAACTCATTTAAATTTAAAATGTCTAATGCATCAGTTTTACATTCACATACCTACATCAAAATACAAAATAAAATGATTCATTATTAATTTATCAGTATATTGTGTTGGCATATATAATAATTAAATACCTAACTAATGACTATTATTATAATTTATAGTAGATATATACTAATATAGTACAATACGTCAATACTACAATATACACAGTGCAAAAGTTTATTATATAAAATAGAAACCAGGAAATGGTTTTCAGTGATAATAGTGATATCGCATTCATTATAAATTTATAATCCAAATGATTTTACTCCAATACTGTTATTTAGAAACTATTCAGCTTGTGGAACAAGATGTATTTGTATAGAACAATAATTATACATTATCATACAACTCAACTGTGTTTAAAATTGAACATAAACACTAAAACACATTATATAGTTTATAATAGTACAGACGTACAGTATGTCGTCACTATTATTTTTCAATTTTGAAGTAGAAAAAATTGTTTTCACGGTAAAATGCTAAACATCAGCCCCGTGAGGGATTAAGAATAATGAACGATGCGGTCAGAAAGAATTTATATAATACATCTTAATATCTAATAATAACAATTGGCTAAGCCAAGTTTTCTCTCTATGTTTAGGACTTACAGAAAATATCATACCACTAGCATAACGTCCAATGTTTAAAAAAAAGAAAAAATTAAATTTTTTATTGAACTGTCATAGCTTCTATATTTTCAATTTTCAATAAAATAACTTAGTTATCGTAAATACTAAATAATAACACGTTTAAAATAGCACTAATTTTGTTTAAAAATATATGCGTAGGTATTTGAGTATTTCACACATGGAAGTTTATGGTTTGTTACCAGTCTCAACAATAATATGAAAATAAACAATTTAAGAGGAGTCAAGTTTTATTTTAGTTATAAAAATATACAAAAAAGTAAATTTAATCTTCTAAATCATAATATAATATCTATTGTTATGTTTGCATATTTTTACTATTTAAAAGTTTATAGAATCATAAACTATTATATCAGTAAACTCGCAGTCATACAGATACAAGTTATAGGAAATTTGATACATTCGCAATTGTAGCATTTTATATTAGTATTCATCTCCAAGTCTTACTTTAGTCGATATGCATAATTTAGTGTAATAGTTAAATAGTGTATAGATACAAGACGCGTCGTATTAAATAATTAAATACGTATGTCAATTTTAATATTTCACTCTTTTTCATTTTTCAATGTCAATTAAAATATTATTATTACATTTTATGATAATATTGTAATGCCACGAATGAGTATTGTATACATAGTACTAAAGTTTTTTATTATATAGTTATTATATCATTTTAATTATGCGTGCACTGGCACTACTCAACAGTGCAACTAACAAAATTAAAATATTTAAAATTACCAAACTACACATACTCGCGCCAATCCTAAATAATCGTCTACTTTGTCCACGATAAATTTGCTTAGGTATATATTTTTAATAACAAATTCTGATTCATAACCGCGAATCTGGGTCGAGTCATAAATATATAATTTTTGCACGTATCGGTAAAATTGCATAGCCAAGCATAAGGTTAAGTGACTTAGCCATCGTGGCATCGTGGCATTGTTGTTAAATCGGTTCAAACTTTCATCGTAAGCACGTAACCCACGAATGTTGAATAATATATATTAATAATAATAATAATAATAATAATATATATATAATATATATAGCCGTTATCACTAATTCTCTTGAATTCTTGACAGCTGCATAAACAGGTTATCACTTCAACCGTTTACCGGGGGAACTTAAATTAAGTGTCAAAAATAAATCACAATAATACGTATTATCTTTAAGGTGGTTCCAGTCAGTTTTTAAGGAGTTAAATATAGGCAATATGAAGGGAACTTGTGTAGTAGCCGTGTAATAAATTATTATTAATATACCGAAAATTATCTTATTGTGGTCATAATGCGGGATAACGCATTTTATATTCACTAAAAGTATGTATTTGTATTTTTCCCACCATAATATGTGCTGATAATTGATTTATTTAATGGATAAAACTTCTGGAAACCCATTTGAATTTGTCCAACAATTTTATATAGAATTTTCCCATTTTTTAATTTTCGGCTCTAATACTTTAATATTTGGTCTAGAAATATTTATTATTTTGTTATTTTAAATAATGATATTAAGAAAATGTGTGTAGAAATTTAAAAAAGGAAAATGTTGGATGTAAAGAAAAGTTGTTGATAAATTAAAATCTGGATTCTTTTTAAATTTTTATCAGGCTATGGAATAACTTGTTACTATTTACAAAAAAAATGGGTAGTTCTGACATATAATAATTGTTATTGAGAAATACTATATTAATATCGATTGAGATCCTGCCGATCCTGGCACAGTGTACTGACCTAACAATACTTGAATTTTCTATGTGACGCAAACGTGACGAAAAAACCAATTCAGGTATTATGATTGAAAGCTTAATAATATTAGAACGATATCAGAGTCAGTAGAATTTGAATGAAATAAAATTGGATGTCGTTAAATGACAGAGAGGATGATACGTAAATCTATTTTAAATGAATACCTATATTATTGGCGGTTTTCGTATAGATATATAAGTATTTATTTAAATATTATTTATATTTTATATATAAATAATATATACTACAGCGTAAACACGTTGCATATAATTACTAATTTGTGTTCATTTTTTTTTATTGTTCTTAATTATAATCGGCGACACTGACCATAAGTTACAATAGTTTTTTGGTTAAATTAAGTTATACAATTTGTTTTTGTTTAAGAACTTTGTGGTATGGTGTCAGCGTCAGGTCTGTGTGCTGCATCTAGGGTGTTGGGTGCTAAGGTTGCGTCTACACATTGGAAGCATTCTATATAATGATGTGGTTGACTGTGAGTTGATGTAAGTTCAGTTCCACAAGAATTATTGTACCTTGGTTTTTCTTCCTTTGCCATATACTATTTTTTTTTCAAAATTCAAAAACATTATTCCTAATAGGTATTATGTACTTGATTATTAATTATTTAATAAAAAAAAAAAAATGATTAGTATTTTTAAGATAATGCAGGTACTAGATGTATTTCAATGAACTGTATAGTTCGGTTTAAGATAAACTTTAAATATTTTAATATTTTAATAAAAATCTGTAATAGTTGTCAAAAATATTAAAATGAACACAACAGAGAGTAATACAAATAGATGACGTTTAATATTTATTTTTTTTTACTAGAAAATTAAAAATCTATAGTTTGTGAGCATAATAGGAAAATATTATGATGACAATATAGAACATTTTATTTACATGATATGATATGAGAAGGGAGGCCATCCTACAGTGATGAAACCCAACGTAATATTTATTTAATGTTGAGTTTAATAAATGAACCACGGAAACGTATGATAGTATACTTCTATACTATATATCAAATATAATGTACTTAATATAATAGTATACAAAATTTAAGTATATAATAATACAGGAAAACTAGTAGATAAACGCGTATGGTGTAAAAATTGGCAGTGAAATTGTTTAGCAAATTATTCAAAAATTTATCTTATTTTTTTTATTATTCGATAAAATACAATCTGTAAATTAATTATTATTATAATTTATAGTAGTAGTATATATTATACCTTTTCTAAGTAATTGGGAGCTTGCTTTTTATGATGACTGGTAGTGTGATCAGAGAAGTCAATTTATTGATTACACTCCATAGCTTGAGAACAAATTTATCTTATAAATAAATAATACAAAAGTAACTTTTATTTAATTTCATAATTTGGTTCGCACGAATATTTCTAAAAATGTAATTAAAGCTCAAGTTTAATAACAAAAAAGGTAGTGTGTACTTTTTAAAATATAAATTAATTATCATCGATTTATGGTCAGGTTATTAACGATAAATTGAACGTTATTAAAACAACATAAGTAATAATTGTATTTTTTACTTATTTCATTAAGTACAATTATAATTTAGGTGGTGCATATGAATTTGAACCTTTATAAATATGTTACTAAAAAACTGTTATTTCAATTATAATTAAATTATTATTTGCAAGTTATAATTGTAATAATTGTGTATGAGTGGATCGTAAGTCAATGGCCCTGTTGATTACTATTGTGCATTTGTGCGTTTCTCATTGACGAAAGTCCGTCATGCATGGCCATATATGGAAATAAATGGGTTAACACTTAACGCAATCGAACCAACATAAATAAAATGCTAATATTTACGGGTGGGGATATGTACGTAATATTTACGTCCAAACAATTATTATACTCATTATATTATCTAAAAAAGTCTATAAGACTACTTACTAAAAAAGGTATCAATAATCATATTAATCATTATTTTTATTTTTATTTTTATTGCTCCTTTGATGACGAAAATTATGCATAATATCTGATATCCCATTCATAGCACGATCAACACACGTAATCGCGACGGTTCAGTCCAAGCTGAAAGTGTATGCGTTCAACGTACCGTGTTAAGTAGCATTTTTCATAAAAAATATAATATAATTTATATCAATAAGTACATATTATTGTTTTCATTAATAATGACATCGAATATAGTATTAATTTATGCAATATGTAGTAGGTATATAATATTATGTACAAAATATTTATTGACGAATGACGATACAATATTATAATAAGACGTACAACAAGTAATAGCGATATATGCTCCTAAGTTCGAACTATTGGTAGCATGCCTCGGAGCCACGAGCAACTAATATTTTTTTAAACTAATATAAAATATATTATATAATAATAGAATATACGAACAATTTTTACAGTTCAACGAGTCCAAATATCCACGCTATTGCACTTCCGACATCTATAAGCTATTACAGTTGTACTTTTGCATACCTACCAGGTACCAGGCGACCTGTGCCTACGCCGGGGGCGCAAAATTGTGCTCCAAAAATAGTACTTATTTTTATTCTACCTTCAAAACGAAATTTCTTCGTTATACATTTCGAAATGTGTATGATTTTGTTTATCTGGACACACTAATGATGAATTGTGCTCCATTAATTGTTGTTATCAACGCCTAACGATATGATCCTGCGAAATGTCCCAAAATAACGCTAAGGTTAAAAGCTATTTTAATGGAATAGTTGCCTCCAATCTCTACTAATCAAAACTACTATCCACATGATGAAAATAATCGTAATCTTAGTAATAAATAGTTCTTCAGAAAACTTACGAATGGTGAACAGGTTCGAAGACAATGGTTAATATTATATAGTGTTTTAAAAAATAAACTTTTTTGTTTTCCGTGCATTTTTTTGTACCAAAAATTGTGCTTTTATTTCTGGTTTTGGCGATTGGCAACTTTTAAACCCTCGTTTGCCTGATTATGAAATTAACTTACTGCATAAACAAAACTGTATTAAATGGAAAGAACTAGAAAAAAGGTTATTTGATGATAAAAATATTGACTGTGAGGTATACAAAAAGTGTTTAAAAATGAAAAGGTACCTAAGGTACCTATATGTATCTTTTATACAATTATATTATGTACACTTATTCGAAGGTGCGCTATTTATCGAAATTGAACAGATCAATACACCGTTTTACATAAGAACATTTCTCAATAATAATTTACATATCACAGTAGGTATAATGTTTTTATGACATTTACACAAAAGCAAGGTTAAATTTACGTATACCTGTAGATGAAATATATTAAACAGTCATAAATCTATATTATAAATTGAATGTACCTATACATACCTGCTACCTATAGTAAATAAACACTGCTAAACAGTAACTAATCGGCTAATAAGTAAACATTATTCTTAGGTTGGGAAGAATCGCATAAGTGCGTTCTACTGAATTTTTGATTTTATCTTAAAAACGTTTGCTGATGCTGTGTTAAAAAAGTAGGTATCTACAGTGAAATAGTTGAGAAAAACCCGATTTTATGATCATTCCGGAGAACTGCAGCAGTGGATGAAACGAAAACGATAAACATAATTAATAAAATAAAAAACCGAGAGGATAGAAAAAAACTAGATTATCCATACTTGCGCGTAATTGAGCGTATTACTCGCGTTGCCGTTACGGAAACTATACGGTCGGCCAAACACGTATACGTATACGTATTGTTATTTATTACTGTATATCGAATATTATGCACTATGCAGTAGTAATATTATATAGTAGTTGTAGTATCGTAGTAGTAAGCTTCAGCATACCTAATATTTACTAACTAGTATGTCGTATGTTGTATATAAGCGGCGACGTCGGTGCCCGGTCGTAGTGGTTCCGTGGTAGGGGGGTGGTGTACGACAGACCATATTATTATTATTATTACTACTACTACTACTACTACTAGTACTACTAGTACTACTACTACTTTACTACGACGACGACGCACACTTTGCGCGCGTAGTATTGTACCTCTCAGCGGCGGCGCCTTCTCCGGTATGCTCCCCCCCACCGCTCACCGACGACGTCTTCGACCACTCTGCGGCAGACGGATGTAATACTACGCGTGGCGTAGTAAAAATAAGAAAGACGACTGAGAGAGAGAGAGAGACAGACAGAGAGCGTGTGAGTGAGAAAGTATGATAACCCGAGCCGAGTGTTTACGACGACTACCGGTTTCCCCGCGTTCAAATCCGAATAGGAGTAGAAGGCACCAGTGGTGAGTCATCACACGCCGACCGTGTTGGCGGTTAGAGAACAATAATAATATTACTATTATAATATTATAATATACAATAATAATAAACTCTTGTCAAAGAGTGGGGGGAGGGGGGAGGTCACTTGTGAAGCAGGTATCCATGGATCACGAAATCTGTGTGCTGGAATAATAATCTACAAAATAATATCGACGAAAATGCTTAGAGACTGTAGTGAATACTGTGTAATACGTCTACCACGTCTGCCGACCTGCACCGGCCCCGACGAAATTTAATAAGATTATAAGAACCGCATAATGATAACGATAAACGAAAAAGAAGAAGATACGTTTTTTCGGGGGGAAGGGGTCCGGTTTTATTATTATTATTTTTTTTTTTATCCCGAAAGAATGCGGTTAGGGCAGTAGTATTACACACACACACACACACACATATATATCCACGCGCCAGTGTTTATGTGTTTGTGTGTGTGTTGTGTGTGTGTGTATGTACTTTATTACTCTCCGGTCCTCGGCGCGAACTAAACAAAAACGACCAATGCGATCGTTTGGAACGATAGCAGTTTACGTCGGTTGTATAATATTATATATATATTATATATATATATATATATATAAACATATCGTTTTTTTTTCATCTACAACGCACACACACAACAACAAAGACCTATGGACAAAAGGCTCTCACACGCCGTCGCGCGTCGTCGTCGACTGCGCGTTTCTCTTTCTCCCTCGATCTGTCTTTCTTTCTCTCAGTCTCGGTGTGGGGTGAAAGTTTAAAAATAACAGATCACACCGATGCAGTGTGTATGTGTGTGTACGCCACGCCGCGCCGGAGCCTGACCAGTGGCGGCAAAAGAACTGCAGAGAAACGACGAGGAATAATAATTTATAAAGAAAAAAACAAAGAAATTCCACGGCCCATAAAATATATGCCCACGTTTTTTAAAATACACGTTCTAATTTTATCTTTGGCATCCGATCGGTTATTTTTTTCGTTTTCCCGACAGTTTTGGATATATTTTAATTATTATTCCAAACAAATGTCACCTCGCCGTACAGACAGCAGTACAGCGTAGATTTTGTTTGTTTTTTTACACAATCGCGTAATATGGAAATACTATAATATCATAATATGTAATATAATAACTATAGTTTATCTGC
Organism: Sitobion miscanthi; assembly: GCA_008086715.1. NCBI lineage: Eukaryota > Metazoa > Arthropoda > Insecta > Hemiptera > Aphididae > Sitobion > Sitobion miscanthi. The sequence goes on from CM017797.1 coordinate 8,691,923, forward strand.
ACTTTGGTTGTATACGAATTATCTTGCACATCACTGCATGTCTACATCATACTATCATAGTACCAAACGTAGTACGTACGCGTTCCAGCTGACATTGGAATTTCGAGAAAACCCGTTTACGTACGCTCGCATATTATTACCTATATTATAAGTAATATATAAATGGGTGCCAAACTCTTTTTCGACATCTGGATATAAAATACGATGTCGGGAAAGTAGATATGCGCAGCTAGGATCAAAATTCTGGGGGAAGGAGGCTCCTCCCCTGGCAGAATTTATATACCAGTATATAAGAAGTTTTTCCCTAATGGCGTTGGCCCCTGCAACACATTTTGAGAAGAAATGTAAACCCACACAGTTATAACATTATAAGCTAACAAATTAATGGTGGGACATCGTGTTTGCGTCGCATAAATTATTTGCGTAGGTGTCTACTTCTAACACTTCCATACTGGAAAAAAATATTAAAAAAGAATAACAAAATATTTAAAGTATATTAATTAATATAAATTAATATTTTCCACAAAAAAGAATTTTAGATTCTGAGCGGGACGATGAATGTAATCATTTTACACGTAAAATGTAATCATTGCAGTGATGAGTGTTTTTTTTTATTATTTGTTGCACGATAAGTAGTCGAAATAATGCTTCGATTTTTAACTTCAGTATCTTGTTCGATGGAAAACATTTAAAATTCCCAGTGGTTTTCAAAATCACCGGGAAAAACAAAATTTAAGGAAAACGTAATAAAAATGTATATTTATTTTGTCGTAGAATGACCCCCCCCCCATCTTGTACAAACATGCATCAAGTCGATTTTTCACACTTTGCCTATCAGAGTGGCTGAGTAAATGGGCGCCAATTAAATTTTTTCATGGGGGTCAAACTGCATATAGAATTAATTTTATTTAATTGTATACAACATTTTCCAGGGGGGGTAAGTGACCTTCCTTCCCATGGCTGAGTTGCACTTACTGCTGCTGGAAGTTACACCCAAAAGGAGTTGAACAATCACAATTTTTTTAAGAGTTGTCATTTTTACGGGCAACGAAAATTAATTACTCTGATAGCTATAGGCTAAATATAGCAAAATAAAAAATTAAGTTATGTCAAGCACATACCCGTAAGTGCGTAACTACTGCAGCTAACCGCCTATAGGTGCGTTAAATACGGCCAAGATTATATAACTGATAAGTGCACCAAAGACCGCAGCCTACCGGCTATAGATGTGCACTATGCATCTATGCTCTGGTGAACATAAAGTGTCATACAAATGTTATAAAATAATTAATAAACAAAAACTGACAGAATCCATAACTACCACAAATAAACTAAAAAAGCTAAAAATTTAAACTTAACACCTTTCCACACGTCGTCACTCATCACTCATCACATACAACCACGACTGGCCCATCGTAACAGCTGCCCGACCAACATTAAATACTTCCAATTCAATGTCAAGAATTTTGGACGAATTCAAAACCTTATTAAACCCTCTTATCTCTTTACTTACCATCCTTTTAAACAAACTCACAACAAACTTCCCAGAATAGCCATTTATTGTACTTATATAAAATTTCTTATCCACAAACCTCATTAAAATGATCATTATCTATATTATTTAATTCCCCTGCGGCCCTGCTATATTATCTAATAACCATAATCTTTAATAATTGATTTGTAAACATTATATCGTATTATATTTTTTATATAAATAAATGTCATACGCTCTATTATGTTATAAACTTGTTAGAGCATTCATTTCTTTCCTATCGAATATATTGATATACCATAATATATTATAAATCATATAGAAACATAGAATTCAAATTGAACACATCCATTATACAGTGATTCATCCGAAACCTACTGTACAGCAGTCAGCAACGCAGTACCCACTTGCCCACTTTTTGTTGTTGATATATTTAGTGTTAATTAATCAGAATCAGTAAAACCCCTACAAATAAGATTTACAAATACCAAGTACAAAGATTCTTTATTAGCCTTGTAAAAATGATTTATTAACTCAAAACTTAAGATTCTTTAAGATTATGCCCGTCATAGTCATTAATCCATTATAGTCATTATGTACTAGTTAAACCTATTATACAAAATGTTAACATTAGAAGTAACACGGCTTTTGCACATGAAAACATATACCTATCTAATATATATTATATATAGATAGGAGGTACCTATGTAGATTATAATATAATATGATCAATGATAATCATTATATACAAGTTTCCCCATAATTGCTGTTACCAATATTATATGATAATTTATTATTACGGCTTAATTTTTTTTATTTTTTATAATTGTATATAAATTATATAATATTTACATTTTATCGAAATGTATTTAGAAATATCGAAGTCAAACTTCAATTATATGTTAAAGTAGTACTTTTTTTAATAAAAAATATTATTTCGCATGTCATTGTGTAAAATAAATTATTAATTTATTTTACACAATATATACATGGAATACTTGCAGTAGATATAATATTTTATGTGGGTACCACTAATTTATGAGTTATGATATCATTATATATTTATATACATATTTAAGTTTATGAGTTATTATTTACGTGGTAATTTAAAATATTCATTAATAATGCGCATTCAACATTTTTTTTTTTTAATTTGAATAACCTTATGTATAAGTATGTATTTTATTAAATTCCATAACTTGAAAAACACCAATTTATCTATAGTGTCCATGTTAAATACTTATATATTATATATATATAATAATTACACATAATATACATAGATACCTATACCGAAAATTATTAAATCAACTAGGGTCGTATAAGTTTGTTGAATGGTAATATTAAACTTATAATACTCGTACATAGGTACATACTACATACATATTATTATGATGTACACGTATAACACATTAACATGCCATGCGACGTGTTATGAAGAATTATCATTTATCATAATATTCAAAAGTAATAAATAAATAAGTATTTATAATAGTATAAAATATATTTTGCAATGCATTATTAATTTGTTTTAGTAAAATATCAGTGTTCCTATCAACAGAAATTATGCAATCATCTCCGGTGCAAATTGGAGCTGGTATTAGTGGTTGGGAATACTCCTGTTGTAGTGGATTAATTACGGCGTTCAGGTGTATTTTAGTCAAAGTGTATCTCTGTTTGAGTGCAATTTGGATAAGGCTAGGTATATTATTCACTCGTCGGCAAATCAGACCTGAGTGGACAATTGCCTGTGAAGTACACACTACTATAACTGTCTATAACTAGGTTCAAGGCTCTGGACCACCAGGTGGTATTTCAAATTTAATATCGGTATCCGGTATTTGTTTACTACCAGTATCAACGGTATAACTAGTAATATGGTATTTTCAGTAATCACTGAGATACAGAATACCGGTATGGTGGTATTCTAAAACACCAGATACTGGTAATTACCATTAAAACAAATATATACCTCCAGACTTAGTCTAGGGAGTAGGGACTATCAATTAAACACTTTTAATAATACGTACCTAACGTACGTGATATAGCTATGAATATGGCAATAATAATCATATTACTAAAATATTGCCTGAAAAATTATGAACATTTTGACAATAGTCAAATACACCATTTTACATTAATTCCTAACGTGTTTGGAATTGTCCAAATTTTCAGTATCGGTAGTACCTAGCTTAAATGTCTAAAAGGTAGATTAAAGGTAATTAATAAAGATTGTATAAATTATAACTAAACCTATGCGGTTATGCAAACGTTCTATTCACAGCGTTCACGCACACATCAAATATTTAAATCATGTTACATTTTATTTTTTTCATAATTTATCTAAATTATATTAATAAATATTATTTTAATTTGCGCACACAATCACTATAAGGTTATTTATTTAATGATGCAGTACCTATAAGTTCTATAATAATACCCAAGTTCATTGAAATATTTAATTACCCGCCTACGTGAGAAATATTACACATTTCACTCATAAATTATAAACTGTAATAAATAATAATTATTATATTCTACTTATTACAATGAACGATAACTATTATAATGGACAGCTATGAGCAAATATTCTAACAAACAAGTAGATAAACAATTAACAAATAGTGCAACTAAGGTAGCTGATAGGAAATAATATTAATAATAAACTATGAGGCTATGACCTATCAGCTGGCAGTCACCTACCTAAAAATATATGTTACTATATTACCTTTACGGGCTTTACGTTTCTTTATTCATAAAATATTTCTTAAACAACTACATTTATTTGTGCATTCAGTATTTGTTTTTTATATTAGATTTCTCACTAAAATTGTGCAAATATAGAAACTATGTGCATTATTAAATTGTATATACATAATACCAGTTAAATTACCATACATTTAATCGATCTCTATAAATATACAAAAAAAACAATAAATAACAAATCATTCGTAACAAAATCAGTTAAGAATATTTGTGTTTTTAAACATTCTTAGTTGTAGGTACCTATTTGAGATACATCTGGGTACTTATAATTTATATAAATACAATATAAATTAATTTAGGCATTTAGCTGTGTGATTTAATAACCTTACCATTATAATTTATCGATATTTCTATAATTTGGTGTACAATGATATAGTGCAATAATTGTAATACATATGTATGAATAATAAGAAAAAAATAAATTTGAACTGATGAAAACTATTCTTACATTTTCAAAACTTTAAAGAATATTTAATGTTTTTTCCCATAACGATATGTAAGTTTATAATATTATGAAGTTTGAACTGTTTGTAGTATGTAATTAATTGTATATTATTTAAAATCTTAAATCTTGCATTCTTCGTCTTCTTTTTGGCTTTATAATTTATTCTGTAAGAATTTTGGCCACCGCCGTCAAAATCTTGCATTCACTATTATTAAATAAAATAATTTAGTAACCTGCCTACCATAGCCTAATTAAACTGTAGGTATGCATTTATTAAAATTCTGATTTCTGTAAGTATTTACATAAGTATTTATACAATATATTATACCTATGTACTAGGCATATTAAATGTCCCGTGAGGATTTACCCATTAAGATATCTTCTGAGATAATACATTTATTATAAATCTGTTTGTTTTTATTAGACTCGCAGAGACAAGGACTACATATATTTTATTTTTTAAATTTAATTACCTACGTTTTTTAGTAAAAAAGTTAAAAATGTGATTTATTTTAATACAGCATTAATTTAGTATTTTAAATTATCTATTCATCATTCTACATTGAAAATACAAAATACAGTATAGTGAATACAGTAGTCAAATTTGAGAAATAGTCTTGCAGTATTATACCTTTATGGCTTTAAAATTGAAAATGTATTACTCGTTCTTATTTCTTAGCCAATTGTTGGTCACATTTTTTCGTAACTTACTATCCAATATGTAATTGGGGAGCATAGTCCCTGTCTGCCTCTTCCACAAAAGCCTCATCTTGTTGCACCTATCCCGCTTATAACTTTATGAGTTATAACTAGGTATTTTGAATAATAGTTTATAACACGACTTTTTACGGCTTGTTTTTTATAGTATCTTTATTTTGTCAAGATTCACCTAACCAAGCTGTGGCCTATGACTTTTGATATTATACTATTTATTATTTAACTACCTACCTAATTGATTTGTACATTTAAACTACCTACTTGAATAAAAATATTAATTTGAAAATCTCATACATTCTTTTAGTATTCGAAATTGTAATATGGCTAAACCGACTGCATGTATTTGACATATTTGTCATAGATTTATTGAATAAATATATATTTATAGCAATAATGCATGTAATACGATACCTGATACCTCTATGTTTTGAAATTGATAAATTGGACTGAACATTAATAATTTAATAATTATACATAAGTACAATAAATACGTTACCTAGTATAAAAAAACACAATTATTTACTGCGATGTCTGGTGGTTGGGTTGACATCAATGAACTATATCCATCGCTTTGGATCATATCTTGTTATACGTTGTGTGAATGTTAAAAATTTCGTGCAAATAAAAACGTATAAATAAAAATGACATTTTCCTATTGTTATACTGCTCAATAATTTCAAGGCGGGTACACAAGAAATTTACTAATTAAATAATATCACGTTGTAAATATGCGCTTCAATTAAAATCTATTTTTGATTATTCACAAACTCTATTATAAATTACAATGTACAACTTATAAGTTATAATGTAAGAATAAATTGTAACTTGTAAGAATAATATTGTACAAATACCTAATTTTACAATGTATGATGCATCTATGTACTACTTTACATTACACATAACATAAATGCTTAATAATTGAACTTGGTTAATATTTTATTTTGATAAGAAAAAACCTAAATACCTAAGGTTATTAATTTCATGAATGTGTATGTTATGAATAATTATGATTTATTTAGATAATTTTACTGACACTAAAAACAAATTTGATTTATTTTAAGTACCATCTGCTCAAGTACAATAGATAAACATTCTACTGATTAGGACCATATATTATGTTATTATTAAGTATACATATTGGTATACTATTATTACATATTGAATAAACTTATAAAGTTATATCATTTATGACTAATGTGCAAGTAGGTACAGTATTATCAATAATTTCAGTTCCTAATTATGTAGGTATATTACTAATGATGATAAATGCCTCTAAACATTCATTACAGTTTTAATAACAAAAATAATTAGTTATAAAATTGTAAATATTACACGACAACAGTACATATTAAAATTTAATTCGATAATGTTTAAAGATAAAAATAATTTTATAGAGAATTCCAGTATTTAAAATTCATTACTTACTCCTACTCAAAACACTGATACAACAGTATTTACTGTAAAGTAAAAGTAATTGTATCATACTCATCGCAACATATTAAAGGGGGCTTACAAGCATGGTTATAATACTAAAAACTATAATAATTATTAATACAATTGTATATTATACTATTATTCATTATCATAAGCGTAGAATGGGGGGGGGGCTACAGCCCCCTTTGGAATTTTGTTTATCCCCTCATTCCGTAATTTTTTTTAGTTACATTTTTAGAATTTATGTTGTTCACCAGAAATATAATATGCTATACAAATTCATCACTCTACGCCTATGTTCATACTTTAAATATACATAATAAAATAATATTTTTTTTTCATTAAATGAAGAAAACCCACGGCTGCAGCATAGGTCGTTGGGATTCAAAGTTTGTAATTATCGTTTGCATTGAACTATTTAGCTTTTCTTAGTACACAAAAGCTGGCAAAAAAAAACATTGTAAACATTTTTGAGAGGCCCTATACCTCCTAGGCCCTTTATATCTCAGGCCGATATTATCATACTGATGGTACAACTGTACGAGTGTGGTTGTGTACTTGTGTGTGTAGTAAACTAGTAAATAATTATTAGTCTGCGTGCATGAACCTATGATAAATTCATAACGTGTAACTTCCGCACTCACATGCACATCTCACCATTGCAAGTCACATGAGTGTACGCGTTTTGTTCACAAAAGACAAAAGTACATATAGGCGTAGTATGGGGGGGAGGGGGGTCTAAAGGGGCATAGCCTTCCTGGAATTTTGTTTAGCCCCCCTCCCCCATTCTGTAATTTTTTTTAGTTAAATTTTTAGAATATACTATGTTGTGTACCAGAAATATAGTAAGCTATATAAATCCCCCTTTATAAATTCATCACGCTACCCTTACGCCTGTTGGTCATACGTAGTTCCAAGGTTATAAGTAGGGCTCGGAAGTTGATGCATTTTGCATTTTTTTTAAATTTATGTAGTCATTAATCTATCAAGCTAAAAATCCGATTTAGATGGTCTACTAAAATAATCTGAAATTTTTATTTTGCATTTTTTTGCATTTTTTGCCTTTATTTCTCATTGATATCATTTTATCACGGTCCTACATTTTAAATCATTTTTTTTTCGACAAATACGTCATTTTTCTAAAATATAACGAAATTTTCTTTTACATACATTTAATGCTTAATTTTTTTCATTAAATGTGAAAATGTCATAAAAATAAAATATACCTAATATTTTATTTTAACTTTTAAATATAGCTTAATTGTTGTTAGTGTTACGAAAACAACTAGGTACACTAAAATTACTGGCCGTGGTCGAGCTGTTTATCTCGCAATGTTTGAAATATGGTGTATTTATAGTTTATACTTTATAGACTATAGTATATTTATATTTATAGTGTATTATTGTAAACAATAAAATGATTATTTTTCAATAACAGCTAACACGTATTGTAGCCGCTATATTTTGTATGATATAATTTAGTATTCGACCGTCTCGTGTGGCGTGTTGTTGACCGTTGTCCTGTCTTAAGAACTTTTCTATTAAAAAATGCCTAAAAATAAAACTTCGACTAGTGCTCGTTTACGTGCGTTTGTGTCTGAATTCGGAAGTGAAATTTTTTCAAATGATGGATATATACTTTTTTGTAAGATATGTGATGTTAAGGTGGCCGCAGATAAAAAGTTCACTGTGGAACAACACGTGTCACGTCAAAAGCATATACATGGTATTGAGCGTAAAAATTTACAAACCGAAAAATCAAAAAATCAAAGTTTACTGACACAAACATCCAGAAAATGTACATTTAATTATGATTTGTGTCAAGCCCTTTTATCGGCTAATATTCCGTTGAATAAATTATCCAACGACTGTTTTCGTAATTTTTTGGAAAAATATACAAGCAGAAAATAGAGTAGGACAAGATATAAAAAAAAAATTAAAATCCGTTTTGGATAAAAATACGGGCTTTAAAACGATGACAACAATTTCAAAAATTTTGAATGGTGAAAACGTGTTGAACCAAAACTTTCCAGACGACCTCAATAATTCCGATATTGCTCGTTTTCAATTTGCACCAATTACATCAGTAGATGTAGAAAGAAGTTTCTCAAAATATAAGAATTTACTTTCGGACAATCGCAGGTCATTTACTATAGAAAATATCAAACATGCACTTATTGTTCAATGTAATAAATTTGATTAGGTTTTTTAATTAGGATCATTTTTATATTTTGTTTTAAATATTTTCGTAGGGTATTTATGGTTTATATTTAAATAACAATTTTTAACAAGATGTTAAATAAAAGGTTTTTTTTTCTTAAAAATATAAAATATAAAATATGTCATTTTTTTGCATTTTTTAGTTTATTAAGTCATTTTATATCATAATTTGACAATTGTTGGGTCATTTTTTGCAGTCATTTTCCATCATTTTTAGGTCATTTATTCATATTTTTTTAGGTCATTTTTTAAGGTTCTTATAGGTCATCAACTTCCGAGCCCTAGTTATAAGTATAACCTTTTGAAGATTGCAATTTTGAGTATTTTACGTCTACGCAGATTATTCCACGAATCTACTCGTGAAATTACATTTAAAACTTTACTATATAGTATGTAATATTTATTTTCATATATTATGCATGCATTTATACATTTACCCTACTTACATTATACAGATTACAAATCACAATGGTGGGACTGAGAGGTTTTCATGATATAAACCAAATTCATTTTTTTGATGGGTGTTGTTGGTAGTGGGAGGGGTAAATGGTTCAATTCCCCCCTCCCTCCCCACAAACATGACTAAATTACGACACTGGCTGAAGCCCCTCAATAAATGTTCCTAAAATGTAATCTAATAGAGTTTTGTCCACATTTTCTTCATCATTGTAAATCGTATATGATTATATGACAGTGCCATCTAACTAGGAATTTGAGCATCTGTGAAGGCCTGTTCTTTACGCACTCGTCAGAGATAAAATTTATTTGGCGGCAGTAGATGTCGCTGCCGTTATCGATTTAATTTGAATCTTTTTTTTGTATTTTTATTTGACATAAACAATCTATACTATTTTTAGCACAATAAGTTTATGTGATAAGAGAAAAATAGAAACATGAATATTTTTGAATAAGCAGCCACCCATTAGTGGGTCTTGGCTAATTTGAATCCAAATAATAATTTATAATACCAGCCAATGCCGTCTATAACCTTCTTATATAGTTATATTATAGGTCTAATGTCGTTTAGCGGCATTCAGGTAGATTACAGCTCACTAAATATACAGTAATATTATAATATAATATACTATAATATTTTAATATTATATTATTTTGTATATCGAACGACGACGGGTCGGGCAAAAGCCGGCTGCCAACAGAATAATATTATTATGTTTACGAGAACGATCGCAGGACCCCCGAATCCGATGGGTCTTATACATACTCCTACTATGGCTGCACCACTCCCTCGCACACATCCAATAAACATATTGTACATAGCTTTCTTTTTTATTTTGTTTTCCCGTAATGTCATAATAAAAACGAGGGGCCACGTCCACCCGTCCGTTAGTTACTAGTAAATAATTATACGATTGTTATGTGGTATTAAGAAGTATATTTTTTGTCTGCAGTTACGATTATTTGTATGCCTAAATCACTATACTTAATAGATTTTTTACAACGGTTATATATTATTCATTCTAGCCAATTATACCAAAACATAAAGGTTACCAAATTTTATTTAAATTGAACATAATATAATACGGAATTATATACATAGTTTAATGGGTTGTATTAAAATACGTTTAGGAACCGGAAATTTAGCATACTTAAGCTTATTCTTAACTTGTTTAATTTCTTGGCATGATTTTTATTTTTAAATTTGAATTTAACATAATATTTTAATGATCATTAATAAACTTATATATAATAATAATTCCCGAGACGAGAGCTTTAAAAATATTGTTGCTATGGACAACTATATTGTTTGGAATATATTATATTTTCTGAGACATAGTTTACTATTGATATATCGTTACAACTGTACCTACGTATATACATTGTAATTTTTTTGTCAAAAGTTATTACACTGTTTTTTGTTAATATAATTATATTAAAGTATATAGAAATATGTCAAATAACATTGAAGCTTCTATCAAGTCGGCTGAAGAGGAGATGATAACTCCATCCGCCGAAACGAATGAAAATCCTTGTGAAGTCCGGTCGGAAAGTTGCGATCAGTTCGTCGGTCCGGCGTTGAGACGGCATAGTCTGGACACAGCGGTGCAGCCGGCTTCTGGGGGCGATTCAGCCGACGTCGGTTTGGAATTTCCGTCTTCGGTTGATGCAGCCGACGTTGGTTTGGGATTGCCGTCTTCGGTTGATGCAGCCGACGTCGGTTTGGGATTGCCGTCTGCGGTTGATACAGCCGACGTCGGTTTGGGATCGCCGTCTTCGGTTGATGCAGCCGACGACGGGTTGGAACTGCCGTCTGCCGCTTCGCCGGTTATGGCCGGCTCGCGGCCTGCAGCCGACGACTTGGGACGGCAAACGGTGACGGCCGAGCCCTCGACTAGTGGCCCGACCGAAATCGTCGTGGCCAACTACGCGGGCCCCGCGTTCAGGCGTTACGTCGCTATGCTGAACGAGGCCATTACGTCGCCCGGGGCCCACGACGTCATTGCGGATGCGCCGGCCGAGTCTTCGCCATCCGCATGTTTGCCGGCCGTCTCGGCCCCGCTGCAGGTTTCGCCGCCGCAGCAGTCGAGCCACGTTTGCGCGGATACTATGAGACGGCGTTCGTATTCAATGACCGACGTCCACGTACGGTTTGGTGCGAATGATGGTCTGAAAATCGGTGGTCTCGTGGACCCGCCGAGACGCCGCGCATGTTCCATGCCAAACATTTATGTTCTGTTTGGTTCGTCGCGAGATTTGTCTCGGTTGGCTGATGCGCAGACGGCGGCACAAACCGCGAATGTGCCGTGTGATGAGACCGAGCGGGAAGCAGAAGCCCCGCCTAAACATCCTAAGCGCAGGACGGCGTTGTGGAAGAGAACGAAGCGGTTTTTTAGACGATTGTTTTGTTGCGTCTAACATAATGGTTCATAATGTCCATAATGTCCTGTGATACACAGTTATAATAATACAAGTTTAGAACCTCAAACTAAAAAATGTTGTAAAAATGTAAAAATGTAAAAATGTAAAAATATAAAAATGTTAACACAAATTCTTGTAACATTTTTTTCCTATATATGATTGGTTTTCATTTGATATTATTATATTATTTGTTATTAATTATTATTAACGAACAAATCAACACACTTGTAGAAAATTAATTTATGCGGCTTGTGAAAAGGTCAGCAATTAGTATCTAAGAGGCCCGAACGATTTTAGGATGAGGGTCCAGAGAACAAGTTATTTATAAGCTGCTAGATATATATAAAGAGAAAAACTATGAAAAAAATTCAGCTTTAAAGGAAAATCGAGGCCGGAGTACGCGGTGGTCACACAGCTGACTGCGATTCGCACGTTCCACAGTCATCCTTAAAACCTAACCTAACCTTTCGATTCATAGCAAAGTGCAAACAATTATGTAGTTCAACGCGATCACACATTTATTTTCCCGTGCTGTCCTCAGATTGCGCCTTCGGGTTTCCAACCAGGTCCCACTCCACTGGGAATGAAGACCGCACATGTCTCCTCCTGGAGGAGGGTGGTAGCATCACCTACTACCCACTTGTGATGAGCGTTGACAAAGACTTTGAGGTCGTTTGTAGGTACCTAAATTTATATTAGTTCATATTTATATTTTTATTTGATTTACAATCTATATTTTATACAATTAACAATTAATAATTAATTTCATCATAATATATAATATATTAATATATTATTATATTTTGTTATAGGTATATGGTAATTACTAATTAGGTCATTACAATTTCCACAAGCCGCATTAATTAACTTTACACAAGCGTGTTGACATACTAATAATATTATCAAACAAAAACCAAATATTATATAACATGACACAATATTTTATTCAAGTAAATTTACAGATACAATGTACATTTTACATACGTCTGGTGCCCAAATACTTTCATAATAAAACCATATTATCCGTCTGCGCGGTCGATCTTACCACAACAGAACATACGTCTGACGAACCGCTTCGTCCGGTTCCAAAGTGAACGGCGCGGACGTCTAGGCGTGACCCTTGTTACCACCAGGTCCGTCTCCGCGTCATCGCTGCCACTGCTGGTTACCGTACCCGTTACTCCGGCTTCTACCAGTGGCAACGGCGACGAGACGGATAATGGCGTTTTGATCCAGCAGTCATAATCTTCTGCGGTATCAGGTGGCATCAACGCCAGAACAAACGATTCGGCACGTGATGGCGAATCCATCGAAACGGGCAATTCCGCGGACGTACCGAACAACAATTCAATTTCGTGAGCATCGCCTGAGGAATTATCACACGCGGCCACATTAGGTAAAGACACAGATCTCTCGTTCACCGGGAGACCAAGGACATCGCTGCTGTCCGACGGTTTCAACATATTCGACCGGTGATCGTCGACAGCCGGTATCATCAAGTTGGGCATGGATATCCAACCGACCTTTGTAGGTGCTTCGGCCACGCAATTTGCACGCAAAGCCATATTCGGCAGCGATATATATCTGTTGAGCAGCGGCAATCTACGCAAAACACAACTCTCGAGCGGTTTTGGTCTATACAACCGAAGCTCGTCAAAAACCATATGCATCGTTTCAGTCTTGGATAGCAACTTGATATCTGAAGACTTCTTGTCTTGAACGGCAATATTTGACATACTGATATGATGTAGGTAGGTACGTGGAATAAATATATTACTCGAAAATTCGACTTTAACTTTTATACCGTAGATATTAGCAATTATTCGTGATTTTCGTAGCAAATGAATACTGATAATGCGACACAAATTATAGATTTTCCAAACACTTTTCCAAACACTTAGCAACAAGATGCTTGTTATTTTTGTAAATCTGAATATATCTAAATTGTTTATCATATGTTATATGGTACAACAACTATTTATTGAATTCTTATTTTTACTTATTTTCTTAACCTCATTGCTGATATAACATTATCGCCAGACACCAAAGTTACTTTATAGGTTTATTACATATGTTCACATTTCTATTTCTATTTCTGGGCTTTTTTTCCGCAATTCATTGTTCATTGGTTCTACCAATCTTTTGCGCGTTGTCGATGTTTTTCCGACAGAATTCGTGACGAGGGACCTTAGATAGTTTTCTACAGTTTTCTTCATCTGTACACTCGCAGTTTCTTTTAGCTTATTAAAATGTTTTTATCTGACATAATGGGGAATTCTATCGGGGGTGTTAAGCCACAGCAGGGTTGTGAACCCGAGCGCCCGGTTTTATGTCCAGAAAGTGTGCGATCGATTCGACCATTAATCTGTGAACTCCTATATATTATGATATAGGAGTATACTATATATTGTAAATCGGGTCACACGGTCTAAAAAAACAGACGGAGATCCTTTTTCGTTGTGAAGACGGCGGTCGTATATAATAATATATTTTATTATTGTTATATTATCATCGTCGTTGCGTCTTCGTCCGGTATTGACCGCAAAACCCAAAGTCCTATTACTATAGTATAATACAGTACAATATAGTCAATATACACATTACATCGGTCGTCATTGACTCATCACATTGTTTACCGGGGGATATGTCTGTGCGTGCGCGTTTTATACGATATTTTGACGTGGGAGAGACGGTTTGACGAATGGTCGTCTTCGGGTCGTTATTCAATTCGTCGCCGCACACTAAGTGACACTAGAGCGTCGATAAATCTAACAAAACCTAATGAAACACCGCGTAGCTCGGCTCTCAGCTCGTGGCCCGCGACTATACCGATACAAATTGATTGTACTTATAATATTCTTATTCTATAGTAGGTACCTACCGAGGAAAACGCATTATTTTATTCTGTGGTTGTACCGAGTAGGAAAAAAAAGCCCCAATATCAAAATACGGTAAAAAAAGCCCCGTACTAACTAAATACATAACGCATTTACATTATAGTGTACATTTTATAATTTAATATTTGTATATAGGTAACCTAACCTTTTTTGGACATAGGTATATTCTATAACCATAAATATAGTATACTATAGTATATAATTTTACATCATAAAAATATTTAATAAAATAATACACCAAATATTTATTTAACAATAGATATTAATATACATTTAAAATATAAAAGATTAAAATATAGTAGGGTAATAAAAGTTATTGCAAGATAAAATATTGCAGCTATACTTGTATACTTTATAATAATTAATAAGTAATACATAATTTATAACATGTTATTGAACTATTTATTATATATATTTTGATTTATGGTTTATGTTATATTATTTTTTAACTGTGATTTAATTAGTTATTGTTTAATGTCATATACTAGATGTCATTTTTTTTATAGTTGCCTTTTAATAAAATAAATGTATTGCCTAGTATAATAAATATTAAATTAGATACATACCTAATAATATAATAATTAATGAAAAACAATTGTTACTAAACTAGTACTTTAGAATATTATATATTTTATTGTTATAGATATTATATTAAAGAAATGATGGTTACATTGATAAATGTAATGATTATATTATGATTATAATTAATTATGTAAATCATAATAAAAAAGAAAAAATAATGTATTTAGTTGGTACGGGGCTTTTTTTCCCAATGAATGTTGTTTTGGGATTTTTTTTCCTAGATTCACCGAGTATCACCCTGCCCATTCCCACGACTAGGGGCGAGCTCAAGGTAATATATTATGTACTTACATAATATACGTATAACTTATAATTAATGAACTTCTCAATTTTAGATCAAAAAATTTGCTATTTTATTAAAAAAAAACAGAATGCCTATGATACATTATCATACCATATCAAGCTACACCTTACAAGTTATGCATCGTAGAAAGTTGGCTTAATAGGTTTGAATTTCCATGTTATGAGCGTACCTTCATTTAAATTACGACAGTAGTTATCCAAAATTAGTAATTACATTGTGATGAGAATGATATAGCACTTTAACAATACTTATTAGAGAATTAAAGAAAATTTATTTATTTTGAAAACTGTATTATATAATATGGTTGTATTAACATTTGGTGAAAATTGAATGTATCTACGGTTATTAGTTTTTGAGTTAGACTAAAAAAACATCAATGCAGATTCTAGAATAAATCTCTTTCACAAATTGATTAGTTTTGATAATTTAATACTTAAATTTAGGACAAGGATTTCACCAACAATAGCAAAAATAACTATGCCTGGGTTTGAGTTTAATGTTTTAAAATGTGAGACTGCGAGTTACACTTAAGAACAATTTGTAAATCACTAGTGATAATAATTAAAAATAATAAGACAAGTTTAGTTTAAATTTTTTCAAACACATTTATTTTCAGAATAAGTATATAATACAAGTATGAATAATTTATAAAATTGAATTATAGTATTCACAAAATTAATAAACTACAAACACAAAATTATTAATGTATCTGTATGATAAAAATGTTATTTCAAAATATGATCTATACAAAAACATAATTAAACATTAAACATACAAATATAATTTTGTTTAATTTATGATATAAAACAAAATTATATATTTAATAATTACAATAGAAGACCAATTAAATTAGTATCTATTTATATAACAAAAAAAGAATACGTTAGAAATGCACTCTGATTTCTCACAATGTTGTCAGATGGAATTACAACAACCATTTTTAGAATTTAATTTTCTTCTAAAGGAATTTGATAGTTGATTACATTCATTGGTGAAAAATGAATGAGTTTAAGTCTTTCTTTGCTCGATTAATCTGTTTTCTTCACACGTTTTTGTTTTGGACTTTGTGCCTTTTGTTTATCTATAATGTATAAAAAAAACCTTTAAATATTTATATTTTACATAATAAATTAATATTTATTACGTAGAAACTTCTACAAGATTCATAACTCAGTAACACAAACTTTGAAAAGAATTTATTGGTACCAAATTATTTTAAGTAATAATAATGAAAAATATAATATTTTAATATATTCATTATGAAAAGGCTTAACAGATACAGACACTCTGTATTGGGTATATCATAGGGTAGTAATTTATACAATTTAAATTAATTGGAATAAAAACTCAATATTCTAAAAGTAAATCATGAAACTGCATATTATCATATTGAAATAATGGTTTTGGATATCAAATGTCTTTTAAGTTTTCGCAGATTAAGGTTTTAATATTATGTAAGCTACTAAGAAAGTTAAGAATCTAAAATTTACCTACTGAATATTTAGAAATGATTCCTTTTAATGGACTTATGAGAATTACTTACAATAAAAAAAAAATCAAGGACATTTTTGCTTTTCTAACCATAATTCAACTTTTTTCCGTTGACCACTTTTTAATGTTATCTTTAAAAACCAAACTTACTTAGGTGATTGAGAACATTTTTAGGAACCCAGTCCATATCAATTTGTTTGCTAGTTTTTGTTCCAGTTTCCAAATTTGCTCTTGTGCGACTTGGCAGACCACCACCAACACGTTTCTTGCCCACAGAGTATAGAAACTGTTGTCCACCGACCAAAAGAAGAACGCAAGCAGCAGCCATTAAGACATACAAAAACAGAGTTTCACCATCCAAACCTTCTTCAACTTCAATGATGTTTACGGTATCGTTGTATAATTTACTAATCATTTGTTTTCCTTCCTAAACAAATAAACAACTATGAAATATAATTAAAAAAATTATAAAAATAAAAACCTTACATAGTCTCTATAAGCAAGATTGATGCTGAGTCCAAATGGACGTCCGGCAAATGCGTCAGCTGGGATAAAAGCATAGCCAAGAGTAGCCTGGGATCCTGGTGGAATGGTTTTCTCTAACACGACAGTAGTGAAATTTTGAATGTGGAAATTGAAATCCATAGGGTAACGAAGTGAAGCATCCAAAGTTTCCAAAACTAAATCATTAGATCCTTTATTGGTAAATCCCACAAGAAATTCAGACAAACGACCAGCTGGCAATTCTAATAAAAAAATAAAACACATTATAAATGATATAGTTGAGAAATAGGCACAAATAAATAATAAGAAAATATAAGATTTATTTTTGTAGTTATTATCAATTATATTTATGGTTAATTTTTCATGATTCTATATATATTATTCTGTATGCAAATTGATTTTCTAATTCATTATATTCACTTTGTTTAATTATTTATCTACCTAAACAAAATTGCATACTACAAATTTGCTTATTCATACTATTTACAAAATAAGACCTATGTTATTTTTGTCTAATCAACAATTAATTGGTACAATATTTACACTCTAAGTATTTAATAATGTTAAGTGTTATCAATAATAATCAATAACTAGTAATATTATTATTACAACTCATAATATGTGTATAAACTCAACTATTTCTTTATGGTTTTTATAAATCAGTAAAAATTGATAGTTAATATAAATTAAAATATTACACTGTGGTGTAAAAGTAAAATATACATTCATGAACATTATGTCAATATTTGTATTTTAATGAATACTACCATCTAATGATAACTAATAGCACACTGCTATAGATCTAAAAACATTAGATGCCTTTATATAACTATATGAAACTGTTAAGCTTTAAACACAGTTTAAGAGGAGCGCAAAGGCTTGTAATTTACCAATGCTGGCTTTTTCCTCAAACACAGGTTTGGTGAACAGCAAGTACGTGTCAGCATCCGTCGGCTCCAAGTCTTCGATCGTAGACTCATCGCCCTCTGTCTCGACTAATCCTTGGTCCTCGCTAACAATCATCTCTTCGTCTGCGTCGATTTCATCTTCAGCTCGCGCTACACCTGTAACAACACACGTATTATTTGGGTCAGGATTTTTAAAAACGAGCTGAACACCAGTCATCGGTATTACTACAATACCTGTGGATACGGCAAGCAGGGACAAACACAGCAACATCCATTTGAACTCCATCTTCGAATTAGGTAGCGTACTTATCGCAAACGAAATTCGAACCCCGAGAGAGCAACTACTAAGAGACGATGTGATGAAAGTAACGGACACGTCTAACAACCACGGCACTTCATCGTTACGCGTCCACACGGCGGCCAATGGGCTCAATGACGTTGCCGGCTGTAGTTGCGGACGTGGAAAACGTCACGGCACACGGGACGATTAGCCGTCGGTAAGTCAGGCTGGCAAACCTAATTTTTCTATTTTCATATTTTTTGAGGAAGTCGGAATCTGATAAATCTTATCACGGGACCCAACTGTCCCCATCCCGTGGAGGTACTTCGTCAATATTGAAATTAAATAAACAATCCTAAACTTCAAAATTATAACTATAATACTATTATTAAATGTCTTTATGATTGTGAACCTCTAGTGTAAAAAATAAATGTTCATACGTATAATTAAATGGACTGCGTTTAGAGAGAGAACTGAGAAATCATGAAACCGATCCACCGAGGGATGTAATAAGAGGGATAATGATAGTATTATAATTTGAATTTTGAAGTTTAGGATTGTTAATTTAATTTCAATATTGACGAAGTATCTCCACTAGGAGGTCTATTCACTATTCACTATGTGTTCGAAGTGTGCACTATTGTTGTAACATTATAACAATTAAGCGTATTGTTCCATTGCTGTAACAGTGTATTAGATTGCCTACAAAAAATAAACAATTATGTTTTAAAAAAAAAATTTCAATATTAATATAAATGAATGCTAGCGAGGCTGACAGGCTGTGTTATGTGTTACAACTTACGTCTTACAGCAGCGCAGAAAGTAGACGGACCTACCAATTAAAAATTGATACTATTCACTTTTTAATATCTGTATAGTGTATACATCGTTATCGGCTATCGTTAATGGTATCGCGGCCGACCTAGACGGCTATTAGGATTATATTTAATTCAGTGTTCGTTATGAAGTTGTGTCGCGAACTACTAATAATATTGTGTAATTAATAAACGTCATTTATACAGACTTTTGCGTGTTATTAATTCTTATGCAAATATTACACACTTTTCAAATTTTAAATACAATTTTTGATATTTCAATATTATATATCGATCACCTATTTATTTGAAGCCATTTAAATCACTATACTACCATATATTTTACCTACTTAATATATCACCATACAAATGAAGATGGACACAATGTTAGAATGAATTTTGTGTAATAAACTAAAAATGTTATATCAAAAACTAATAATTTTTTTTTTTTTAATAAACATTATTTTGTGCTTAAATATGTTAAATAAAAATCGAAGAAATTTATTCAATGCAAAAAAAAGGAATTTTATTAAAAATCATTCAACAATACATAATAGGTACAATTATTAGGTATTAAAAATGCTAATGTTAAAATTCAATTTAAATATAGTTTTCAATGGCACTATTGGTATATACATTAAAATAGTAAATATACATACATAATAGTTCCATAAAAATAAAAATAAAAAACAAATAAATTAAAAATCACAATTATTAAATAAAAGCTAAGAATTTAAATGATCTTGATTGGAAGTAGTAATCAATAGTCTGAATATCTGAAACATAATAAAATGTTATCATTGTTAAAATAATTTAGGAACATCCAAATTCACAATAAAATCCTAGAAATGTTAACTACAGTTTAATCCGGCTCCATTTTTTTGTTGCGTAAAATACAAAAATTGTAATATATACTAAACTAAAATTAGTTTTTTAATTTAGAAGAATATTTGTATTGCTTATACCTCGGTAATTCAAAATAATAATTTTTTTATAATATTATTTTTATATTTTATGATAGGTAGGTAGGTGTAAATGTTTGCCCCACCAGCACTTACCCTCCGCCGGAATGGCTGCCCGATTGCGCTGAACTACCCGAAAAACTGGCCTGGAACGGACCGAATCCGAAACTGGCGGACTGGCTGTGAGCCGCGCTCTGACTGTGACCGTTACCACCACCGTAGCCGCCCGAAAAACTTCCCGCCGAAGCGTAACTTCCCGCACCGCCACCGCCGTGGTGTTGTTGTGGCCGCTGCTGGTGGTGGTGTTGTGGCTTATGGTATTGTGGCCTTTGATGGTGCTCGGGCCTGTGATGGTACTCTGGCTCGTACTCATGCTCTTCCTGGTGATAGTTGTGATGGTGTTGCTGTGACTTGTGCGGCTTTTCGTAACCGGTTATGATTCCGAAGAACGGACTGGCCGACCGAACGGGCCTGACCACTGCGGGGTCTACTTGCACTTCTCGATGGACGGACAACACTGCCGGTTCGTCCACGGACTCCATAACCTGGGCTGACACAAACTGTCTGTAATCGGCTGAAATGCATTAAAATTTTAAAATTATCATCATTGATTAAATATAATATACAGATACATTAAAAAATGAATACATATTAAAGAGGTATACCTATTACAGTATATTATTATATTATACTGTATTTTATTATTTAAATATTTAATCAATGCAACAATAAATAAAAAGTAGTTATTCGTTTTCTTTTTTATTGAAAATTATTTTTCTTATCATAATTTTAGTGATAGGTACTTAAAAAATCGACAACAACTACATATTTTTTGAAGTATTGATTTTCAAAAAAAATTCTATTCATTATTCATATTCATATTGCAATATAATCACGGTTTATTGGCCGTTGCCCATTAGTTACAATAAATTTACTTTTTTACATTAAATATATTAAAACTAATTTGTTTTATTCAGTAGTATGGTGGTGGTGGTGAACATTTGAATAATAGGTACATGCACGTGCACCTATAATTGATTTAGAAATGCATTACTAGTTTTTATTTGCTGTTATATTATGTAAAAACATACCTAGGTACCTATTATTTTATAAATATGTGTATAATATAAAATCTATATATTATCTACTCTTGAATAATTAAATACATTTAAAAAAATAAATTGTATAAGTTTATTTTGATTTGTAATATTTTTTTGTGAAAAGTATGAATATTGCGGTTATATATTAGTTTAAATCACTGATACTATTTTCCTGGTATTTTTTCTACTGCATATTATTAGAATAAGACCTAATGATTTATGATATTATTTAGAAACGCGTAGGTATACATTGTATATAAAATATATTTTACCTGGTTGCGCTTCTTCGGGCACCGGGACAGGAATGGCTCGTGCAAACACCGCTAGCATAGCGATGAGCATAAAGCCATTGTAGGCAAACATTTTCTGTGTTAGAGACATATTTTAATTCCTATAGGTGTTTTCTTCTCGTGTCGAAGTCTCCTAGATCTAGCTAGACTTGCACGTTGTACCGCCGCCGAATGAAAACTGTAACATGACAACTCAGACAACGCCGTTTTATAATGTTCCCACCAAATAACAATTAAAGTGGTTTCGATGCTCAAGGATAATGACGATGATGGTACAGGTACGTTACAACACTTACTATTGGTGGCATATTATTTACAATTGGCTGACCGGTCGTCTTGATTATTTGAAAATACATCGAAAATTTCAATATTCGGACTGACGTCACAATCGTATTAAAATAAATAATACATTTTATAGCATATAGGTATAAACGTATAATACCTCTAAATAGTTGGGTAATAATAATATATATTTATCCATTAATAGGTATGTATTTTATGCGTCTAATTAAAAAAAGCGATACAATTATTTATAATTATATACATGAGTTCAGTTTTCAAACATATATATAGGTACCCACGTACATATTGTTTAATGCAGGGTTATTCCATAGTATTTTTCTCATTATTTTTCTAATTATATCTCTATGATATTATAATATACAATATATATAACCGTTACAAATTTAAACAGGTATCTATTATATTTTAAAATCAAAGCCTCCTAGGTCAATAGCACCGCCTGTTCATAAAAATAATAATCAAGATAGAAGTTTGTAAAAATTATTATAAACTATGGAGAATTACACCCGTTTAAGACAATTGACCACCACCTCTACCTACCTAATATTTGTAATAATTTTGAATGTACTCAATTACTAACAAGTGGTAAGCTTAAAATTATTTGACAACGGTATAAAAATAAAACCAACCAACTATCCTTTTTATATAGTTGACAATTTTAAAAAAATTATCACTTAATTAACATGATTCTGAATGAAAATATATTTGGATTAAATATTGAATGCATTTATATTTTATACTTAGTATCCAAGGTCATCTTTTGTTTTCTTAAATGAGTTAAATGTAGTGATAAATTATAATTATAATAATTTATAGTATTCATTACCGTGAATGACCTCATATACCTATGAGTTATTTTTTTGATTAAATTGTAAGTTTTTTAAATTTTTTCTTAAGCTTTTTTTTTTTACATGACATTGCGTATCACAACAAAAACACTTCATCAAACTCCGAGTAAAAATGGCTAAGTAAAAAAGAAAAAAAAAGAGATTTTTTTAAGCACTATAAAGATGTGATAGGTATCATAAATAAATACTAAGTAAATTGAATTAAAGTACACTTATTTTCTTTCAATAATTATTATACTTGGCGAGAAATTATTTTGAGTAGAAATGTCCATTTTAATATTATAAATTATAATGAACTTCAAATGTCTTTTGTTCATTTTGTTCACGTTATTTATCGTGCGCTGTGTTATATAATTATATAAAGTGGTATATAATTTCTCGACAAGTAAATAAATTATTGAAACAAAATAAGTATCAATTTACTTAGCATTTATCTATAGTATCAATAAGTACTTTTTATTATTTTGTATTATTTGTTTGTACACTTTAGGTAGCATATTTAATATTTATAATTAAATAATACCAATATAATATTAGTGTACGCGAAGTCCAAACACAGTAATAACTAACAACAGTAATATCAGTAATAATTACAATTTAACAAATTACATTAAAATATTAAATAAAATATAACAAATTTAAGGCATAATGTGATTTAATCGATAACGAAATGAAACAAATAATAAATACGTTCGTCATGTTTCGTACAAGATGATACACAATCATATAAATCATAAAACAGGGGAGTGTTTTGGATGTTGAAACACCCTCAATCGGCCGTATTTATGCAAACATATATGTACTATATGACATATTGCATAATATGATTAAGATATCTACATAATTTGTCGTTGTATACAGACTCTGGTATGACTATTGATTCTATTTCGTATTTGATATTATTAATATGGAGATTGATGACTTTAAAATGGACTAATGAAGAGTGTGTTAAGCCCTCACATTGTAAAATTGCCTCTTTTGGTTGTCATAATAATTTTAAATGGTTAAAACCTAGTTTAAACAACCATTATAGTCATTATAGGCTTAATACCTTGAAGATATTAAACGTATGCCTGAAAAATTGGGGCCGTGTTTTTACGTATAAAAATAGTAGCTAATACTCTGCAAACCGGGGCCGAGTTTACAACGAATTTACCTTTTTATCACTCAACATTGTCGGACCGAGCTTACAATTACCCACATAGCCCATCGGAACATAATTAATTCAATTTATATTTTGATAAACCAGGAAGACAGAATCGACATGTGACGTCCTTGATGTCCTAATGGTCGTTTACGTGAATGGTGCGATATGAGAAATAACGAAAAATCCCAAGTGAATCATTCAATTAAACTATAAGTAAATACCATTAAATTATTCCGAATATATACACTTATGTGGGCGAGGACTGGCCTTGGATTGTTGTATTATGTTTAATAACCCGTTTCCTGATTGTTTATACTGATTAGTTATTTGTGAGTATTCTTCTTCCTAGATCCAACGTATTTCCATAATGTTAATAAATTATCTGATTATGCATGAAAACATTATGGACAAGTTTTATCTAAATTCAATTAAGAATAGGTAAATAACATTTTGAATGAGAATCAACAGCATCTCTGACTGTATTCGAGTCCTTGACCCTTACTATTTGTCCTCGTTTATAACAATAAAATAATAAACACGTTGGAAGTTAGGGTTGCGTATTTCAAGCTCCTACGGTTACAAAAATGGTTAATACATAACTTTTACAATGATATAATATTATACACGCACATTCATTGAATACTCCATTACATGTACAATATTTTATAATTATAAAATGACAATAAAAAAAAACAGTTGCTAATTTTTTCATTATCATTACAGTAGGTATATGAGTACCACTTTTTACCAGCCATGGCTGGTGCACCAGGTATACATATCTTTATATTATTTTTATGTTGATTGACTAATGTTTAATTAAAATATTATTTAGGTTCTATCTACCTATTCTACCTACTATATTTATATATTTATTATATTATGTAGCTATTTATCTTAGCTAATACTAAGCTGATTCGACTAGATTTTGAAGTGATAGATGTTTAGACATTTAGTGATATACCTACCTACTAGATCTAATCACCAATCTCAGTGAGATCCATTTTTTAAGGAGGTTTTCTTTGTCCAAATGGGCACATAGTTAAGTACAGACGTACAGTTGACAGCCACAGTGAAGATAAATGTTGGTTATAACTAATACGTGTTTACTATCTAGTAAAATAAATGGTAAATTATAGATAGGCACTTACTTAAAATTATCCAAAAAAAATTTGGTTTTACAATTATATATTTTTTTTAGTGTTTATCACCTTTTTGGGCCATAAAAATTTTACAATGTCCAACTTTGAGAGTGGTTTCTGGTTGAAAATTGGATCAAAAGTACAAAATGACCTGTACTTTTCAATGTATAGTATGAAAATTAGCCACATCAGTTATTGACAAAATTTATTTAATTTTTTGTTGTATTCCTCAAATGAATAACCGTAGAGACTTGACATTTTTACCAAATATTTAAATTAGCATTATTTATAATTTTCAAAATATTTTAACTCTTCTTGAGCTCTTTATATATAGTTGAATATTCAATACAAAGTTTCTCTTATAGTCACTTGTTTACAGACATGCACTGGGAAGTCGGAGACAACACATGCGGGTGTGGCGAGAAACTTATTACCAAGTTACAATTTGTGACTTCGTTTCAATGTTATACACTTTTGAAATCATAGAGTAGTCAAGGCTTATACTCAAATTATAAAAATGAAATATAAACTGAAAACAATTTATTATTTATTTTGATTGCATTTTTTCTGTTTTTAATTTTATTAATAATAATATTCTAGATACCTACATTTATAACATTTTCCTAGAGATTCGAAAATAAAGTGATAATTTCTTCAAAATCTGCTTTACCTACCTACTTTTTCATTCTAATTCAGTTGTCAATAATGTCAACGTATAAGACACATTTCTTAGTTCATAGTTTACCCTTGAATATTTTTTTGTAATTATTAATATTATTTACCGACCAACTAAGTACTAATACTCTATAATAATATGGCAATATAAATTTGCATCCCCGGCAGCAGGGTACACTTGCCCCCCCCCCTAAATACGTGCCTGGTTACAAATAGAAACTATAATCATATTTATAGTATAATTTTATTTAATACAATACCTATATTACAATTTTTAAATAAATTAACGAATTAAATAAATAATACGAGTGATGGCTGAGCGAATGCTTTCAACTTCCACTCTCAATAAATACGTCATTGAATTTACTTAACTGTTTAAGAATATAAGATAGCGACATAGTGTATAATAATGTATTTATATATGTTTATACGTGCTGTACTGAACACTTGAATAAACTAATAAATTCTAACTTCACAGTCCAAAAAATATATCTGCTATTCTCATACAGGCCTAGCTTAAGTTTGTATTATTACGTGCCCGATGGGAACGTGGTAAATACCACACACTATACCTATACGGATATACGTGAACTGTGAAGGTATATAAATTTAACACGTAGGTACTTTATGATTTCCAAGTATAAGTAAATTTAATTGAAGTATTGAATACTTAAATATTTCGTCTGTCAAAATATTTACAATGTACAGTGTATTGGCATTTGCTTTTATGGTTACGAGCGCAGTAAGATGTGTACCATTGGTAAACTTAAAACATTCGGATAATTTGAAGAATTCGTCAACAATTTTGGAAACGTTAAATACCATTGACATATTGAACACTATGAATTTTATGTGTAGAAAAAACGAAACAAAAAAAGGTACGGGCGAGCTTAAATATTACTGTCAAGATTTAATTAAAGAAAACGGTATCTATTTATCGTTGGAATATATTATAGAGACCAAAATTAACGAGATTCGATCCAGTTTGGTTAAATTTTTTAATTTAGAAAATAAAGCAATTGTATGTAGAGGAATGAGGCATTTATTGCCGATAGTTATGTATGGAATATTTATTAATAACACAATAAATGGATCGACGGAGAATGGAAACAGTGGAATAGACACGTTATTTGAAGAATTATTTAAAAAAAATTTGGATTTTTTGAATGACGAAAATTCAAGTATTGAAAAAAAATTTCAACAAATAAAAGCATCAACGATGAAAAATGGCAGAACAAACAAAAAACAAGACGAAAGCCCAGAACAAAGTAATGGAGAATTCTCAGTAACAAGTAACAGTTTTATGGAAAATATTTTAACAACAGTTCAGTTAATTTTACCTTTTATCGAAAAACTTGACTGTTTCCATAATTTGTACACAATAGACAAAGTAACGACTGCCAATAAGTCTGATCGTAACTCATTGTTATTATTGATTTTTGACAAAGTAAAGATCATGTACAGGAAAGAGTGTTACGCCGACTTCGATGCCACAGCACTACTGCAGAACAGGGACGGAGGATGGAAATTCGAGCGTAAGTACGATTCGATCCCTCTGCTTGTTGGAGAAATCGACAGGCTGTCCGTGGCAATACAGAAAGATTTGCAATCGTTGTTTGTGAAATTTCTTCCCGCATATGACCCTAAGCGGCCGTTGCAGCAGTGTCCGGATGTGTCGATCGTGTTCTATCACGCGTTCAACAAGTACTACGATCCTGAAGTTTGGAGACTGATCGGCAACGAGGCCATTGTGGACCATACGTCCGATCCCGGCAAAGCGGCAGCGACGTCTATAGACCAAGTCGCGTCGAATCTAGCAAAAAAGATCCAAGGGACCACGGACAGACTTACCGCGTTAATATCGAAAAAAGTCAGGTGCCGTTGTTACACGTACTTAAATCTTTTGATGAAATTATATTACTGTAGTGTGCGCGTATTGGTGGAAAACGTGCGAGAAGTCCGACGGTCGGCCCAGGCGTTGGAGCCGATCGATCAGCACAAAGTTTACCGCTTGTTACATAACAAAATTAAGGGACTCTGGACAGCTGAGTGTTTTGTAGGTGACGACATCGGTGTGATTGATGAGTTATTGGATCGATACGGTAGTGATAAATATTTCCGAAGCGCCTACGTCGCCTACTGGAACCGGAATGCTCGATCCGTAGGCAAGGCGATCGAAACCGTATCGAATTATTCGCCAGACCTGGGCTTCGTGGAGGGATTTGGTCCGTTGTTACAGGAGATTCGACGGATTCAGGTCCAGCCTGATATTGAGATGAAATCAATTGAGTATCTGGTCAATAGGTACAAGTGGGGTGAGCGAGCGTATAAGGATTACTGTTTTCCTGGTGAGTATGACGACAATGTGTTCACGTTCAGCAACAACATGAAACGGGCGTTGCAAGTCACGACTGATAACACCACGATGAAATTAACTCTGAGATGGATAATGACGATGACTGACATTCTCAACGACGACTTGAAAGCCGATTTAGATTTAATCAATAATAAGTTTCCATAATGTGTAAGCGTAATAATATTAGCTTTAAGTGGGTACCCAACTAAATAGGTACCTACTGAGTACTGACACTTAACAATCATTGAAATGAAAGAAAGATTAATAATAATTTAATATACGTAGGTAGTGCAGCAAATATAATTTTTTCACTGAGGATCATCTGCCATCATTATTCATCTACCTAATATTGTTAGATACCAAAAAGCTGCTACCTTATTTTGCCACTAATTTCATATTATATACATTCAATGTTTACAATAAATTATTAGGTACTATCTATCTAATAATTATTAAAAATGTATCCTGCCTTGGCGGTACAGACTCTTAAGTGCGTAATTACACACTGCAATTGAAAATATTGTATTTAATTGAATTTTTTTTATAATTCTTATTGCTATTTGCTAGGTGCAATAAGTACAAATGACAAGATGTAGAATACATTGGTATTTAAATATTATTTTCCCTCTTTATCCTGCACAAGTGGGTCAGTAAACTCTTTTCTTATATAGACATACTTCAAAAGGTAACTCTCCCCATTTTACATAATAAATATATTCTGTTCAACACAAGATGACCGATGGGTTAATGGTAGTGATGAGTTTTCATCCACTTCCCCAATAAAATCAACGTGCAAGGCCAGTGCTTTGAAACAAAGCCACATCCATGCGTACAAGTTACAAGCCGCTGACTACCGTTCGTATGTTGAATAGAGTATGGGAATTGGGAGACTACAGTAAATGTTTTAATGCTAAGTATTTTATTTATTTATCAGGTAAACAAAAAATACAATAATATATAACTTAATTTTAATATATCATACATGTAAAAATGAAGCAAAACTTATTTATCATATTTCCGTATGCATAGTCAATTTATGTGACACAAATTGACTATGCATACGGACAATAGTTTAAATTTTAAAACAATTATTCAGTTTCAAAGAAACCAATACTAATACTAACTACATTAATAAATACAACGCATAAAACTATATAATAGTAATGAATTATTTTTAAAGGGAGCAATAATTTAAATCTTTGAATGGCGGTGTTTTAGTTTCATTTGTTGAGGATCGTAATTTACGTTTAAAGTTATTTAAATGATTATTTTCTTGATCACAGTATTCAGTGTTAACACGAAATACATCCTCATACTCTATACCTAGCACTTTTCCATTACCACTTCTTAACCGCAATTTTAATGTTGTTTGATTGTTTAATTTTCCTACTTGAATAATATCATTGTTAAACACATTTGTAGAGTATGAAATATTTTGGCTTTGGTCATGTATATTTAGATTAGACATTTTATTTCTTTGAGAAACTGTTGAATCATATCTATGTTTGGTTTGGTTTTCTATAACATTTTGTGGGGATTGTTTGTGCTGAATAACACTAGAATTTGGAATCAATTTTTTTTCAGCATCCATTACAACCGTAGATCGAAGAGTTCTTGAACAAATACTTCTTAAAGGCTTATTAGGCTTTATGTATACATAAAGGGATTTTTTTTTCTTTAATTTAGGAAGATTTATTATAATATTAGATATTTCTTTATGTAAATATCTAACATTTATATTTTTACTGTATTCAGTAATATCAGCTAATGAATTCCAGTTGTCAATATTATTACATATTGTATTCCATTTTCCTGAGCCAAAAACTCCCGACGGATAAGGTTCATAAGGAATTTTTCCATGGAATTTCTGTAAAACAAAAACTAAATTAAATTATTTAGTCAATCTAAAAATATAGTAGTGCATACAAATTTTTTCAGTGATTTTACCTGATTTTTAAATAGTTTAAAAAATCAGATAAAAATAAAAAAAATATATTATAAAGCCCATTGTACTTACATGATTTACTGGTAAGTTAGTAGATAGATCAAATGAGTTCTCAAAGTCTTCTCTATATAATTTACTGCTACCAAAATACCAATATACTGATTTATTTTGGTCAGAACCTAATGGTTTCACGTTTAACATGTGCCATATTTTAGGATTATTTGAGATTTTATTTTGAATATGCTTAACATCAAGAATAAGATTACAAAATATGTAAAGAGCTTCAACTTTTTGTTTACGTGTTAAATCATCAAAATATGTTGCTGAATCTAGTGAATATTTAAAGTTGTAAATCTGAAAAATATATAAAGTACCTAATTTTTAATATTGTTACCTTTTACAGACCTATAATAAGGAGAACTTTAAAGACTACTATTTATCTTTGAGGGGCATTAAAATTTTGTTTGTATTTAAAACAATATATATAACCGAAATAGTGTAATTTACTAATTATAGATACCAAAAGTGGATGAAACTTGTAATTTGCAGGTGGTTATCTAACGATGACAAATGTATAACTACTGTTTAGCTTCATAATATGTGTATTTAGAGAAAAATTTATGTGTTTAACATAATCATTTGTTTTTTTAATAAAAAAAAACACTAAACATGTTAGGAAATAGATCTAAACTAAATACTTAAAGCCTTCATTAATGTATTCTGTCCTAGTTCTAGGCCTTAATACTCATGTGTTTTATAATATAACATATTAATATTAATTTAAACTTACACTGCATTTACTTGCAAATTTTTTTTTCATAAAATTCCACCATTCATTTGTGTTTGAATCATAAAAACCACAAATTTTGGTAAATCGAATAGCCATATCAGTCAACAAATATGAATTTTCTTCAATTGCATTTTCAAGTTCCTGTAATTTTTTTATTGTCAAAAATAGTAAAATACATTTTTTTTTTGTTATACACTCTTATTAAATATTAATTATTGACTCATTGTGTCAAGTTAGTTTACTGCCCAATGCCTATTTAGGGGGGAAGAGGGTTGATAAGGTGTATTATATCAAAAAAAATTGCTACACTGGAATAATTTTCGGGCTTTGTAGATTTTGATAGGTAACTATTTTTTTATCTGAAAGAAGAAGACTTCCTACAGGCCGCATTGAACTCTGATTTTTTATTTTATTTCAAATAATGGTGTAATATGATTTAAAAAAAAAAAAAAACACTTGTAAAGTTGTATTATTTTTGAAGACATATTATGAAGTTAGAGATTAAAATATTGAAAAACGGAGTTCAACGCGGCCTGTAGAATTTACCCTCTATTAGTTAAAAAAAAAATATCAAATTTGGTTCATTTTACAGAACAGGATCATTATTACCGTAGGGAGTATTTTTGCGTACAAAATTACATGGCGCCAGACGCCTTAATATATATTATATAATTTAATACCTACCTACATTCATAATTTTGTTAAATATTTTAAAGGTTTACTGTTATAATTCCTTTTCCCTCATTATTTGAATATAATTTTTTTAACATTTTTTACTTACATTTATGTCTATTCGACTGATATCTTTAGTGATAAGGGTGAAAACTTTACAAAAATGTGCAATGCTCGGTACCTCCCACCACGTTTGAATTTCTGAAATATAATAAATTATTAATATACCTACTATATATTTTATTAACAAACATATTTAAATAAAAAAAACAACAAAAACATATTAGATATGAAGAAATAATTATGGATACCTGTCAGTCTAAAATTTAAATTAAGTTTGAAGATTACTACGAAGAAATCTTATTTTTTAAAGATCAGAACAAAAATGGAACATAGACCATTAACTATTATTATTTTATGAAAAAAATGTTTCAAAATACAATTAACAGGAATATATAATTTTTTTTAAAATATAATTATTTTCTTTCGTTATAATGGGACCCAATTACATTGTAGTCCAGCTTTAAATATATCATATTTTTATATAATGTAGGTAACCATACATTCATTATGCATGTTCACCCCCATTTTCCCTTAAGTAATGAATTTATTCAAATTTTTGGAATTTTAAAGTACCATGTTATCAAATCTTAGATTTTTTAAACCATTCAAGTAATGTTTTGTGTTGATAACAACTAAATTTTTTTTAAATGAGATTCATACTTTTTCATGTAAAATTTTAATTGTGCTGAACATTTAATTTGATTCCTATCTTTAGGATTATTCAGTCACACTTTTTACAAATTAAATAGAAGTGCATAAATGCATCATATTCATATAAAGATAAACAAACATAAACCCCCTGAAATTTGAATTCACATTTAATAAATCAAAATTATACTATTCTTCTTATTTATATCTGAATAGATTCACTCGATTGTCTTAAAAACTACATCAAAATATATACGTAACTATAATATTAAAATATACGCATAATACAAAAGCCGCAAAAAATAACAAAAATGGAGGGAAACTATTAATTGTTGTTTACAAGGCGTATTGATCTATAAAGACCTATAAAGATCTTTACAGGCTTGTGGTATCGATACGTCATGGTTGAATATAAATTTTAGATTTTCAGACACTCAATAAAATGCTTATTCCTAATTAGTTATATTAGCGTATGAATAAGTACTCACCGTCCATTGTAATTGATGAAAACTAATTTCAAATTTGGAATATGTACTATATGGACATATAAAATATATAGTTATATTTATATAACTATAGTATATTATTAGAAGCCGCTGCACAATCAATACACATTGTCAGTTGTCACTATTAAATATTATTAATGTATAAATGTGTCAATGTGTCATTCCCGTACTTCTCGAATCGCGTGATGATACCGTTTACAATTCATATGAATTTAAGGTATAGTGAATAATTATTGTAGTATTCGCTGTCGGGAGCAAATACATATTATTAATTGGAAAATCGTAGTTTAGACGTATTATATTGCATGAGCTAAAACTATTTTAAAAAACCACTTCATGGAGCACAACAATGCAGCATTCACACCGACGGACGACGGTCGACAATGAAATGGGAGTCGATTACCCGATTACCGAACCAGTCCAATCAGTGAGCAGTCTAAACTGTTAACACTCTAAACCATAGACCTATCGCGGAGACCGAATTACGACGTCTTCGGTGGTGGACGAAAGTACTATATAGAACTACATTAACCAGTTGTAGTCAAAACAGATATGTAGGTATAAAATATTCAATATACTTTATTGTATATAGTGCATTAGTCTAGGACAATATTAGCCATTAAGATAATAGGATTCAGAAATAGGTCAACAATGAACAAATCCAATCCATTTTGTATTTTTGTCCGTGAAAACTAAAAAGCAAAAAAGTCGTTGAAAGCTGTCAGTGTGACATCGAAAAGAAAACTAAAAGTTAGAAACTAAAAATGAATAAAGGATAATATCAGAATGTCAGATTATATTATACATTTTGGGCATTCTGTACATGTCGCACACTCACACAACGACGGCGTTGTTCCCGCCTGTTGTTGCCACGTTGCCGTTTCTTTCCGATAAAAGGTGTTTCAGACTTCACTCCAAATTTCCCATCAACATATTATACCAAGACCAAAAGGGGAGGAGTGTTGAGGTGTTATACATCTACACTTATACTATACTGTTATATTGGCCATGTAGGCTTCTGCCTCCTCTCTTGGGATTTAGATGCTATTTCAAATTTCAATGATATGTTTCTCGTTTATTATTCAGTTAATTTGTAACAATGAGCAATTACTATATTATAATATAGTCAATAAGTATCTACTACCTTAATACTTTGATCTCTATAACATTAACATAATTTATCTGCAATGTTTAAGATTTTTTACTTTAAACTATAGACGTGTTGTAAGCCAACTTGTACAGTTGAATATAGGATAAACTCAGGTGCAATAAAGTGTCTTTTTTATAGTCTTATTCGAATTGCAGATGTTATGGTTTTATTATTCAGTTAAACGCTTGGATCTGGTTTGATGCAATGTCCGGAACAGAATAATTCTAAGTGTCTCGGAAATATTCAATTTCACTAGGATATTTTCTAAGTTCAAATTATTACTGTTCGGAAATATTCTAAGTTCAAAATATAATTTTGTTTAACTGGCGTGAAGGTGCTTGTCCTGGCTTATGGCTTGGTCAGTAAGTCAGATCACGTCTGAAAACGGGCCGTTTCGGAATCTCCTAGGACTATCCTACCTCTGTCCCCCAGCCTATCTACATTCCCAACGAAACGAAGTCCGTCCACAATCTTCTCGGAAATGGTTATGCCCACGGCCCACGCTCATCCCATATGTAGCTGCATTTTGATTATGAACCGCGAAGTGTTTTTTATTAGAATGATTGATTATTATTTATTAATATATATTATTTATACTTTTTATTTTTTGTATATTCTGTTACAAATGCGTTCAATATTATAATGGCATTTGGTCGTTCCGATGGTATATTAATCTAGCTTATACGCACGTTTTAATCGTACGTGTATGTTAACCCTTATCTTTCATCGTACCTACCCCTTTCTTAGAAAAAATGCATCTTTACTAATTACTTATCAATCATACAACTAGTGCCGCAACTAGGATTCTTGAGGCCCCGGACGCATATAAGCATACCATACATTGCTAGAGACTCACAAGAAATCAAGAGCTCTCATTGACTATATTACATTGTGATAAGTGATAAAATTATAAAATTATCAATATTCAATGTATATATGTAACTTTCTTAGATCATATATAATGGATGGAGCTATGTGTGTATTTCTCGTATACCGAGCTGTGTCCAACATAACCTCCCGCTACTCATTTAATTTCAAGGTACAACGAGTTATTGCGCATGCATTTCGCCAAAATCACTATAAAATAACTAACAAGTGGGAGGTTATGTTGGACACAGCAAATGATTAAAGTAGCTCCATCCATTGTATATGATCTAAGGTAACTTTACTGTTAAATTAATTAGTTATATTAATGTAGTTAATAAGTTAATAGTTAATAATTAAAAAAATGTTTACAAAATACATTTACTGATCAAGATCAAGATTATTATTAAAATTACGTGTGGGAGTAGGTACATACATTTAGTTTTAAAATGCAAATAATGTAAAATAACAATAACAAATTAAAAGTTCTTTAAGTTAAAATTCAAGTTGCGTTTAGAGGTATGTAAATACAGCCAGTTTTAAAATTAAAATAATATAATTAATAATAATAAATTATAAGTTCTAAAAATTCAAATTACGTGTAAGAGTAGGTACATACAGTCAGTTTTAAAATAAAAATAATGTAATTAACAATTAAAATAATAAAGTTTTAAAGAAAAGTGAAAACATTGAATATTGATAATTGTATAATGTTATCATAATGTAATATAGCCAATGAGAGCTCTCGATTTCCTGTGGGTCTCTAGCAATGTATGGCAAGCTTATACAATCAATTTATTGGGCCCTGAGCAGAAAGCCCTAAGGCATATGTACGTAGTACGTAATGTTTTTTCATAGGCATATAACAGGGGTGGCCAAATCACGGCTCGTGAGCCGCATGCGGCTCTCGTCACAGTCGTATGCGGCTCGCGGTCTTATTTACAAAAACCAAAATATTTTAATTTTTTTTGTATACATTTATAAAAAAATATTTTTATTGTATTTATTTAAGGCTTAGAACATAGAATATAGATTAAATCAAACAAAAAAAAAATTAATTAATATGAATAATAAATTAAAAAATTAAACATTAAGCTAATTTTGTTTGCGTGGTATTTTTTTCGTGTCTACTTTTTTAGTAATCTTCTTAAGATCTGGTTGAATTGATGTAAGAGCAGTTCTTAGTAATTCTGTAAGATGATCATCAGTCAAATTTGAACGATATTTTGACTTAATTGTGTGGTATAAAAGTACAGATTAGATAATTTGGCTCTTGATATAATTTTATTAATACATGTGGCTCGCGTACATAGTCATGTTGGCCACCCCTGGCATATAACTATAATAACTCATGAGTTATAATAGTATATAGTTAAAGGTAATATAATGGTAATTTGTATGACTTTTGAGTTATCATAATTCACAAAGTAAAATCACTCTATTAAAAAAATTGTAGAGGATAATATTTTTAAGGGTTTGACATAATGGTTATTATAATGGGATTTAGATTTTATTGTTATTTAACTTTGAATTTGCCTTTCAAAAAAAAAAAAAAAATTGTACATTCAAATGATGTTTAAATTGTTTAAAAACAAAATGTAAACAAATCAATATGTCATACCCTCAAAAGAATTATTATCTATTAATTTTGTAATTGGGGATTTCCCTCTTAAATTACTTAAAAACATAAAAAAAATTGATTCTGCGTAATTACTAAATACTATTGCGCATGGACAAGAAAGAAAAAACAAACAGTGCGCTGACATTCTCTTTAGTTGTAACTTCGAACTTTTATATAATTTGTCTTGCACACGATGAGAACATAACGCAGTGACGAGTGACCTAACTCACTTATATTATGTGACCATTAATGACCATTAACTCCTCGTTGATGTGTTCCGACTGAGTAAAATTGTAGTTTTCATACTTTTATAAATGAAAATTATAAACTTGGCAATGCTATTAGTTATTACAATAGGCAATAGGTAATAATAAACATATTACCTGTTGAAATTGTATGTACAATTTTTTATTTTGTTT
Source organism: Sitobion miscanthi (assembly GCA_008086715.1). Classification (NCBI taxonomy): domain Eukaryota; kingdom Metazoa; phylum Arthropoda; class Insecta; order Hemiptera; family Aphididae; genus Sitobion; species Sitobion miscanthi. Next base: position 8,729,153 of record CM017797.1, read on the forward strand.
TATAATATGTATTATTCACCATGAACTGCTATTTATAAGAGATAAGTCAGTTTTATTTAACTTTTTGTAACGAAATTAGTGCTGTAATTAGGTATATTATGCGCGAGAATGGCAGATATTTCTAGGGAAACATTAATTTAGTTAAAAACTGCATTATATTTTGAATTAGAGCTACGACTTACCGATTTTCTAATTCATTGACTACCTAGTATTAACATATCGTAATTATATTCGTATAATAAAGATCTATCGGGGAGACGTTATATTTAATATTTATATTATATGTGCCAAAGTGCCTTCGCTGGTTGGTTTTTCCCTCAAGATACTCAAGCTACTACGTATATTATAATTTTAACAAAAACATCATTAATGCTTATTGTACTTTTTTTTTATGTACAAATTGTATAAACTCTAGATTAAAAAAAAAAAAAATATTATATGTATGATTATATTGATATTTCCGTATAGTGTACATCAATAGTAAAACAGTTAACAGGTATCGGTATGACTGTATGAGGCATATTTTTATTGGTGGACTGTGGTAAATAGTAAATACTTATAGGTAAATAATAATTAATTATTATCGGAGACTCCGATTCGGAGTGTTTGAATAACCGCGCCATTCGTGATAAACAGTTTTACCAACATTTCACTTATTTTTGTCGACGACCGATAGTTTTTTCCCGCTGGTACGACGCAGTCTGCACGCCGCCACAATTTAACAACAAAACATTTTACTGCGGGCTGGGCTGCATCCTGCAACTAATAACAGCGGCACGGCGCCGTCCCTCGTAAACAACGGAAAATCTCTTTGCGCGGCGTCCAACACCCCCACCACCAAAGTTTTCAAGTTCGGCGCTTGCGCAGTCCATGTGCCGCGCGTCTGTGTGTGTGTGTGAGTGTCGCCGCCGTCGTCGACGAGGTTCTCTATAGTCCGCTGGACCGGATAACATGACAAAAATGGCCGACGGCGTGGACATCGATCTGTACGCCGACGATTTGGAACAAGACTTCGCCCAGGTAAGATATTAACTCACTTGAACTCGTCGTCGACGCTGTGCTTGTATTTAGCGTGCGCGTCTTCCTCGACCGATCGTACCGAACGCGCGTCTGCCGCCGAAGCCCGGTAGCATCGGCTGATCTAGCTGATCCGAATTAAGGCCTTTGCCGGATTTGGCAGTTACTTATATTAATATCAGTCCGTTGCCACTTGGAAACTTCCGTCCACCGCCCTTTGCATGAGACGTATGTTCGCCATCATTCCGCGGTCGCCGTCATTCCCGCCGCCCACTCGTCATTTGCTCCCCCATTTGGCACTAGCTCACCCATCATGTTTAATGTGTTTGATCGTACCAGGCCTGTGGGTCGTGGATACTCTAGGCCTCGTCGACCGTGTTTGATAATGATCACTTCCCTCGAGTCGGTAGTTTGAGTATTACTCGGCTTCCGTATCATGGTGCCACCAGATTCACTTTGGGTACCTAGTTAATATTTATCTCTAACAACTCAAACCTCCTGTCTTTCATAGTTGATGAAAATTTACTTTCATATTACCATCGGCTTGGCACACTCTTAATATGCTAAGTTCTTCTTATCTTCAATTTGTTCTCCTCACTTTATTACTCAAGTATCATTCAATTAAGTTTTTATTTTTTAAATAAATGATTATAGGTTTACTATCATACAACTTAATCATGCAAACCTTAATTATTTTAATCTCGTACATATTATGTAACAGAATTACTTCTCATATTGTTTTAGGTACACTATAATTACTATAACATGCCTATTAGATAAATAATAAAAATGGAAGATATTGATTATATCTATTCATTTTTTTATGGTCTAATAGTGTTACAAAAATGTTTTCAATTATTATAATTTATCTTATATAGTTATTGGCTAATTGATAAAATTAAAATTAAATTAATATATACCTAGGTGCTATAATATAAAAAAAAAAATTAAGATACCTATTATAGATTGTATCTGCACAGATGCATATTTATGTAACATATGAGTTGACTTGTAATTATAAATTATTTTTTATTTCATGTTGTACATTAGGTGTGAAAAATATAGTAACTTAAATCTACATTTTAAAAGTAACTACTTACTACCCATTTAATGTTGGTTTAAATAAAAGTTAGTTTTTTTTTCTTATAGATATAATATTTATGCTTATAAATTATAAGTCTTGTGCAATAACGTAGAGCTATTTATCATAGTAATTTTTATTAGGTGTTGAATACATTAATGATATATTGATATCTGCTGGAGCTGGACTATTAATATACCTAATATTAGTTAGTCTTAAAAAATAATATTGTCATACACCGTGCCATGAGAGAAGTAACCCGTTTCCTGACCAAATCGCGGTCAAAAACCGCGCATCCCCCACCTATTTGATATATCGACATTACACGATCACGACCGTCAATGGTTGGCAACGTTTAATAGTAATACTGTTAGTATGTATCATATTGTAAAGTGGGGGAAATGGGGCCTCAGAACGGTTGCTGCCGTCAGTCTGCATGCGCGTAGCGGATAACTTATCTTGTGGCACGGAGTATAGTTAAAATATTTTGATATATTCATATTATAATATTGTCATTATAATACATTGTGTCTTATTTATTATTTCAGGAGGATTTTGCTGGTAACGACAATGTAGATTTGTATGATGATGTCATATCTGGGACAAATGATAGTGCTCAGACAAGACAACCAGTTGATAGGCCTCCCAGTGCTAATAATCAAAATAGCACTCCATTAGTCACAAATGGTTCATCTACTAACAGCTCCTCCAGTAATAATTCTACTACAGGACGCCGATACCAATTATACATCGGTAATTTAACATGGGTAAGTGAAATAAGCTTGTTTATTTGTCATTTAATCAACTTTTGTTTTTGTTTTATGATAATTAATTTGTAATTTATGCATGAATCTAATTTATAGTGGACAACTGATCAAGATATAACAGATAGTGTTACAAGCATAGGCGTCTCAGATTTCATTGAGGTTAAATTTTTTGAAAATCGTGGAAATGGCCAATCAAAAGGTTTTTGTGTTGTTACATTGGGTTCAGAGCATAGTTTACGGATGGTTATGGATAGATTACCAAAAAAAGAGCTCCATGGACAATCGCCTGTTGTCACTTTTCCAACTAAGCAAGCCCTTTTACAGGTAATAAATGTCTTAATTATTAGTCCGTTTAGATAGGTAATGTAGGAAAATAATATTTATCTATTTATATTGATATAGTTTGAATCACAATCAAAAACTCGACCACTGCCTCCACCAAATAATCAGAATATGCCATCAATGGGTGGTATGTCTCGAACACCTGGTCAAGTTATGCAGCAACCTATGCGTGGGGGTCCTATGATGCCACAGCAACCTATGATGCAACAACAAGGAATGAGAAATAGAATGCCAATGCAAGGTATGCAACAACCCCCTCAAGGCATGCAGCCACCAATGGGAATGACAAATGGCCATAGAATGCCATTGCAATCAGGCGGTCCTATGGGTCCCCATCAACAAGGTCCACCTCCTCCAGGTTATCAAAACCAGTGGAATGGACTTAACCAACAGATGGGTAATTATTTAATAAAATATTGTGTTTTATTTATTATTTTTGTTAACCATTTTGCTGCTTAAAATCTTTCAGGTCCTCCAAGACCAGGGATGCAACCTCAAGGACCAGTGGGTCAGCCTAGAGGACCACCTCCGGGAATGGTAATCATTATAAATGTTTTTTTATTTATTTTTTGTTTAAACTTATTTAAATTTTTTGTAGTTTCCGCCTGGTCAAGGTCCACCACGAATGGGGCCACCACAAGGTCCTCAGGGTCCACCAGGACCTGGGGGTCCACGTGGTGATTGGAATCGTCCTCCTGGAATGGCGCCACATCAAATGGCTCCACCAGGCTCAGGTTTTCCACCACATCAACAAGGCCCACCAATGCAAGGTCCTCCGCCTGGTCAAGGTAAGTTTTTTAAGCCTTATGTTAAATGTATTATATTAGTAGACTTATTATTATTATATATATAATTTAAACATATTTTATAACATTAAATGTAACCAACATTTTTAGGACCAGTTCAAATGATGCCAGGTGGCCCTGGCCAAGCACCAGCTCCACATGTGAATCCGGCATTCTTCCAACAGCCTAGTGGTGCACCTCAGGGACCCCCAGGTCATCCAGGATATGGTCCCCCTAATGGACCTTCTTCTCGACCTTACATGAATAATGATATGGGAATGTCTGAACAAGAATTGGAAGAAATTATGAGTAGAAACAGAACTGTATCTAGTTCTGCTATCGCTCGAGCTGTTGCTGATGCTGCTGCTGGTGAATTCTCTAGTGCTATTGAAACACTGGTTACTGCAATATCATTAATAAAACAATCTAAAGTCGCTAGTGATGAGCGCTGTAAAATATTAGTGAGTTCTTTGCATGATACATTACATGGAATTGAAAGCAAGAGTTATAGTTCAAGAAGAGGTAACTTATAAACTAATATAACATTTTTGTTGACTGTACTGTACATATATATTTTTTTAGAGAGGTCTAGATCACCCCGTGACAGATTGCATAGAAGATCAAGGCGTGAGCGCACTAGATCCCGTGAACGTGACTATAGAGATAGAAGTCGTGAACGTGATCGTGATAGGGAAAGAGACCGTGACAAGTATGATGTAGTTTTTTACATTATTTAGTTATGACAAGTCTATAGCTTTTTATTATTTTAAATTAATTAATACGTAGTCTTCTTAATTCAGCCTCGTTAAATAACAACTTCGAGAATATCTAGATTATTTTTTTTTCATACAAAAATAATGAATATTGAATATCTTATATCGTCCTATAAATAAAGGCTATATATAAAAAAAAAATTATTATGTTGCCATAACATAGATGTGTTAACAGGTACGTTGACCGTTATTATACAACAGAACGAGACGGTGACAGGGATAGGGAAAGAGAAAGGGATCGCGAATACAGAGAGAGAAGTCGGGAAGACAGGTAAGATTCTTGAGTTATTTTTTAAATTCATGAAAAATTCTTCTTGGAAGTATTTGTGCTTTAAAAGTGTCCATACTTGTTGAGGGTAAAGTTTATTGTTTAACAGTTCTGTAAAAGCAAGCGGCCGAAATAGGAAAATCACTCCGCCCGACGTAACCGAGTCTGTTCCTGTATCCTCTAAATCCAGGTAATATCACTCAATCTTCAATTCCTTTCATCAAGTTTCCTAAAATAATAATAATAATAATTCAAAAATTGATAATAATAAATATTCTATAGACTTGTTCGTTTATAAATTATGCTATGAATGTTTTTTTAAATTTTTTAATGTTTTAGGTATTATGATGATCGTTATCGAGAACGTGAACGCGATAGAGACAGAGAACGTGATAGGGAACGTGAACGTGAACGAGAACCCACCTCTAGTAGGAGAGCAGTAGATGCAGACAGAGATATTGAACGTGACCGGGATCGTAGGGAAGACCGAGCTGAATCTTCGCATCGTAGTTCTAGACATTAATACATCTGTGGTAAGTATTTTTTTATTGTAAGTATTGTAAACTAGAGAACTGATGTTTATTATTTAGACTGTTAAATTTTAGCATAGATATATTACAAATTTTTCAATCCTTTTTTAAAAATATTCGTTAGTTGTTTATTTTTAGTTTTTAATTTTAGTTTTTTTTTTTTTTTTGATGGTCTTTCCTTAATTAATTTATACATTTAAGTTAATGTTTATAAATTCACAAAAAGAGGAGAAACCTTCATAGTATTAAGCAAAGGCTAATTACATTTTTTTTTTATACATTTCAATGATGATTGAAGAGTTGGCCTTTTTAACCAATTGCTGTGATAAATGAGCTGTGATAAAAATAACATATCTAATATGTAACATTAAATACAATTTTGTATTTGATAATAGTGTATCTGTGAAAAAATCATTTTTGTATTAGGAATATGTGTTATCTTAAATAAAACACAAGTGAATTAGGTAAATTTAAGAATTTTTGCATGCGTTTTTGTTAAACTTAAATCAAGCATAGAATAAGATTTATACATACTTAAGTGTTTACTTTTAAAAATGATAGTAGAAATATGATGAACATTTTAATTTAAATATGCTTGTGTGCATTTATTATTAATTATATTATGTTTTTTATCATTATTTTACAAACAATTATTTTTAAACTAATCATTAACTGATGGATATCTCAAAGGGTATAATTTGGTATTTATATAATTTTTTTTATTTAGTTTTATAATTTTCTACATAATTTTATTCTTCGAGTTTCTATTATGTGCTACCTACCGCCTGAGGTTTTAAAAGCTTCGTTTATATTGTAATTACCTAGTTTTTAAATTGTATTTGTTACAATCGGTTAACATCCTTAGCATATATTTATAAAACTGAATGTTTGAAATACATGGTAAACGAAGCTTTATGTATTATATATCTCTATGATAAAATCAAAATTTTTATGATTTATATTTCTCTACAAGTGTTAAGTGCATAGTGAAGTATTTAATGTTGTATTGAATGTTTCAAATTTTAAAAATATATTTTGATTGTTAATTCTAAGAATAACATTTATTTGATTACCATTTTAGGCACTTAAAATATTATTATTTCTGTCATCAAACGTTTTTCGATGTTTAAAAAAGTTCAGTCCTTAATAAGTTTTCTATTTTCATTCATGCAATAATTTAATAAATATGTATAAAAATTGCTTTATGTACATAATCTCATGTGAATAATATCTATTATTTTTGTTACTAGTCAAAATATAAGTGTAAGAAAACTAATTTTTTTTTATTTTTTGTTAGATTACCCTTATTTACACAATTGATAATATATTGATAATGAATTATTTTGAATTTTAAAAATATTTTATGCATATTAGTTTCAGACTAAATACTAGAAAATGTATTTAGGGAAACTTAGAAAAGAGTAAATTACTAAAATTTAATATTTTAGTGTATCCTTAGAGATATTGGCATTATGGTTTATCTTCTAATTAGTGCCAAGCTAAAAAAAATGCAAATAATACGGATTAAAAAGTTGGATTTCTATAAAAATAAAATATTTAAAATTTTTTTTTTTTTATAAGGATAGTTTAATCTATAAACTTCTAAATGATTCACTAAATATTGAACTCAATTGCTATTAGTTAACTATTGCTCTAACAGTCTAAATTTGATGATTGTGTTTAGGTAAGAAATAATAATATTTATTTTGTGTTGAGATTTAAAATATTGTGATTTACTTCTATATCTTGAAATATTAATTTTTTTTAATGCTTTTATAAAATCTTGATTAGAAAAAAATATTTTTTATTAATACTGATAATGTATGTATTTTGTTGACAATAAAATAAACATATAGGAACAAGTGTATTACTTATTATTATGTATATTGTGCATGACCAGAGAAGGATTGGTGTTATTATTTGCCCAAAAAAATAAATCCAAGCACTCCAGAATAACTTTCAAAATGTTCTTTGGTACTTATGCAGCAGCAGTACCAGTAATTATTCTATTGCACCTTTGACATTAAATAATAAACTAACAAATGCAGTCTCAAAGTTGTATAAGTTATAAATAAAATTAAAACTTGTAATATCATAGTTAAATTCAATAATTCAATGAAATAATGCTTAACAACTAATAAATTTAAAAATTTAAAACATATTAATTATATATTAACTTCAAAGAGTTAATTTGGACTTCCCGTGAAGCAATTTATTGTTAATTGACGCCTATCGTAATCAATGTTGGATATTTTTTTGATGGAAGTGATAACCATAAAATATTCTTATTTCTCTTCATTCAACAAATTTCATAAGCAAGTTTTAATAACTTTTAAATTGATATTACTATATTGTGGTTTACGAGCTTATCTATTTATGAGTTTATCTAGTTTAAATAAAATAAATATTTAAGCAATGCAACATAATAAAATAAAGCAATTGAAGTTATATTTCAAAATATTACCCGGGTTGAAGAAAACGTTAGAAGATACTTTTATGCAAATGATGATTGTTGATATGCATCAATAAAAGCTTATTTATTCTTCATTATAACTCCTTTCATAATGTTAGAACAAAGAGCAGCAAATAACACAGTTTTGACACTGTATTCTTCGCAAAGAGTTTTTGGAAATGTTATTCATCAACATCGATAATATTTTACTATTGGTTGTTTTAATGTCAAAATAATACAGTATAACTTACATATAATGTCCCAAAAGGAACCAAAAGTAATTACTGCTGTGGTCGTTCTATAGAAATGACTGTTGACAGAAGTAGATACTTTGAAAATAATAAATATTGCCTAATTTTATTGAGTAGCACAAAATCATTCATATTATACAATATTGTTGACATATGCTGATGAGGTTTTATGGTTTTTATTAAATTTCCATAAATAAATTATTGTGCTTTTATGTTTTATAAGATATGTGGCTTGATTTTTCCCTTTATTAAGTTTAGTTTCAATGATGTTTATGCTCACTTTTTCCCTCTCAAAATTCTAACAACATGATTTTTTGATGTTTTTGTTTATTATTTAATTGCCATAGCATACTCTTTGAAACGCATCCAAGTAATATGAGACATTTTTTAACACATGACAAACTCTTATTGTTTGCATTATCAAATGAGTTTGATATGATAACTAATAGCTGCTATTAATAATTGAAAATAATTTATTTTTAGTATGATATACTCTATATTATAGAGGTATTAATATATTTTTTACAATTCTTATTAGGACAAAAAATGAAATGACTGTTTTTAAAAAATACATTTAATCAATGTTTTTCTGTGATTGTTATAATATTTATGAATCAGGTAATGGTTTTTAAATTGTATTCAAGATTAAACCAAAATTTAATAATTTTGATTTTAAACTATCCACGGTACCTAATACCTTTTTTAATTTTTAATATTGTAAGCTAAGTGCATTTAAATAATTTTTGGGAAATCTGTTTTTAAAAACAGTCAAAATTAGTAATTTTACAAACATTTAAATATTTTATACAATTGTTTTATAATCAGTTAATTTTTATAAACGTTTTTCCATGATTTAAAGTTTCCACAACTAATCTATTACAATGGTTTTTTTTATTAGAGTTAATTGTTGAAGTGGATCAGTTTTATAAATTAATTGTCTTTGGTTTATTTGGTCAATTTTAAAGTAGATACATAATATTGTAGTTGTATTTATAAAATGTAGAACAATTTGTTATCAGAAAATATTAATTAAGTGGCCTACATAAAGTATGACCCATCAGCATAGTTTTAAATTTCCCAATATGCTAATTCGTCTCATGTAAACAATATTTTGCTTTGTTATATATCGCTTAAAGCATATTCAATAATTATTAACTAAGACTCTAATTTCTAGTTTATAAGTTATTACCTGACATAGACATTTTTTTAAAATATTTTATTTTAAGATAGAGTGAGCTAAAATTATTATTAAATAAGTATAATTATTAATATATTTATTCAATAAATTTATAATTTATTTTATGTTCCCAGAGATAATGTATTAGTTCTATACACTTAATAACTTATAGTTGTTAATGATTTTTGAACTAATTTAAATTAAATTATTTATTTCAATATACAAATATTATTTTTATATTTTAAATCACTTTTTATGGTGAATACAAAATATGTTTATAACTATTGGATTGAATATATTTTGTAATCATATTTTTAATATTAATTATTATTTTAGTTAAAATCCAATAACGTGACTTAATGCAATACCACGTAACTGACATTAGATATTAATGGGGTTTTTCCGATTATTTATATCATATTTATTTCCCAAAGAGAGTATTGGGCAAATAAGTTTGTACATTTTTATTAAGACTTATAAACATTTTAATAAAGCAAAAAAAAAAAATGTTTTCAATACAAATATATAAGTTTGTCAAGATATAACTAGGAAAGAAATTATAATTATAAAAAAAAAATACAAATATGTCATTGTGTAACATTTTATTATGAATGTTTTAATTTTTGGTCTATGGTGTTTGCTTTTCCAAACCTAAAATTACTTATTATTGAAAAGTACAAAATTATTATTGAAAGAGTGGTGCAACTTTTAGTAGCTAATAAATATGTGATGTGAAGAAAATTTGGCCACTGATAATGTCTAGTATTGATCAATATTGATCTATAATTTATTAAAAACTAAAAAAAATTAAATTTTTTTAGTAATTTTTTAAGATGTAAATACTTATGTCAAATAATGTATTTTACAGTAATTCTGAAATTATATATTTAGGTTTTATTTAAAAGGTTAGTTGTTAAGTTTACTATTTACGATTTTAATTTTAAGTATATTATTTAAATAGCTTTAGAAGTAGTATTTGTATTTACAACTAATTATATTTCTACAATTGTATTAATATATATAATTCACTAAATTAGTTATGTCTTGAATTGTAATCTCAATATGTTACTTTGATTAGATATTGTTAACATAACCCGTTATATTCTATATTTAGGTCTCATTTAAATTTATAATAATGAACGGTTAAAAAGTAAAATGATATTGGTGTGGTCGCATCTAAATCTCTTTTAAGTTACTATCCAGTAATACAACATTTACCTAAGACTAATTACGACTCTAGTGATATTTGCCTAAAAGTTGGATAGAAGTAATCCTTTCAGAGAGGAAACTAACCTCAATGATTAAAATAGTTACTGCAATATTATCTGTTTAATATGTATGGTTTACTACTACTATATTGATTCAAATGACAGCAGCTCATCTGCACTTCGTAGTATATAACAATAGTATAGTAAATTTATTTTATTGATATTTGATAGATTGAAATCTGTGTTTATTAATTTTAAATTAAGTATTAAATTACACTAAATTAATTTATATTTTGTATTATTAATACAAATCTGACATTTAAATTGTATTACAATATATTAAGTAATTCATTGAACTTTCTTAATATATTTGAATAATTCACTAATTAAGTATAATAAATCCTTTCCAAAAATAAATTAACATTGGGGTATTAAATTTACCAATGATCAACTCAATAAGTTAATAAATTAAAACTCATTTGTGATTTTATAATTAGATAACAATTTAATGAATTTCGTAAGATTTTTAAATGATAGTTTAAGTTAGTGTTAAGAGTGAGACCATCTGCGCGTTTGCTGCCTGCCTAGAAAAAGTCCATCAATCATTAAGCAGCCGATTAAAATGACCATCATCAACAATAACTACTGTGAAAATTCATCAATGCATTGTTTTTAATTTGTTTACAGGCGCCGCTGATCCATCCATTTATATTATATAAATACAAGTTTGCGCAAGACTGTATCTTTGAAATTTATGTATCCATTTTGTAGATTATACAAATATCATGGGACATATTTAATAATGTATTTTTAAGATATCAATCTTTTATTTTTATTTATGTGCGGGTGGTTTAAAATACATATTATTATCAATAATAATGAACATTTTAATGTAATTTTTTTTTCCCTAGTTTTCAGTTTTAAAATTTTTTACTTAAAATGTGTCGTTATTCTGTCTGTATCACACCTTAATAATTGTACCTATAATTGTTATGATTGATATTTAATAATAGTGCATTGCGACAGCTTATGACATCTGGATCTTGGAACTCAACACAATTTAGACTAGATTATTTAGGTACCCAATTTTTGTATTACACATTATTACATAATTATATATTATTTTTTTTTTATGCTTAAATCATTCTTAAGCATTTTATTTTATTATGATAATGTTTAATAATATTTATCATACAAAATCTATTTAATACATTAGTCTAATAATAAAACGTATGTATTAGATTTAAGGTGAATTTTTATTTTTTCATTTTCTGCCCTTTGCGTCATTATCGTTTCTCATCTGTATATATTTTTGTTTTAATTTTTTTTTTTTTTTTGACTTGTACTGTTTGTCAAGACCTATACTCATATATATATTTATATATATAAACAAAAATACTAAAACGTGTTTTAACATTTTATTACTTTTATTTGTTTTGATGAAATATAATTGTAATCATTGTATATGTAGGTTTAAATTATTATTTTTTATAATATAATTTCTGATTTTAAACAGTAATAAAAAATGAGTTGAAGTGAATGATGATTAGTTACAACTGTGTGTCGTGTAAGTAAATCAGAGTAGATTTGGTTGTGGCATCACATTTGTTGTAGGTAGGCTTACAACAGCTCGGTTCCAGGTACAATTTTCTGAACTTTGGAAAATTGTATCAAATCGAAATCAATTTGGATAGCTGCTATTCTCGTGTGGTTGATACCGGGAACATCTTCATTATAATATGGTTAATGGTATAAATATTATTGTTGAATGAAATAAAAAAAAACGAAATAATTATTTGCATACTTGGATTTTCTTTTCCCTAACAATTAATTCCAGTCGAGTTGTAGGTGTATTATTTAATTTCATAAAAAATCAGTCAGTTTTTAATTTTTTGGTCCAAAGAGGACGATTAGTATCAATATTGTCATGACAAAATAGATTTTGTCATGAATATTGTGTAGTGTGCACGCCGTCTTACTGATGGAATATTATGTAGGAATAAATAAATACATTTTTTTGGTATCCTTAAATAGTCGCATGCTAAGCAGATGTCGGTGCTGATACCGCGGCCAAAGATGTTATATAGCATTCATCAGATCCGATTGGCCCACCCGCTGATAACAAAACGTTCACAAATATACTATATCTTTAATCGTGGTACTGTGGTAGTAAGTACTGTAATAACTATTGGCGTGCTGCTAAACTAATAATATTATTATTATTATTGTAATAATATTGTCATTTGTCACGGCTTTGATAAATAATTACTAATTACACACAAGTTCGACGGTCGGTGTCCACGCGCTACGCATGTTGAAGTTCAGTATAACATCGTGAGAGCTGTGCGGTCGAACGTAGGACGAAAATGTGAACATTTCTATATAAAAAAAAAAACGATTATAATATCGGTAAAATTTTTTTAAATTTCCTGTTCGCTAACCCGCGCACCATTGGTCTCGTGGATACCATGAAATAACCGGCACCCCCGTGTTTGCGGTGCACATAATACGTATTATTGATATATTATATTATAAATAATATTGTAAAATGTCTGGTTAGTGAAATGTTGTTATTATATTTGTCTTTTTACGAGTTAAACGATTGATTGATGCAGTATAGCGAAACTATGTTTTTAGGCCGCAATAATAAAAGACCATCGGGGCTGAGGGTTCTGATCCGCGACGAGCCGACTGTTGTGTAAGCACATAAACATTTTTAATAATTATGTTGTATGTATTGTAATATTCTTTTATTATACAAAAAACTTGCCGTGTTTCGTGGTTGATTTGTTTAGATGCTATTTGACGATTTTGTTTTCTCTCCTATAGTAACTTGCCTCGAAACCTAGATAAACGCACCACGATCACAATTGGAGACCAGGAAACTACAGTCGAGGCGAGCGACCTGCAGAAAATTTGTGATCTCGGACGTGGTGCCTATGGAATTGTTGAAAAAATGAGGCACATACCTTCTGGCACGATCATGGCTGTTAAGGTGAGTTAACTGATGACTGTATATGATTTATCATATTCAATGATCAACGTGACCACTGGTTTTTCCAGAGGATAGCTGCTACAGTTAACACCCAAGAGCAGAAACGACTTTTAATGGATCTGGATATATCTATGCGGTCGTCTGCTTGTCCACATACAGTGCAGTTTTATGGGGCACTATTCATGGAGGGTGATGTATGGATATGCATGGAAGTAATGGATACTTCACTAGATAAGTTCTATGCCAAAGTGTACAAGTTTGGACGAAAGATTCCTGAACAAATTCTTGGACCTATCACTGTAGCGGTACTTAATATTTTGTTTTTATTAACTTTCTCTATAATTTCTGATACGTTTTAAGTTATGGTGATTCAGTTTGTAAACAACACAAAAAAAAATTGTCCAAATATTTTCTGTATGACCTACTAGCTTTATTAATTTAATTATAAGTATGTCTATGTCTTATAATATCAAGTTTTACGCAATAATTATTGCACATTTGATACGTCCTTAATCTCGTTATTCATTTAGTATTCATACAGAAAAAAAATAATTCATATATTTTAATTGTATAGGTTGTTAGTGCCCTTCATTATCTGCATTCTCAATTGAAAGTTATACATCGTGATGTCAAGCCATCAAATATTTTAATAATCGTAATGGCAATGTAAAAATGTGTGATTTTGGTATATCCGGGTATCTTGTTGATTCTGTGGCCAAGACTATTGATGCAGGATGTAAACCCTATATGGCGGTAATTATATTTTTTCTTAAATTTGTAAATAAACATTGTCTTGATTTATAAATTAATTTTTTATACATAGCCTGAACGAATAGATCCTACTGGAAATCCATCAAATTATGATATACGTAGTGATATATGGAGTTTAGGAATATCTCTTGTGGAACTTGCTACTGGTAAGTTTCCATATGATACGTGGGGCACTCCATTTGAGCAGCTCAAGCAAGTGGTCAAAGACGAACCACCGAGGCTGTCTACCGGTATGTTCACATCATACTTTGAGGATTTTATTTGTCAATGGTAAGTGTGATTGATGATTTATTAATCATATTTTTTGAGTCTGATTAATTTGAAATATAATACCATGGATTTTAATATTTTCAGTTTAAAAAAAGATTTTCGTAGCAGACCAAATTACTCTCAACTACTTGCCCATCCATTTTGTCTTGCTCACCAACAACCGCAGACAGCATTAGTTGCATCTTTTGTGTCTGAAATTTTAGACTTGCCTGATTTGCCTGTGTCAGGCTAAATTATTATGGCAATTAATTCACTAACAATAATATATTTATAACAATATTTGTAATATTGTGTATAAACTATAATTCAATTGAAGTTTATTTCACATAATATTTAAATTATTATTAACAACTTTTATATTGGTAAATTTGTTGTTTACCAATAAGTCATAAGTAATAATATAATGTCGAAGATAGTTTACTAAAGTATTTTTAATATTATTTGTATGATATTAGTTATAACGAGTGATTTGTGTTTTAGAAGATCTTGGTTTATAGATTTTTGTGTTTTCTTTTATATAATTGCATCAATTCTTAAAATTTAAGGGTTACCCGACTAATATTTTAGTACTTAGCACATTGCTACCTAACCGTTAGTTTTGTTTTTACGTACCATAGTGTTTTCATGTGATAATGTTAAAAAAAGCGAATCAAAAATCTGTACCTGTTTATATTCTACCATATTAGTGCAATATAATGTCTGCTCTTGCATAAATTATTTTTGAATTGTTTTTTTATCTATTAAAGTTATTACTGTAATTAGTTCTCCCAACTAATGGTAGCTTCTGTCTATAACCACCCATCTTCTATTTCTATTAGGTCAAAGCTGACCTCAATGGGAGTAGAGTTTTGCATTCCATACATAGGAGATACCTGTCATAATACTAGTAACAATGTATTATTATGTGTAGCAAGTAGAGTTAAAAGAGTTTTAAAAAAACTTATTATATTTAAATCATACAAAATTACTAACCAATTTTCAATCTTTTTTTTCAAGTGTTGGTTAAACGTATGATCAATTTTCAAATGAAAGTCATCGAACAGTGGCATATTTGGTGTTTTGTCTTGGGGAATTCACAGTGCATGTACTAACAATTTACAATTTTAAAATTAAAATATAAAACAAATCTATGAGATTCACTGTAATATTAAACATTTAAAAGGATTATTCAAAATATATACAATTTGCTATGTTATGCATTTGTAAGAATGAGATAACACAATATATAAGTAATATGGGTGTACACTGTACAGTAAAGTAAGTTTAAAAGTCAAAATTTACCCATGAAATTTGTAAAACATTCAACATTTCTTTTTCCATTCCTTAATCCTTATGATGTCATGAAACAAACTTGTAACTTATATAGCTATTTTCAAAATTATCTATAAAAACACGCGATTGCTATAAATTTTGAGCACTGATTATAAATTTTGCGTTCTGAAAAAAAAATATAACTTATTTGTATTGCCTGTTAAACACTATAAAAACCATTATTTTTAAATAAAAACAACGTAATATCGTATTTCTTTTATTTTTAATGACACGTTTATTAGGTATTTGAGTATTTTTTAGTGGAATAAAATTCGAGCATAGGTTATAACTTATAATTAATGAAAACTTCAATAGGTAGATATAGTGAATGACTAGACAATTTTTTGTATATTATGGTAGATTTTAGGCACTGTATTTAACGTAAGACTTAGGTACTTCACCTACTTGGGTGGCAGTATTGTGTTAAATAGTTCCCGGTTTTTGAACTGAGCAAAAATAGACTCTTCACCTAACACTGAAACTTTAACTTTAAGTTTTTAGACTTTTATTTAAAAAAATGTATAGTTATTGAAATAATGAGTATCATTAAATACGAATTATAAATTATTTACCTAATTTGGAAAATGTTTGTTTACGTTTTAATGGTTTTAGTGATTTTACCGTGCAGAACAGGGGCGTCCCTAGACAGTTTTCTGGGGGTGGGAGAGGGGGTGAATCTATTTTTAAATCAATAATTACCCTATTCCTATTTTTCAATAGTTTGGGCGAACTTAAATTAATTTTACTGATTTTATTTTTTTTTAATGCGACTACATTACAAATAAGTTTACGTAACAAAGTATTGTTTCATAAATTCACCTTTAATGTTTAATATTTAGTGTTGTTAATATAATAAAGTACAATTATTTATTATCTTTATCTAAACAGTAATCCATAGATAAAAATTATTATCTTTGTGGTGATTAGTTTTTCTATTTAAGTGTTACGGTAAATTAAAATGTTGATCATTATTATTTTGTTGACAATGAGAGTAATTTTATACATTAAAAATTATTATGGTGAGGGTGAACGTCCCCGTAATTATTGTTCAAATAATAATAACATCCAAGTATTAACACACTTGATAAATGCACGAGGTATGATTAAGAATGATTTGACAAAAATAAATAAGACTAAATGTTGAAACTTAAATATTGTTCTACGGGAAACTGGTTATTGACACTGTATTCTGGAAGTATATATCCAGTTGGATATATACCTACTGTGAGCATATCGAACAAATTTTTCAGAAATTATAATTTCAAACGTAAGTCGTAACATTATTTCATGCTCAGGATCCACCCTTAATTTTCTTTGATTCAATTTCAATAATACAATTTTAATATACAATTTGGCTTTTCCATTTTAAGTATTTATTTTTTAGAATTAGATTAAATAATAATTTAGTACCGAAGGTTAAAGTTGGTATGGAATTTTAAGAATATTAAAATAAAAAAGTTTATTATAATTTATTTATTATAATATTATATGTAGATACTAATTGTTAATACGTAGGTAATTCGAATGTTAAAAAAGGTAGAAACGTTTTATATTAAAGAATATTCGTAAAGGTATTAGGTATAAATTTCTATATTATAATACTGCCATACACCATGGTATTACCATTTTGTATTTTTGTATTGATGTGTTAAAAACGTAAAACGTATTAAAATTAAAATATTTGTGTAGATTCGTGTCGGAAACCGCAATGAAATACATGTACCTAATAATATTTAGATTATATACCGTCACGTAATGCATTTTTTTTCACTTTTAACCTTACCATACCAGGCGTGGTATCTCGTTCTCGTATTATAGCCGTATAGGTATTTAATCGGAGGATTAGCATTCTTGTAAGACCTAGACCACCGAAATTTGTGTGTGTGTGGGGGGGGGGCTGGGGATGGTAAACAGCATGGATATCTAAGTCCATGGTACACAGTAACAACTTATAAAATGCACAGAATAAACCAAATAATAGACGAGAGAAAAAAAATAACAAAACCATAAATATTTGTAGAACCGAAAAATTGGTAGGTAACAAAAATAATAATACATAGCGTATGAGCGGTTGGTTCGGACTTTATACACAATATTATTAAAAACCTTCTTCACTACTGCATGTAATCCTTTTCAACATCGATTATCCACGATGGCGATGATTATTGCGTAGAAACGTTTGCCAATACAGTGGCACACAGCAGGGCACGGACGTCGCTACAATTTTATCCGTTGGCACTATTCGGTCGTATATTTTTGTAAGTAGTATGACGTGTAATAATTCAGCTCTGATTGTAGGTACCTCTGTCGTAGCCAT
Source organism: Sitobion miscanthi (assembly GCA_008086715.1). Taxonomy (NCBI): domain Eukaryota; kingdom Metazoa; phylum Arthropoda; class Insecta; order Hemiptera; family Aphididae; genus Sitobion; species Sitobion miscanthi. Next base: position 8,747,468 of record CM017797.1, read on the forward strand.
CGGCGACAGAAGAAAAACCTTTTTTGTTTCGGCGGTCTCGTCGTCTAATACCGTAGGCAGCGTGATAGCCTGTAAGGCATGCGTGCATGACGTTTTATGGGTTTCCGGTCTCTTGACTTCCACAGTTCCATACAATACCTGTCGGCTGCCCATACAGTAATACTTGGTCTTATAATAAACGACCGTGGTTTGTGTAGGTATAATAAATAATAATTAATGATTTTAATTATAGTATTTTATTTCCAATGTAACTAAAGAGGGCGCGGGCAGGTCGCTAATTAAGTGTTTAAAAAAGACGTATCTAATCTCGTATGAGAATATTATATTTATATAATGCACGAAACATCGATTAAAAATTAAAAGTTGCTATTACATATTATTATGATTATTATTTTTTCATAATATGGAACCAGCCGCACGGCCAAAACGAATATTCTTAATCCGGGCTTGGGTCCAGGTTTTCCAGGACTCGCTGTATACTGTAATACTGTAATACTGTAAATATTTTATCTTGACTTAGCACGAGTGTTATTAATTCTGTAATTCGTAATTGTACTATGTATTTTATGATCTTTATATACTCGTACAGTTGCACCGATGCCAAATCCATTTTGTCTGCTATAGTCTATAGATGTTAAAGTGGAAGAGTAATAATGTATAATATATTATAATATGCATTGCAATTTCTGATAATTCGGAGGCGATGGTGCGGAGCCAAAAACGAATTACAGATTATTTTCCTCAATTTTGTTTGCAATGGGTACGGTTGTAGGTACGTTAAGAAATTTCGTTTTTGGTGATAAATATTGATATATCTACCGTTTTATCTTATGGATTGGAAAGAAGAAAGAAAATCAAGGATGAATAATAAACATTTATTTTTATTTAATTATGTATTCATGACAATACGACCTATCCGTACTTATGCGTTGTGACTTTTATTTCTCATTACAATTTTCATCTTTATCAAATATGTTTAACAGTTTAACTGCCTATAAGATAGTTTGCCATTTTACTGATTTTAGTAAAATAAATATTAAATTTGAATAAAAATATAGAATTCATTAATACCTTTACTTGCTTATATTATGTTTTAAAATCATCAATCACTCACGTTTAATAGAAAAAAATAATAGTTTAGTATGATCATTAATTGGTAGATCTTTAAATGTGCATTACACATTATTATTGTTTATAATATCATCGTACATAGAATATTGAAATATTAACATAACAACTTGTCCTAGTATCATGACATCATGTAATATATTATTATGTATTTAAGCTATACCTTTCGATATGTAGGTACTAGGGCCATTTCGGGTTTTGAATTATCATAAATTATTATTACTAGTATAATTTTTAAGTAACCATTACGTAATTCTTGAACTATTAAGTATTAACTCTTTATTTTAAAACTGGTAAATTACATATGGGGTTTTTATGTAAACAAAAATACACTTTTGTATGCATATCTAATTTTAACATAAAATGTAAGTAAGTACAACATTTTGGTTACGTTACTCAATCCCTATACTTATATAATACGATTGATATTATACAGATATATAATATTTAACAAGATACCAAAGGTTAATGTACTACTAATATAACTACTCATTATATTTTTAAAACAATTTATCAATTGAATAATATTATTTATTACCTTCTACGACCTACTCATATAGTTGTATTATATATTGTTAGTAGAGTAACTCACTAGCAAGGACTTTCATGCATGTGCATATTTTTTTTTTGGTAAACTTAATCGTATGCTTCATAAGTACACAATACATTTTACAACATTTGTGATCAAATACTCAACGTTTTTAGTGCAAATTTTGACGTTTTTGAGTTTAGACAACATTTTATCCACAAGCCGCATAAGTTAATTTTTACACCAGCGTGATGACGCGTTTGTTAATAATAATATCAAATAAATACCAAATAAATAACAAAAAAAAAAAAAACGTTTATTTGTGTAAACTTACATAATATAATTAGGTTATCCGATTATACATAATAATAATAATTGATCGGTATAATTTATTTACTTAAATATATAGGAGCGCGGAGGGCAGCATACATTTCGACAGCGATTTCGACGGTAACCAAAGTCAGTACAGCGCGTGTGACTTGAGGAAACGTTCAAACGTCGGAAGCGAACTCAAAATGAACGTGTACAATGACGGAAGTAAACGGATTTTGACTGGCAAACACGACGGCCGGACACAAAAGTGTGGAGAAAATTCGGGATGAACATGCACAAATACACTATACATTGCGGTCTATGCCGATATAGCGCCGCAACAAACCATTCGCCGGACGAATCTCTTCGTCCGGCTCCACATAGAACGGCGTTTGGGAATTGCCGCGGTTACTGTCGGGTTCGTGACTGCGTCAATGCGGCCGCCGCGGGTTACCATATCCTGGATACTATTTGCCTGGTGGACTGATGGTTTCGTCGAACAGCTTTTAGACTCGGCACCGTCAAACTGCAGTGCTGCCATGTTGTACATCGGACTTGACTGCAGCACTTCGGCTTCGACCGGCCGAACATGTGGCAAAGATGACGAGATGTTTGACGGCGCCTCGATCTTGCTAACTTCTTTAGTGGCAGGTTTCGTTACTGGCAACTCGGTGGACGGTGAATCTGTTGAAACTTGCAACTCCACCATGGATGCGACGGAAGGTAACTTGATATCGGGTACATCGCTTGCGGAGTTAGATCGTACAGCCATATTAGGCATCGATTTATATCGTCGCATAATTTCAGTCGTAGACGGCCACCCGATCTCTGGTGCATCATCTGCGATGTTCTTCTGCACAGTCACATTAGGGGTTGACTTATATCGTCTGTGCGTCTGTGAACTTTTGATATCTCGAGATTCCAACGTTTTCGCTCGATTTTCCTGGAGCACATCGAAAACCTCGAGCATTATATCGGTCACTGACTGGATATTGAATTTGGGCGAAGTCTCCAGTTCTGCAATATGTGACATATTGATCTGATACGGTTAAGTTAATATTATATTAAACGAAAAGTACGTTGAGACTTTTATATTGTATTATAAATTATTTGTAAAGTTCGTTGTAACAAATAGGCACTGGTAACTGATTTGGTACTGAATACTGTGACAAACAGAAACGAATTATACATGTTATTTCAAACACTTACAACATCCGTGGCAACCATATTTTTATAGATTTTGTAAATCGGGAATGTATCTAGATTCTTTTTATTTATATTCGATAATATTATTATTTACTGAAATTTTATATTCCTATGTTTTAGTTATACTGTTCAAGTACTAAATTAGTAGGCATAGGAATATTTGATATAGGCGCATATTGGAAGTTAAATAATATTAATAACTAGCTGTCCCTCCAGACTTTGTCCAGGCCAAAGATTTGTATTTTTAATAAATATATTTGTACAAAATGTATATACCATATTTCTTTTAGTTATAATATTAATATAATGTGTAACGAATTGCAAACATTTAGATTGACAAAAAAAAAATTGCTTTTTTCGTAAGCTAAAAAAATCAAGTGTGAGCTACCCTTTACCTATCTACAGCCTATATGAGTTGAAAAATCAAACTGTATACACCCTCCAATTTTCAATTTCCTATATTTCTCCTATATAAAAATAGCAACGACCAATTATAAACAAAAATTTCTATCGTAAATCTCAAAGTACCTGTTCGAGCATATCTCCGGTATGAACCAACTAGGTCTAATTGTGAATCTAAAACATTCAGGGACTCACTCAAAAATACACAAAAATGTCCGGCTTTTAGGAGGAGTTCAATGATATTTTAACCAAGGAAAATCGTTATACATTAAAACTTTCTCCGTGCGTCGATCGATTTATTAGTGAAAACCGTATTAAAATAAGTAGAATTCTTTTCGAGATATGTTCGTACATACAAAAAAGGGCCAGTGTTTCTTTTCTATATTATAGATGTTATATACATATAAATCTTCCTCTTGAATTAATCTATCAATTAGAAAAATAGCATGAAAATCCGTTGCGTAGTTTTAAAGATCTAAGCATATAGGCAGAAAAAGGAACTTTGTTTTATAATATGTTAAGACAAGATACGAAAAGTTTCAAATCCCCATGAGAAAATATTTTTGAATTACAACAAGATAACTCAAATCGTTCTTCTTCGTTTAAATATCGAATTTAATCTAAATTTAAATTTCAAATGTCTATAAAAAAGTTTACATTTTTTGGTTACAATATGAACTAATTATGAGGAATCTTGTATTAAATTGGCAAGCCTTATTAGCAACAAAAATTAATACATTAATACCTTAGGTTATTATACCTAATACATTTTTAACTACAAAATAATTATTTGAAATTAATCGCGATTTTGACTATTTTTGTGAAAATATTAACTTCATATGCTTATGAAAATAAAAATAAAACTTAAAATACTTTAACATATCTATAAAAAAAAATTCTTTCAAATTTAAATAATACGTCTTTTAATAGATACTAATTATTAGTTAGATGAAAGTAGTTTATAAAATATTAAAATGTGTATATAATATAGGACTAATAAAAAATTTAAAAATTTACCTAATCTAAAGAGCTAAACAGTAAACACTATTATAGATTCTATATTTTTTAATTTGAGAAAATGTATGTTCATTTTCAGATATATCATGAAATATGTAAGAATCTTATTGATTGACAATTTATCGACCCAACATCTTGTTTGCAAGGTTGAACGTAAAAAACTAAAAAATCTTTAATTAGGGCCCGTTCATTAAAAGTGACACTGCCTAGTTGCGAGTTGTGACATTGTACTCTCACTGGCAAGAAAGGTCGCACCTCTCTATCAATGGGTGTAAATGTGCAATACATATACATTTTTAGTTTATTATTTACGTCTTTGGCGTGGTCGTTAAGTATAATAATATGATATGGTGCCGCTTTTCGCCTCTTCCACCGATATCGAGTATGTTATACACTTTTACGTATTAACCAACACCAGTACGTAGGTGTACATAATTTGCTATACATTTATATTATTATATTAATTGTTGACATTCGTCGATGGGTCTGATTGTACCACTATCGAATATTATCCTAGAGTTCACATGATTCACACAATACATTATGTAACAATCATCAACTTATCGTGTTTAGCAGTGGGTATTAATATAAAACCGTGTAATCATTCACGTTTTGCACAGTTATTATTCAAATTGCTACGTTTAGTGTAAGTCATAGTTATATTTTTTGAAACATTAGACGTGTAGAGTACATACTGGTCAATAATATACAAAACAAGTCATCTTTTTAAAATAGATATTAACAATTACTATAACAAAAACAAAACAATTGCGATAACTTAATATTAATGAAAAAAAATTCGAGAACAAACAGATACATAACATAATATATTATTATTAGTCAGTAGAACGCATAGGCGAATCTAGGAATTCATAGCAGGGTGTGCCTTTACCTCAAAAAGGCCCTCTGTAGTTCAAAATACCTCTCAGTTATCACACGTTTAAAATATGTTTCCCATTTGAAATCACAATATTAATAATATTAAATAATATTAAGATGAATTTTTATTACCTAGTTTAGATGCTATTTTTCGTGCTGTAAAATATACATGTTATGTTTCAAAATTATTCAATTTAATAAACTACAACTATTTCAAAGTTCAATATATGTTACTCAGTTATTTTTTTTGGACATATGTCTACCAACAATTAAATTATTAATCAATTATGTTTAAAATTCTTGGAAGTTTAATACCTATAACATCTTAATTTTATTATCATTAATAACAAAGAAATGCATTAAATATATAACTTAATTTTATTATAATTATAACAAAGAATTGTATCAAATATATAATATAACTGGTAGTAATTAACAACTATTTTTTATAGGTACATTTTATAAAATTAGTCTTCTTTGGTTAGGAGTCATAACTTTGAACTCTTCAATTACATTATTTATGTCCACTGAGTTAGTTAATTCCTGCTCCACAAATAAAAATAAGAGAGATTCTAAGCGATCTTGAGACATAGTGGACCTTACTTAGACTTAACAATAGTCATTTTGAAAAAATACGCTCACATCCACAACTAGTTACGGGTATCACTACAAACATTGATAATACTTGATTGAAATTGTTAAATACATCTTGTCGGTTTGAAATGGCCAACCAATCTAACCATTTATAGACAGTATGTGAACATGTTCCGGATGGAATATTTTCAGCTTCTTTTAATAATTTTACTTCTGTTGTTAGTTCGGTTACATTTATTTTGAAATAATCTGCTAACATAGTATAATCATATTTACTCAGATTTAACTTAATTAGATTACCTACAGCACCTATAATGTCTAATGTTTTTGTTAAAAATCTTTTATCAATTTCTCCAATTAAATCATCTAGCAATAAGAAAAATACATTGATCTTCATTTCATCATAAATTGTTTCTGTAAAATATTGAGTGGTTTTGTTTGTATCAATTTTCACAGAAACTTTTCTTTTTTTTACCTCTGGAATGGTAATTTCATGTTTATTGCACATCTGAATTGTTTGTCTGTAAACTTCTTCATACTCTTCAGGATTGTTTCTTATTCTGACAATTGCTGATTTCAAATTTTTAATCAACTCAACAGCTGATACTAAATCTAAAACTGGAGATTGAAGAGCTGAACTCACTTTTAGAATTATTTGTAAAATAGGCTCCATTGTAAATAAGGCAAAAACAAAATTAAAACTTTTCATTTGACTTAAGAGTCCAAGACCTTTGGCTCTGTATTCACAAAATTGAGTACTATCACAAATTTCTTCTAATGCTTTTAATAAAATGCTGTAATTAGATTTAATAGCAGAAATAGCTTCGGCCCTACAAGCCCACCTTGTTGTAGACAATGATTTTAATGTTTTTAATTTTTGATTACATTCATTTGAAATTTTTTCTAAAACTGCATGGCGTGATGGGCTACCTTCAATGAAAGTATATGCAAACTGTACAGTTCCTAAGAAGTCAAATATAATTCTGTTATTAATCTGAGATCCATTTTTTTTTGAAATTGAATCTATTAATGCAAGATTCAAACAATGTCCATAACAATGTACATAAATTATTTTGTTATTCTTTTGTTTACAACGAGCTTGTACCCCAGAGATGTGACCAGACATTGTTGATGCCCCATCAAAGCAAACAGCTAGTACAGAGTTCCAGTTTTGGTTGTATTCTATCATTATATCATCAAGAACAGAAAATATTGATTCTGCTTTGACAGAATGAAGTCTTTTTAAACCAACAAATACTTCAACTGGTCTTTTTGTTGAATTATCAAAATAACGAAAGATTATAGAAATTTGTTCATGGTGCCCAACATCACTCGTTTCATCTGCAATGATTGAAATATATTTTTGATTAAATTTTTCTTTTATTGACCGTTTGACAACATTTTGAATGGAAAAAATTAAGTCATTTTGAATGGAACTACTTGTATATCTAGCATTTTTTGGACCGTTTTCAAAATGATTTTTTAGTACTGGATCATATTTGGTTAATAATTGGACTATCTCAAGATAAAGTCCTTTTTGAAGACTTTTTTCTGACTCATCGTGTCCTCGTAATGGTTTTCCACACTTTGATAAACAAATTACAACGTCAATTAATCGCTCCATAACTTTTCGATTTTGTTTACGATCAGCTTCTTTCTTTGTATGTATAATTTCCATTTCATGATTCAATAAAACATCTATAGGTTTGCAATCGAGATATTGTTTTAATGAGTCAGAGCTAAGGAGATGGTATTTAGATAACTGATGTTTTCTAAAAGACTCCTGACTTTTATACCAGTTTGTAAAACCGTTAACTGAAAAAGTATAGTCAATTTGCCCTAAATTTAAATTACTTCCTCTAAAGAAACGGCATGAAAAACAAAATGCTTTGTCTAAACTTGGACTGTATTCAAGCCATTTATAAATCTTAAACCAATTTGCTTGAAACGAACGTTTCTTATCTCCTTGTTGTGTTCTTGGATAAATTGTAAGCTCGGGCTGATATGGTCCTTGAAGTATTCTGTTCCTCAGTTCAACAGTATTTGTTGGTAACTTATTTGCAGGATCCAATAAATCATTAATTATTGAAATTTTACTATCGTTTGTCTGATTATTAACTGTCACAACTAAAAAAAATATATGAATTTTAACTCAGTTATTATTAAGTAGTATAAATTCTAAATAAATTATATAATTGTATCCATATTTTTTGTATTATAGTATAAAATAATAATAACTACATAGTTTATGTACCTGAATTTCCTATGGCTACTTTACCATTTACATCTTCAGTACAATTATTCATACAACCATCAATATTATCAAAATTTTTATTACATTTGTCATCATCAACTATCACAACTAAAAAAAATATATGAATTTTAATTCAATAAACTAATAAGTAGAATAAATTCTAAATAAATTATACAATTTTATTACAGTACTAAATAGTAATAATTATATTATACTTTATTGTACCTGAATTTAATTTAATTTAATTTCAAATCTATTGTTAGCATTCACAGTGCAAATATCATCATTTTTAATAAAAAACTATAAATAACTATAGTAAAAATATATGATTTTAATGTGCTAGTTAAACTAATAAGTAGCATAAATATTAAAATATTTGTAGAAATGTATGGGTTATGATTGCAGTATAAACAAAAAATAATAACTAGGTAGGTACACAGCTCATTGCGTTTGTCATTATTAAATACCTTTAATTATTGTAACCCAGTTTACCCAATACTACCTAAATAATATAAATACAATTGAACAATTTTTTCAAATTTCTTAAAAAAAAATATTTTTGAAATATGTTTAATAATTATAAAGTATAGAGAACAGTAAGTCAATATAGAGTAGATGTAAACTATATTATATTTTTTTATCAATAATTAATAGGTAGGTATCAAATAAAACTAAATAAGAACAATGATATTAATTAATGCAATTTATCATAATTAAATACCAAGATATTTATATTATTTATTAGAATGAAGTATATAGGTACTTACTTGAATCAATTTTGTTCAAAAATTTGTTTAATGAACCTTTCATTTTTTTCAGTTCTGCATCTTTTTTTTGTTTTAACACTCTTTTTGAGTGACCACTTGAATTCTTAGGCGACATGATATTAAGCTTTATTTTTCTGTGTTAAATGTTAATACAATAATACTTTATACGAAATAAAGTATTTTTCATTTTGTCAACCATAAAAATGATAATCACTCGTAAAATTAAATTACATAAAATAACTATGATTATGAATATAAATTACGACTATAGCCGTGCTATAAATAAACATACATGTTTTCTCTTTTCTTGATAATATTGTTGATCTCTTATCAACTATGCTTATCACGATAACATTTATTGACAATATTTGTACCCATAAAAATGTATTAAAATTAAAATTAAAATATAAATGTTTAGACTCAATACCATTGTAACTGAAATGAGTATTATGGGCCCTATACACAGGTTTATACGAGTCGCAGGGTGTGCCCTGGCACACCAGGCACACCCTGTAGATTCGCCTATGGTAGAACGTAAAACAAATTGGTCCAAAATTGATTGTTTCATTTTTAAGGTAAATATTTTTAAAAATGTACATATTTTAGGACATGTCATATTTTAACCTAACCTACTTAGTAAAACTATACGCGTGCCTAGACACAATAATTTAATTAGAAAACAATGGTTTAGAATTATAGTTATATTTATCAGAACGATAAAATATAAACCCAGATATTATTGTATTAATGAGTACAATTATATACCTATTATAAAAAACGATCGTACAACTTTTGAGTTCTCGACTATAGAATTTTTATCCCCGGGCTGTTTGTGTAGGTGAACGCACATACATTCGCGATGTACAGTAATAGACATAAATACGGCGTTACACCGCAGACGCATCAATAGGTATAATACTTGCTCGTGGGTGTGCTCAATATTGCAGGGCACCGGACACGAAAACTAATCGGCTGGCAATCCGTTTCGACGGTCTTCCATTGTGGTTGCGGTGCGGCAGCTGCTGCTGCAGTGCTTATTTGTTTTGGCACCAGTGGTCGTGGTGATCCAGGGATGTGTACGACAATATAACATTGCAAAATAAATCATTGTAATACTGCAGCAACATCAGCAGTAGATAAGTACAATTGTACAAATATATTTCGCACGACCACCTACTAGACCCGAGGGAGACTAAGCAAAAAATTTTCGGCTCGTAGATCATTCGAGTTGTCGAGGTTTTCGACTTACCTAGTGGCTGAGGTGAAAGTCGTAAATGTTCAAAAGTAATATTATATATAGGTACTATATTAAAAAAATATTTCGTACCAATCGTACCTATATTATCTTATTTATATATTATTGACTATAGAATATAATTCTTCTATATGTGTGTAGTGTGTACGTCACTGAACTCCTTCTAAACGACTGAACCGATTTTTATGACATTTTTTTTGTGTGTGTTTAAATGGGGCCCTGGATGGTTTAGATTCACAATTGGACCCGGTAACCGGTATATCCAATCCCGAGTGATCCTCACGACCTCACACAAGGATTTTGGTGATCAATTTTTATTTCAAACATTTTGAACGATCGATCAAGTTGATATAACTTAGTTGTTCTAAGGTCTTATCTTAATATGGTATTTTCAATTTTGTGATACCTACCTTTGTTGCAGATTTGGAAGAAAACCTCGATTTGGTAAATCATAATCACGAATCACGATATCACGAATCAAATCTGCTACTGGTGTGTGTGTGTGTACATTGTTGGGAATTATATTAGAAAATTTATTTTAAATTTTCCAGTATAAATTATTATTGTAAGTACTTAAGAACACGGCTTATAAGTTAGTAAGTTACTTTAATTTGTTCAAGTATATTAATTAATCAGATATTTAAATTATTGTTTGCATTAATTAATAATAGAAACAAAATGTATAAATTATTATGGGATATTTGGATGACGAGAATTTCAAGATTTATTTTCCAATTTGTTTGGAACATAATAGGTAGGTACATAATTGTTTTACTTTTGACGCTGGCGCCCCATTTAAAAATAAAACGTTGGTTAGGGAACGCAATGTATACCTCGCGTCTCCTATTGTTGCGGCGCTATAGTTGTAGCTGTTGCATATTATGGATATAAATTACACAATGAAAATGTTCATCATTGATTACACGTACATCAATTTATCGCTGCCCCTCCCCCTCGCGGTTGCATTACCGTGTGTGTTCGTTTTCTATCGACTTCGTCGAAGTGCGTAAGTATATGCTATTACGAGGCATATCAATTGTCTGTTGATTGCTTGAATTCGATACTTTACCTACTTTTTATTAATGTATGTTCCTATACATTTTGGTGATAAAGTGTATATAATTGCGTGTTTGGACCACGATGCATAGGTAAAATCGTTGTTTGGACGATGGTGGCATATAACAGACACGGATATAAAATTACGCTATATCTATTACCAGAAATAATAATAATAATAACACATTGACACACTGCATCGTACCTGTCAGTATACAATAATGTTCGTCAGCGTCACGGGCGTCATTAGGGAGGGGTTGGCAGGGCGTGTATTAAAAAATTTTTTTTTGTAAAAATGTTCTTTAGGGTGCCAAAAATGATAAAAAAAAAACGATAAACAGCCGCCGTGTACTACCAAGTACCAAATGCAAATTGAAAATGGTCATATTTATTATATTTATTATCTATAGTTTGTAAATGGCACAACTTGTAGTTTGTACCCATAGACGTCATAATATGTAAGTTTATACAGTTTTATATACATTACTTTATAATTTCCATCAAAATATTAAAAAGGTAAATAAAGTCTTAAAATCGACAATAATATGGTTATTGTTTGTTATAAAATTGATTAATTAATGAAATATAGGAAAAATATAATTTCCTAGATAGTATATGGCCTGGCGATGACTTAAAAAAGGCCTGTAAACATTAAAATACTTAAACTATACGTCCCTGGTCAACGTGATATATATGAGTATAGTGGGTAGTTTATGGCTACTATCTATATGGTCAGCTGGCACGTTTTTGACAAGGTTCTCACCCCTATAATAGTTAATAATAATATTTTATATTAATTTAGTCAAAATATAAAATATGATAGTAGCTATGAACAATACAATTATGTTATAATAAAGATCCACTATACATATATCTATTTTCATTTTCATAATATACTGAACTAATATTCGGGCTTGAGCCTCTATTCACTTTTTAATAATCTGCGCTTACGTCTGTGGATTTACCTATATAGTTTGTTATACATTTTATACGGTTTTTCTGCGGTTTTTGCGTGTTTAAAGGATTTTCTTATTCAAACATCGTGTACACGAATCATTATACCGCCGTATACATAGTGTATGCATTATTCGTATATGTTGAAATATATAGCACACACTTTGCGCATTGTGTGCGCGTATAGGTAGGTACTTATAATCGCAGCAACGCGGCTCGTTCGTTTCTGTTCTATATCATCCGTAAAAAAAATAATAATAATTCCATGTTACAAAAGAATATAATACACACCCGCGCTTTTAATTTCTAAAGCCCCTCGGAGTGAAAAGCTTCCATTAACTAATTTTATATTTTATTCAACGAGTTCGTCTGTATACGCGAAAATGTATATACACAACTTTGACGTAAAGTGATCAAATGGTGGCATGAGACCCACAGTACGTTTTCGCATGTTTCGAATACTCAAAACAACATGACGAGTTTCCCTTTTCTCTGGACCACCATATAACATTTTACTATTTTAGCGCACCAATATTTAATGTTATAACTGAATGGCCCGAACAAATCATAATGTTCAGAAGGGCTTACGAATAATATTTGTAGTTTGCGGTCGTCATTGAATGGCTGCATATTAAGTAGGTAGGTAACACACGCAAGTTCAAATTAAACCTGTTAGAATAAATTGAGTCCCTTTTTTTTAGTAGGATTATTTAAGTCCTGTAAGATTTAAAATACTAGTTGAGCCAATGCTTTGATAATTACAATTTGAAGCTAACTTGAAAAAAAAATGTTTGAATTGTTAAATTATGTATAGTTGATGTATGATGTAATAGTTTCTAAGGTAACTTACTTAGTCTGGAAAATCCTAGTTATATCATTAAAAAAACATTGAAAATATAATTAATGTTAACATTAATTTATTAAATTATGGTAATAATATATATCAATATATTTTTTTAAAAGTCAAAAGCTGTCAAAATATTCATAATTTTAATTTATTTGTTAATAATATTGAAGACTTCAATAAATTCAGTATTATACAGTTATGACAAGTTATTTATATTGAAGTAAATAAGAATTTGCAATAGAATATTTGCATAAAATCATGTTGTATGATGTGGAAGCCGGGAGAAAAGCCTCCAGTATACTGATTGAGTAAAACATGTAGTTAATGCAGTTTAAATTTTCTTGTCTTACTAGCAAAAAAGTTCGCACCACCACAAGGTAGACTCGTCTATAGATCAGAAATTGAATATCACAGATGGTACTTAAGAGTTTAGAGAGTGGACATTTTTATTACATTTCTTAGAATAATACAAACAATAATCCTTGAGATGTAAATGACCACAGACTTTTAACAAGTATATTTACTGAAATCATGATAAAAAATCATAACTCTTTAAAATTTATTTTAAAGAATTTAATTTTATAGCTTGAACTTTTAACTGCGGTGCAAAGATGTATTAATTTCACAAATTATGATTAAATTATTATAGTAGCTTTTTTAGTAGGTATTATTTTAATTCAATTTGGAATAAAAATGATAATTACAGCTTTAAATTTAGTACAAGGTTACTTATATGACATAACATATTATTCATTACCATATTCAATAAAAATATGAAAAATATTTGCCCATACATTTTTGATGAGTACTTAGCATTTAAAAAACGTTTAAAAGCATTTCTCTATAAATGTAATGATATATAATTGCTTTCAAGTTTAAACTTTGAACCTTCCAAGTTACAACCTACCAATAATGCCACACAAAATTATAGACTTTAGTGGAATATCGATATCTACGTAGGGAAAACGTCACTTATCTAGTTATCCATGCTTCTATTTTAATTTTTTTTGTCTAGCTAATATGTTAGACATAATATAATAGCTAATATTGTCTTTATGACGTTTAATTATTCCTAGACTAATTTCAATATGACATTATCTCATTGTTATTATGTTTAAACTTTAAAAAATAATTGAAAGAGTATTGAAAATTTAGTGCTGTTATAAGATCAAATTGTTGGTGGTTTTTGTAATGATGGTAAAAATTGGTTTTAAAATATTATTAAATTACAATTTGATATTAGCATTTTAACAAGTTTTTAAAATTGATTGAAATCTATTTTAATTACTTTTGGTTTATTTTTAATTAGGACTCTCACAGAAATAAAAATAATATTATTTGTTGAAAGAGTATCGTTAAGAAGGTATTTTTGAATGGAATAATCGATTAACCAATGTTGTTTTATTCAATAACTTTTATTTTATTCATTTTATTTATTTTTCCTTTTTTTGTTGCTATAATATTATAGCAATACTATTATAGGTACCTATATTATAATAAGTCGAACTTTCACTTTGATTTGAAATTAAATTACAACATGGAATTAATTACATAACATTTTTTTTATAAAACTTTCAATTATGTTATACTTGACTTGTTTTACATTTTAGGAATGACAAAAAGTTCTTGGAATGGGAATGAACAAAGTATTTCAATTAAAGACATTGGAAAACTTTGTACCCTGTTGTGATTTAAAAATATTATAAAATATTATGCTTACATTTTCTTCAACTTGAAATTAGTAAATGCTAACCTATATATTATGTAATATAAAAAGTCTAAAGAACCATGTAAAAGTAATTGTTATCATTAAAAACCGCTTTACATTAAAAACGGTAGTACTTATTTAAATTATAAATATTTTACTCGAGTAAAATCAAACTTTTAAGAGGTTTATTTCGAGAAAAAAATAAATAGGTACTGGGACATTAAATGTTGAAAATTTCAAACATCGTAAATATATTCATTGTATGTATATTTCCATAATATTATTATGATGTTTATGTACTTATTCACCAAAGCCTGCGCTAAAGAACTGTACATTATGTTTATTTTGCGCAAGTGAAAATTATTGCCGGTTGCTTCGCTCACTAATGTAGGCATGTATTGCAATTTTACAAAATTCGATAACTGCACATTTTATTATAATACAATAATTAATATTTTGTATTTTACCAGATTTTATCGGACTAAACATTCAAATATAAAGTTTAATGTAGTTCAGTAATATAAAAATAAACACCTACAAAGAATAATATTTTAAATTAAATCAAAGATTATTTTTTATAATTTTATTGGGTTTTTGAACTTTCCAGTATAAATTCTAAGTTCTAACGAGATAATTAAAATATTATTATAACTAGAAGTATGATGTGAATAAGGGATATTAAAAAATAGTAGGTAATTTATCGTGATAATATTGGTAAGAAAAATTATCATTACGTTGCAGGTTACTGTGTTTTATTTATCAGCGAAAATGTCCACTCGATAGTTAATAATACGTTTATTATTATCATTTCACCAATAATAAATAATAATTGGCTATACTTACAAGATTTAAATATTTTAAACCATTGTCGTATAGGTCCACATAACCGCAATCTATGCATTAAATAATGATAATAATAATATTATCCATAACAAATAACAATCATAATTTTTATTCCTAATATTTTTGAAAACATATAAAAAAAATTAAAATTATTCATAATTTTTAATATTTTTTATGTTCAACTGCACACGATTTAAATAACAAATGCATATTTTAATTTACAACTGCATATTTTGTGTAGAGCTACACGATAACGAATGCCCTGCTATTCAAATTGACATTGTAATCGGTACCGAGCGCCGCGCCGTGTGCATTAAATAATAAATTGTAATTAGTCAAAATCGTAATAGGAATATGGTAATCGAATGACCAAAACTGAAACTAACCGTTCATCATTTCCATTATAGACATGCAATTTTAAATATCCTGGACCCTGCAGATAAGCCCGTGCGTGTTGCCAATACTAAATACCTACTACCTACCTACATTATTGTCAGGTACTAATTTTGTATGTCCTCTGTGTGCATAGATGATGATTATAATATGGCCAATATAGACAACTTAAATGGAATAATTTTTTAATAAATTTGTGAACCTCGGGTATGAGTATTAAAAATTTGATTTAATTTTAACTATAAAATAATTTGTAAATTTTCGCGGTTTTGACGAAATTTGTGAAAATTATGATTTCAAACGCTCATATAAAAATGTTGTAGATTTACATTCAACTTCTTAACTTTTTATATCCAGTATTAATACATTTTGATGAATCTGGTATTACATTTTCGAGCTTTTTGACAGCGCGTACATTTTTTTGTCCATATTTATAGAGAAAAAAAATTATAATATTGCAAAAGCCTATAAAAGACAAAAAGAGTAAGAATTTTGAGAGTTTTTTGATGAATGTAATTTTATATTCTGATCAGAACAATACCGAATTGGTATTTAGATGTTTTTTGTAATTATCAATTAATATGTGGGTTTGTGAGACCACGGTTTTGGGTAGAAAGTGAACTCAAAAGTCTCGTATAGATACTTAATTTATTCAAGATATAGTTAATTCAGATCTTAACTAGTTGGTGCTTTAAATAGTTAATTTTAGTAGGTAATAGTTTTTTTCATATTATGTAGGTAAGGGAGAAAATTCTTGTCAACTCATTAGTTGTGTTCTTTACGTA
This sequence comes from Sitobion miscanthi, assembly GCA_008086715.1. Classification (NCBI taxonomy): domain Eukaryota; kingdom Metazoa; phylum Arthropoda; class Insecta; order Hemiptera; family Aphididae; genus Sitobion; species Sitobion miscanthi. The sequence continues at coordinate 8,764,397 of CM017797.1, forward strand.
ATTATAGAAAATAGTAGTTTAAAAGACTTAAAACTATTTACTCATTATTTAATACAGAATTTATAAAAAAATAATAAATTATATTAACCAGTATGTAAGTAATAAGTATAATATTTAAAAATATATCTTAGATGCTATTTTTTACGAGCATTTAAAATTCACAAAATCATAGAAACGTCCTATAAGCACTCCGGTAAACCGAGTACCACTCAGAGTGGTTGTAATGATTATTTTAAAATTTAACATAGCACCTACACTTCTATACTGTCTCACGTTTATTTCCGATTTGTATATCTGACCATATTTTTTATTTTTATTATAATTTATATTTTTTTATGACGCACGTTGAAGGGGCGTTTTTGAAAAATGTATCCTTTCATGTTGTACTTATTTGTAAAAATTGTATGTGTGCAATGCGCATCCATTGAAGTGCCAATATGACAATTTCAATAGGGAATTATGGCTATTATCGATGCTTGTTTCAATCGAATGATATTATATTTATATTTTAGAAAGGTACCTATTATGGTTTTCGAAATACCATAATCAAGAGAGTTGATGAAATATTCGTTCTATGTTTTATGAATGCACCGATTAGGTATTAATGTACAATTGTATTTTTTAATTAAGTTAGTTTTGTTTGACATTATAACGTACTCATAAAAAAAGTACTTTGAATAGATACATATAATTTGAAACATCGAATGGCAATATGATGTGAAGGCAGGGGTATTATATAATATATGTAATTATATGTCCATTGTCCACTATATTGTGGATTATTTGACGAGTTGAGTTTTAACGTTAAAGTGATTATTATGAGTTGTTGATGTTTTTGAATATTCGATCGAAATTATACAGTATAGTTGACTTTGAATCGACATAGGGTAGAACATTCGAGTCTTAGAATTTATGGTAAAGTTCTATTAATTTTATCAGACAAGCTTTTTAGCTGTCAATTGAATTGAATTTAAACGGTAAAAATATAAGAGGCAAAATCTTTAGTCCGTAACTAAAAGTATTAACATTCAAGCTATCTATGCTAGTTACATAAGTACGTTATCAATTATCATACAATAAATATATTAATAATCTTTTATGTTTAATTGAAGTGATAATATATTGACTCGTTTACTGTGGGATTTTGGGATAATATGCTTTTTTAATACTTAGGTAATAGGTAACGCGTTTGTTAAGTTAAGGAGCATACGTTCATGAAGTTTCCCAAGTTTCCTCCTCACTTTAATTTATATACACCTAAAAACTGCACAGATATTTTAAAATTAATTTGAAACCCATAAAATAATTTGAGTGGTTTTTATGTTTCAAGGATAAAGTGAGGAGGCAACTTCACGGACATATTTTCCTTTATGAACAAAAAAAAAACCATAGCCACAAAACAAATCAAGAACGATTAAACCATAATCAATTGATTTTCACGATATTGTTGCTCTAATTCTATTTAGACTTTAAGCAATTTCTTTGTTCCACTTATAAAGATGGTAAATTGTTGTCAAATAAATTATATTATGATATGGTATTATATTGGTATTTCTAAACTGACATATTAATATAACTATCAAGTTATTGAGAACTAACTTGCCAATTAAATTTCGTAACATATAATATTTGTTATTATAGCTTATTACGTATACTTATATTTTTTAAACAGATTTGAAGATTCAGTGTTTGAAACGACTGTTAAAATGTACAATCACCGCAACTAAATGTTACGAAATGTATTTGATGAGTGTACCTGCAGCACAATCGCCAGTACATGACTATTATATATAGACACTGTAAATTAGCTAAAAATATAAATCCAACACGATTTAACGGCAGCAGAGGTCAGAAAGGGTCAAATAAAACAACTCCAACCAGTAAAATCATGTACGTAAATTATTATGTAAATGCCAATTATATACGAGAAATAAATTGTGGTACGTATATTTAATTATTATTTTTAACGGACGGGTACAAACGCGCATTAATTGTATCCACGCGGTATTCCTCTATTCCAAGAAAATTATTATTAGTACCTAATAATGGTACAAATCATAATATCTTTCATAAAGTCATATAATATTGTATTAATAACGTTGGTAGATATTATTTTAAATGTAAATGTTAAGACTTGTAATTGATGGCTGTCGATTTGTTCGTATTGCCAATAAAAATATCGTTTTGTGACGAACGGTGCAGGTTACTTGTACACGGTTGGAAGTAGTGTTATTGATCAGATACCTGCTGGGTATTATTCCAACAGGGATGTGAATTTAACGCACTGAAAACCGATAAGTTGAAATGACGTCGTGCAGTGCATTTCGAATGTTGACATATTATTATATGAATAGATTTCGAATCGTTCATTGACTACGACCTTGTTAGATAACTCGGTAAGCCTGAAAAAAATAACGTGCAGCTGTACCCACTGCGTGCCACCGTTTTGATCCGATCGATCGTGGGTAGCCGTAGCGTCCCCTTAGTAACGGGTATACACCATACACATCACACAACACGTATTGCTGCCGACCGTTAAAAAGAATCCTACCCACCGACCAGACGGAAAAATAAAAACTACCCATCTAGCCGTATTTTTTTTTTTCAAAAAGCCTATACTGTGCTACCTCGACCACGCCATTTTGAGTGGCCGCGATGGACCACACGCGCCCGGACTCGGCGACGGAGGCAGAGGACGTGGACGATCCGGATGCCCGGCTGTACGAGTATCTGCTGGACAGCGGCGTGCTGAACGACGTGCACACGTTGGCCGAGTCGATCGTCGGCTCGTCCGTGTCGTCGTCTGACGTGGACGGCGGTGACGACGACCACACCGACGCCGACTCCGTCGCCCGGCGGATCGCTGACCGGCTGCTGGAGCAGAACGCCGACGACGTCGAGCGGGCACTGGACGCGGCGGTGCGCGACGCCCTGCTGGTCACTGGGTCGGCCGGCCGGTTGGTGGACCACCGGTGGCCGAGGCTGGTGGACATCGGGCCGGGCCGGCTGGCGCGCGATACCACCCGTAGTCTAAACGCGCTCGTCCGGCTGCCGTTCACGTACGACACCTACATGGGCGCTTACTTCCGGCGGCTGACCGAAGGACTGTCCCGCGCCGTGTCGGTGGACGTGCATTTCGGCCTTGCGATCCGCGTGTACGCCAAGCTCGTGGACATGGCGCCGGATCCGGAGAGCGCGGCCGAAAGTTTCAGTTCACTGTGCGAGGCCACGCACGCGCGGTGCCTGTTACGGCAGCGCCGCGACTTCGGCAAGACGGTGGCAGCCGTGTCGCTGATGGCCAGGTGCCTGTCTGTGGTCTGCAGGCGGGCCGCCGGCTGTCGCGGGGCCGTTAAACCAGCTGTCGTAGAGTTTGTGGCCACCATTGCGTCCGACCCCGGTGGCCGTGGTCCGTACGCCGTTCTGTGTTGCGCCGATCCGACTGCCACGTGGTTCGACATCGTTTCTAAGTACTACTCGTCCCGATCCGCTTTTTTCCAGGTATATTACCCTCAGCATCACCAATTTTCACTTAAAAAATAGCACAGTATTATCTATAATTATAGTTTATAAAGAAAATTAATTTTCTATACAATCACCCACTTTGCAGAAGTTTGTTTCTTTATGGCGGTGCTGGAGTAACGTTATTCTGCCACGATTGTAAATTTGTAGCCAAACTTTAAAGATTTAAATTAGGACAAAAACTGGAAAAGGTCATACAGAACAAAAAAAAAGTTGTTTTAGTTTGGAAGTACATTGATTCCCTAGAAATATTATACGGGAGTGTGTTTTAAATTCACACAAAACTATATTTAAAATATTATAATGGTAAGCTTTGATATTAAATCTAAAATTTTACGCGCGGAAAAAACTCCTAACTTTATGAAATGCTGAAGTGGCTGTATACCTACGCAAAAGAGCAAAATAATTAATTGGAGTGCTCTGGTGGGGTGCGGTGGTTGGCCTCAGTCATTAACGTGTTCTGAGGTCAATCATCAGCCGGTGTCCCTAGTTACCGGATGGGTGACTACTCGTGTTTTAGTGACAATTCCTCGCCACATCTACACGTGTTCCAAACCGTATGCGCCCACAGTAAGAAACCGACTAAAAAAAATTATAACCTTCAGACTAATCATCTCAAGATGTTGAAGCATTAATTGAATAAAAAAAAAATTTATAAAAAAGTTACAAAAACTAAAAAAAATTATTGTTATAATAATATTTTAGAGTTCTTCCTCTTTATCTGTATATTTGAGTGTTTTATGGTCCGTTATTCTCTAGACTCTAGAGTATAGGTCAGTGGTTGAAGACTTATTGGATTTTCAACTCATTTCAGTTATTTATTTTTTGTGACACGTATGTTTAAAACAAAAAATCTGTTTGATAAGTACCTATTGTTTTATTTGTGCACAACAACTTGACCGATTTTTAATTAATGTAATATAATCATAATAAATTATTATATTAATTATAATTTTAGATTAAAGTAGCTTAGTCTTAAATGGATTAGTAGTTAACTAAAAGATGACAACAAAATATAATTAAGATTAATAAAGAATTGGGTGAAAAAAATTGTTTGCGGTGTACCACAAAGTAGTGTGGTTAGTTCATGATTTTTCATATTACATACAAACACTAAACAGTATATACTATATTATGCAACTTAAGTGGTATGATGATTATATGGATTTTAGATGACCATTCTGTAACATATGCAAATTATACTTGTTTGCTTATTTCAGATAATAAATTCTTGGAATTCAGTATATCGAAAATCAATAAATGAACTAAGGATTTAAAGAATTAAAAAAGTAGTTGGTTTATTTAAATCTAAAAAAATATCGTTAAATACCTATTAAACATTTTTTAAATACTTTTTTTTATTACATTTAGTTTATATAATACCATTATGCACATTGATGGTCTGACTGTACATTCTATGTACATTTTTGTATAGTAATAATACCGAATTTATTAATAAAAACTCAAGGGTTCAAACTTTAAAAGTCTATAATATTTTAGTTTAATATACGTTGATAGTCACTTAAAGTGGAATCTACATGTAAACAATAAAGTTAAACAGCTATATTCAACTGTTAACACATTTTATAAGCTTAAGAATACCTTGCCATTAGATATAATTTGGACTATATTATAATAATAAATTGTACCTAGTACATACCATTGTTTCTTTTTAGTATGGCTATTTATTAGTATTACTTATCCAATATTAATTTTAACCATAACAATTTCAATTTTTATAGAATTATTATTACTATTGTAGTTTTTTTTAAACTTATGATGCTCTTATAAGAACTTAAAATATGGAAATTATGTTTTGATATTAGATATCAATTATGAGGAATAATGGTAGATTGTAGAGAATTAACTTTTGTTTGTAGAACATTTTGAAATAGTGGAAAGTAGTGATTAAGACCAAATCTTCAAAATTTGGTTACGGCAGTAACGTCGCCTGAACAGTGCCATAATTAAAAAAACATGCAATTCTATAATAAAGTAGATAATTTTGTGATATTTTTACGGTAAAATATGTACTTGGTGGTATTGCGGTAACTGACTTCGTTATTTCCAGTGCCTTGAAAGCGATCGGAGACTGCTTCGGGCCGTCGTATCCGGTTTCCACGAGTGGATCGCCGAACCCGAGATCCCTCGACGGTCGGACATAGCGGACATAGCGGCCGTGGTACGGTACGCCCGCGCGCTGCACGCCACGTACCTGTTGGCCAAGATGTTCAGATACCGCGCCACGACGGCAATGTTCCCGGTCAAAGTGTCCAGAACGCTGCGGATCCACGCAGCCGGTATATCGAACCACTGTCTCGGATTCCTGTCCGCCAACCGCCGATGCGTTCCTGCGACGTTGACGAATGGCCTCTGCCTGCTGGTGGCCGCGATTGCCACGTTCCAGCCTGAGACGCTTGACTCTGTCGCGGAAAACGCTTTCGGCTTGCGCATACTGGCCAAGGTCACTGAGCGTTCAGCCGCGTTGCCTGATGCGTGCCAACAGTTGGTGGATGGATTGTTCGAGAAAAGGCGCTGGAAGGATGCCGGCGGCGCGGACGTGGATTCCCTGACGGCGGTCGCGGCCACGTTGACTGGTAGTAGTCACGATGAGATCTGGCGGTTGATCACCAGGAGGATGTCATTCCTGGAAAACGCGGCCGCCGGTGATCCTAACCTCGGCCGTCGTCGTCAGCTCTTGACCAACGTGCGCGGTACGCCGCTGGGCACGTCCACGTACGACATGCTGCAGCGAGGAGACGCGACGACGCGCCGGGACGACTTTGATTGGTTGGATCCGCGACAGCTGTTAATGGTGAGCGTCGCCTGCACCACGGCCGCCGGCAGACGCTGGCTGGGTCAGACGGACGCGTTCGGTTCGCTTGACGGATTCGTAGCGACCCGTTCGCGTCAAACGGAAGTCTCTCTCGACCCGGGCGGTGACCGGAAGTCGCTCGACTCGATCGTCCGCGTCGCCTATTCCTGTTGCGCGTCGATTGGAGGTCAGAATTATAATTATTATTATTATTATTATACATCAGCGGTTCCCATTTCAAGGACACTACGTCCCATACGAAAATAAAAATAATATTATTTAAAATTTATAGTTATTATTTCTGTTGATTTCAATTTGAATTTTATAATAATAATTAGTTGTAATTATATATATAATAATAATAGTAAAAATAACTTAATATGTTTATACAGATTATTTATCTGATTTTCAAAAATGTTGTCCAAATACTTCCGTAGTCCGTACTATTGCGAGACAATGGGTCCCAAAAGTAACGGAAATACATAATATAACATGATAGGTACGCAAGATCAGTGTGGTCATAATTTTGTCAACTTTCCTGCTTGCTGATTAGTATTTTTACGAATACGAACGAGCTTTTAATTGGTTATCAATTAGGTAATTAATGTTTAATTTTTTAACAATAATTCTCCAAGTATTCATAGCTACGTAGCTAAATTTGGTCCAAATAAGTGGGCACCGTCGGGTAATATTATTTGGGAACCACTGTTATACATCATAGTGTATGGATAGCTCCGTACCTTTGGCGGGAATTTTAATTTCACCTTTGATTTTTTTACAGGATTAAACGTTGTACTTGACCATTGCTGTGACGACGGTTCGGACGCTGCAATAACCGGGATAATGACACTCACGAAACTTTACTACGCTTCGCTTCAAAATTTTGATGGTCATCCCATTCCGAGAGACGTTCTCGTGATGCTGTGGCTGCGTTTAGTACAAGCCGCCACGCACACGTTCAGCTCACGTGTTTACACGGACTTAAAACTAAATTATCAAGTAGGTATAAAGTGTAATATTTATAAATTATCGTACCATTATTGTCAGCCGCAGTTGATGATAATAATAATATTATTACAAAAATAAACACACACACATTATAGCAATACGCCTACACAATAGATACGCTATTCATGCAGTGTGTATAACTCATGACCCAACCGCGTTTATGGTAATGTACCGTTTAAAAGTTTGGTCCGTTTGGACAGCTCGGCAATCACTAATCATAATGATCATCTTTGCCCTCCAGTCGTAATAATAATGTTACGCGATTGCATATGCGAAGCGCACAGTGCACATACCATGAATTATATTATAATGTGTATTATAAGCCGAATAGAAAGTCAATATTAAATTTGTTGCGTAACCATAACTCCTAAAAGTTTCGTTTCAACCGTCAACCGTGGCAAGGGTCGCTCGTGGCTCGTGCTGCGTGTGTAATTATGAAATGTTTATTTTCGGGTGGTTTTTTGTTTGTTTTTGACAGGAAACATTATTAAAACTGTCCGCCGAAAGCCGTACGGAAGACGAAATAGTTTTCGTCGACGAAACAACCGAACTTTTGACAAAATTACAACGCCCTCTGCTGTCGGACGGCACTCGGTACGCCACCGAATCTACCCCTGGCGCTCTGGCCGGGTTTTTGGCAAATACTAATCAACATCACGGCGGTGGCTGGCTACAGAGGGTTCGCTCTATAATAATCCGTTCCAAACAGATAACTGTGAGTAAATGTATAATGATGACATGGTGATTTACCAAATATGGTGACCATCCATTATATCCTTATGTTTTACCAATAAAATACTTCAAGCATTAGAACATAATAATTAAATAATAATAATATAGTATTTAAGTTTTGTGAGAAATCGGAAATTAAATAAATGTTTAATTAAAGGATAATATAAAACGTGATTAAGTATGATTGGTGCAATAAAACGCACAAAAGTCAGAAAAACAATTCAACAAAATTGGAGTGTATAATAAATTAATAACTGGGACGTTTCGACAGGGAACGGAGACGATGGATTTAATAGCATCGGTCGGTCGTCGCCGTTTTGATGGCCAACTCGACCTGGACGCTTTCGATCGTAAATTAAACCTAACTGATTTCGATGTCACCGGAATTCGATTGGCGCTGAGGTAAAAAAAAAAACACGTTATAATATTAAAATACTATTCGATTACGAAATTTTTTTTCCTCGACATATTAGTTATTATTATTATTGTTGCAGGTACGGCTCGAGCGTCGGGTTGGTGGCCGAAGATTCGGCGGCGTCCTCGGAGCTCGAACAACTATACAGTCGTGTCGAAAGACGAGGATCGCCGTGGCTATTCGATTGCATGACTTGTACGTTGTTTATAGCGTCGCGAGGATCGGAAAACGGGTTTGTGATGCACACCGCGGTGGTGGCGGTGCAGGCTGTATAGGTTTTTGTATAAAATTGTATTATATACTTATAATTTATATTATGTGTGTTGTAAAGGTGCATTGAGGCGTGCGCGGTACTGCTTAGACTCTACGAAACAACGCGATACGTTTGGCCGCCGGCATTTGACGAGGACGACGACAGGAGAGCTGCTTTTGGCCATTTGATTGAAGGGCTGTTGCAACAAGAGCAGCCCGAAGTGTACAACGCGTTTAAGGTTAGGACACGTCTCGTAGAATGAGTATTAATTGTGTCAGGCATGTGAATTTGCGGGGGTGGCACTGGGAGCCCGATAAAAACTAATTTCCGAACAAATGTTTCAAATTAATGGACCAAAATCAATTTTTTTTTACGTTTCTACGGTTTTATTCAAAACATATATTTATGAAAGGAAGTCAAGGAAATCTTGTTAGAACAAGTAAAAACTTGATATGATTAATTATTTTTGCTTTATTTTTTTTCATTGCGTTATAATCCATGATTAAACAACTAAATATAAATACTATTAATAGTGTAATATAGGTACACAATATACCTATACATAATATTTACCCAATGGCCAATATTATATACTGTATGAATATAAGTCGTTTTTTTAATGTAAATACAATTCACTCATAAAATTTTGTTGTAGAAAACAAAATCGAACTTGAGTAAATAAAAAAAATCGGGGTAGTCACTCAGCTGTAGAATATACCTTGTCATTGAGTAAGTAGGTGTTTGTAATGGATACGTGAAATTTGAAGTCAATGATAAATCATTACATATTATGATAAACAATTCTGAACGGAGATTGTCTGTTACACTGTTAGCTTAAGTTTGGAGAATATTCTTTTATATATTTACGTAACTATTGATAATTTATTTTATAATTAGCAATTCAGTAGGTATTTTAAATTAATTTTTGTCGAAAACATCGTATTTATTCCATAACTAATTGTTATAATAGTGTGTATACAACTTGTATAGTCATAGCTAGGTATATCATTATATTATATTATTATTATTATCTTTTGAGTCAATACCGACTTACCGTAGAACGATGTGGATATGCTTAGGATATAAATAGGACAATAGCTAAAAATGAATCTAAATATTTTAAAATTCCAATGTGTTTTCTTAGTAAACTCACTAAAGTATATTAACATACATAACAGTTTCGAGTTACCACGAAAAATATTTTTTAATTACAATAAAATAACTAATTATTATTTTTCTTTAAATATCCAAGTTCATTCAAATTTGAATCTCAATGTCGAAATGTCGTCTAAAAACAAACGGTGCCTACATATTTATTTTTAGATCTTTAGGTTATAGTAAGAAGTGCTCATGAGAAATATTCACATTGTACAATATTGTCAAGCCTTGGCTTATATATATGAATATTTGGTATATATTTCAAGTTTCTACAGTAATTTATTTTTGAGTTGAAACAAAATAACAAAATCTTGGTGTCACAAAATTGTGTGTAAGAATCCCCGTTTTTACATAATTGTTTTTTGTTTGTTTTGGTTACTTTTAAAAGTACTTTCGAAGTTGAATATTAAATAATTTTTATTGCTCTATAAGGTGATAAACTGATAACGAACAAAAAAATAATAATAATAAAACCCATAATTGTAGAACCATTACATTCATAAATTCTCTCAGAATCTAATATTATGTTCTATATAGTTGAGTCTACTAAAAATATTTTAGTGAGCTTTTGGTTTGTACAATTTGATTAAAATATCAATTATTTTATCTTAAATATGGAACAATTAAAAATAAATATATTTTTTAATTTAAATATTTCGGTAGTATTAAATTTCCAACCATTTGGTAATAATATAAAATATACCTATACCGATAAAATATTTTTGAACACTATAATATAATGACCTCGTTAATAAAACTGCAAAATTTTTTATTGGAAGCGGAAGTTACGACCCCTCCTCATACCAGCATACCAACTGACCAAGTATGTTCCCTACCGGGTAATAAAAGCGGTATCGTGTAATAGGGAGATTGAGATAAAAAAAAAATAAAAATAAGATCGGTAATAACAAGTGCTAGCTGGTATTTTTCAATTGGCTCATCAGTAGCTCGGTATCTCGTGATATTGACCCGTTGGCCGTTCATAGTCGTGATTTATGCGTACATATACCTAACCTATACCTACGTTCTCGTGGTTTCCAGTTTCCAATTATAAACGCTCATTGCTTAAGGCAGTAAGTTGTTGAAAATTAAATAAAGTAAATTTATATTAATAGGTATAATTATAAATTATACGAGTGATCCTCTCGGCCATGGATTTATGTCATTTAATGTTATAATAATATATCGGTCCTGTAGTGGGTAGAACATTTAAAAACGTTTAAATATTAATTTAATAACAAATTAAATAATATTTGTTTGACATTATAGGTTATTTCTTAAAACATTAAAAATTTAAATTTATTGGAAATATTTATTGCGCGATTGATGTTACAACTCAATAAAATGTAATAATAATATTTATGCATTACATACGATCTAATCGTAGGTTATAGTTATGAAGATACACGTAGATTAACATATTTATTAGTTAGTGAGAACCTACGGCAAGTGTGATTTAAGACATTGCATATGCATTTGAAGTGATGGGCATAAAAATACTGAACTGAAGTATTAAAGCAGTGCAAAGTGCATAAATATTATCATTAATTTATTCTATAAAGTATAAAATCGTTTACTTGGTAGTACCCACATAAAACCATAAACACATTGACGAGTAAAAGTGGAACGTTACATTCGAGGTATTATAATAGTAATGTTGTGGTTATTTACAAGACTATCATTGTGAACACAAGGCTAACTTCACTACATTATTATAAGATCAAAAGACATGATGTAAATCCATATTCATTAGGCCTTTACATACTTATTTTTAGTAAACACATCATAATTTATGTATGATATTGTTTTTAAAGCAGAGTCAAGTACCTATTCGATTTGGAGCAATTACTCGAGGCTCGAACTCCACCAAGTACATACTATTTATTAATTTACCAGGTATCGAGTTTTATTTAAAATTCCGTACAACCTCAGTCAAACAATTCGTGTATACGAGAGAGTGGAATCATGCCTTAAGTTTATTTTCGACATATTTTGGTGCAAATATAACAAACATAAAATAATTATCATTAAGTCCATTTGATTTCGATTATTTTGTTCATATTATAGTATGAATGATATTATCTATACTTTAAATATTTAATAGTATTTGTTTATATTGTGACGTTAAAAGTCAACAGTGTTTAATCCAATTAGAGTAATTACTTTTTAATTTAAAAGTTTTATGTAGTAGCGCGTTTATAGATGAAATACTATTGTATTTAATAAATATATACTAATGCATTCTATAACATATAAGTCTTGTAACACACGTAGTACTCATGTTTTAAATTCTCGGAATATAACATAATTTATACATATATTATATTATTAGAGGTACGCATACCTTTATCAGCGTTGTGACCTATAATTAGAATCCAAGTGCGTTATATTATTATTATCTATATATGTAGTAAGTATTATTATGGGTACTTTAGTACATTTATTGCGTGGGCGTTACAATATTATAATTCAAAAGTTAATTTGGCTCGATAAGCATACTACAACGACGTAGTCTTACAAACTTAATTAGCGATTTTTTTTTACATTTTTTTTTATGTCATGAAATCGCGTAGGGGACTAGAAATTAAAAAGAGCATATTATTATGACGGTGACTCGGGGAGGTCGAATCAAACAATGGAACGTTTAACCTTTGATGATGATTTTTTTTCGAGCTGAAATTATGCGGTCTTGTTGTGCGTTTCACCGTCGTAATAAGCGAGACACGACCATCATTGTTCGTATGTAGAGGTACATGCTATAATATAGTATATATACATATATGATAATATAAAAATTACGACGACCGTCTCCGATCGGCCGAGTATGTCAATGCCATCATCGCTCATATCGCATAATATCATGTAATAACTTATAAATAATGACAAATTAATATCGTTACAGATGTCGGGTGTCTCGTGGTGGCTTTTGTGCTCCGGCTGGGCGTCCGATTGTTTTTGGGGCCGTCTGAGCTGGCCCGAAATTTGCCGCTGGCTGTGCCTAGTCGTTGTGCACTCGGTCGACTACCAGGCCTTTTTTTTCATCTGTCTGGTCGTGGCTCAAAAGCGCCGCTGGTTGGAGGCGTTCAACCTGGGCCGGTTTCACGATACCGTTTTCGAGGTACTATATATATATATAAGTACGGTGGCATAGTTAAATGAGGGTGGATAAGGCCAAAGGTCAACATTTAAATCTTAAATAAAGTTCCCTTAATTACAATACCGAATATTTATGATAGTAATATAATTTCAAAATGTTACTGATAAGCAAGTTAAACGTATGTAACTGCATAATGTATACATGAATATTATATTAAATTTCATTACAATATGATTTAGACTCTAAACAAATTTAAAAAATATCTCCCTTATAATAAGTAATTAACATATAAACGACCACGACGGTGTTTTTCTTTATTTTCTAGAGTGATTTCTGGGATTTCCGACTGGCTGACCATGCCATTTATCTAGAGGAATTGGCAAAAAAGTACCAACGGTGCATATCGAAAAAACTCGCGGCCGAATTCGATATGAATTAGAGACGTATTAAACCTATATATATATATAACAACCACGTCCAACTTCAGTTTTCAGTGTTTTGGTTCACTTTTGTCCGTCGACGATTTATTGGTACAATATATATATATTCTATGGCGTATACCTATTATCATTTATCATTATATCGAATGACGGTGAGAAGAAAATCAAATTAGGTGAACCAGTGCGGTATATAAATAAACGTACGGATCCATGATTGGCATATTTATGGGCAAATATTGATCCAACCGCACTCGTGTGCATAATGTGTTTACATGGGTTTGAGTCCCAGCAATGTCGACCACGACGTTTGTTAAACCCTGCAGACGGTTTCCGTAAACATAACCACGGTTACTACATCGACCGTGATCCAAACATTAACTGTCGGTCGTGACATTAAACGTGTACAGTAGTTGTAAGCAGTAAGCGTTTGGATGATATTAATATTATATTATTATATTGTTGCTGTTGGTTAGTTTACTTCTTTTATAAATTGAATTGTCATCGGGTTTCAATTGAATATAATAATATGTTCTTTTGTAAGTTATTTTTTTTACGTCGTCATCATATACCTATACTTGATGCAAATCTCGAAAACCAATATAGTTGTATAAATATGCGTACGACGATATCGGATCTGGTTATTTTTAAAATAAGCAGAAATTTAATACGAGATATTGGAATCAAAATAAAGATATGTACGTAACGATCGAAATGTATAGTTTAAAAGGATTCGTGCACGTCCTTTGGGCATACTGTTTTCCCTGAGGTTTGGAAAAAACGTCAAACGCAGTAAAAAAAAAAAAACGTTACATGTGGATTCAAATTCAAAATTAAATAAAGGAATTTATGTGAAATAATTTAGGAGAAAGTCTATTTTAGGCTAAGCAGCTGTTATGCCACTGTATATTAAATCTTGATCATACTTTATTGTTGTCACTAATATAGTAAATTTACTAATGAAATCCGTTGCATAACACTCGGAATTACAGTTATTGGATGTATGTATACACATAAACGTGACGTAATTTTGATAAGAAATTAATAGCATATTTAAAATGTTGGGCTTGCAAATCATTGAAAGAAAAAACAATTCATGAAATCCTCAATGATGATAGATTTCAATTAGGTACCATTATATTAAAGTTGTGAAAGTTCTGCATAACTTACGGTCGATCGCTTAATTCGGACGTTTTATTAATGAGTGGCTAATTGACGGTCCGGGAATTCGATTGATGAGTAATAAATAAATGAATAGTCATCATTGGAGCACAAAATATACGAATTCAATCGCTTTGAGAAATACAACGCATTTAAACATTTCGCCATTATTTTCAAATTCCGTACAGCGGATGACGCAAATGATAGACAATATGCGAGCGCTTAATGATAAATTATGAAACTGTGTAACGCACTAACGCCATATACAGTTAAATTTATATATTTCAGTAAATATTGTTACATTACAGTTTATATAAATACTTATATAGGTACTCGTTTATACATGCGCGAATTGCATAGGAGAAGAAAACGAACCCGTTTTGGCCACGAAACGTCGATTATAATATTATATAATAACCGAAATACGGTAAATTTAAATATAATATCGTTTGAGATTTCTGAAAAATGTTTTTAGGATAACCATGAGATGGAGCAATATTTTGCCGACGCAGAATTTTTTTTTTTAGTCTACGCTGCAAGTACCTACACAATACGCGCATTTTTTTTAGCTTTGTACGGTACTCAAATTGGATTGTTCTGGACTTTCTCAAAGGTGAATCCCCCATCATTCCTACAGATCATTACGTGGTTTACTGATGGAAGGCGAGTATAATGTAATCGTCACAAGTCTTTCACGTCAGACCTTTCACGTGCGCCACGAGTGGAATAACAATTACGATTCGACGACGATATACAATATGGTGGCGCGTCTGTCTTCGCTGAAAACATTTCTGGCCCTTTCGGTACGGTTGTAGGATAGATACATGCTGGTTTAATAATTGTTGATTGGAATAATCTAATTTTTGTGGTGGTGAACTGAATTGTTATGGACGAATGGTTTATTAGAATTAGAGTTCAACATCATAAATATGTACCTATGTCCTATACCGCTATCGTTCATTAATATATACAAACAAATATATTATTTACACAATATTATTAATCATTTTATGAAAAATACCGTTGACAAACGAGGTGGGAACCGTAAGGTATCAATTAAAACGGAGAAAAATAATAATAATAAATGTATAAACATTGACGATTTAACAAATATATTCAATCATGCAATTTGTTACTTTGCGGGATCAGTAATTCTTTTGAATTATCGGTGTACTTGGCACAACGACCGAAAACACGATACACACATCACATAACTAAAGACATTTTCACACAATATGCGTCAACATGAGCATACCCTAAGACGTCGCCATCGTTATTAAATGCTATAGGTATAGCGAACGTCGAGTTTATACCATTAAGGTTTATGTTTTGTATTCAGCGGCGGTGGCGAGTTCAAAAAGAAAAACGGAAAAAGCAATGCGTGTTTGTAACTAACCTAAACATTTGTCTAACCGCAGCACCGGTTATATAATAAGTGTCGTGGAAATAAAAATAATAATGAATCTACACGTGACCTCAACGACCGAACACACACTAACACCCGTTACACTACACGTCTACACACACACACACACAGATGTACATACAGTAGTTATGACTTATGATCGTTTAAATTTTTACAACAGCTATGAGCCACTGAATGATGCGTTAGTAATGAGATGATGATAATTATATGACTCGCTGGGGGTAAAAATTTAGAATTTGCGTTTTATTTCATTTTAATTTATTGTGTAATAATATACAATATACAATATTCGATTCGTTTTTTTTCATAATCAATAGACAATAATTAGCCCCAGTTGTAGCGTTTTTTTTTATTTAATTCGATTTTAACAGACATTATTGTAGCATTCGTACAATAATATAAAGTTATACACTGTACTACATATCATACTAGTGAGTAATGGGGGAAACCCTTAGCATTATTTTATAAATTAAAATATGTTAATTTGGATGACCTATACTATTATAACTATATTTATAATATTTATTGCAACTATTTTAAACATCTGTGTAAAATAGATTTATTATACGGATATTGGCTTATAACACAAAATTTCTTCAGTCATACAAACTAGTTTATTTGGTAAAAACATAATCAAATATGCAAAACAAGCGAATACGTAATATTCATACGCTCCAAGTAAAAAAAATTGCCTTGTAAAACCCACTTAAGAGATTCAGTCTCAGCAGGTTTTTTTACTACATCGATTTTGAGGACTTCGATAAAAGCCAAGTAATAATATTTACCTACTAGTAACAGCAGGAATAACAATTGTTAATTTAGGATATTTCATTACTCGGCCACTGTTGTAGACCTAGATTATTATTTGTTATACATCTATTTTATTTTTAAAGTAAGGTTTATAACCTATTTCTCCTAATTATTACATTGAATACCTATGTATATATTATATATATATATTTTTTTTTGTAACTTTTAAATTCAATTAGGTCATATCACTTCTGTACTAAAACTCTTGAGACTATTCCACAAATTATTTCGTTTTTAAATCACAATAACTAGGTACGAGTCTACCGATCAATGGTTAAAACTTTAATACTTAAGCTATGTGTCTACGGAGCGACGTAAACCGATATATTCGATATACATCGATGTAATCGTATACAATTCAATGTATCTACACACTGTTTAAACTTTAATTGTAATTTATTCAATGATCTGACCTTTGTGATTATTATTAACTGTCTTAAGAAGTTATTTTCGCAAATATTTCAGTAAACAAACTACTATTACATTATTTGTTATTAAGAAATTGTTCGAAAATGTACAAAGAGCATACCATAATAGTGGTAAATATTATACTATAGCCTAAAACTGATTTATAACTGAAAAAATAAAATCGTTTGGTATTTTTAGATGGATCATTCGGAAAATGTGATAAATCGTGATCATTCAAAGAAGACAATTATTATAATAGTAATGTTAATTGTATTATGTTCATGTGTGTTGTTGACAGCAATTGAAGTACCATTAAAAAAACAAAAAGTAAGTTGATTGTTATATCTTGCACACGACTAAGGGCCGTTTTTACAATTTACACGGTAATTCTCCACAACCGTTGGCGTATTTCCCGATCCTAGTACGTTTCAACGTGGCTTTTTGCATGATGTATACATGTTTTTACCGATCCTAATCTGATTCAGTGCGATAGGCTTCGTAATTTTTATATAAACACTTAAAACAAATATAATATTAAATGTTACATACATTGTTTTATTATCAAGATTTATAGTTATGAATCCAAAAAATTAACAATAAATACATATTTCTGTTTTTATTAATATGTTCGTCACATTATATTATATACATATTACATAGTCTTAACTCATAATATAAGTATCAGTAATAATAATATAAGTTAAATATTTTTGATCAGGCTGAATAGGTGTTACATACAGCATTGTGGATTGTAAAATGTGCTGTTAAGTCACCTCATAATGTTTCTTTCGATTCAAGCTTATGGTATCAATATTAATAGTTATGTCTATGTAGGCATAGTAGGTAGTATAGGTATACTATAGTAGGTAAACATAGTAGGTAGTTTATAACGATTATGATAGAAACTATTAGTGTGCACAGGGTAACTTTCAAAATCATCTGTAAAATGTACCCAAATAAGATAAAATTGTAAATATCGGTTAGTGTGTTCACAACGTTTTATGTGACATAAATACCTATTTAGTGTGGTAATTTTAATTTATATATATTGTTAAATGTGAATGCCTAATTATTATAGATACTTCATTAAAGTAAAAATGGATGTAAGTCAAATTTTTAAGTTTGATACATCTTGTGTTGTTTTAAATAGTGATGTTAAAACTTGTGAACATTTCAGCCTCGCGTTGAATCAGATAAGAATCGTTAAAAACATGTATACATCATGCAGAAAGGTTTTGGTTTCGCCCCCCGAACTGAAACGTACTAGGATCGGGAAATAGGTTCTTTACCAGACTTGGAACGCAATTCGTGTGCACCGTAATATCCGGTAAAATGTCTAATTAACCGGTAGAATTCAGCCGGTAAAGTCATGGTTAAGTATTTATTTTTTATTTTTATATTGATCTTAGGCTTCGGCAACTATGGCCATTAGCTGTAGTGGTTTATTTGTGGGTTGTTAATGTCGGTAGGGGGGAGGAACACATGTGTGTTGGGTTTGGCAGAATTTTTGATTGGGCACCCGTAGGTATCTGCCATGCCCGGGTGGGGGATGGCGGAATTTGTTCTCCGGACACCGTGACTTGCCCGGAGAAAAATGCCGCCCGGTGGTCGAGGATCCGAATCCGACGCGTTAGACCGCTCGGCCACCTCGTCCCCCTTAAATATTTTTGTGATTTTAACTTAACTTTAATTTTTTATATTTTAAAGGAACCAAAGAAAATCCAAAATGAATTTTTCAATATAGCGAATTTCACATTATTCGAATTACTTGATGGAATAAAAAAAATTAACATGTCTATTGACTACAGTCAAGACATAAGGACACGTGACGTTTCAAAGATTGACACGGCTGTAGATGCAGCATCATTTTTGGTTGGCATTGTACAAACCTATTTAGGAAAAAATAAACAAAATAAATTAGAATCACCTGCAAATACAGTTCATATTATTATTAATAATAATATTAATAATTATAAAACAAATGGAAACGACACAATTAAAATGCAAAATTAATATGATATATATTGAAATATATTGCTGTTTGCTTATGTGTCTTGTCCCCCCCTACAGGCCCGTAATAAGCGTCGCAAGACGCGTGCCCTTTATTTTTTTTTCTTATATTGTTTTCATCCATGTCTATCACGTACGTACCCGGTCTTACCCCTCCGCTCCACGCTCAGTCATATCTAACCTCATCTCATACCTTTCGTTCCCTAAACTACTACAAACCGATAATTTATTATTAATAACAATATGAACACCTGCAGGTGATAAATTATCATGTATATTATGTATATTATAACTACCCTGATCAGGCACGATAATTGAGGCGTTACAGAGTTTCCGGCTTCATCCGGTACGAGAAATGAAAATTATGTATCCAGTAACATTATATAGTTCTGCCGAAACAATAGAATATTCTTAATACGATCGCAGTTTTTCTGTCATCTGTTAGGAGTCCGTCTTTGGACGTAAATATATTATTATATTCGACTTTTTAATATAACGTCTGAGAAAAATATGTTCTCAGCTGCAGTCCACGACCTCCGCCGTCGAGTTGCTCATAATAATAATTGTTATTCGAACGTCGAGTGTGTTTTTTACAATTTAATGGGATAATATATAAAAATATAAAAATAATATATTGTAAATATCGACCGGTCTTATATCCTCTCTAAACATAATATTGCACACTTAAGATCGCCGAGCTCGTGCGGTGTTCGGCCCGGCGGTCTTTTTTATCGGACACATCGCGATGCACGTCGAGGAGAAACGGCGTAAAAATATGCGTTTTTCTGCAAGTTACGATACATAGTGTGTGTGTGTGTGTGTGTCTGTCGGGTTGTGGGAACCGTCGCTGTGTGACTCGTTCGAGTTGCTGTAGGTATTACGATGATAATAATAATTATATTCATAATTGCACCGCTGATGACGCAATGCGGTCCACGGACAACATCGGTCGTTGTTATTATTATCATAATATCGTTATACAACCACACACACATACACACATGTCTGC
This sequence comes from Sitobion miscanthi, assembly GCA_008086715.1. NCBI lineage: Eukaryota > Metazoa > Arthropoda > Insecta > Hemiptera > Aphididae > Sitobion > Sitobion miscanthi. Next base: position 8,784,655 of record CM017797.1, read on the forward strand.
TGCTTATATTGTGTTAGCATTGATTGTAAGCGGACGGGAGTTTAGCCAAGTATGGATCACGAGCGCGCGTTTTTTGGTTTTTGTTGCGAGCAGACGGTTATTATAAATTGATAAATAATATTATTAGAAATTATTTGTGTACCTATTAGGTATTATTGCGTTATGGACCGTCTACGGACACAACATATACACTTTGGTACCCATCATAATACTACTACGGTTTTCTAAAGCCCCGCCCGTGACGGTCCGTCTCGATTCGGGGGGGGGGGGGGTGGCCGACCAAGCTGGCGCAGTATAACTATTATAATCGTTTTATACGGACAGACCTTGCCGGTGGTACCTATATTTACCTATGTAATACTGTCTGTCGCACAGACCTTGGTATACGATCTCGCCGCCTGCGTATTTTTATTTTTATTTTAAGGACGTCTGCACCGCCGCTGGAGGGTGTATATACCTCGTATAATAGTATTGGTACCTATATATATACACGAATTGTTTGTACAGGAATTCCGTTTTATTTATTCTCGTGCCGATCGATCCGAACTTGGCGTATCGCCTCCGCATTTAACTGTGCCACCGGTGTGATTTTCGTTTAGATTCACGACAGATAAATTATGTCGTCTCGGCCGTTGTTTGTTTAGTATTATAGTGTGTAACAGCGGTGCTCTGAGGAATTTCCGCACTGATCCTCCACTGTTTAATATCAGCTGTACTTACGCGGGAAATCATTACAACATAATACATTATGTATGTACATTTTTGGATCGCCGGAAGCATAAAACCCCCCCCAAAAAATATTTTTCAAACGTGATTGCGCTGTTGTAGTTTAATGCCATAGTATACACAATAATACACATACATAATATTATATAATATTATACGACCACTGCGATTGTTTTTACGCGACTATAAGGCGACAAAATAAATCAATTATTGCGATCCGATCGTCATTTGTCACCCATGATAATAAAAAAAAATTATTATTATGAGTTGCGCAGCCATCATCGTAAATTTGACATTCAAGGCATACACATAATGTGTAGTAGGTATAGTACTGTAGTTGGGTAAATATAATAATATGTACGTTTGCCAGTGTGTTGGATCAATGTCAACTGTGACGACGATTCACGAACTTTTGTTATAACGGTGAAATTAATGAAAAGTAAAAGTTGTTATTTCCAGTCGGGTAATTTTCCGTGGGCACACGGCTTATTATTCTTCCTAATTAATCGGCACGCATATAACTTATCGCTAATTACACTTAACCCAGAAACGTCGTCACCGCGCCGGTGTAAAAGTTTTCTAACTGTTTTTTTTTTTGTACCTTCCGTTCGGGTTAACCAGTCGTCGACAGCAGCCTGCAGCTTGGACGCAAGTCTGTGAAAACCAAACAAATCGCCACGCGTTTAATATCCGACGGAAAAGCGTGACAAATAGCCAGTGTGTATTCTATAATTTTTTTAGAAATTCAAGAATGCAAAAGATCGACGAGACGTTATGGTATACCGTGGTTCTACGAAAATAGGGTACACTGTATAATTAAATTACCCGTATTGTTCAGTACTTTAAGACCTAACCATATTAAATTCGAATTCTCTTTGTTGGACATGAAACTAGACTATCGGATCAATCTCCCGCAGACAGAATCCTAAAAATAAGTATATTGTACTGAGTAATGTAGGTAATTGAGTTATAGAGTGTACCTAGTTTTTGCGGACACATGGTATACTATATATAGTATGTAGCCATGTAGGTATATATATATATGTAAATCTGACAGGCGTGATAAGCCTTTCAGCTATGACGTGAATAAATTATTTTAAATTCGACTGTTTAACAATATATCACTAAATATCACCAAAAAGGGCTCAAGGAATTAAAAATAACTGTAGTACCGTTGTACAAAATAAATACCGGAAGTGCAGAAAAGTTTTTTTGAAATATTATGGTATGTACACGGACGATTTTGGGCTCGTATATCTTATAAATTATAATACACTAATACGCAATATTATGCAATGTTCTAACGTTGATTTATACATTGGAAACTATTACAAAATTATAATGCTAGTGACAACTACAATCGCTGTATAGATAATATGATACAGCGAGTTGTACAACACTGGCATCATGTTTAGTTTAGGTATATATTTTAAGTCTGATTAACACAATTAGCCACTTAGGTATAAATTGTTATAATCTGATAACAATAATATAATTTGTAAACAAATAAATATTTTTTCAAGAAAATAAATTTGTGGTTGGGCTTGCTGTTTACTCGAAGCAATTTATTTAACAGGAAAACATTGCAGATCCTAACTTTAAAAAAACATATTTAAAATGCGCATAAGCACGTAGTTCAATGGACTCGATGTCCAGTCCTTTATTTATTATAATTACCGTCTATTCACGCATTAATTGGATGGGGGGGGGGATTGTACTCGAGTAGTTATTTTAATCATCATTGTGGGACATTAATATCGAAAGTGCGTGAAAGATAAACGATATATTATTATAAAGTATTAACGTATTAGAATGGAAATAAAAACGTAGATGGTATAGGTATCTAAGCAATGCGGACCAAAAATATTATGAACAAATGCCGTTTTGTTTGCAGTGCTTGTGGAAATTTTATCTTGTGTATTTTTTCCTTATTTATTCTTTCTGTTACAGACTAATTGAATCGTTCAAATAAAAGCTAGCCTCCATTGTATTAACCACGCTTTGGAACACGGCGTTTTATTATTAAATACATACTTGAAATGCCGGAAGATTTAGTTCTTGTTTGGCTGACTTAGGACGAGTACAAACTATAATAAGAGCATTTAATAATTTTATTTATTACGAGCTTTTTTCCGTTGTAAATTGGAATGAACGGGAAGTATGGAATTATTAATAAGACGAGCTTTAGTCTCCGCATCGGCCACTAAAAATGTGTCAATTATTTTCTCTCAGTAGTGGTTTTATTAATGAAATAATTGCTAAAGCAACTCTTTGTCAACAAACCACCGCTGTGTTGTTTACACTTAAGACTGGACGTTTAACGAATTATTATTTATTGCAACGCAATAAATTCCGCAAATTGTCTGCAGCAGTCGAAAAATCGTTGTACCAAGATTTAATTTATACTTCATTCGTTTGGTCGTGCAATCCTTCGTGCTTGATTTGTTCATGTACTTGTTTTTACTCATATAATTATGAAGGAAGGTAAAAAAAAATAAGAATGAAAAATGATATCACGAAAAAAAGTTTTATATCAAATTGCAGTGTATAGGTAATATAACATAAAAATACATAATAATAGGACGAGCAAATGGGACATGCGCAAATCTTTTGAAAAGAATCGTCGACCGTCGTGGGCATATATACATATAATTTATATACATATGATACATATACACTTAAAACTGCGTGTAGATAAAAGACGAATTCCTGAAATATATATAACTTCTGACACATGCACACAAGGGAACAAAGCGAAGAAAAAAGACGAGTCCCAATGGTGTTTCGGAAAAGGTGAAAAAGTGTGACTGCTGCTGTATGTGTGAACCGTTTTTTTAGCTGTCACGCCGTTTGAACTTTGAATTTTCTTTTTCTTTACGATAATGCCGCACACAACACATATATGCGTAAAACGTTGCGGAATCGAGTTTTTTTTCGCCTTGGTGAAATGACGTCACGTTTGTCCGAAACACGGAAATTGGTCTGAGATAAAAGTTAAAAACGAAGACGACCTTTGAACCGGTTAAGCGTAGCGGATTATGAGCAAACACAGTCGTGTGAACCCGGAGGTTTTTTTTAGTGCGGCCACCTATATAAATTAATATAATAATACTGTGTTGGCCATCAACCGACAAAATAAAATGGCGCAAAGCTGTTTTTGGCGTAATCTCAAATAATAATAATTATTGTGGAAAAAAATGTTTCTAGCACTGCGTGTGCGAGCGTATATTGTTTGTGTACGATGGTATACAAACGAAAAACTAGTCTAAAAACACTTGTGTGGCCGAATAGCGAAAATCAGATTTTAATAATATTGTAAGTCGGTGTCTATATGACTCGATCTTTAACTAAATGCATTGAAAAATAAAAATTAAGATAACATTGAAAAAAAGCGTGAACAGGTTTAACTTTAATTACGTATACGGTATACCTACAGTAAATATTTAATAAAGCACATTCTGGCCAATTATAATTCACTCGCCATTATCGATATGGTAAGTAATAAAATATAAATTGTGCCCGACAAAGAGAAAAAATTGTAAATTGCGCCCAATAAATTGCAAGTAAACATTTACATATATAGTTAATTGCACCAAATACATTTCAGGTATGTAAAAAAATTGTATTGATTAGTTCATGTGAAATTGTTGAGCTCAGTTTCACTGGATGAAAGTGGGCAAATTAAGTTGTTGAATGATATAATAGTAGGTACTTAAAATTATACTATAGTGAATAAATATTAACAGATATGTGAAATATTAGGAAGATTATGGAAATAATATTAGATATAGAAAATAGCTGAGTTCTAGGGTAAACTAATTTTTAAGTTAAAATGGGTCGAGATCAGCTGTAATTGCTTGACCAATCTGTAATCTCAATTGAATTGCATGCTCGGATTTAGATGTTTTGATATTTATTGGCGCAATTGCAGATAAAAGGTAATTTAAGCCGATCATTTTTATCTAGATTAAATAAGAAATCGAATAAAAGATTCAGTAAAATTATTTGATGTACTTACAAAAGCCCACCATTTTTTTTCATTTACTCAGAGACTTATCTTTATCCATGTTTGTTTTTTTTTTACAATGTATTGACGGATATGTTTGATATAACCTTTACGAGAGAGAAGCTATCGATTGGAAAATGGGTATAATAATATAATGTGCGTCTTTTAATTTTTTTTGGAAGATAGAAATGAGCTTAACGGACTTCAATATTTGAAGGAAAATGCATACCTACTTCGATTCAGACAAATACATCTAGATATATAGGTACCTTATTTTTTGTAAATATAATATTTTGACAAAATTATAAAATTTAGAATTTTTATATTCTAATCAGTTTTGATTAACACTGTTTCGGATTATTTTGAATAGTTAATTTTACTCCAGATAATATGATCCGTTCATTAGAATAAAGTAATAAACAAATTATTTATGTTCTTTAGTTATTGATCAATATTCATTGTTCATTCTCACAGACATTTATGGTACCTATATTTTTATATAATTTATAAATTATATAGATATACATAATATGAATATATTTTTATTAATACATTTTTATCAATACTTAGATTGGTTTACAATAAATGTTCTTTCCATGATTCTCTGTCTTGTGCTTTGTCCTTGAGTTGTTTATACCAATCAATTTTTGCATCTTTTATTACTTGACTTATTTAACACGATCTTGGCCTGCCTCTTCCATGTTTCCCTTCTATCATACCCATCAGTATGATGCTATAGAGTTCTTAGTATATGCCATTGTCTTGATCTTAAATTATTAAGCAATGTTCTTTTTTCTTTGACTAAATACACCACTTATTCGTTTGTTTTAATTTCCGGTCATTTTATTTCCTTAATTTTTTACCAACACTATATTACCAAGCTGGCTTCTAGAGTGGTTTCATCTTTTTTGTTCAACGCCCATGTTTCACTACCATATCTACTATATAAAGCCGTACTCCATACGTACATTTTAATTAAACATTTTCTTATTCTTAGACCTATATTTGTTGATGTTAGTAATTTATAATTAACTAGGAATGCCTCTTTTGCTTGCCCTATTCTATTTTTATTTCTTTTTCTGATCTTCCGTCATTGATTATTATGCTTTCCAAATATTTAAATTGATTTACTTGATCTATTCTATTTCCTTTAAGAGATATATTAATGTTATGTTAAATTTTTTAACTATAAACCATTACTTTTGTTTTTGTCGTATTTATGTTTAATTTAAATATTAAGAATATATCATCCATTTCAATAAGTGCTGTTTGTAGATCGTTTTCAAATGTAGCGAGCAAAACTATATAATTTGCAAATCGTATTATTGATATTAAAACACCTCTTATTTTCACTCCTATCCTTTTCTCTTCTAGATTTTGTTTTATATCCCTTATTGATTGATCAACGTAGACATTGGATACAGAGAGTGACAGTGGGCATCCTTGTCTTACTCCTTTCTGTACATTAACTGTATTTATTATAGATTTAATATGTATTTATACGGACGGAAATATGGACGTTATAGTCCAAATTGAACCTGACTGCTATCCTATTATCTATACACGATTTACATGAGATATGCTCGTGATAGTAATAAATTAATAGTTGTACGTCGTGCTCGCTCCAAATGAGAAGTGTCGTCCACGATTTCTCGGAAATTTTTTTTTAAATTTTAAAATATAAATTCGTGGTTTTCTTTAATGATTGTGTACAAATACATAATAAACTACTCGCCATTCAATAGTAGCCTATAATTTCGTGAGCTCAGCAGCCGATCTACCATTATGCAACGGTTTCTATATTTTTGTTTTTCACTCAGAATAAAAATAATAACTTAAATATCGGTGTTTATGTTAATAAAAGGAAGCATGTTGTTGACACCAGTGGAATTATAGAGTTGATTTATGTAAATACTTTAAACGTTTAACTTTTAATATCATTTGAGTATTCAAATATAGTTAGGTAGATACGTTTCAAATTTTAGGCATAGGAAACGGCTGGTCAGATTGTACGAGGTTAAACACGGTGAGCCACACACTGTATACTGATGACTACGACTACTGTGGTGTACATAATCACAATATTGTAAATGATACATATTTAACATGCATAATATGTAACATTTATACAACCGCGACTGACTGTGTGTAAAACTGGAGCCACTGATTTGATTAGATTTGTTAGTGTGCTTTATCGAGAGCATGGATTCCGTTCGCGTGTTGTTTGTTGGTGGGATTATAATATAAATTAATAAATTATAATTAATAAGATAACACTCTCCTCAAAGGGTAATGTGGTACAGATAGTAGTAATAGAGGAAAATAAAATTACAGCATGTGCCTATAATGTAAAATTAACAACATTTCAGGTATTATATAAATATAATATAATAATATATTCAGGTAGGTACTCAAATATGTAGGTACAATACTGCAATGTGAAATAGGTACTTAAATAAATATTAATTGAGTTGAAGTCTATAAAGCTATAAATTAAATATTAGCATAGCTACCTATTACGATTTTTATTCAAAAATCATAAGTTCCGAGTAGCTTTACTAAAAATGATGTAAAAATATGTGTTCAGTGAAACTTATAGATCACTCCTAAATTAGCTAAATCACTGACATGAGAAATTGTATTTATGTTATAACTCCCAAATAAGTAACTTTTATATTTTTTTTTGAGTTATTCCTATCTAAGCTACCTAATGAACACCAATGTGATGGTAGTAATTTTTTTTTCGTTTGGTGTCTGAACATTGTTCATTATTTAAAAACGTGGTTCTCTACATTTATAATATAACTATATAGTTGTAAAACGTACACCGAGTTTAACTGTATTGGAAATTACCAATACATTTTATTGGTTTTATTTTAAATTTTTTTTAATTAGAATCAATAAATCCCATAACTCAATTTCTTGTTTGTTTTACAGAGGGCTGATTTTTTTCCTGTCAAATTAAAAACGAAAACGAAAAAACTAACTAGCTACTGGATTAAAACGTCAATGTTTCCCGCCCCCCTCAAAAAGAATCGTTCCAATTTATTTTTATTTAAAACCAATGCATTTCTATTCGCTTGTCTTTATATTTGAACGGAAACAATATTTTCATCATATTATTATCCTCTATATAAACGCAAAGCCATATATCGGTACTTCTTTTTAAGGTACTGAATACTAATAAAATATCTATGGATTTACGGGACAATCGCATAATTTGTAAATCAAAAACACGTCTCATAGGTATAAAATAAAATTTTCACAAAACAGACATTTTTAAAAAAATTAATCAAAACTTTTGAATAACTAATTTTCAAAAATAATCGATAACTAATGTAGTAATGGGCAATACTATTTTGTTTTTGGTAGTTAAGATTATTTCAATTTATTGTTGGTGCAAGAAAAATGTGATCTTCTAAGAATCAAAAAATTAAAAATGTCCTTGAGTACTATTGTATTGACGTTACAGTAAATATTATATAATGTTAAATGGAACGTGTGAATATTATTTATACTAAAAAATATGTAACTTGGAGTTTTGTTCAATAATTAGAAGAATACATATTTATTAGTAGGCACGACAACAAAATTACAAAACTACCTTTTATACTCGTATCATAATTTCATTCAGAGAAAATTGCTTCATTATTCGGGTTTTTAAATTTTAATACGTTGCAATAATTATACATATTACATACGACTTGATCATTGCATATTGTTATGTTTGCAAGCTGACAAGATGACAATATTATATTATACGCGTATACCTTAAATGTGATTAATAGTCCTCGAATAATCCTCGAATAATAGGAAAACCATTGGGCTTTTTTTTTTTTTTACAGACGCTCAAGGGAGAGAGGTCACTTCACTCTAGGACGTGAAGCCTGTTTCGTAATGACGTTGTGCCGCTGGACCGGTATAGTACACGTGTGACAGACTGACTATATCTAACAGTATGATCTACAGAATGGAAATAATATTTGGAAATTGATCCGTAGACGTACGTTTGTTATGTGCAAATAGCGGGTAATAAATCACGCGTCGACAATGAAGAGAAGGGTCAGAGGTTGATTTGAATTACATTAACGCGTCTACGAGCATAAAGGAAAAGAAATCGAAACGCGGATGGTACATACCACATGGATTTGCCAGGAAATATAGGTATATCGTTTGTTACCGACGACTGCATAAGATCCTGTATAACAACAATGCAGGTGTGTTCTTAATTTGCAGTTGCGCAAATGAGCGCGGACCTATACCTATTTTAACAATATAATATGATATATTGATATTAGGTAGGTATAATAGTGTATACGTTTTCTATAGTTATTCTACGATGATTGTAGGTAATATTATTTGCTTATTTCGAGACCATAAAATTGTTCAGAAGTAATTCTTCAAGGTTTTAATGTTTTAAATATTACTATTTTTGTATCGTCTACTCAGCATAAACATAATTAAGCCTCACGTTTAAAATATTATTATGATCTTGTTATACGTATGAAAAAAATATGCGTCTTCTAAAAGGCCTGCAGAATGTATTATATAAAGTTGTATAATATTATGCTCATTGAGTGATAATTATTGAATTACTATTTACTTGGGTGTGTTGGTTGAGTTTCGATCAAATCGAAATCGTTTGGCAAGAACATCTTTATATTTTCCTATTGTGAAATGCGAAAGGCATATTAAAAAAAATCATTTCAAATAAGAAATAATATTATATTTTATTTATTATTAAAGCAATAAATTTGTCTAATGTAATAAGACATTTATAATAGATTTTGCTATTAAATGTTTATTAGTTTAGGTAATGTGGTATTATTTAACGTATATTTGTTTTATGTATTTATCTATAAAAATATACAATGTTCAATTATTGCATTTCAACAAAATGAATGTGATGAAAAATATCGTTATAATCGACCATAATAATATATATTGCTTAAAATGAACCCTTTTAATACGGATTAAAACCAATTCATTATTGTTCTTCAAATTACTTGAATTACAGTTTTTAACTGTTCAAGATAATAGTGGTTATAAATAATAATTTTTAATTTATGAGGTGTGTATAGTAATTAAGAATAATATGAATGTGTAAGAGTTTATACAATAAATTATTTTTATGTTTTTATATTATTTCTTTTACTAAATAGTAAATATTAAATCTAAGATAATTTTGTACGATTCCTATGTACCTATTTACTTTGTTTTACAATTTTGATTCGATACTTATGTATTGTATAAAGTAACTATAAACTCGAGACTGATGGTAATAATAAATATGGTGTATTATCATTTATTATGCACTTCAAAGTATTCATTTATCATTTTTCATTCTTTTTTAAATAAAGAGTATTGTTTAATTTTTTTTAAAAGGGTTGTATGCGTATTTATATTATGGATTCCGACGATAGTTATTTCTTAGCACGAAGACAATTTAAAAACAACTTATTAGCTAAAAAGTATTGAACAAATTGTTAAAAGCTCAGTTTAAACAGCACCGCTAAAAATGTTTTTCAAAAGTAGTTATTTTATTTATTTTAAATTATTATGGAATTATAATACACGTAATGTCACTATTTTGTTAAGCTAGACGAGTGCGGTGAGTCCATTAACCGGTTTCCGTATCTTATTTGGTTGTTTTGACAGGAATATTTCAAGGCTTTTTATTGATCTTAAGATTAATAGGATAATTTGCGTTAAACATTTTCAGTAACTTATCATAAGTGAACGGCCATTGTAAAAATAAAAGGGATAATACATTTTAAGAAAAAAAAAGAAATTACCAGGTTTTGTGTGGTGCTACCAGAATAGAAAATAGAAAATTTATTGATTTTATTTAGAAATCTGATAAAATTGAGTTACGATGGTTCAAAGTTATAGTCTATGAACAGATAGGTAGTAAAATAGTGATTTGACACACCACGGGCCAAGAAAACATAGGGTAGCTTTATAAAGGATTTAGAGGAAAGATGAACAATGGATAATTTAACTAAAAGCAGGAATAAGTTATCTCCAAAGTTATAGCTCTAAACTTTGTTTGGTAAAGTCTTGTACGAATATCCTACACGTCGGACAAGTTATTTCCTATACACAGCTATCCGTACTATGTGTAGGTATTAGGTAATTAAAAAAAAAGTATATATTTTATAACTTATTAAGCAGCCATTTATATACTTTATACTTTATTGTGTATAGATTTAAAGCTTTTCTGTGACTTCAAGTTGTTCGGTTTTAATAAATCATTTTAATAGTTATTATTTATTAATTATATGTGCTTCAAAGTTTAATAGCAACGTATAGCTTAACTTACGTCAAATGAAAAAAAATTTATATCTGAAAAAAATTAAATATTTTAGTTACCTATATATGGGTTACTGTTAACAAGTCACCATCAAACAATATTTAAAGCCCGCTGTTTCATAAAAACTCTACCTACGATTACATTAATTATTATTACTAAATGTGTACCGTCTTCAATTTCAGTCGAAATGTCTGTAGGTAGAATTAATGTACCTGATACTATTATTATAACAAAGGTTTGCAGTTTAATAGTTTGGGTCTACTTTACACGCCATTAGGCAACGTAGTTTTTTTTACGCAAGCGTATATACCATAATATCTCTGTTGTAAAACTTCACATCGCGCCGTGGTATCTTTATACAGGCAACTAATTCCATTATAGTAGTATAATACCTAATATAATATTTATTGTGGATTAAATGGACTGCTTCGATGTGATGACAATGCACACAAAATTTTTAAAATAAAATGGGAGTGAGGAAAAAAAAATGTTCTGTACTTTCGACTTCTGTTACGATGTTAAAAAAGACAAAATAGTCAAAACGTCGTAAATACTATAAAATAAATCTATTGTACAACTATAGTGCCTAGGTACTTGACCGCCGAAGTGAAAGGTATACATTTTTTTAAAAGTTTTCAATGAATTTTGAGACGTATCCGTGGAGGCGTGGATCTAGTCACGACTTATGGGACACTTCGATAACATTTTTATTCTGCAGAGAAGCGATGATAACTTGAGTATGCACGATTTTATACACTACAGGGTGTCTCATGAGGATATATTATATCTATTAGCCGTAGAGGAGTACTCGTCGCCCGGACAAAAACAGGTTTTTTTCTGTTATACCTATAAACTGAAAAAAATTATAGAATATCATGAGATTAATGAAAATAAAATGTTGAATGGTCTGTAAAATGACTATCTTCAATTGCCTCAAAAATAAAAACAATTTACTAAATTACAAAAATAAAATATATGTAGTTCTATTGTCTCTGTGAGCCTAATGAAAAAAACATATTTATGATAAATGTATTATCTCAGGAGAAATCTTAATGGATAAATCCTCGCGGGACACTGCGTATACATAATATAACTTACGATATGATATCGATTATTTATTTTGGTTTTCTTCCAGTAAAAAAATGTCTTTTACCCTTTGGTACTTACAACAGCACAGGAATATATTTTATAATATATTGTATTCAACGTTATAATGGAGATGTAATGTATAATACGCCACAGACCTGCTGGTTTGTCCACGCCTATCGAATCTACAGTATACGCTTCACGCAGGCAAATTTTATAGTGGCCAAAGGTTTGGCGCCCATTAGAACTTCATGACTTCAACAAGTACGATAAATTGTTCGAGTGCGTGGTAGACCGTAAATGGAATTAATTTCCCTGCCCGTGACCCTTACATCCCCAGTCACAGCATTTTAAACCAGAGCTCTCGGGCGCCAAAAGTTTTGATGTTTATACCTATAACCGGCCTGGTGGGTATGACCCAAACTATTATATGGAAGACGGTGTACGATGCGATACGAGCTTCACGATACGAACCGTTCGCGACTTGCAATAGATCGATTCGTCCAAGCGTACACGATGGGCAAAGTCCGTTTCCTTTTTGTATCGAATCTCCAAACGAAAACCAGATCGTATGCGACGTAGTTGACTTGCGGCAGACCCGATCCCAATCGGTGGTGGCTGCAGTATAATAATTGTATTGTAGACCGGTGATAATATTATTTCCTATATCTACGAACGTCGTAAATCCAACCCGTTTGACGCTTTTCGATAATATATTGATATGACTGCCGTATCATTAATAATGTTATGACAAACGTTACACGCAGCTCGAGAACACAATAATAAACATAATATAATAATATTATGATATATACCTACGTGTGCGATTGATCGGTTGGCCGCCGTGCACACCCCTTAACCGGACGTGTACATAATATTTCCGGCAGGCTGTTAGGTTCGACCTTTTGCGATGATCATCTGCACGCGATTGGGCCAGTGCTCGTCCTCACGACGACGGTGTAATATTATCATAATATTATAGGGCCAAGGTGATGCGAAAAATGCCAAACGGCACAAACTAATAGTCCACTGTAGAAATAACGCGACTGGAGATCAACCGATTGTCGGCTAAATTTACGGAAAAAAAATTGTTGATGCGTCAGTATATATTACAATAATATAATATAATATGTTATAAACTATTATTATTATTTACGTCTTTAAAACGTTTTAATACTATGTTTTTATGTTTTTGGTTGGAGTACCAGGTATATAATTTAATAATCTAATATAAAATTATTCGAGAGTTTAAAAGTGTGGTATAGTAGCCTTTTAATAGGTAATAATTACCCATTATAATGAATTATTTATGTCCATGAAGTTGACCCCCCGACTTTGTCTGGTCGATTCTAAAAATACGCCAATGTTTTGCAATTTAATTGCAAACAATTATAAATTGGTTCTTAGAATTTGGAAATCAATATTTTTTTTGGGCGGATTCACTAGTTTTTTTGACAGCTTTTCGACTTTGACCGATCGATTTGAAAAAATATTTCGTAATTAATTCGAAAAATATTGCGATACTTTTAAATCTATCGGACAAAGTATCGCCGACTTATTATAAATAAAAATTAACACTGTTTGTAATAAATTCCCTCTATAAATTACTCACTATCTTAAAATTAATACAATCACTAATTTTTGTTGTTATTTTGAAGTTAAGTATAAATACTAAACATACATAAATTCAATTGATATTATGAATGGAAACTGTTTTAATTTGTTAAATATTTGAAGTAATATTAGTACTATTTTGAAAAAAACCGTGAAGACAAAATCGTATTTCATATACAAATAATATATAATATACATTGTATAATAAATTACAACATTTATTTTAAAAGTATTTATAATAGTATGTAATCATATATTTTTATATAATTAAAAAGGTCCCTTTTACAAACATTATGTTACTACTATAAAAAAAAATCACATGTTTATAATTGCTTTGTTTTTATTAATTTTCATTCTAACTTAAAGTTACCTAATTATTGTATAAACAATAATATAATATATAATTTGATTAAATAATTAATAATATTTTTATTTTATGCCTTGTAAGTTGTAAATCTGATATTTTAAAAGTTATAACAATTCAACTATATAACTAGGTATTCAGTTTTGGTTAATACAATGTTTCCTCTCAAGTGGAAATACAAAACTGTATTTTTTACCATGTTAATGAGAATATTTTTTTATGCATACATTATAATAATGTAGCTAACAATATTTTAAATTAAATCAATACTAAAATAGTGTATGTAAACAAATACATTTTTTTTTTAATTTGTAAAGGTCTTATTGTAGGTACTTGGAAGTTAGTAGTACGGTACAGCCCTACCTTCCCTATAACAAAATAAGTAAAATTATGCGCTTGTATGCAGAGTATCTCCCAGTGTTAATCCTATTCGTAACATACTCGCTTGCTCAATATAAACACTCCTCTTTCAGCCTCCCGTCTAAACTCCAAGACTTGGCAACTAACTTATTAATTATTCGAATATCTAACGGAATCTGATGGTTCAACTTTTAAAATACAAACGTCCATTGGCTACGTTGGATTTGATGGTAACTCGAAAACGAAAATCGTTAGGAACATTTTTAATTCGAGCTCAATCAAACGAATATACTTGCAGCAATTATGATAAACGAGTCCATACGGCAATTATTTTCAAAACTTTTGTTTATAAAAATGGTTAAAAATGATTGACGGGATGGCACACGCCCGCAGTATGGTTTTTCGTATTTTCGTTATCAATTTATGCGATGTATTATATACAGATGTCTTATTATAATGCAATATGTACCTATCTATGTATGTATCTCTGGGTATATGGCTTTGGTCGGGTTAGGACTTGAACCGCTGCACGCGTCCGTGTGTCACGAATTACCCGATCCAATGCCAGTCCGAATGCGAAGGACTTGGGGGCTGGAGATCGCGTCGGATGGATGCTCTTGGAATTTTATCGACAAACGAACTACCTATATGTATTTTAACCACGTAGGTATCTATCTACCACTCGCCGGAGGAAATGTTTGTAAAAATCACGACTTGACGATGCACGTTCGTCGGTCTCCGGACGAGTCCTACTCAAGCGCCCTGTTCCGTTTGCATCCCGTGATTAGAATCACCATCATACTTAAGGGTATACGAAGAAATAAGGGATACACAACGGGTGTATTTATACAATTTTCCGAAAAGAAAATGTCGATAAAAGTTAATACTCTCCGAAATAACGAGTGTTCACTGTTAAACGAATTACTCTATGTAGCGAATGCGCAGTTAATAAACGTAGGTATACCTATTATATAGGTATTATCTTTTTTAATATCGATAAATGCGAATCGTTTTTGTTTTTATTCAATAGTAATTTTCTAAGATCGGCCGTATACGGTGCATTCATTTCTATTACAGCACATCACTACCGTCCGATTTATTCGTGTTTTTACCGTTTTCACCCGTTTTACACGTTCAGTGTTTTGTTGGTTTTTATAGTAGCTAAGTTTTCGTAAACGTTATAGCAAAACTTTTTATCAATTCCAAACAAGTATTGCGTGTATCAAACTAGTAATGCATTGAATTATGGTTTTAAAACAAAACAAACAACCAAAAATGACTATAATAATTGTTTATTTTACGATTCCTAAAACTATTACATAACAGTTGTGCATCTAATTCGATTTTTTTTTATCTACAGCCACTTTCAGCGCAAAGTGCGTTGTAAATTATTAGTTACAAAACAATGTTTAAAAGTTAGAAAACAGAACCTATTACATTTCATATATAATTCTAATTGCTAAGACCGGTAGTATATTTTAAGCCTGTTCTTTATGAATTCCAATTTAATACAATGGTATTGTGTATTAAATTTTATGAATACCTTTTAATTGCTAAGTCATTGGCTATAGTTAAAAATTTTACGTTCCTATTATAATTGTTAAACACCAATATATTAATAGGTACAAAATAAAATTGTTATGTAGGTAATAATCATTGACATAAATATTTATTTATTTATGGATAATGAACACTCCAGTAAGCACATAGTACAGGTACTTATTAAATATACATCGTAATTTATAAAATACAATATGATTAAAGTACAGTATTGAAGAACATATTACGCAAGATACAAGTATTCTCAAATCAAGATATAAATTGTAACTATTTTTTAAATAATATTTCATTTTGGAAAGAGAATCAAACAAAATGTTTATGTTGAAGTTTTTTCATAAGATTAACATCCGGTTCATTGGCGTGAAACTACAATAATTTAATTTGTATGTTGAAACATAGAACGAAGAAGTGGATCCTAACGCGAAACTTTGTACATTTAAAGTGATTATGGATAATATTTCAGGACAGTAAATTTAACAAATTATGTAGCCAGTGTAAATCATTTAATTACCCTTTGAATTTCAGAGTTTCAATATTAAACTGTTTTTAAATAGTTCAACTTTAAAAATCGATTATGGAGTTGTTTCAGCTTAATTAGTCTTGATATGAGCTCTAAATTATTGATCAATATTATAAAATTGATCGTACGAGGGAGAAATACTAAACACGTAAGCATAATATGGTGTCATGACATTCCCATTAATTACGTATTAAAACCATTATATATGATTACGTGTGAGATTTAATTAAATACTACATTGTTATTTATGACATTTTTATTTTAAGTTAAAAAGTAACTTAAATTTACTCCAAATTTAATAATATTAATATAATTGTCTATTTTAGATTTAAAAAATGAAAATTTAAATTATAAATGGTTATTTGTTTTGGGATGAAATTTTGTCGACGATTGTTTATAGGGAAACTATTAAACAAATCGAAAGTTGATATTTCCAATGTACCGCTTAAATTCGATTTCTGATTTATAAAGAATAAAGTTACTATACATATAACTTTTAAAACACTCCTTTTACCCGAAATAGTGTTAAGAAAATATCATTATAAACTATTATAGAATCGTTTTATTCAGAATCTAAAAAAATGTAAAATAATTCTCAAAGATAACTATTTTGTTGGTATTACTTTTATCTTACAACGACTTTGTTTCATTTATTTAAAATTTCTTTTGTATAAAATATTATTCATTAAGTACTCAAACATATTATACAGTTTTAAAAAGGTTATTTGTAAATATTTAATTTTAAATTGTGAAACTTTAAAAAAATTGTTCGAATAGTTTATAGTAAATATGATTATAATTAAATGTAAATAAATAAAATCAGTGTTCTATGTGTTTGCAATAAATTATGTATTTGATTTAGTTCTACATCGTAAAATTGTGTATAAAAAAAGACGGAAAACAAATTTAACGATACACAAGGATTAAAATAATTGATATCATTTGATATGTACATAAGAACTAAGTACGTTAGTTTATTTTAGTGGGTATAGGAAATTGCCTTTAAGTTCTATTACGCTAAACCCACGTTGTTTCATAATATATACGGTCGTAAAACAATGCCAATTTTCCAACTTGTACCATATGACAAGGTAATTTGTAAGACTAAACGACTGAACAATTTATTTTAATAGATACATGTGATTTATGTGAATAATTTTTGGAGGTCTAATGAGGCTTGAACCATATCACACATTTTGAAAATGTTCCATAAAATCAGTTTTTTTTTCGAAAAGACAGCTTTAACTTTTATAAATCTCAAATCAAATTTAATGACATAATACATTGTTATAGGAATAATTAATAAAATTGCTTTGAAAAATTATGTTTTTTGTCACAGTGATGCAGAAGGGAAATTAAGAAATTTACTGATTCAAAGTATTGTACGTACTATTACGACGTGTTTTTACTAATTACGAATTATAATATTTTGAGCCGATCGAATGGATGTATCGTACTTACAATGATGTGTGTTTTTGTTCTGTCTGTCATAGGGGTAGTAAAGATGCTCAGATTTTTGACATCGCCATATTTTCTGATATGAATCTAGTTAGTACTTTTGAAAGCTCAAAGTTAAAGAAACTCCCAGTATAAAAGCGTCAGGAAAAACAAAAAAAGTGATATTTTTAATTAAAACCAATTCAAGGAAAAATCGGTTTTTTTTTTGGTGGAACTCAAAATTTAATAACCGTAGGCTTGAAATGTTTACCAAATATCTATACTAGAATTTTCCATACATGGTAAAATCTATAAGTTATTTTGACTCTTTTTGAGGTATTTGTAGTCATGATAATTTTTCAAATTTTGTAAGCTATTTTTCAGTTAGGAATTTATAATAGTTTTTCTTTTAACATCTAAAATTAGACATTTTAATAGAAGATTCCCAACAAGTTTTCTTTTATTATCAAAAAAAAAAAGTTCACCGGAAAGGTTTCACTACTTATAGCCATGAGATATTTTCGATTTTTATAAATTTTTTTTTAAACTATTAAATTTGATTATTTATACAAGTATGGGTATTGGTAAAGCGTGTGAACTACCGAGAAAACAGTAAATAACTAGTTATAAAAAGTTATAAATAAATATGTAATACTAGGTAATAAAAATGTAATTCAATTAAAAAAATAACTATATTTAATACAATAAAGTTGTTTGTGTCTACAAAACAAATGATAAAATGAGTATTAATTAAAATATATTAATTATGTTCAAAATATGATAATTGTTACAATATTACATTTTATAAAACAAAAACTTTTTTTTATATCTTCTAAAAAATGTATAAATAAATTATTCCGATTCTTTATTGAGCGATACCAACATTCAATTAAATTGCGTGGTAATAGATTTTCATTAGTCCTATGCATTTTTCTTAACATTTAAAATTTTGATATTGACCATAACAATTCTATTGTTTGCATGTTATCCCCATTTACGAAATTCACGAAATTTTCAAAATCATTGACAGTTAAATGATTATAGCCAATATCATTTAGACTGGAGTATGATTTTCATTCATCAGACGGCAGACACTATGGTAGTCCCCGGCAAAACTTTTCTTTGTATGATTGGAATTAATGTATTTTTATCCCTTCGTTCAACAGTAAAACACCTGCGTTCTAATACATCACCATTTTTCCAGCATAAACCAAACACCCAAAGACCTTCGATTAGTACGTTATTGTACAATGTCACCGTGTGCCCATGTATTTAGTCACAAAAGGCATATTATACGTTACCTATTAATATCACGGCGGACTCGGTAGATCACACGCTTTACCAATGTCCAAGTATGTTAGAGAGACACAAAGTCTCCATGCTCAGAATCGTTTTTCGTATTAAAAAATTTGTCATTTAATCCAAGTATAACACATCCATTACAAGATCATGCTTGAAAACAACTGTACAGTAGAGCGGTACCCACCTTTTTTAAATTAATTTTTTTTGTTTATACTTCATGTTTACTTGATTTGAATATAAAAGGTTAATGTATATAATATTAAGGCACGTAATTGATTTTACTCGGAGATACATAATACTTAGGGTAAGCAGAGTGAATTATTCAGAATAAACAATCATTGGTACGCCATTGTTATGGTATTTTACATTAAAAATGTTTCAATAGAAATAATTTTTTGTAAAATACCCACAAAATATATAGCGATACATGTCAGCAGTTAATAAGAAAAAAAAACAAGTTAGAAAAGGCCATTCTGTGAGTGTACTAAAGTCCCAGTTTCTAAACGTGTTGATGAAACGCAATAAACTATACTACCGTGTAATTTGTGTAAATTACAATACTGACAATAAATAAATATTACAAGATCAACATTCGTAACTATGTACTGGTAATTAACACGACGGATGGACAGACACA
This sequence comes from Sitobion miscanthi, assembly GCA_008086715.1. NCBI lineage: Eukaryota > Metazoa > Arthropoda > Insecta > Hemiptera > Aphididae > Sitobion > Sitobion miscanthi. Next base: position 8,804,580 of record CM017797.1, read on the forward strand.
ACGAAGATGCTTGGCGTTCTATACTTTTGCTCGGAAACCTATGACAATACGCAGTTTCAAATTTATTGCAAAAATAAATTGTCATTCAAAAATAATATATGCACAGGTAGCGCATGTTTACAATGATATCCGCGTACAGCCACTAAAAGGTTTTGGCTTAGATATTTCATTCCCGAAGGCGGTGTAGTGTTTCCCCTATGTGTCGCGATTACCTATCCCAACAAAAAGCGCTAGTAGCGGGAAAATTATGACAGAAGCGTTTTGGGGCGGCTTATACCTATAGGTACATGCGATGAAGACATGACAGCTGCAGTCTGGGGAGTTGGCAGAAGAAATTCGTCATTGTGTGCAGCGTGACAGTATATATGTATTAAACATACGGTGCGGTACTGTGGTACGAGACAATAATTTGCATACCCACACATAAATGCAAATGTACATTCACAATAGGAATCGCATGCATCTACGGGCTTTCGATTACAATCGGCCTAAGTGAAACTGAGATGTACATATAATATATATAGAGACGGTATGTCAGAGTGATAGAAAGATGAATAGGGCGAGAGAAAAGCGTGAAAAGGGCAGAAAGAGATACTGCGCATTTTCACACAATAACCCTCCTATTGTACACGTGCCCGAGTGTCAATGTCCCGCCATCAGTATTGACATTTTTTCGTAATAATTATTAATGGACCAAATTTGATCACCATATTGCATGTGTGTGTGTGTGCGTGTGTTTGGACCGGAGAAAGAAGTCTGTGATTTATATATTTTGTTTCATTAGTTTTCCACGGCCACAGGCAAGTTTACTGCATACTCGAGCTTCAGATATAGTTTGGTGAAATTCCGAAATTAAAATGAAAATAAAACGTAAATTCTTCGTCGTACAATCTTACAGACTAGAGTCTAGAACACAATAATGATAGGGTATTGTTCTCGAGATTAAAAATAATTGATCGTTCTAATATATCGAGCAAGTTTGTTTTTCTTATTTAAAATGTTTATAGGTTCAGCCCGTTTATTACTAAATGAATAAAACTATGTTTCAAAAAACCTAAAAAATTGATGGAAGATTTTTGAAAAATGCACACTCGTATTGTGAAAATAGTTGATTTGTAGCAGTTTAAATGAAAAACTAATTTTCTGTTTTTCGCTAACATTTTTAAATGTAAAATAAAATATTATTCACGTTACCATCGCCAAAACCACCACGCCCGGGTGGGCAACAATCGTACCATTGTTGTTGTAATGTAAAGAGTTAACCTCCCACATGCATGCGAGTGTTTAAAAATCAAAGTTTAGAAACGCCAAAATTGGGCGGTAAAAATTATCTACGACGACTCAGCAGATTCGAATGTTGGTTGTTATGCGACACGGTGTATGTGTGTGTGTGTGTGTGGTGTGTGTGTGTGTGTGTTTGTACAATTGTAACGTAATAATACAATATTATTGTAATCCTAAGTCAAATTATAATATTCAGAATGTTTGGATTTTTTAAGTATGATTAAATACAATATTTTTAAATAGTTCGATTTTTTATAACATTTGAAGAGTGTCCAGTTGCAGTTTAACCGGAGGTGCAATTAATAAAAAGTAATATTTTAATAAGTCGTTGAATTGAGAATTGTCGGCGAAACACAATAATTGTTAAATTGTAATTATTGACTTTATATACACATATCATATTATTATTGAAATAAGAATATCTTAACCTAACAAGTACACAATATTTACGTTACGATGGAGAAGATGAAAATTTAAAAAAAAAATAAGACTTCTCGAAATCACAAAACTATTATTATTATTATACGTTATTATTTTACGAGCGACGTTAACGAATGACAAATATTGACAGTGGTGAACAATTTTGAATTGTCCGGATTAGGTACAAAAAAAACAAAGGAAAAACTTTAATATTACAAATGATGTACACGATACAGCAAGTTTATTTATTTTTTAACGTATACGTTTATACTTGTTATTATTGTTATTTTTTTTGTTAATTTAGAGTTTATTTTTAAAACTTTTTTTCCTTAAAATTCTATTGAATTAGTTTTTTTCATTGTGAATTTTTAGGTATCTTACTTTTTTCAAGTAGGAGTTTTCAAAAAATATCGTATTGCTCTCGAGCGTTAGGAAATCAAGTCTGGATGACTCTTAATGTGAATATTACCTTCCGATAACCATTCAATCGTTTTGATGAAATACAAACAAGTATCGTTTCTTTCTTAAATCTAAAATGATTTATTATCTATATTATCATTGAAAGAACATACTAGTATAGTATAGCGACGAGTAACAAACCTTGGTCTTTCGTGATAAAATCTGCTAGCTACTTCACTTATTCACTAGTATACAAATGTGTATTGGTTTACTACTACTTATTAGTTATTCAATGTTTACCTAACATATTATCATACTGTTAGAATGTACGTCGAAATATTCAGAAAATAATAATTCAATTTCAGAACACAATTATAATAATATAATAATTTGACGTTGGAATAAACGTACTCGGTGAACAGGATAAACTGACAGTGCCACAAACACAAAAATAAAAAATAAATATAACCGAGAAAGTCAAATTGTTGTAAAGTAGTATATCGAATGCACATCGTCATTGAGTGAGAAACTGTAATCGATGTGTTAAATTTGAATTCAATATTTCAATGTACGATATTAATATTATTTAAAATGATTCTGAATGAAAAAGTGTGTCAGCCTCTAAATCTAAGGATATATTTTATAATATTATGGTTATATTAATATTATTAATTTATTTTTCCATTAGCTTATTACTAATAGGTAATACGGAAGGTCGAAAAAATGTTTGCCAAAAACAACGCTTTTATATTATATTATTTTAATATCATATCATATTCGTATACGGTTGATTTAACATATATAAGTATTTATGTACCGAAGAATGGGTAAAATAAGTTTGTGGTATGGTTATAAGGCCTTATGGATTAATATTTTTTGTTATATAAAATAGCTAAAATCATCAGAATAAAAATGTTGTTTTTCGCTTAAATATTCAATTTTTGTAAAAAATTGAACTTCAAATGTCTATAGAAAAATAAATGTGAAAATGTGCTTACGGTTTTATTAAATTACTTGGAAAATAATTTAGGAAGAATCTTGTATTCAAATGGCAAGCGTTAGTTAAGAAAATAGAAATTTATATAGATATTTAACCACAGAATAATTAGCCAATTTTTGCGGACTTTATAAATTTTGTCAAAATTTAGATCTTCCAAAGCTTTAATAAAATAACGTTGAGTAGGAATTTTTGATATTTTTAAATGGTGTAAGAAAAACTTACGAGGAACCTTGTATTACATTTTATGGTTTTTAACTTTGTAAAAAATGATAAAGCATAAATAAAAAAAAACTAAAAAAGTTTAAAGAGTAAAAATATTTTTTAAATTGCTCGAAGATACTAATCTCAATATTTGTTGACAATTTCAAGTATTTATAGTTATTCATTTTTTAATCGCATGCACAAAAAGACAATTTTGTAAAACTTTTTTTACATAAGTATTGTTGTTATTTTTTTTTAAATTAAAAAAATCCTCATTTTTTTTTACTTTTGACCCAACGAAATAAGTTTCCGAACAAATATTATTTTGTGACGAAACATGTTACTAAAACAATACAATTAAAATAAATATTTGCCAAAGTCCCACGTTCCAATCAATAATTATTTCCCAACAAAATATAGCCCTCCTTTGACTCCTATTAAACGCGTGACGTCAGACACACAAAAACTAAAACACACATTATTTCGAAATCGATCCTCCGCTCAGAATTAAGAAAGATTTGTAAAATTTTGCTTTGGACGATGTTCACGTCACGTAGTACACCTAAATTTTGGTGTTCGGACGTGCCTCGGTTGGTCATAAATCAACCATACCGCGGTGTGGCCATTGCTAAAAAAAAGCGTCGTGTTTGTGTGTCCGTAGGTACATTGAGTATCTGTTGTTTTCTTCACGTTGCCCGTTCGACATAATAATAATAATATGCCATCTCGTAATGTCAGCGTTATTATATGTTGCTATTATTATATTTTCCTCGGTTTCTGACCCAGCTATAATATTATTATGCTTGTACGTAACGTGTCAATTACCTCAGATGACTTCGCCATAAATGCGAGACTTGATAATAATATGTACGCATTTCGTGAGAGTGACGGCGCCGGTACCCACGAGACTTATTGGATGCACGTGTGCGCGTGTGTGCAAAATCACTCGTTTCGCAGTTATTAAGCGCAGGTGCGAGGACGGCGTCAGAATTAGAAGAGTGGAGGTGGTGGTGGTTGTTGGAATAAGTGACGGACTGGGTGAAGTGACTACGTATATTACGATATCATTTTTTCGGGATATTTTTCAGTTATTGATAAATCATAACCGCTATTGTTTCGGTTAGTTATTAAAATGAGATCGCAACAAACAATAATAGACTTAATATGCACCTATTATATTAATATACCACGAGGTCTTGTATGGGTTGAGATTTTCGACCCACATTCGTAATGTAAGACATTTTGTATTCTGATCAACTCCAGTGTTGTTCGATGAGCGTATATACAATCGACTAGACTAGTGATTAGAGCAACCGTTACCATATATGTAATATTAAATTACACTCGTGATTTTTCCGGAGTCATAACGAGCGAGATGAAAATCTTGTTTTTCTATTCGGATATTAAAAATTATTGTTTGCATTTTAGAAATTTACACATTTTTGCATATTTTTAGAATTTTTTTTTATACAATTGCATATTTACCTTTAACATATTGGACGCTGCAGTGTTCATTTGGTTTTGCAATTATTATAATTTTCAACAATACAGAATTACATTTTCGAGATAAATATTCAGTAGGTGTGCGTTTATAATATATTATTTACCTATGGAGAAAAATAAAATATTTTCAAGTATAATTTAGTGAATCAATTTTCCTGATATCCGTTAACTGCCAAATATTTTAATAGATTTATAAATTATAGTTTTATTTAAGTACTAGTATTTACTGTTACTCCATAGTAGTTTTTGTTTAGTTTGAATTTTTTAATTTAATTTCATACATTTGAATCTGTGAAATTCTTTCAAACAATACGTATTCGTCTGATGACGAATTTTGATGAGATCGTTTTAATATTATATATTATATAGGTACCTACTTTTATAGTTAAAATATATTTAAAACGAATTGATAAAATTTAAAAGTTTTTAAATATCAACTTTTTATCTGCACATTTCTAGTTCTTTGAATCTTTCAAACTACTGTTTTATATATATATATATATAACTGGAATACCTGGACTCTGAAATATAATATAAAACAATAAGTAATCAATTACTAAAAAGATGAGATAATAAATAAAAAAATATTGTTTTTAATATTAAATTATTAGTTATAACCGAAAGTCCAGGATTTCGAAACGAGCATTGCATAACTATTTGAGAGTGTAGTAGTTAATAGCTATTTAGAAGTTGTATATCGTTATTTTGGTTGACATCGGCCATTGTATAATAAACCACCTGTATATGCGGTTTTGAATTAATTTGGTTTTATCTATCATTCCAGTGATATATCTTATTAATCTATGTTTATCATCATTTCTGAACTTGAAGTCTGGAAATTCCGGTCTTCAAAATATACACAATCTTTGAACATCGTTTTACTCGATTCAAGGTAATCGCACGACTAATAAATATACCTACAGTCTAATAGTTTGTGTACTAACAACTATTCGTCTGACACTATATTCGTATAAATTTCTGAACATTAATAATAAATTAATGGATTTACATTGAATGGATGGAAACGCCTCAGCATTAGATCATCCATTATGGTCGTATGTAAGACAATGGTAATTATCGAGCATTTTAATTTTGCATATTAATTCATGATTCCCGCACATAGGAGTTGCGTTACCATATTGTTTTGTATTTGGAGCGGTCGTAAAACCAAATTTGAAATTCGACACGTTTACTTTCGATAAATGTATAGTATTCGAGATGAATACGCGATTAATGTATCAATCATCACAGGTAACTGGTGGTGACATAATTTTATAATTATTTATGCCTCCATTTTTGTTCTGGTGCATGACGATTAGCGTTTAAACGAAAGCAATATAAATAAAGACGCGTTGAATTGAGTTATATGAAACGCATATTTTACGCGCGGCGTTCAAGAATTGCAAATCGCTTTATTAGTCGTGGGTACATTATCAATACATATCAAGTACATAATATAATATATAATGACATACTCGAGTGTACATCGGTTGTGCTCTTCGCGGATACAGCCACGTCTTCTATTATATTATATACGAGGGGGAAGAAGTCAAGTGTCTGGTGTTTAATTGCCGTTGTCATAAATAACTTTCTTTCGAACGAACGCTCGAGCGTATTATATCTGTACAACGAATAGGAAGCACGACAGACAAAGCGCTTTTTAATGCATTTATTTTTTCTCCTCACAATGATTATTTTCATATTATCCCTTCCCGTCGAACGGACGAGTCTCGGGAAACAAGTTTGAACTTCGCTACCTATTTCCCATGGGTGTCGTGTCAAAGCCCTGGGGGATGGAGTAACAAAAAATAGAAAGAGGAAATAATATATAGGCGTACAAAGACGAAAGAATTCTGTTTAGTGTTTCATCGTATCAAACGCGTTATCTGTGATTTCGGTTTTATTAGTTATTCCGTATAATTGATTTATATTACATCTGCAATAATAAACAATCACTACTAGCAACAGCAGATTCATATTTCAATAAGTTTTTTTTACAACCGATTTTCATCCGTATGATTAAAGGTCTATTGTGATTATTTATTTTATTACTATACCGATTGATAGTAAGCATAAAATAATATGGCTGATTAAATAATGACAATTTAAATAATATTGTTATTAAAAACGACGACAAATGTAATTTTAAACACTTTCTAAAAATTATAGGTAGGTACTAAATTAAATGTAGATAACGTTAGGGTCAGATATACATATTTATTATTGTATTTCTATAACAAAGATTTAAGCATTACATATTATCACAGTTTAAAATTATATAAGTAATATTTTGCGCTGATGTCCATTACCGAGTATATACCTAGTGACCTGATGTTTTTACTTAGTTAAATCAGATAAGTATGACTAGTACGATTATATGAAAAAAATTTAAAAAGAAACGTTCTTTTGAAAACGTCTGTAAAAGGTACTTACATAATTTATTTTATGCATTACTATTATTATTGGTAAATAATATTACCTAATTACGAATAATATAATGTGCAATTCGTTCCACGTTGTATCTAGAGATGTACCTACATAAGAGTAACGAACAAATCGTTTAAACAAAACATTTTAAAATTTAAATAATATTAATAATAATGATATAGCAATATAAAACGCATCAAATATATTACGATATTCATTTGAATATATTGTTGGCTACGAAAATCTACTTATTTTTGTATTAGAATGTAATTTTATAGTGAGGATAGACAAATATGATCGATTGTTTGTTTTCTTACATCCGTAAAATGAAATTGGTTTATAAAAAATAAAAGACTCAACAACTTTAAATATTTTTATGTGTTGTGACAAACAAAAACTTTTTCAATAGGTTACTATTCATTTTCCTCGTAAGTGCTGCCTCTTCTGGGTATATAAACAAATAAAAAACTTCTTATGGAAAATCTACATTTATATTGAGTTGAAGTTTTACCTAAGACAAAAATTGAATTTTACGTAGGTATAAAATAATTCGTCAAAAACTTGTTTTCAACTTTCAAAGTTAGGGCTTGTTTTAAACGTATAGATTATAAATCCAGCGGTTCGGGTAGAGATATTAAATTATTTAGTATTAACCGTAAACACGTCCTTGCTTATTAATTATTGTATTTTATATTTAAAATTCTTTTAGGAATTTTCAATAAGCCATTAAATTATTGAAATATTACAATTTTTATCGTGTGTTGGTTGTGAAATTATACATCGTGTTTTTAGGGATGTATAAAACCACTGGAAATATTAAAAAGGTATTTTATTATCTTCGACCTACACAGCATGTTTAATATATATAATATTAATTTATTACAAATACCATGCATAGTAATATTATGAGGAAATGTTACTAAAAGTATAGTAAATTAAACACAAAGTTAGGCGTATACGATTTGAGTGTATGCATAGTCATTAACATTTCGTCCTATAAAGTCCATATCGAACAGACAGGAGTTATAAAATTCATTTAAAATGTCAAATGCCAGTCAAATAACGAGGTAGAAGTTTAAAAAAAAAGTATATAGTTTTATTAAAAAAAACCTTGACAATTTGAGTTGGTAATTAAAATTAAATACTTATGAGGATCAAATAAAAAAAAAATCAATTGATTAAATGTCAAACCCTAATGATACAAATCCACACCATTATTGTATGTTTTGTATAGTATGAACATACATTGTTTGTTTATTTGTGTGTGTGTGTGTGTGTGTTGTGTTGATTACAAATAAGAATTATTATAATATATTATTCCAGTTTGTGTTGTGTAGTTCTTATTGTAATCCCAAATACCAAACCATTAATTTTATTACACTGGTTTTTAATTGAAAATAATTTTGAAATGTTGAAATTATACGCATAAAGTTCGGCGTACAGTTTGCAGCACAATAGATATTATTATTATATCGACAATACGATTTATGTTCATAATATCCTATCTATTACATATTATTACTATGTATGTGTGTATACAGCTCACGAGCGTACGTGTGGTGTATTAATAATAGTAATCGATTGGCACGAAAGCCATAGTTAAAATATGACGATTAAATGCATGATTAAATCGACCATCGGACCACAGATTGATTAAACAATTGATTGTACTAGGCGTTTGAGTACTTATACATATACGTTTATAATTGTATAACTGAACGTAAGGTATTCGTAAGTTGTTTCTTGGGTTACCTTATAATATATTTTGTTTGATAATTGCTTAAAAATAATTAAATAATAATGTTTCTAATAATAGCAACTAAAAAAAAAAAAAAAACAATTCAAACTATACATTATGAAAAATCTTATTTTTTGACAAGAATTGTAATTATATTATAAATTGTTTGTACGTTTGTTGATTAATGTCTTTAACAAAGTATTGCATTTCGGCCAAACATGAGAAAAACAATGATATGTTTTAATGACAAAATAAAAATTCACGGACATCTGATACCTTCTGTTTATAATAACACAAAATTTGACTATGAAAAATACAAAATGCTTTATGAAAATGCTTAATGTCTGCTGTAAACGACCCGCACAAACGATTCAACCCATAGGCTATAGTGCACATTACAATCGATTTTGCTCGTAATTGATGATGTGCAATTTAATTAATGTATAATTTATTATAACGGTGCCTACCTATATTATGTTTTACGGTTTTTGAAAAAATTTCCTATTCGTTGCGCCTTCGTTTTTCGTACAAATTCGACATACCTAACAATAATAATAATAATAATAATAATATTACTAGCTTCGACTGACGCAGGCGCAGACCCTCCAGATCTTAACATAGATCAACGATTCAGGAAATAAAACCCTCGCCCCATGCGGTATTGGCGGAGGCGGCGGGGGAACGATAGTTTATCGTAAACTGGTATGATAATATGATAACACTGTTGAGGTGTATACGAATCGGTCGGCGATAGTTTCACGGCCACCATCTCCCAGAAAAAAAAAATAATAATAATAAAAAAGCGGCGTATCGTGTAGGTATGTTTATAATACCTGCCAGCGCCGGGGACCAGGAGGTATATATATAAACTTTCTCCACGACTGGGATCGTCTCCTTTATTCTCGCGTCGTCCGAGAAATGTACTGCGCGCGTAGTATCGCGATTCTGTTCCGGTGATGTGATTGAGGTTTTTTTTTTCTTAACGTTTTACAGTTTAAAATTCAAAAAGACAACAGCCAAAAATCGGATTTTTCCATTTCGAGTGTCCGGATACATAGTGACACAAGGTTAGTTTAAAATACGATTTTATTACGAACAATAGGTGTATACTTTATCATTAAACAGCCATTTTCTCGGTAAACAATAATATCATGTACATTTACAAAAGCATTTTTTTTTTTAAACGTGTACCTACATTTTTTTTACGTTTTATTAAATTGATCATTCTTATAGTAGTATATATTTATCTAAAAAATGACTTTTTAGAGATAAAGTTAATATACATATACAATATTATTTTATAGGTACATTTATACACGTTCACACAAACCGATGTGGACAAAAAAAAACGTGTCCCCGTCTTCGTTTTTCTATTAAATATTGAACGACAATACCTGTACGACGCAAACTCCCACACACATATTATATTAATATAATATTATATTATAATAAAATATTATGAAACGTCGATGTTGAAATGTAATAAATTTTCCTTCCGATTCGAAGCAGACGACGGCTACCGTTACGGGTAGACGTGATGAAGACGATCGATTTATTTCACATAATATTAAATATGATTTACATGGTGATTCGCCAAGCATGCACATGCTCACCCCCATAATATATTATTTTTAATAATACATATTTTACTTAAATTCATATCTTCGGAATTTTCTCATGGACCATATTTTCAAATATTTGAGTTTTTTATGCACTTTGGGAGTGTCATGTGAGTGAATGTGAATCACGCTTTTTATTGCAAATTGTTAAGGAGATGATTTTTTGAAAATATTTACTAATCGAAATTTGAACGACTATTTTCTAAGTTATTAAACTTCAAATACTAATAGGTTATTGTTAGTCCATAACAATAGTTTCAGACTTATTTCTCTGTTGCGGTGGAAAGAATAATGTAAAAATATCGCCGATGCTTGAAATATTAGAAAAAACATATCTCAAATCTCCGTCGTAATGTTTCTAAATTTTTTTTAGTAAGAAACAAGAAAATTACTGTTGCTGCAATAGGTACAATATAACAAACATAATATTATGATATTCAAATAAAAGTCTTTGCTTAGGTACCTACTTTAAATGACTTCGATTGAGCGCAGTACAAAATATTACATGACTGACTTCAAAGCCACCCAAGCCTTTTGATACAAAATATGTAATTTGTTCATTCTATCAATACCTGAAAATCAAATCGTTTTTTTGTGGAGTAGTAATGGTCATAAAAACCCCCCACTTCAGTCGGCTAATATGAAAAAAAAGATTGCTTGATAAGAAATTTGTTCCTGAGACTTGTTTCATCCTCAAACACTTAACAATTTCTGTGATATTAACATGAATCGTGTCATATATTTTAGGAAAAACAAACCGGGTCATTCCCTCCTAATTATTGTCCTTTTTATAATATTATATATTCAACGAAATTATCTATTGTGCAAAATACAACATAGGTAGATAGTAGATTTTATTATTTATTTTTTTTTAATAAAAGAAGAAAATAATGATATACAAAAACGTGTTCAGTAAACTTATGCAAACGAAGACTGTACATAGATATTTCATTATTATTATTTAACTTCCCAGTTTGTGTATTTTTGCGCGGTTTTAGAATTTCACACAGGTCACGAGTCGCGTTTAATTGAACGGTGTTACGTGTGGTTCTCTCATGGAACGCGTATTACGTCCAGAAAATGATTAATTAGTAATTTCGCATTCAAAATCGGTTAACCATCTAATTAGTCGTCGGTCGGTTGACTCTGCAGGTGTTTCCACCAAGACATCAAACAAACGAGCATCTCGCGTAATCCGAACACTTCAAACTACTCATCGTAGTACAATAACATCATGATTATTCCCTATAGTTTATTGCAGACTGCAGTCGTGGAAAATAAAACGCATTGTATTCATAGGACAAATCATATTCCAGTCAAACGTGCGTAAAAGAGAAATATATTATTGTGCAGTCTATGTTTTATACACACTGCACTGCGACTGTTTACGAAACATAACATTATTGCCCTAAAAAAAGTCTGGCAGCTGGTACGTAAAAAAAACGGCACACTTCCGGGTAAATCGTATAGATATTTATTTTTTTGCTCATCCACACAATTAATATTGTACACCCCATTTCGCCGGTCCGATAATTATTTATTTCAAACATTCCAATATTATCGACGCCAAAACCAATGGATATTAAAAATCAAATCACTGAATAATATGTGCGTATTGGTTGTTTCTTTCGAGATTCCGTTGACACGCCGAAAAATTATCTCATCTCATCACAGTTAGGTAGGTAGGTACTCAATAAACTTTTACAACTAAATTAGCATTTATTATTATCTTTTATATTATCACCGAAACTGAAAATTATTGAATTAAAACGTGAATGGACGTCTACATAGCTACGAGTTTCGTAACCATTAGAAATAATTTCACTCGTTAGTAAGTAGTTATTTTTCTGCTAAATATGCAACAACTATCGAAAACAATAATGTATCGGCAAATATCGTAATACTCGTATGAGAAGACGTAAATAAACAATTTTTTTTTATACATATTATTATAGTATTACAGTAATGTCAGTAAAGACCATTTCTACGACCACATTTGAACAAAAAAATGTGGCACCGAAATCGTTATATTTTTTTTAAAAAGTTAACAAAACAGAATTTAATTTATTCTCTTGAAATATTTGACTTTAACGACCACCTGCAGTTTTTCGTGATATTTGAAAAAAAATACAAACGGATCGTGTGTTGTCGGGAGCGGAAGTGTGACTCGATAGTTGTTTTATTGTTTTTATCCAGACCACCGACTATAATAATATATCAGTTAATTGACAATGTGGGATGCTGAGTAGGGTGGGGGGGGGAGAATTTCGGAATCGATACGCACGATACGTTGGACGGACTCGGACCGCGTATACTCGCTCGTTTCGTTTTTAAATTCACACGGGCGATTTTCGACAACAGAATAATAATAATAATAACAACAATATAAATTAATAATCGACGGACGAACAATAATAATAACAATAATAAAAATAATAATAAAAAAAAATGATAACAATAATAAAAACGTCGCTATCGTGTGAACAACAACATCCCGCAGCAGTCGAAGTCGGATGACCGACATTAACTGTTGACGCCACCGCCTCCAACACACCAACACCGCCACCTCCGTACGGTATTCGTGTGCATTTAAAATAATATATTATATCATTATAACGACACATTGTGCGTGTATAATTACATTGTTTGTACATTATCGTCATCGTTTTGTACCATAATAATATACGACTCGTATACATGGGCAGTATAGGCACCTACTTGTAAATTGTTGTGTTAGTTGTTGTAACCGCTTTAGGACTGGCCGCCACGCAGAAACGCGATGCGATTGCGATATTATTATGTTGTTATCATAATAGGTACCCAAGATACCATTAGCCATTAGGTATATAGCATTATAATAATTACTTATGTACAGTTTTGTAACGTCTGCACATGAATGCGATTCATGCTCAACAACGGTGTTGCAGACGACAAATCGTCTTCTTCGATGCTGCACCATAATATGCGTTGTATAATATTATGTAAGAATAACCATTCTGATGACGGTAAAATTTCAAATTTTCCGTCTTCACGGTGGACGACTGGTCGCAAGTCGACATGTGACGCTATTCTCACCAACGTTTTTCAACCATAACTTCACCCAGTTCGTCTTCTATATACGCGTACGCGTACGTGTTTATTGTTTAACTATTATATTCACATGCTGTACCTTCACTGCAGTTGTGTATTGGAAAATAAATACTTGTGTACTCAAGTTTTTCTAACAAAAAAAAAATTTTTTTCTACCTAAGTATGCTCTAATACATTTAACACTAAAACAAAACATTAGCCCGACGATATCATTGTACAAAAGTGGAAAATTCCAATGACAATGAATAAATAATTTCATAGATTACACCTATATATATCATATTTATATATAAAAAAAAATATTAGAACCTTTTTCCACATAATCCCATTGCCCGTATCATATTTTAATATTTTGGAAGCACGCTCAAAATCAGGTGATGTCTGCGAGCCCTTAAAATATAGATATTCTTTTGGGCTAGGTGTCCATTGAAAATTGGTCGCAGAAAACATTAAGTAGGTTGGCTGAAAATTCTGTGCATCTTATGTGTAACCTCTACTAAATCCACGCATCTCGTATATTGTTTTGTGCAATAAAACGCCCAAACTCATTACACGGTGGCGGTCGTGAAATTTACGAGCCGAAACGTATACGAAACGCTACCCGTTCGGATGCGTTAGGTACGATATGACTATATATGTGTAGTCGGTGGTGTGTGTGTTATATATACTTATATGTTATTATATGTATAATGTATATAATTTATAATTTAAGTATACGCACATTGTTTAAAATATTAGTTAGGTATTTTTATTAATAGTTTTTATAGTTTGCACGTGCCGTACATAACAGTTTATACGTGTACTAAGTTCGCGCGGTATTTAAATAATTTTGAAAAATCCAACTTTATCATGCTTTTTAAATGTAATTTATTATCTGACTCACACGTGGTCGTCATTATGATATTATTGCTTAAAGGTCTTCCTGGAAGTTTGAATAAGATACGATATAATATTTTATAGCGTTATCGAAAAGCGGGTGAGTTCATGTCAAAGATAATTGCGTATTATAATATTGCGTTTGTATTATATACTTATAATTTATATAATCAAGCTACATCATATAAAATAATATAAATTTTAACTTTGAACTAATCCAATGGGTTTTATAGTATTAAAGCGAAAGAGCTCATGTCGAATCACTTACGCAATATCAATATTGATAATACTATAATACCAATTTTGTGTAGTTCCTGAATCACCCGCTCGTCAATTGGTATAATACTTAGAATTTAATTTTGTCTTCGATGTTTATGAGGTGGTAAACAGTAAAAACTAAAAAAAATGTTTTTAAATATTATTAAAAAAAACAGTATTAGATCACTTCCCAATTATTTTCTTTGTCTAGTACTGCAATCTATGATTGTGAGTCACACATTGTATCAGGATAACTTAAACTAATTTTTAAAAATTGTATAGGAAACTTGATTATATAAAAACCAATTAACTAGTTATTTTACAACGCTGCGCATCCTTATAATAATATCTACACATAAATGACCCCGAAATAGATGAATTTGACATTATGATGTTTAGAAAAAAATTACTTGTATAATGATTTACAGTAGTTGAAGTGTGTAAAGATGGTGTAAACTAATTTTTCAGTAAAAAGTGGTTATGTAAATAGGATGTTAAGTTTTTTTTATTTTTAATTCATCAAATACTTAATCAAATATGTTATACAACACTGGCTGACACATGGCTCATATAGTTACTAATGTGTCTGTCATTAAACGAACGTCTTTTCGAGGTCGCGCGCGAGCAAGTCATGGACCTATGTGATATTATGTATATTATGCGGTACCTATTATAGATGGCATAATTTATTGTTATTTCTATCATGTGTATAATGTAGAATGATGTAGGTGCACAATCGATTATCATATATTAGATGCCACCGATCGATTTTGGCTCCCGAAATGATTGACTAATATTTTTGAAGATTTTTAACGATTTTTTTAAATTTTTGTTTTGCAGTGACATTCAGAGACGCCAAAAATGTTGTGGCAGTTTTTGCCTGTGTGCTTTCTGGCAGCCCTCATTAAGGTGAGTAGTTTGTGGACCGAAAATAAGCCGTACCGTGAAAACAGGGTGACCGCTTGTTTATGTAAATTTCGGGGTCGGAGATCAAGATCATATTCGGTATATTGTTCAGGAGGATCGGGGTGAAGTCGATTTATACCGTGAAAAGTGGTTTATAATAATATTATTTAATCAACTTGATTTTTCAAGGATGTATAACAGTTTAAAAACATCCGTAGTTAAGATTTATAAGTGTTCTTAATCACAAATTGAAAAAGTTTTATTACAGCTATAATATAATTATTTTGATTTTCATAAATTATTAATAAATCATACATTTGAATTACACTTATGGATAAATCATAACTGACGCTCATAATTGTAATATTAAGCAGACATCTAGGATGGTAATATAACTTTCACTATTATTGACTGTTCCTCGAGTTCTTTTCTCCACTTAGAAGTGTGAATAGTGAGTAATGAAAAAAAATATATATATATTTTAGACTTGGACATCAATAATACTCGAAGCGCATAGATTTAAAATAGCAAGTGTGTGCATTTATGTACGAATGTGTATTTTCTTATGTATTCACTTCATAATTATTATTAATATTCCTATTTTAATTTTTGATTAAAATTAAAAAAATGTTCAATCAACCAAAAAACCTCATTAATGTTATAATCCTAACTTCTAATGTATGAGAAAAGAGGATCAATTACGTGCACGTTTTGGAAAAAAAATGTAAAACGTCAGTACACAGGTGTTGAGATTTTTCGATCGAAGCTAAGGTTAGAGAAAAGATTGAAGATGTTTTAGAGATTTATGGTTCTACAAAATGGTGCGTGTATATTATTGTATACGTAATATATATATAGATCAAGCGAATTGTTCGAGACAATATCTTATCGTATCATAATATTTGAAAATAACTAACTAACTAGTCACACGGTTTTGGATAAAAACACCTGAGAATAATAAATTAGTGTTATACAACCACTTCTATTAATTTTTTTCGACATTATATTATTTAAACTAATTAGATCATTCAAGTGTATTATTAAAATTAATTAGGTTGGTATTTTCAACCCATATTTTAACTCTATAATTTCAGTTGTAACAATATAACCACACAATTTCTACACACAAATTATATCACAATATATCGTGTATACTTTTCTTATTTTTTGAGTAATAAATTGTAAATACAAGTTATACCGTTATTTATTTTATAGACGAACGTGTTGTTAGCATTGATTATAGTATGGGATATATTTTCAATAATAGTTTATTTATATACCCACTGTAAGTACTACGTTAGCATACTCGATTCGTACATAGGTACTATTGCAACGTTAAATGATTTCTTAGACTTAAACTGACTCGAGAAGTGTAACATTATTAATACAATGTATGTTTATATATAAGTTTAAAGCTTCACTGGTTTTTTTGTATTTATTACATTTAATCGTTATTCAGAAAAAGTTAATTAAATGTAAATAGGAGTTTCTATAAATCGACAATTGTGACCATATTGACTCCTTCTTCTTTCTTGAAATCAATTTCATTAAAAACTAATTTTGAGTGTTTTAAAGGAATATATTAATAATTTAACAGGCCTTCAAGCAGATGTTACATAGATACAAATAAAATAAATTAAATTGGATTTACAGTTTTTCATTAAAAATAATTGAATTTTTAAAAAAAATTGATTATTTTTTAATAATATGAGTATTTGTTTAAAATCTTGCTTATAATTTTGATTATAAATTATACAAAGTTAATTGAAATTAATGATTATAGAAATCAAAAAAATGGCGGAGAAAATGAACTGTATTTTCTACAGTGTTTTAAAATTGCATATTGCTTAAGTTTTAAAGTATTATATTATTTAAATTATCGATTCAAAACCATGAAATATAAATTAAAGTCTCATTGAAGTTAGAAAAATAAAGACATAACATTTATACATTTAGTAATAAATAATGTTGCGATTTTTAAACTCGTTTGACGAACATTTTTATTTTAATAATATATTGTAAACATTTCTGTAAAAACGAATATCGTAAATGCTGCATGAATTATTCTTTGAAATTTCAATGATAGAAAAGATGAATATAATAATATGTCATCTGATTTATTACCAATATAAATTATAATACTTTCTATAAATTATTAAAAATTTAAATACAATAACGTATAACGCACAATCGTGTATTATCTTATAAGTTATAATATGAGCTATATGAAATACAACAACAGGTACTATGGTATTATCTTTAAATTTATACTCAAATTGTCAATATTTTGAAACTTTCTCTACTATTCGTGGACAATAATTGAGATAAGTCACATCATAATAATTACGAGTTTCACCGTTCAGCGGACGAAATTTAATAGGTACCTGTACCCCGTTTCGTGAGGACTTTGGCGTTTGAAATAACTCGGAACTGAAACTATTCGGCCCGAATAATTTTGACCATCCCATCGTTTCTCCATTATTGTCTATATTAAATAGTGCATTATATTATTTTGTCTCTGTATAGTGTATAGGTACCATAGTTGGATATTATATATCGACCATCATCAACCACGAGGTACCTGCACAGCGTCTTAGTCTTGGTCCTCGCGTTGTTAAAGTGTTAAAATAGTATACGTAATTTGTGTTACGGTGCCTTACGAGCGGTTTTTATGATGTTTTTTTAAAACTATTTTATACATTTTTTTTACAATATATCACGTTCATAAGTACCTACTGACCGATGATCGTGACAATGTACCTCATCGCGATGACAATGCGTCATTATATTATACACGTTTGCGCCGGCCATCAGCTGCACGTATAGGTACGTACAGACATTTTTGTGCTCAGTCGTTAGTCTGTTAGAAAATAATAATAATATGTAATATTGTTACAATGTATATAATGGGCGTAAGTCAGATATTATGAAACATGTGCGATGTGACAGGGCTCGTCGTTATACAATTTGAAACTCGAAATCACTAAGACAATACAGCATACCATATAATATATAGATCGCATTATGTTAATTGTTATATTATCGAAATAACGTCCGAAACGCCTTCGATACATAATATGGTACGATATTATTGTTATTATTATTATAATAATAGGCACTATAATAATCCTTTCGCTTTCTCGACGCGCATTCACACGCCTCCGACGTTGCAGCCTGCGCCCGGTCATCACTATGCGATGTTTTAATAAATTACACGCCGTCTGCCTTTTATAATGTAGGTACCAACCTATTAAAATACAGTTTAATGAATTAAATACAGACAGTGCCTGTATGGATGACGTTCCACACATCGGTCGCACTTGATGTGCAGCTTACAGTTTTGCAATTTTTTCTAAAAATTAAACTATAGATTATAATTTATATAATATAGGTGGACAATTAAATTTCAAAATTTTTTATCTAGGCGCGTGAATCAGTTTGTTTCGTGTCAAATTTTGAGCATGTGAACAATATATATGTGAATGCATTAAATCCCGAAGATAGCATGTTATAATAATGATACTATGATACCTTCGTCGTAATGTTTGGCGAAAAATAAAGACATTTGATGTCAGCAGCTATAATGCGTCATCTGCGAGGTGCGTTAACCGTGTAAGTTGTTGTAATCAATTTGATCGGTGCACTACAGTAATGATAACCCACGTGTAAGAGGACGATTATTTGGTCTCGGCGGTCGGCGATATAAATTTACGTAGTTTGTCGAAACGAGCGATTTTCGGTTCCAGTCTGGTCAACTCAATGTAGCAACCACAGTGCAGATAATAAACATTATAGTACGTACCTATATTATGTCGGTCACGTCGTGTATATATTCAGTTTAAACAGAGACAAGAAAACAATTAAATTTGGGAAAAAAATTACCCTATTCGTCTAGCTGCGTATACACGTATGCATAATCTAACCAGGGTTATAGGTAGTCCATCAGGTGGGTGTTTTGGATGTTTAAACACCCTCCCATCGGGTGTATTTATTCAACAAATATATGTACTAAATAATTCAGATTTCAATAAATTATGTTGTCATAATATGATTTTATTTGATATTTGATATTATTAATATGAAAATTGATGATGATTACAATGGAGAGTGTGTAAAACCTCGCACATGTTATGTAAAAATATAAAACTAAAACATTCCCACTAAAAAAATCCTGGCTACATCACGCCTGATATGGTAGATAGAATATTAACCATGATGATTGCTCACAAACGGGTTAAAATTTGTGAGAACAGCAATTGAGATGGGACGCGATTTGATTAACTTAATAAATCTTGGTTTATTATTATTTTTTTTTTTTAGAAAAATCCGTTATTGAATCAATTTATTACATTAATTATAATTATCACGGTCTAAGTATAACAATAGGTGTATATGGTTATAACTAATAATTAAGTTCATGAGCTATTAGATTTGAATAATAAAAAAAAAAAAAAGAGAGAAGAAGAAAATCATTAATATTTATATTAATTATTATAATTTATAATATACGTTTCCATTGAACGGATTCGGGTGCTTGATAATATGCAACATCTTGTGTACCACGCGCTGTCGAGTTGATTATGTAAATATATGAGTGGTTAGCTGGACCGAGAATTATCCGCATAACAGTCACAGACGGTCATAAAAGCTACCCAAAGTACAACGACGATAAGTTGTATAAGTGTATCGAAATTCGGTATTGTGCCTTGGAAATATTTGCATCGTGAAAAGTTATAAATGTATTCAGAA
The DNA here is from genome assembly GCA_008086715.1 of Sitobion miscanthi. Classification (NCBI taxonomy): domain Eukaryota; kingdom Metazoa; phylum Arthropoda; class Insecta; order Hemiptera; family Aphididae; genus Sitobion; species Sitobion miscanthi. The sequence continues at coordinate 8,825,050 of CM017797.1, forward strand.
AATCCGTGTTCGCGAAAATTTGTGTCAGACCCTTTGAAAGATAAATAATCTTATTTGGAAATAGTAAAACATCAAAATAATAATACAATTTATTCATACAAATATAAATAAATGGAAAATTTGCTTACCCCGAAAGTTCCGAAATGTTTGAAGTTTATCTTTTACAATAGGTAGGTACACAATATTCTGACTGATATCATGGCGTTCAACTATTTAGTGTACACTAAACAATGTTCTTTGAGTTTTGAACTTTGCACAGCATTCCAAAAATATAAATAACACATTTACAGTGAACGTCGTCGAAGGGATTAACGAAATTTTAATACAAATATCTTTACCATAAATTATTATTATTGTTGGGTATTTTTTTTTTAATAAGATTCCAACTTAAGTTAATAAATAATAACATGAAATCAAGTGATATCTTCATAACGTGCTTACCTATATATGCGTTACACAGCATACATCGTTATTAATTATAGGGTACTCCTGTCTATCCCTTTTCAGTTTTCGATCACTTTTGGGGCGAGCTGACACAAATTGTATATATATTGTTAAGTTAATATTTCTGACGATGAATGAAAAATACATCATGCTATGTAGTATGTATTAATTAAAAGATAAGAGACCGTTGTAGGAAAAAAAATCAATACATACCTAATATCATCTCTGGCCAGAGACGATATGAAGTAACGTAAATTTTAGATTTTTTTGTGTGTTTGACCACTGTGCTCAATCGTTTTAAATTAGTATCACAGGATGTGAAAAATATACTGAAATCGATCGATGAATTTATTTACACGACCGTCACAAACCGGAACAAATAAACGATTAAAACTAATTATAATAAAATAATTTCTGCGCGAAAACAATACAGTATTGCAATATACCTATACCGTAGCTTACAATTACGGTTGTTGACAATATTATAAAGTTTCAAACTCTCGGGCGAGTATATTGATAGGTAGTCCCTAAAAAAAATTTATCTCTAAGTGAAATAGTACAAGGGTAATATTTTAGACCGAGTACCGTTGACAATCGTGTAACGATGGTTGGCAAATATATTATGTGGGCTTAATTATTTATATAATACGACTTGCACGTAGAGGTGTTCTTAACTCAGGCCTTCATAACTTATTGTCGCCAAGTAAGGCGTATATATCAAACACTTTTGTAAAGTTTTCGTATAAAGGATGGGTTAAAATTGTGCTGCATAATAAAAGGCACGGCCGTACTTTCACAGCTACCTAGTGTGACTTTTTGCACGCGATGATATCGTCTTCAGTTTTATTATATAAAATATAAACTTTATAATAACTCATCGTACATCCGGAGTGGTAAGAGTGGTAAGGGGTACGTCCTCGACTGACAAAATGCAACCGTATAGGAGTTTTGACTTTGGCGTTGGTAGCGGCGTTCATTAATCATTCGGCGGCGGTTTTACCGAGCCCATATATACATATCTATATATTATATATTTCACAACCATTACGGCGTAATCGGCCCTCGTCGAACGATTGCGACACGTCCAGCGAAGGAGAGAGGGAGAGGTGTGAGAGTCCGACTACCGCACACGAGGGAGACAAGGATAAATATGATTCTAAAGATGGGCTACTATACGACTATCGGATAATGAGGCCGCGAAAAGATTTACAACGAGCGCTTATTATACAACATATAATGACATTTGACTCGTCGTCGTAGTCTGCCGAAGAAGAAGACGAATAAGAGGAAGAAGAAGAAGAAGAAGATACGACGCACATGTTGCGAAACTCTGAGTAGCTGGTGATAGGTACCTACCCACGCGTCGCCTGCAGTACCTATATATGTTATTATAAGGATTGTGAATAATTTAAACGCGTTTATAAATGTCAAGGACGCGGACGGCTATCCGGGGCCGATTATAATATTAAACAGTATACACAGACGTCGAAGAAATACTTTTCAAAGAGAACAAGATCTAGCCGAGAGGTTGAGTGCGGGAACCACATATATGTACAATATTATACCGCAGTTTTACTCCCTAACGAATTTGTAATATTCGTTTACAAGTTACAACACATTCGTCTAAGCATATTCAAATAAATCTCGATTATCGATACGTTGACCATAATGCGTTAATTTACACACTCTATTGCGAGTTCCATTACTGAAATAAGTTCGGCCACTTGTAAACACTGCAGTCCCTTGGTAATGAGACGCATACAAATTAAGATACAACTTTTAAAAAAACACTCTTTCAACAACAAATCACTGAAAATAACTCGGCTAAACTATTCATTAATGGAGAAATAATAAATAGTATTTTTAAATGTTAGAAGTTTTAGGAAATGGCATATGTCAAAAATATATATATTTAAGTCAAATTTTTTTTTTTTGTTAACCCACTGCAACTTAGATCATTGAATGGTTAGGTAATAACCATGGGGAGGTAACTGTAGGTGTAAACACGTGTGTGTAGTTTTGCAGGTTTTTTAGTGGGCATCCGTGGGTATCTGTCATGCCCGGGTGGGGGATGGCGGCACTACTCTCTGGACACCGTGACTTGCCCGAAGAAAAATGCCGTCCGTGAACCGAGCTTTGAACCGGCACCGGTATGCGTCACAACCAACGTCTTAGTCCGCCCCCTCCAAAAAAAGTCAAATTGTTTTCAGTCTATACTCAATAGTCTATACTATTGAATAGAAAAGCTTCTATAGTTATGTTATGGGAACATCCCATCAACAAAAAAAAAATTTTACAAAAATGAATTATTATCAAACCAAAATTAAGCAGATATTATTTTAAATGATTTATTGAGTTTTTTTTTATTTTCATCATCACATCCAATAAAATGACCATTATTGTTAAAATAATAATTAACTGTTAAAAAGAGCTATTAAAAGACTATATAATTATTATTATATGATGTATAGTTAATTGTTTTTACAAAGCGTCGAGTGTAGAGATATTAAAACTCACGGCGTAGAGATATCAACGAAATCTAGTTTCATCGGTCTCAAAAATAAAAATTATCGAAGACACGACGACCGTTGTGGTAACGACGACAGTTGTATAATTTATTACACGCGAATATATACAGTTTTTGTAATGAAAATGATAATTTCGTGCAACTGTGAGTGATATTTCGCGAATTTATACACAGTATAATATATATATATTATGCCCACATGCAGAATATGTGATATATGACTACACTGCAAGTTGAACGGATATGCGTTATAGGTATATAATATTTTGTATCAAACGTATATGTATCCGTCCGCAGCCGTCGGTGTTATGATAAACGTGCTCGGCCGCAGTGGAAGTTTTTGTCAATTTCGCCGAGCACGTGGTTCGAAGTTTCAAAGTTTCCGCACCGGAAACATTCGCATATTCGACCGGGTACTGCTCGGTATGAATTATTCGGTGGTTTCACGGAGTAGCAATATACACACACCCAATATACCTACAACGGACGAAAAGGAGTGGTACTATATAATATATAGACGATAGTATTCAAATTTCAAATATTGTCATATTATCATAGCGAGTGCGCCTTGTGCGATGCAAAATTATTGTTTTTCATAATTTATATAAAATCTATATTTGTACGAACGTGGAAAGTTTTCAATTTTTTTCCACACGGATCGTTATGCCAGACAGAAGAGGAATAAAACATGATATAGTTTGCGTATTTCAAAGTTATATTAGGTACCTATATATGGAAAATATACACGCTAAATAATTGTGATATTACCATGAATGATTAATGCTCGGATATGTTATTTTTTTTTTAACTTAGACGTTTTTATTTTGCAGTTTCGATATTTTTGCGTATTTTATATTTAAAGGTTAGGTTAGGTATTTTCAACTATTAGTTTAAAAACAAATTTTACAATTCAACATTCATTTATAAGTAAATGTATACAATAAATCAATAAAACAAAAATATTTTATAATTTTAGTTTAAACTTAACCGTAAGATATTTTAACAACTTAAAAAGCATTTATAAAAAAAAATTAAGTTAATTTTATAAATTTAGGTCATACACTTTTTTAAGCTTATTTATGTATATTTAAGTGTACGTTCATAAGTATTTTATTGTACTGACATCCGGGTCATTGGTACACTGTAAATTATAATAATATACAGTGTACCATTTTTTTTTACTTAAAGTGCACTAGCAGCATTTTTTTTTTACCGTGGAATTAAGAATTTTTATATTTATTTTGTTTCTTTGACATGCAGGCTGAGTGAATTTTATATTTCGGGTTAATAATATAATGTTTACAAATTATAGTTTGCAGAGTGGTTTTTTTCACGAAGTGCTTTTGATCGGTGGTAATTTTAATAATGTGTGTAAAGTAGGAAAACAAATTAAAATAGGTTTAGGAAAATAATTGGACTGGATGTACAATAAAATACAAACATAATCGCAATTAAATCGAAGTTAACTTCCTTAAAAATCAAAACTATCAAATCGAATTAAATTGTGTCAATAACAGTACTATTTAACTTCCTATGAATACATAAAAACCATAAATGTAAATAATAATGTCCTCAGCTGTCGTTGTATTAGAAAAATCAATAAATATATAAAAACTAAATTATGATGTACCTCATTGATTTTGAAATTATTGGTAAGCGTTGAACGAAAACAATTAAAACATAATTCAGTTGTAGCGTTGTTGCGGTTATCTTTTTCCTCACTATCGTTTCGTTTTCTTTCTTTTTGAAATGTCGTGATTGTATGCGCCGTTAATAATTCATACCCAGTGTTTATTAATATTAATAAATTATTATTTTTAATCAATTTATATAGGTACCTAAATGTTTTAAGCAAATACGAAGCGAACGCAATGAAAAACTGAACAAACTCTAAAAGTTTATTATAAAATAATAATGATATTAGTAAAATATACTATCAGTATTATAAATGCGTTTAAATAAAATACTAAAATATTGGTTCTCAGTTTGTTCATAAATGGCACATGGCAATGGCAATGGTACATGCTCTATATATAGGGTTTATCGGTTATTTGACAAAGTTTCGCACTTATTTTTTTGTGCATTGTTTTAGCTTTTAACAAAAATAAAAAATACGATTTATATAAAAACACGTTCAATTCAATAAGTCGATTATTCGTATTTCTACCTTACCATTTTTTTTCCTACTTCTGAACCTGATTATTTTGTATGTAGGTAAAACAAAATTTTGTCACCTATCCCATTATTATGAAACGAAACCATTAACGCGTAATATATATGATCATAATCTCGTAAAAAAACAACGTATTGTAAATCGTACCTATAATTTTACAGATATACAAACGGGTTATACCGTTGAAAACTAATAAATTATTGATTCTTATGACGACAATACAAACGCTACTTGTATGGGTATTAATGTTACCATCATCAAAGAAATCTTTATTTTCACAATAAACCAATTGCATCACGTGCATTTAATATCCTATATAAATTATTGTAATTCAATTCGATAATGTTCGTTTTCAAAAGTGTATTATATAACTGATTATAGTATAACTGGTTATTCGTGTCGGAATTCATTACACATGGACGTTTTTGGGCAACCAAAATCAACCAATTTCCGATAAAACCACTAGATACGGTCTCGTATACGAACATTATATTTAACTAAAGTTAACACCAAGGTTGAATTGGTTTATAATAATGTTCACGCTGCATGTATTGGAGTCCGTGAACTTACACAGTTCGTCGTGTTGAACTACTTCTGGAATGCCATTTTCCGACCGATAAACGGGTGTAAATTATTTAACACTGCCTACTCATTTGACTATTATATAGGCAGGTAAGTACGTAACTTGTTAAGCATTATAAATTCTGTTTGCAGTGATAAGGAAAAGCATATAAATTTACCAATTTATCACGTTGAAACTTCAAAGTATAATACGTATTGCATTAATTTGTGGGGCAGTTGTCATCAGCAGTGTAGGTACCTAGGATTATTCGGGAGGAGCGGGGGATATAAAGATTTGAGTAGACATATTGTTAAATACATGTTGTATTGTGTTTAACATATTTTGGTCATCGGGAGAGGGAGGGGCATATTTGGGGTGAGTCATACCGCCCCCCCCCCCCCCCTTAGATACTCTACTGGTGGTCACGTTTATGCCAAAGTGAAAAATATAATATTATTTGGACTAGATCGTTAACGTACAATTTTGACTGTACATTTATATACGGAAAAAAATTTAGCCTGGAGCCGTACAGCTTTATCATACTGCAGCTGCAGCTGTGATGAGGGAAATACGAGATCCGGACACTGGTTAGCAAAAGACAAAGAACACAAACACACGCAGTTCGCAGAACGGAATTATAATGCAATCGACAAAGAAAATAGCTAATTTTGTCCGTGATAGTTTTAACGATAGAACAGCTTCTGTATTGTACGACTTGTACGATCCAATTACTTATAAAATGTTATACATACATATAGATATAACTCTTCTCGTTCGCCTTTTTTTATGTACCTACTTTTCGTCGTTCGATCGTGTGTAAAAAAACAAATATTTTTTCAGCAAGAAGTATTGTTGAACAGACAAAAATATAAAAAACCGTAATATCAACGGAACCTCATTAGGTACCTATCTAGGTTAGATAAGGACCCTTGTTCGAAAGGCTGACTTTTTAAAGTAGACCTTTTTTCTATTATAACAGGTTATTTGTGTAAGCTTGTTTTAGTAAATCTTATAATCTTTAAATAAAACCTCGATCACTTCTCAATAGGAAATTAATATTAAAACACAATTCACACGATTTGAATTTAAGCAACCGATAATATAAATTATATATATTATAAATGGAAGGCCATTAGATATTTACTTCAGATGACTCACGATAAAAATAATTGTAGGGTTGTATAATTATATTGATAAATTAAGTTTATAGGAGATTGATAAAAAGATTACAATTTTAAATTTATATTTTTTCCTTAGTCTTGAAAAAGAATCAGTTGAAAATGTTTTGACACCAGTTTTGACCATTACCGTAACTGCAACTTTATAGATGTCATATACGTACCTAGTATTTTTGTACAAATTGAAGTCTATAAAAATCATTAAGTTGAAGTTTCAATCCTCAATATCTACAAACTGCAGTAGTTAGCACGTGAAAACGAACGAATTGTCGATTTCTTTTTTAAAAAACGGATGGATCCAAACTTCGGAAGAGATCACTAATCTTTGTAATAACTCGCGTATAGTAATAATAATATTATAAAAACGCATCTTAATAATCTCGTGATTTACGTACGTATTACACGTGGACGTGGTAGCGGGTGGCGGGAAAGTGGTCGAAACAGTCTCGACAGACTACGTTTCACTTTCGGTTTTCGGCAGAAATCATCTGACGGCTATGTAAATTTGCCCATAAACTATGTCGTTATTGTCGTTAAAAATCCAACTGCAATAATAGGTCGGTGATCCCGCCGTGAAATATTAGATAAACATTGTGAATAACGTTCTAACGTGGGTATTACTCAACGTCCATGGTTGTGGGGCATTCGTGGTGAAGTATATGTTAAATTTATTTCGATTACTTTGAACTTTAACAGTTTGGTGCAATTATTATTTCAATAAAATATATCAATAATATCAACTTGACTGAACTAATAAAATTAAAAAACGAGTCACATTGGAGGAGTTAATGCGTAAATTTTTTCAAACAAATTTGTCCTATAATTGTAATTTACTATTTACTTAGAACTCGTTTAATGTTTTTTTTTTTCAACTGAATCGTTTGAAAATTGTTCTCGACTGGTAGTCTTGGAAATTACATGTAAGTCTTACAGCAGTCTTTTAAAACGATTTTTGTGGTTGAAATGGAAGATAAACTGTACGCTGTATGCTAACCGGCATGAATATGACATGTATCAATTTCCTCGAGTCAGCAATATTCACTTAAGTCGAGTACGTTTCAAGACGAGTGACGAACTATTTATTTTCGTATTCATTGAATGTAGTTTACCGTTTCCAAGGTGTACACGAATCAAGAAAATGTAAAGGAACCACTTGCGTTTAAAAATGTGAAACGTTTCTCAAGAAAAAGTTTATTCTGTTAATATATTTATTTTTCTCACTAGTGTTGACGATACGACAACATTTGGGTCATGTTTCTTTTCTTGTCTGATTTTATTATTTATCGGCATAGGATAAGAAACCTCAACTTTGTAAATTTTTGGCGAAGATGATTGTAACTCGTTCAAAACTGTGATCAAGAAAACGACTTGATTTCCAGTTTAATTTTTTGCAATTGGCATCTATAACGATGCATGCATGTTTGGGAAACGTTGATTACTTATTGAGATTTTCTGTGGTGGTGAATTACGTCCCGATCCGTTAATCAAGTACGAGTTGTAGACCGGATTTATCATTTACGAGAGGGACGTATCCGAATAGCGGCCAAATCATAATTACCACTGAATATCAGCCTATCATCGTTATGCATAACACCAAACGTCTCTCAAAAATGCATTATTGTTTTATCATTTATATTTTTTCCAACGAGTTAGTTTGTCGTAATTTTAAATTTTTTTTAAATTATAGTAGTTAATGTGTTTGGTATCAGCTTAAAACTAAACTAAATAATTTTAACAAAATCAAACTGCCCAATTATTTTTGATAAAGCTTTTTCGTCTGTTGTCTAATAAACGCTTCGTTTTACACATTTTCTTCGTTTCGAATCATTTAATTCCGAAATTTACTTAAATCACAGATAGTCAGATGGAATTTCGAGGAACACATAGACGGAATAATAGAAGTTTATAGGATGGATGGTGCGCAGAACGAGATATTTGAAAACTTTCACAGCTGTTCGTGGTATATGGTTGTAGCTAGCAGTAAACTATGCCCAAATAGGAACTAGGGGGAACATGGGGTCCGGTGAATTATTACTGCAACTGAAAGGGCCGGCATTCGCCGGTCTTCGACGTCGTAAACAACTCGTCCACTGCAGAGATTTTATAATATTAAATCACAGGCAGAATCGAGACTTGCACCGTTGTCCGAGTTTACATGTTCAGTCACAATATTTGCAAACGTTTTCGACGATTATTGTCACGTGTTGAAACCGCGGTTTAATTTTCACGCGTTTGACTCTGCAGCATGTTTCAATGTCATCGAATACCCGTTTTTACTCAACACACAATAATATACATAAGTAATATTAAATTCAATATTATAATACGACGGGTTTGTCGAATTAAATAATATATTTGTAAAGTCGTCGTCCGAGCGGCGTATACCTACAACACCTGATACATTACACGCACGCCCGACAATCGCCATAATATTATGAATTCGCCAAAGACTATTATCGAATCGTGCCGTGTCGTGTTGCACATCATTGCGCTACCGCAGTGCTGTTTTACACGCGTATTATCGATATTATTATGCAAAATATACGAAAACCACGTGCGCCCGTGCAGATTGTTCACCATCGGCGAAAACCCGCGAATTATACGATATTATATCGTAGTATATAATACGCAATGCAATTATACGTATCGTCACCGGATTGAGGTCAAAGTATCATCATCCCGAACGAGACGGGTTTTTTTTCCGAGTTATCATTTCGTAGACAGAATATTGTTACAGGCGACACCGCGGTGGGCTCGACACAACCGGCCCACTCACCCGCGTTAATTGCGTCACGCGCGCGTCTCCGGGGCCTCGGGGACGTATGGAGACTATTGCGATTTACGGTGGAATATTAATGATAAATAAATAAAAGTTCGTCTCGTTACAATATCATTCACCGTCGATCGTTCGAAAAAGTCTCGGACGTACCTACTGTATATTATTACGACGCCGCCGACACCGCAGCGCCGCCGTCGTGTTCCTTTCACGTTCCATCGTATATATATAATAATAACGTAATGTACCTGCACACGCACACACACGTACACACACAGCATTATCGTAGTAACGCTATACGCACGACCTTTGACCCTAACCTGGGACTGGAAGAAACCTCTACACTCCGCCGCGCACTTTTCCTTTCCCGCGATATATTTTTCAGTGTACCTAACGAGAGAAGACACACGAGCGTCGTGCGAGGAAGTATAATATTATGTGTTGTGTAGGTACTGCAGCCGGTTAAACGAGCAATCCTTTTGTACCATCGAGCAGCTCCTCCACGAATGCCGCGGCGGTCTTCGGGGGGGGGGGGAGAGAGGGCGGAGACCACAATATGTACTTACCTTTGATCCGTACCGTCGGCGCTTTCACCACGACCGGAAACAATATATTTAATACACGTGGGTACCTATATCGACGCATTATTCGCCGTCGGCAGCCGTCTCGTCGCGCGAGTTTTTCTTTTTATTCCGTTGGATTATTATCGCACACTGCAGATAGTCGATACGTGATAATATTATTATTATCGCGTTTGCGGCGTCTTATGAAACGATTATATTAGTTTGTTTTATCCGCCAACGGGTGTGTAGGTATATATTATATTATCATCATTATCATCGTCATAATCGCGACACCGCAGCTGCTACCTATAGCCCGCGTATATTGTGTGCAGTGTACGCCTATACGCCGCCGACGACAAACCGATTCGTTAACGTCGTATTATGTTCCACTACTGACTTACGAGCCATGTGCGTGTAACATAATATTATTATTATAACGTTGTTTTTCCGACGGATCGTTTACGGCTTTACGAGCGACCATGCGCTACACCACCCATTCGCAGACCGCAGTGTCCATATACTAATAAAAACAATACGGCAGATGTTAATAATATTACGAGTCCGTGCTGGATAAATAATCTGACCGGTCTGTCGGTAGGAGATTCGAACAAAATGTAATAAGTTATTATAGTTATTACCTTACCAATAACTGAAAAGTCGCAGATTTTGATTTCGATGTTGGTTTAAATTTTTGTTTTTATTTTAACAATTGTATAACATTATTATAATTTATACATTTTAGATTCTGAGTGAAACGACGAATATATTGATTTTACAATGAGTAAAAATTTACAATCAGTGTTTTTTTTTTTTTTTTATGTCTGTCATCACGGTTTGGAGCAGTAAAATTGGTTTGATTTCCTTCAACAGTATCTTGTTCGACGGGAAAGTAAATCTAGTTGGTGCATTGGAGAGGTCAACATTTAATATTCCAAATATATTTTAAAGGCGCCTGATAGGAAAGTAAATCTATTTGGTTTTCTGGGGGGTCAAAAGTCAAAATTTCTCAGTAGTCAAAAGCGACGTGAAAAACAAAAGAAAAATTAAGGAAAAACGGGAATTTTTACGCAAAATCTGTTTTCGAGAAAATCGATTTTGGTTTTTGGTGTAACTCTAAAACAAATGAACGTATATACATGCAATTTTTACTGGTTGTTTATATTTACATTTTCTATACACAATAAAATTTTCAAAATATTTTGGTTTGTTTTGAACTGTTCAGGGACATTTTCATTTTCCAATTTTATTAGTTTTTATTTCTATGAATGTCAATAAAACTTTATTTGTAGAGTAAAAATGCTTGAAAATTTAATACAACGCTCCTACTATATTGTTACAATGACATTTGAAAAATATTAAAAATTCTAAGTCACAGTTTTTTTTTATAAGCATTCAAAGTTCAAATCTTGACAAAATACGGAAAAATAACGAAAATTTGCAAATTATTTTGAGTTAATAATTCACAAAAATTTTTCTTTTTATCTTTTAAATCTGAAATTTTAAAAATATAATACAAGTTTTTTCATTATTTTTCTACTTTTATCAAAAAAAAAAAATGTCTACAAGCAAATCAAATTACATTTTTACGAGCGTTTGAAATTCATATTTTTACAAGATTGGATATTCACTCGATTTCTGTTGAAGTGGTTTTGTTATTTTATTGTTATTCAAAAACGAATAACTGTAGATTATTGAAATTTTCACTGAATGTTTATATTTTCATTTTCTATACACGATATAATTTTTAAAATATTTTGACTCTTTTGAGCTGTTTACGGACATGGTCAGTTTTCAATTTTTTTAATTTTTTTTTCTATAAATATCAATAAAATTTTATTTGTTGGATAAAATAGCGAGAAAATGTAATGCAAGGCGACTGATATATTGTTACAATAGCAGTTGAAAAATATTAAAAATACATAGACACAATGATTTTTATAAGCATTTAAAGTTCGAATTTTGACAAAATTTATCAAATTTAAAATTTAATAATTATTTTGTAGTTGAATTGTATAAAATGTTCAACTTTTATAGCTAAGGATTGAAAATTTAAAACGAGGTTCCACGTAATTTGTTCACAATATTATCATCAAATATACTTAGTAATATTATACAACCGTCTTCGCTCAGAATCGTTTTTCTTATACAATGATATTATATAATTGAATTCAAAAGTAACACCATCCATTACAGTGTCCCACTTGTAACCTACTGTACAGCAGAGTGACATTCACTTGCCCACCTTTTTATTATTCTTATTTAAACATTTTTTCATACTTAATTATTGTAAATTATATTTCAACTAAATGTATTACTTGGATTGTTATTTTCGATTTAATGACGTTAATGTTCAACGAATAATTTACAATATTAAATATAGGTAGGTAGTACAATAAACGAGTTAGAAGGTATATTAATATAGGTACAATTATTAGTATAATATTAGCTTGGCCAGGTAAATCATTTAATATCAATGCGTTGTTTGAAGAATAATAGTTTGTTAATATCTATTGAGGGATTACTATAACCATATTTATTTGGTTGTCAAAGTTTCTTACCATTTGTAATCGTATTGAACTCCGAAAAGCCGTATTATTTGTTTGTTTTTGTTGGAGGTATAATATTTTAACAGGTATGTATGTGGTTAAAGTTTCTACACTGTTATTACCTCGAAGAACATATCCATTTGAGCAAACGATAATCGTTTAGACTCTAAAGCCAAACGTCGACCATAACATAATACATTATGAGTCGTTCAACACGGAAACCTGACCAAAAATGGTCAATGTTACACAATATTTTATTATATTATAGCCATTAGGAAACTAGCCATACTAGAAATTCTGACAGTACAAATAATGAAGAGATTAAGTATCCATTATAACACCAAAATTAAAGCGATCTTAATATAATGTTATGCAGACCTAACAATTTTTGATCTTTAAATTAATTCCCACTGTTTCAATTTATTTAACTGTCTGCGAAATATGTTTACAGTAATCTTTAACAAATCGTTTGTAAAAAAAAATACAGGTAGGTACTAGTCAAAAGGATGGTATATTTAAAAGCTTATATAATCCTGATAAATTGAAAAAACATACTTCTTGAAAAAAAAGAACTCTGTCTTTATAGGAAGAACGCAAAAAATTGCGGTTATCAAATCGATATTTCGATGATTAAAGTGTATACAATATATGTTATTAAAAAATAATATTATAGTGACGGATATGCTCGACGAATACTCCTCTCACGGTCACTTTGCGCATTTTGACAATGTAAAATAATTATCACTTGAGATGGGCGTCTCACCAGATTGGCAATGGTCTTTATCGACAACATTATTATTTTTTATCGGAATCAGTGACTATAATCACTATTAATTACGATACGTTTGGATTATAGGCTGACGGATCGCTGCTGGACGGTGGCGTGAACCCCATCCATGATGAATCCAGTGCGGACTCTGGCCAAGATGAATCCGGCGTGATAATTATGAACTCCGCCATGGCCGACCGGTTCGTGCGCCAGAGCGATTACGGGCACGAAAACGGCGTCGAACACAGGGTGCAGCTCAAGGGCATCCGCGTGGACTGCGGTGGCGCTTCGACAAACGGCGTCATAGCCGTGGAAATCGAATTCCTGGAACCGTTTTACGGCGTGATCTACAGCAAAGGTCGACATGATGACCCCAAATGCAGGTGAGTGCACGACGAATGTCCTTCCAAAAACTTAGGAGAGGGGCAAAGATATAATAACGTCCTTTATCGATTTCATATAAACCCATAATTCCATATAATCTCGGTTTCATTAAGTATTTAATGAAAATAATTTACACAATTTGCTGTAATATTTTCAAATTGTATTAGGCTGTCAATATTCTTATTATAGTTGTATTAATGTCTATTTTATTTATCCACACCTGTATAATTCAGAGGCGGATTGGGAAGAGATTTCAGCCCGGGAAAATACAAAAGTATACATGCCCACTTACTAATTTACCAAATATTGAATTTCAGCCAACATATTATTATTATGTATTATTATTCTAACATAACTACAAATTGTTTAACACATTTGGCGAGATATGCAATTTATAAAACTTTATCAAATTTTATAAAACTCTATTAGTAGATAGTATATACATTGATATAAAAATTATTTTTTTATTTTTGAACAGCTTTGGTTACACATTTATAATGGTCTAAGTATACCTATTTAATAAAAGTGAATAATTTAAATTACTCATGTTACGATTTTTGTACTTAATAAGAAAGATTATTTATTCAATAATATTTAATGATGTATTTTTAGACTTAAGTATTTTAATAATTCAATCATTATCTATTTCGTATAAAACATCTTTTTCTTTTGCGATGAGCATAAAAGCTTCTAATTTATTTCCACTTAATGTACCTGATAAATTAACAAAATCAACACACAAAATCTATGTATATCTTTTTATTTATTTAAAAAAAAAAATTTTTCTGTGATTGCAAAATTGTTATTTATAGTAACTTTATGTAGGTACTTCAATTCTAAACAACCAGAACAATTATAATGATTCGTCCGACAAAGTGCCCACAAAATTATTGTTTACTTTATAAAGATATACTGTATATTTTATTCTTGTATAATTGTATCTTGTAAAGTTGTATCTTATATGGTACTATCATAATCATTTATACTAATACTCTATAGCATGCACTGAAGACTCTAGTTTCAGATGTTGACCCTTCACGCTGAATGAGATTAATCCAGCCCATTTTCTAATAGTTTATTAAAAAATAGGATTGGTATAAGTTTACTTTACCGAATATCCTTTTTATTTAATTTTTTTCAAAATCGTGCACTACCTACTGTACTAGTATACTGAATTCAAAAGTCCTCTTCAACAATTATATCAAATCAACGTTTTCAATATTACAGTGCTTACTGTTCAAATCAGGTTGACTTTTTCTATTTTAAATAATTATTTTAAGAAGCGGCCCACCGGAAAAACTCTCCAATTCCCGTTGGCCCAATCCACCCATGCCTGTATTGTACACACCTAATTAAGTACATAAATAAATGAAAAAAAAAACGAATTTAAACGTAATAATATTCTATAATAATCAACAAAATGTCAACTCTATGATATAAGCTATTACTATTTAAGAAAGTTTACTTGTTTTGTTGTTTAAATTTTACTTGTACCAGACTACCATTAATTTATTATTTTTTTCATCAATTGACTTAGAATAGTTTTTTATAGTTATTTAATAAGTTCCATCGTATATCAATATTAATTTCTTTGTATGCGACTCAAGTTTAAATTTAAGTTGGGTACCTTACTGTCTACTACTTGTCATTCATTAAAGATAAATGGTTATTAGTACGTTTGCAATCATTTTTTAATAATGTTAAATATTTTTTTAAATTCACATATACACTTCTATTTTGATAAAACTCGGTAGCTTTGGATTGGGTGTAATTTATACTAAATTATATTATTTGATAGTATTTTTTACAGTACAATTTTAAATTAGGATTTATTTTTATTACACACGCCGCCATTACACAAAGATGGGTTTTTAATGTTTCAAATAATACATTATACGTAAACTCATAATCGTTTTGTGGAGTTGAAGACTTTTACTTTGTACAGTAATGTTATTTCCAATTCAATACGCAAAAAGCCAACATCTTGAATGATATAACTAAAATTTAACAACGATAATTAAATTTTAAAGAATACACTGAAGTTACAAAAATATAACTTTTTTAACAAACATTTATTTATTCCAGAATTCATACTAAAATTACATGATTTATTAATATGATTCAAATTTTAGCAAGCTTTACTCATAAGCATTACATAATAATATAATATATATAAGTATATATTATATATTCTTAGGGTTAGTCAAAAATACATTTAGTTGTGAGCTTATTAAATACTCTAAATATTTTATTCTATTAAATTTATATTCATATCTTGATAATTTTTATACATAGCTAATGTTATTCTATAACAAATAACGTTCAATCTTATATTTATGGAAAAAAAAGTATTAGAAAAAAATAATGGTACAATAAGATAACTAATCATACTAAGTTCCATTTTAGGGTATCAATCAAGGATTAATACAGCATAATTCTATACAAATTGCATATAGTATACGGTAAACCTACTCTGCATGCATGATAATACGTCGAAAACAAAGGTGTATTAAATATTTGGATCTTAAATATGACCATAGAACATTTCAGAAATTGCATATTTATTTTCAAGGTAGAGTAGATAAATTAATAAATATTTTACTTTGAATGCAATTGGAGTGTCGAAGGAACAATTGAACTTACTAAACATTATAATAATTATTTATCATAATACCATGACAAACAAAAATTATAATTAAGTTAAAAGTACAATTATAGAATATACATAATACATTCATCATATATATTAAATATAGCTTGAAATTATACTAATAAAGTGAATATTTTGTTTATAGATTCGTGCAGAGCAATTCAGGAAAGAACTCATATCAGTTCCAGATACCAATAGAAGATTGTCGCCCCCCTGTAGATGATGGTTGTTCAACTAGTGAAGATGGTGGCAGCTGTGATTTAGGCTCCATTGAAAATACGATTATCATCCAGACAGATAGTACAATTCAGGTAACCTATAACGTATTATAATTTCAATACAAGCAGCATAAATAAAAATTGCTTAAAAAATTTAGTATATTGTGGATAAATACAATTTCATATTTCTCGGAACAATTTTTAAAGTTACTTTATACATTTTAGGAAGAATGGGATTTAGCACGAAAAGTGTCATGTCCTTCAGAGACTAAACCAGGTACAGGTAAACGAGTTCGTTTCAAGCCTATTGTAGTTGATATGTTAGAAGTGGTTTCTGTTCCTTCCGGAAATGAAGGCACACTACAATGCTGGATGGATATACAAAGAGGACAATACCCAAATGTAAGCTATCTCTTTTTAAAATATTGAAAAGAGAAATAAGAATTGAAATAGAAATATATATTTATTATAGACATCACCAGTTGACAAGATAATAAAAATTGGTGAATCGCTTTCATTAATTGTATATGTAAAAAGTACTGATGAAGCATACGATGTAAGAGTAAGAGAATGTTGGGCATATGATAACGATAATTATGAATCTTCAACTACTACAAGTATACAGTTGACCGATTCATCAGGATGTCCAAAGTAATTCAAAAGTTATAATTAAGTAGTATTTTTAAAGGAATATAAATAATTAAAAATCTATAAATGAAAAAATAACTCACTAAAATTATAGAATAAAAGATGTTAAAAAATATCATTGAATGTTTTCATTAGGAGAAAAAAATTAATATCCCAATGGAGAAAAACTCAAACTGTTGACCAAAGTGGTATAACGACAATTGGATATACAAATGTCACAGCATTCAAATTCCCAGACAAACATCAAGTGTACCTCACTTGCAATGTTGAAGTAAATGACAAATATTTTTATTTTCGTTAAATTATCAAATATTTAAATGTAAATTATATTTTAGTTATGCTTGGGAAATTGCCCTGAAGAAAGATGTCAAGCACCTTTACCAAACTATCCGACATCTATAGTTATTCCACAAACAACTCCAGCACCAGTTTGCTACCCAGGGTCAAATGATCCAAGATGTCCAAAACCATCACCTCCACCAACTTACTACCCTTCTCCATCTACACCAGCACCACCAGTTTGCTATCCAGGATCAAATGATCCAAGATGTCCAAAACCATCACCTCCACCAACTTACTACCCTTCTCCATCTACACCAGAACCACCAGTTTGCTATCCAGGATCAAATGATCCAAGATGTCCAAAACCATCACCTCCACCAACTTACTACCCTTCTACATCTACACCAGCACCACCAGTTTGCTATCCAGGATCAAATGATCCAAGATGTCCAAAACCATCACCTCCACCAACTTACTACCCTTCTCCATCTACACCAGCACCACCAGTATGCTATCCAGGTTCAACCGACTCAAGATGTCCAAAACCAACATTGCCACCAACCACTCCAGCACCAGTTTGCTACCCAGGGTCAACTGATCCAAGATGTCCAAAACCATCACCTCCTCCAACTTACTACCCTTCACCATCTACACCGGCACCACCAGTATGCTATCCAGGTTCAACCGACTCAAGATGTCCAAAACCAACATTGCCACCAACCACTCCAGCACCAGTTTGCTACCCAGGGTCAACTGATCCAAGATGTCCAAAACCATCACCTCCTCCAACTTACTACCCTTCACCATCTACACCGGCACCACCAGTATGCTATCCAGGTTCAAGCGACTCAAGATGTCCAAAACCAACACCTCCTCCAACTTACTACCCATCACCATCTACACCGGCACCACCAGTATGCTATCCAGGTTCAACCGACTCAAGATGTCCAAAACCTACATTGCCACCAACCACTCCAGCACCGATTTGCTACCCAGGGTCAACTGATTCAAGGTGCCCAAAACCCTCACCGCCTCCAACTTATTACCCTTCACCATCTACACCAGCACCACCAGTATGCTATCCAGGTACGAGCGACTCATTTATTAAAAAGATTATATTTTAAACCTTAATAAATAATTAATACCTTTAAATTTGCAATTTAATATGATATATTTTGAATATAAGATATTTATGATAAAAATACTTTTAAATCTGTATGGAAATTTACAATTTACAACCTGTTGTCATCAATTTTATCTCTAAAATGAATTTTTTCAACTAATCATAAAGATATTGGAATTGTATGCTTTTTATTTAGTATTTGATTAGGTATATTGGATCATCTATTAGAATTCTAATCTTTAAGAAAATTTAATTCTATTATTAGCAAAAATCATTTATATAATGTAGTTTTTACAATTCACGTTTTTATTATAATTTATATATACTACTTAATTTAACTGCTAATACTAATAATGAATAAAATTCAAATTAAAAAGTTTTAAAAAAGAAGAAGCTGCTAACTATCTTTTAAAGCATTTAAATGTTTAATGTGTAATTTATTTATTACTTTGCTCTAAAACATAATAAATTCAATATCAAAATATTTTTTATTTATAAAAAATGTTTAAAATTTATTTATATTATAACTAAAAACAAGCAAATTAATTAAAAATATTTAAAAAAATTATTTTACTTTTTATCTTTAATATATTGCTCTTTAATTAAGCTATTTAAATTAAGAAAAACAATAAAATATAAAATTTATAACTATTAAAAATATATTCTATCGAAATCCAATTATTCTCTTAAAAAAAACTAAACCTCTATTTAAATTTAATCCAAAAATCAAATTAAATTTAACACATTATATAGATACTTATTTATTAACCACATCTTGACTTAACGTAAATTATAATTATAAATAAAAAAAAATACACTTTTAATATATTCCGACAGTGGTATATGTATTATTTAGAATAAGTAAAATTAATCGTGGACTATCAATTAAAAACAGGTTCCTCTAATAAGACTAAAAAAACCACCAAATTTTTTAAATTTAAAGAACATATTGTTAATTTGTTTGTAAATTAATTTAAATTTTTTATAATAGGGTATCTATTCCTAGTTTTAAATACAATTTAATAGAATGAAATAATTACAATAATAATTCTTAATTGAATTTTACTTTATTAAATAAAAAATAATTACAAATCATACTTATCACTAATAAACAACCTAATTTATTTGTATATCTTGTTTAACGCAACGGCGGCAGTACATATTTAGTTTATACATAAATTAATAATTGAATCTGAATTTCTTTGATATTTAATACTGAGTACTATTAAAATCCTTAAAGAACTTAATAACAATCAAAGAATGTCGTTTTTTTTTTCTTAATTAAATACAATTATATAATTAAATAATAATAATATTTTATTACATAAAAATAATTAAATAATTAAAAATGAAATAAATAATAATATAAAAAATAAACCTAACCAATTATGATGAAAAATCGAAAAAAAAATTTGATTTTAACGAATTTGAAAAATTTAATCAATTTTATTTTTAAAAAAAGTAAAAATACGATTTATCAACACATTTTTATTAATGGACATTTCTAACAAATTGAAATAAAGTTTATAAAAAAATATTTTAATTTAAATAATTACATGCAAACATTTTTATACATTTAAATATTAATATTCTAATAAATTTTGAATATAACTTAAAATAATAAAATCATATCACTTAAACAGATTTCCACAGTGTATCCTATTAAAATGTATATTAAACAGGTTCGAACGACTCAAGATGTCCAAAACCAACATTGCCACCAACCACTCCAGCACCAGTTTGCTACCCAGGGTCAACTGATCCAAGATGTCCAAAACCATCACCTCCTCCAACTTACTACCCTTCACCTTCAACACCAGCGCCACCAGTATGCTATCCGGGTTCCAACGACTCAAGATGTCCAAAACCCTCACCTCCTCCAACTTACTACCCTTCACCATCTACACCGGCACCACCAGTATGCTATCCAGGTTCAACTGACTCAAGATGTCCAAAACCAACATTGCCACCAACCACTCCAGCACCAGTTTGTTACCCAGGATCAAATGATCCAAGATGTCCAAAACCATCACCTCCACCAACTTACTACCCTTCTCCATCTACACCAGCACCACCAGTATGCTATCCAGGTTCAACCGACTCAAGATGTCCAAAACCAACATTGCCACCAACCCCAACTCCAGCACCAGTTTGCTACCCAGGTCAACTGATCCAAGATGTCCAAAACCATCACCTCCTCCAACTTACTACCCTTCACCATCTACACCGGCACCACCAGTATGCTATCCAGGTTCCAACGACTCAAGATGTCCAAAACCAACATTGCCACCAACCACTCCAGCACCAGTTTGCTACCCAGGGTCAACTGATCCAAGATGTCCAAAACCATCACTCCCCACTTACTACCCTTCACCATCTACACCGGCACCACCAGTATGCTATCCAGGTTCGAGCGACTCAAGATGTCCAAAACCAACACCTCCTCCAACTTACTACCCTTCACCATCTACACCGGCACCACCAGTATGCTATCCAGGTTCGACCGACTCAAGATGTCCAAAACCAACATTGCCACCAACCACTCCAGCACCGGTTTGCTACCCAGGGTCAACTGATCCAAGATGTCCAAAACCATCACCTCCTCCAACTTACTACCCTTCACCATCTACACCAGCACCACCAGTATGCTATCCAGGTTCAACCGACTCGAGATGTCCAAAACCTTCACCTCCACCAACTTACTACCCTTCACCATCTACACCAGCACCACCAGTATGCTATCCAGGTTCAACTGACTCAAGATGTCCAAAACCTACATTGCCACCAACCACTCCAGCACCGATTTGCTACCCAGGGTCAACTGATTCAAGGTGCCCAAAACCCTCACCGCCTCCAACTTATTACCCTTCACCATCTACACCAGCACCACCAGTATGCTATCCAGGTACGAGCGACTCATTTATTAAAAAGATTATATTTTAAACCTTAATAAATAATTAATACCTTTAAATTTGCAATTTAATATGATATATTTTGAATATAAGATATTTATGATAAAAATACTTTTAAATCTGTATGGAAATTTACAATTTACAACCTGTTGTCATCAATTTTATCTCTAAAATGAATTTTTTCAACTAATCATAAAGATATTGGAATTGTATGCTTTTTATTTAGTATTTGATTAGGTATATTGGATCATCTATTAGAATTCTAATCTTTAAGAAAATTTAATTCTATTATTAGCAAAAATCATTTATATAATGTAGTTTTTACAATTCACGTTTTTATTATAATTTATATATACTACTTAATTTAACTGCTAATACTAATAATGAATAAAATTCAAATTAAAAAGTTTTAAAAAAGAAGAAGCTGCTAACTATCTTTTAAAGCATTTAAATGTTTAATGTGTAATTTATTTATTACTTTGCTCTAAAACATAATAAATTCAATATCAAAATATTTTTTATTTATAAAAAATGTTTAAAATTTATTTATATTATAACTAAAAACAAGCAAATTAATTAAAAATATTTAAAAAAATTATTTTACTTTTTTATCTTTAATATATTGCTCTTTAATTAAGCTATTTAAATTTAAGAAAAACAATAAAATATAAAATTTATAACTATTAAAAATATATTCTATCGAAATCCAATTATTCTCTTAAAAAAAACTAAACCTCTATTTAAATTTAATCCAAAAATCAAATTAAATTTAACACATTATATAGATACTTATTTATTAACCACATCTTGACTTAACGTAAATTATAATTATAAATAAAAAAAAATACACTTTTAAATATATTCACGACAGTGGTATATGTATTATTTAGAATAAGTAAAATTAATCGTGGACTATCAATTAAAAACAGGTTCCTCTAATAAGACTAAAAAACCACCAAATTTTTTAAATTTAAAGAACGTAATTGTTAATTTGTTTGTAAATTAATTTAAATTTGTTATAATATGGTATCCAATCTTAGTTTTAAATAAAATTTAATAGAATGAAATAATTACAATAATAATTCTTAATTGAATTTTACTTTATTAAATAAAAAATAATTACAAATCATACTTATCACTAATAAACAACCTAATTTATTTGTATATCTTGTTTAACCGCAACGGCAGTACATATTTAGTTTATACATAAATTAATAATTGAATCTGAATTTCTTTGATATTTAATACTGAGTACTATTAAAATCCTTAAAGAACTTAATAACAATCAAAGAATGTCTTGTTTTTTCTTAATTAAATACAATTATATAATTAAATAATAATAATATTTTATTACATAAAAATAATTAAATAATTAAAAAATGAAATAAATAATAATATAAAAAATAACCTAACCAATTATGATGAAAAATCGAAAAAAAATTTTGATTTTAACGAATTTGAAAAATTTTAATCAATTTTATTTTTTAAAAAAAGTAAAAATACAATTTATCAACACATTTTTTATTAATGGACATTTCTAACAAATTGAAATAAAGTTTACAAAAAAATATTTTAATTTAAATAATTACATGCAAACATTTTTATACATTTAAATATTAATATTCTAACAAATTTTGAATATAACTTAAAATAATAAAACCATATCACTTAAACAGATTTCCACAGTGTATCCTATTAAAATGTATATTAAACAGGTTCGAACGACTCAAGATGTCCAAAACCAACATTGCCACCAACCACTCCAGCACCAGTTTGCTACCCAGGGTCAACTGATCCAAGATGTCCAAAACCATCACCTCCTCCAACTTACTACCCTTCACCTTCAACACCAGCGCCACCAGTATGCTATCCGGGTTCCAACGACTCAAGATGTCCAAAACCCTCACCTCCTCCAACTTACTACCCTTCACCATCTACACCGGCACCACCAGTATGCTATCCAGGTTCAACTGACTCAAGATGTCCAAAACCAACATTGCCACCAACCACTCCAGCACCAGTTTGCTACCCAGGATCAACTGATCCAAGATGTCCAAAACCATCACCTCCACCAACTTACTACCCTTCTCCATCTACACCAGCACCACCAGTTTGTTACCCAGGGTCAACTGATTCAAGATGTCCAAAACCCTCACCTCCTCCAACTTACTACCCTTCACCATCTACACCAGCACCACCAGTATGCTATCCAGGTTCAACTGACTCAAGATGTCCAAAACCAACATTGCCACCAACCACTCCAGCACCAGTTTGCTACCCAGGGTCAACTGATCCAAGATGTCCAAAACCATCACCTCCTCCAACTTACTACCCTTCATCATCTACACCAGCACCACCAGTATGCTATCCGGGTTCCAACGACTCAAGATGTCCAAAACCAACATTGCCACCAACCACTCCAGCACCAGTTTGCTACCCAGGGTCAACTGATCCAAGATGTCCAAAACCATCACCTCCACCAACTTACTACCCTTCACCATCTACACCGGCACCACCAGTATGCTATCCAGGTTCAACCGACTCAAGATGTCCAAAACCAACACTGCCACCAACCACTCCAGCACCAGTTTGCTACCCAGGATCAAATGATCCAAGATGTCCAAAACCATCACCTCCACCAACTTACTACCCTTCATCATCTACACCAGCACCACCAGTATGCTATCCGGGTTCCAACGACTCAAGATGTCCAAAACCAACATTGCCACCAACCACTCCAGCACCAGTTTGCTACCCAGGGTCAACTGATCCAAGATGTCCAAAACCATCACCTCCACCAACTTACTACCCTTCACCATCTACACCGGCACCACCAGTATGCTATCCAGGTTCAACCGACTCAAGATGTCCAAAACCAACACTGCCACCAACCACTCCAGCACCAGTTTGCTACCCAGGATCAAATGATCCAAGATGTCCAAAACCATCACCTCCACCAACTTACTACCCTTCATCATCTACACCAGCACCACCTGTATGCTATCCAGGTAACAAATTTACTATTAAATCCAATTTCTTTCTAATTTTCATTTAAAATCCAAAAATAAAATTTCAAAGAATTATCAATATAAATCGAGTTATCAATTTCGGATGATTAATTCGTTCATTTCATGCTAATAGAGCATCAATATTCTTTATTATAATTTATATTCATATAAGACGATGAATTAATATAAATTATTAAATATACTCTAGACAGCAACATGTGAATTATTTAAAATAAGTAAAATTAATCGTGGACTATCAATTAAAAAACAGGTTCCACTAATAAGACTAAAATACCACCAAATTTTTAAATTAAAAGGACGTAACTATTAGTTTTGTAGTAAGTGAATTTAAATTTTTTATAATAGGGTATCCATTCCTAGTTTTAAATAAAATTTAATAGAATGAAATAATTACAATAGTAATTCTTAATTCAATTTTACTTTATTAAAAAAAAATTAATTATAAATCATACTTAATACTCATAAAAAAACTATTTTATTTGTATATTATGTTTAACCCTAAAAGCTGTTACATATTTAGTTTATACTTAAATTAATAATTAGATCTAAATTTCTTTTATATTTAATATTAAATACTGAATACTATGAAAATCCTTTATGAACTTATTAACAATCAAAAAATGTCATGTATTATTTTCTTAATTAAATAAAATGATAATAATATGGTTTAATATTATTAAAATACATAATTAATTAAATAATAACAATATATTATTTTATATAAATATATAATATAATTATTAGATTAAATTTTAAAACTAAGTTTATTCATTCTATCCTATTAAAATTAAAATTAAACATTAAAACTCGATTAAATAAAAGTAAATTTTTAAAATTTCAAAATAAAAATCTTACACAAATATTATGTAATCATATCAAAAAATTTCTAAAAAAATTACCTTAATTAATTAATAATGATAAAAATCGAATCAAAAGTTTTCATTTTAACACATTTCAAAATATTAAACTATACAAATTTTAATAATTTTAATCAGCTTTCTGTTTTAAAAAAAGTAAAAATACAATTTTTCAGCATATTTTTTTATTAATGGATATTTTTAACAAACTAAAATAAAATTTACAATAAAAAGTATACTTATTTAAATAATTACATGCAACTATTTTTATACATTAAAATATTAATGCTCTATAAATTCTGAATACAACTTTAAATAAAAAAATTATTTCACCTAACCAGATTTATATATTTTATCCTATTTAAATTTAAATTCAACAGGTTCGAACGACCCAAGATGTCCAAAACCAACATTGCCACCAACCACTCCAGCACCAGTTTGTTACCCAGGGTCAACTGATCCAAGATGTCCAAAACCATCACCTCCTCCAACTTACTACCCTTCATCATCTACACCAGCCCCACCAGTATGTTATCCAGGATCAACTGATCCAAGATGTCCACAAATTCAACTTATTCAAACACCTTTTGTTTGTGTATGTAATAATTCAACCCCTAAACCTATCCCACCACCTATATGTTATCCCGGTTCCACTGATCCTCGCTGTCCACAATTTCCTTCTTCAACTCAATATCCACCTACGTACTTACCTCCTTTAGAACCAACAAATGAACAAGGAAATAATAAATTCATACAGGAATTTACTACACAGTATCCGTCATATATATCTACAGACGATAGTTTTGGTGGTCAGCAACAATTGGATCTGTTTAATAAAGGTAAAACAATCATTGCTTTCCCTTAGATTATTCTTCATAATTTATTAATGAATCCAAACAATATTTTATTATAGTTGTATATTATGTGTATCTGTTTATTTATAGTTCATACCTTTTTTGGTTTGTTTACAGCTTTAAATGGTTTTAATATACAGAGGAGAGATGTAGAGTCTGGTATTCGACATTTAAAATCAGAGTTGAAAAATGAAATTGGTAACGAAAATTTGGATGCATTAGACAGCTTAGGAGATGATGTGTTACGTGAACTACAAAATGAACAGGAATCTCAAAAGAAACGTTAAACTTAATATTGTTAATTTAAAATTATTGCTTTGTAATGACATTTTGATTTTTAAATTAGCCTATTCAAATGTATGACTTATTTAAATTGCTCAAGTGTTTTTGTATTAAATATTGTTACCGATCATCGTTACCACTATATAATAATGTTCAATGTGTTAACTTCATATACTTTGTATACATGTTTTTTATGTTTTTTTATTAAATATTTTTTGATAAAAAAATACCGATAATTTATTTATTTTTGTTTTATCCATTAATAAAGTATTGTAGTTATTTCATTAATTTGATGCCAATATAATCCTTTATTATTACGCTTTTGGATTCGTTCATAAATTCATTACATTTTAATCAAATTCATATATTATGTTGTTTTCTCTGGGTTTTTTTGTTTCATAATTTTTGGTTTTAGTTATCATAAAATATTATTATATATTAAGTATTTACCAATTTTTTCAAATTAATGGTAATTCATAATCCTTGGGTTCACTAGTAAACGATCACAGATTTTCGGGTTTAATTAAATTATTTTTAATAACCACACTATGTTAAACCGTCAGTGGTATCACTAAATATACCATAATTCCGTCCACTAGCACAAACTTCTGCAGCGGTGACAGCGATGAAAACGTTACCGTGGTAACCAAAATCTGAACGATTGGACCACGAGAGCGGCGACGGCGCTGGTGGCGGCGTACACTATTTGGTACAAGTCCCCAGTACCGAATGAATACACCGGCTCGAAACAACCGCCTGCCGAAGTTAAAGTTTATTCCACCGTGTAAAGTGCGTTCACTAATACAACGTAATTTTCAAACGCAGGTCTATCCGCGTAAAAAGGACGTTGTGTCAAAAACAGAATGTGCATATTTTTAGGTAATTTATGTTTTTAATTTGTCAAACTATTTTGGACTAAGAGAAAAAAAAGAAAGAAAATAATGTCCGCATTCGCCAACGTGAGTTATTTTTTAATTACACGCCTAAACAATAGTAATTAGCAATCTTTTAATTCAAGAAATAAATAATTCATATATTTTTTACTAACGGTACTCAATATTTTATAATAATAAAATATAAAATCACACGTTCAAACACATAATATATTAATATAATATAAAAATATTTCTTAAGAATTTTGAGGGACTTATATTTTTTATGCATTGTATTATTTAGTTGGTATTGTAATAATAATTTTGAATGCCTCTTTAATATATTTATTTTTATTTTGTTTGTTTATAACCATTAAATACAGGTGTTGTATAATTATTAGTATTTGTCGACTAGAACAAAATATTGAAATAAACGACAACAGTAAAAAATAATTTAACACTTTCGGTTTTCTTATGTAATTGTGATAACAGATAGATAACATTTTTTATTTTTTATATAAGTAAAAAGTTTTTGATTAGAAATGTTTGGCTATTTAAGACTGTGTGTAACAAATTGTTGATATTTGTGGCAATAATAAACTAGAACATATGAAAAGTACGTCGTGTAAATATTTTAATATGGAATAGGTTAGAATTGAAGTTAATTATGTATGATGTATATAAAGGTTGTAAAAAAAGGTTAATACAAAAAGCATTTAAATAGCTATTTTCAATTATTAAAATTGTAACTATCAATTTATCCAAGAATGTATAGAATTTTTTTTTAACTTATCCTCCTATCTCGTTGATCGATCCGATACGGCAAGTTTAAATATAACGGTATTTTGCTGATTATAACCACAAATGCTACAGATAAATGTGGCTGTCAAAACTTCATTATAACATTAAGCTGGAAAATTAGTTTGAGATAAATCGCTAAATTTGGGATTCAAAAATGTGGTTGTGTGGAGTTCCAAAGTTTGAAATGTAGTGTTTAGTAATTTCAACACGTTTCACCACCGTTGTTGAACTATTCGTAAGACAAGTCGCGTCCAGCTGCAGCAGTAGCTAAGAGGACCTTACCGTCGCCGCTAACAAATGAATCCATTCAAGAAAAACACAATTATAATTTCTCAAAGGATGTGCATAGGCACACATTTTAGATTTAACAAAATAATCCACGCACGTGCATAACCTTAACAAACCGTGGTTGTGTCGTACGTGCTCAAAACCGTCCTCAGACCGGGGAAATGTTCAAAAGGGCCACCTGTGGGGTTGTTAACGAAATAAATGTGAAATTGAAAGTAGAAAGGAATTGCCAATAAGACAGAAACTAGCAAGACCCAGACCACGTAAACACTGCTGATACAATACTCAGCCGACTGGTATCTAATGTATCATCAAAGGAAAATACTCAACGGGTATCTAATATATTATAATTGTTTTGAATATTTTTAATGTGCATTTTTGTTATCTGATAATATCGCAATATTGTTCCTCAGTGGTGTCGTTTCAGTATTAACTATGGTAAGGCCAATATTGTTCTAATATGAAAGTCCAAAAAAATTAATTTAACTAGGTATTCACGAAGCCGATCGCTTTGCTCGCTAAGTTAATTAATTCGTTCATGATAAGTAACTTTGTACCTATGTCCTATATATAACTATTTACTTTTACATAATAATGCATTGTGTATCTACTTCGAAGAAATTTTAAATTACTAGTTTTAGATATACTTTAATGAAAAAAGTTTCTTGCAAAAACAAAAACAAAAATGGCAGGTCTGATTAGTATAAAAAGTAACTTCATATCAGCTGATAATAGATTATTTATCCATAAATAAATACACTAAACCCTCCAGAAGTAATATCTAATGCCATCGGTGATCCTGATATCGATATTGATTAGTCCGTGTTGATTATGGTCTGCTTTGTATAAAAAAAGTATATTTATTAAATATTTTGTTGTATTGTACAAATACATGGATATTTTTTGTTTTCTTGGAGTTAAAACACAAATATAACTATTTAGTATGAACAGCATAAGTATTATGCAATCGGCTTCATTTACTATTATACTTTTTTTTTTATTCGACTGTTTTGCATACATTTGATTTACCTATATGTATATTGAATGGATTACGTTATTTTATGAACTATAAAATCCTTAAACAATTATTATTGATCTACGCGTTACTCGATAGAAACAAATGAAAATATGGTTATACCTATATATTACACTTATGTCTGTATTGTCGTGACCCATTTAATAATTGTATAGAGATGGTTTGAAGTAGCGCAAATCAGAAACTTTAAATCAACGTAAAATATTGATAACCTCCAACTATCTACATTATTCAGCACGGCGATTCGTGATCGCGCGTAAGTAGCTATCACAGCTAATATAAGTAGTGATGGGCATTATCGAATATTTAGAACTATCGAATAGTATTCGATAGTAAACGTAAACTATCGAACATTTTATTCGAATATTAATTTATATGACTGAATAGTTTTTTACACGAAAACTATTCGAATAGACCGAATAAAAACTATATCTTATATTCTTATTGTATTATAAGAAACGTACTTATCGTCAGAGGCCCACTATTGTTCGATATACGTTGGGGCCTGGGTCCATGCCGCGGGCCCCCATAGTCCGGTCCTGATAAAATGTTCTAACAAAGAGTCACATACTTACATTATAATTGTCAAATTGTATTTTGTAAACAGCTGCACAGGTTTCTGAAAAATTAGATACCTTTGTCATTAGTTGTAATCTTAAACACCGCCGTTTGATGGTATTTTAGTAATTTACAATTTGGATTAGTTATAATTAATATACTTAATATAGGTACCCTGTTTATTGGAAATTATTTAGAATTTAAATATTGTTGACGGTTGTCATCGTTCATTGTTATCAAATATCAATTAACAATTATTAAATAAATATTCGATTGATTAATATTTAATTGAATAAAATTTGAAATTATGGTGTAATATTCGAATATTCGAATGAATAAATTCGAAACAACTAGTTTAGTGAATAAATCGGAACTATCAAATAATTGAACTATTTGGATAATTTCGAATTATTCGAATAATTCGGACTATTGAAGAAATGAAACACTATCGAATAATTCGAATGTGCCCGACTATCGAATAATTCAATAGTTCTATTCGATAGTGCCCATCACTACTTATAAGTACTTAATTTCAGTCGTTCCTATAGTTACTATATTATATGAGGAATATTATGCATTAATGATTCGATAAACCTGTGGCGGTGGTGTCAGTGGTTTTAGCGGTGGTAGCGGTGGTGTTGGTGGTGGTGGTGATGGTGTCGGTGGTGGTGGTTTTTTATTGACGCCGAGAGGCTGACAAGTAACATGCATCTAAGATTTTCTTGAGGATACCTAATACCTATACCCTTGACAGGATTAATTTTTCATCAGGTCATTGATTTATCATAAACAATTATTAATGAATAAAATATTATACCGGTACACTCTATCCGTTGCTCAACATGACTAGGGTTCTATTCTAACCTGTAGGGTTCTAAACGACGCTTTTATATTTTGTGAGGGCACTTTAAGTAAATTACTATATAGACATATAGTATACGAATATTTGCGTGAAAATAGTGGCAGAGAGGTAGGTAAGTATAGCTGATAAAATTTGAATTCCCAACTTGAGGCATTGATGATGGATGTAAAATAATTAATAAAAAATCGGTAGTAAAAACTCAGTAAAGAGATTAACATTTAAAAAATCAAGTTATTAATAAAAATATCGACCATTCGTTGTAATAGTCTCGTTGTGTTTTCATTGAAAAACGTGCGAATATGTGTGAATAAATATCAATGATACATTTTTTTGTTTTAATTAACAGTATATGAACTATAAAAAAAAAATAGTAATTAAACTAGAAGAAAAGTATTTAAATATAGATATTATATTGAATGCAAAAACTCTTTCGGTTGGCACCTATATTATTAGGTAAACTTAATCAAAAAAGGTTTCTAAGTTCTGTGAATAAATATTGACTTTACAATGATATATATATATTTTTTTACATATTTTTCTGTGAACATTTTTTCCTTCAGGATAAAACGCTCAAAGAGCCACTGTTCTCGTAGCAACTTTATGAATCTGGATATTTTATAGTCTAAATTATAATACCTACCAACTACCTACTTTGAAGAAGTTATTTTTCGATTTTCTCTGTTGTAGTTCTCCTAATGTAAAGAATATAACATAAACTAAGTGTATAATTTTTAAAAAGATTTAAGAAAACTACAAAATATCTACAAGCGTGGGCTTAATAAATAGTTCCGCTGAGAATAGTTTTTTTTCGAATGTTCCTTAATGAATCTCGTTCAATTTTTTTTTTCATTATAAAATTTGTGTTTGGATTTAGTGTATAAGTATAATATCAAACAAATGTGCATGTATAAATATTATTTAAAATTTAATTATCAGACAGACAAAGTTATGTAATTATAATTAAAATATAATTAAAAACATTATTTACAATACATAAAATTATAAATGTAAATTCGAATGGAATAGTATGTATATAATTGAATTCCAAATGAAAACAATTGAAACCATCATTATATTATGATATAATTTATATTGATATTAAATTAAATTATATTTCATTCCAATATGTGCCAATGAAACCTAAACCATAATTAATTAATGTTGACAAAAGATTTTCTTATTTGATCCACAATTGTTAGAAAAATATTATATTACAGCAATAATCAACCACATTTTCCAATTTTTGTGATGAAACTGTTTGCGTATTATGAAATATAAAAATAAACTATTTAATGTGGTGGTGTGATTATAAATTTAAATAATACCACTATTTCTAGATCAACCAGACCGTTATCACTCAGATTTCAAAGACAAAAAAATAAACCGCAAACTAGTTAATTTTTTTTTTTAATTCCAAAACGTGACGTACAGTATATTTTTGTTTTATCAAAATGTGTATCAAAATAAATATCTTAGATTAGCGAAATGATATAAAGAAATATATAGACACATGGCATTTAAATTGTTATCGTTTCTTCGTTGGGCAGTGGCATAATGTTATATAATCGAATGCTGTCATGTTTAAAGGGTTATGTGCGGTGAAGTGGAGTGGAGGTGGGAGATGAAAATTAATTTCAAAATACCAAAAAGCTCTACAGCGGTCCTACATGACCGAACATTATCAGGTTTTTTTTGCCTAGAGGGACTGTACCTGCTCTTTCGCGGCACAATCGATAATAAGAAATAACTAGCAATAATTAATAATTAATGATGCATATAGGAAACCATTTCTCTCCGACGATTGTAAGAGATAGTCGTATGGCAGCCCGGTTTTATTATTGCAACGATTAAAATAAATATTTTTAATATATCCGGGTGGAAGGAATTAGTTTTGGGTATCGCTGGGCCTAAACGACTCAAAAGTTTAAGTAATTTTCAATTATTTTTCATAACAAGATACTTTTTTTTAAGCAGATGTCTAACTTGTGAGTTAATTTTTTCATGACATTTTGCGATTACTAATCAGTTAATTAATTTCATAGTCATGTTAAGTTAATTTTTTTACTAATATACCATAGATAAAAGGTATACAATAATATAATGTATTTAATTTTGTATAAATTATTGTTTTTATAGAAACATAACTTACGATTGAACAGAAGTAATATAAGTCTAAATAATACGTAATCAATGGTATTATAATATAATATAATATTATATTATGCAGTATTGCGAACAGTAAAATATATTAAACTGTAGACTTTCGTAATGTCAAATACATTATTCCTGGATTTAAATAGGGATTAAAATAACGTAGCTAGGTACTAGGTATATAAGATATAACTATACAAGTATACAACTATATAAATGATTTCCATAGATAATTACAGTCTCACCCATTCAAATTTAAAATTGCACAACAACAGCAGCACTATCAGATAACACAGCTCGACGTATAAAGAGACGTCGGTGCCATGATCCCTTACAAATTACCTAACTAATCAAAAATTATTCTTTATCATTTTAGTTGATAAGCTTCTCTCTTTCTGTTCTTTTTCTGCGAATTAGTCGTATATTATGTATTATGTTTACTATATACATTTCTATTTTTGTGTATAGTATTATATTATGCTTTTATCGAATTTGTTTGTCGTGATTACTGATTTGGAATATTCAGTTTAAAAAAAAATGTAATTATTCATTTTAAACCAAATTAATTGGTAATTTTTTTTTTCATGTATGACTTGTAAATTTAACACTGCACCACCGTGTTAAAAACCAACTTTTTAGTTTAAACTTAACTTTTATGTTCTATTATATTAACGAGTTAAAAAATATATTTTGTCCAGGCTTTGGGCAACTGACAGGATCGATTCCAACCTTTAAACGATATACTTTTTTTCCTAATCATGTTTTAAATACATATAGGTGCATTGTTATATTGCATACATGCATAATATATATATATATAGTATGTATAAAGAAAAACAAAAGTAGCACAGTTGAAATTCCGAACATTAGTGTGGGTTAGTTCTGAATGGTTGATATCTGCAAGCGCCCATACCGTTTCATCATTATTTCGGCTAACGATTTTTTTCACCCTATGAACGGCGAAAAGTTTATTCGATTAATTCACCTTCTTCGTTCCAGTCTTACTTTTTGTTGAGGGAAGAGTAAGAAGATGGCTGATAAATAATGAATTACATGTATACGAACACTCCAATATAATCATAAAACTCCCTATAGCGATCTGAGTCAATACTGAATTTGCACATATGCTATGATGTGATCAGGAATGTTTAAGTTTCTATTTTTTTGGAAGTAAAATATTTTTCTCATCATGTCACTATGACCATAAATCGTAATTAGTATTTTGGTGCACAGACGATATATAGTCAGTAATAACTACGTATATACACAGTTTTTTAAAAGAATTTTATAAAAAACAAAAAAATACTCATCAGTTTTTTCTGCTTATGTTTTACTCTGTTTCATGCAAAAGACAGTGTTATACTCAGGGATGGGCAGTAATTGAAATAAATTTTGTATTATCTAATTTGCATTTAAAATACTTTGTGACCGAGTATTTTGTTTACTAGATTTACATAGGTATATTTTTGCTATTTGAAATACATTTTGCAAATACAAAATACATTTTTTTGTCACTGGAATATTACTTAAAATAAATCATAAAATAAATTGTATCAATGTTGTTCTATTTGTCTGATGACTGCAGGTTAGCAAATAATCAACTTTAAAATAAAAAATAAATATTTATCTAGGTAATGATAGTTTCATGTGAGCCGTATGAGGTAAGAAAATGTTTAGCAAATATAACACAAGCTTAGGCACATCAGCTTTGGTAGAGCGGTTATTTAAATTTTCTGGATCAACCTCATTTTTTTTAACAATTTAAAATTATTTATTATCTGAATATTATTGCAACAACATTTTTAATATATATAAATATATTAGTAAAAAAATTTTAAATACGTATTTTGCATTTTTTAATTCAAACACTCAGTAACCATGTATTTTTTATTTCAAAATTAAAATCCTTAAAGTTATGTACTATAGCTATAATAAACTATTAGATATGTTACCCCTGGACTTGTATTATAGTTTGAAAATTGTATTTTAAGAAAAATCATTCCAACATTGTATTTAGAAAACGGCCATCACATTTTAAGAAATTGCAAAAAATTGATATTATGATTTATTATTTTTTAAGTACCTAGTTATAGGTAATTGTAACCGAATCCAATATGACTATAATATGAGTTGAATCTTTAAATCTATTGATACCATAAAATGTATCATATATACAAATACAGTGTACCATAATGTATAAAATAATCTCAATAATTTTTCTATTTAAATTGCTATCAAAGTTTAAGAAAAGAATGTCCGTCGAAATGTTTCAAAATTCTTATGGTTATAGGTAGTATTTAACCGTAATTGCAGCATTACACAATCATTTATCTTAATTATTTCTGTGACATAATCTATAACCTTAAATATAGTTAGGTAATTAAAAGGGTAACAGCTTCAACAGTAATTAATTGATTGTCATTTGAACAACGAGTAAAAAAAAGTTTAAACGAATATAATTTCAGACGGTAATACCTAACAATAACTTATTTTATATGGAGTGATTAATAATCATGAATCAAACATAATGCGATAATATCATTAATACGTCTTAATAATAATATACTCATGTGGCATTACATCACGATTATTTTGATATTATGTATATCATTGTTTGCATACACTGTACCATAGGTATACATATATTTGTATAGGTATTTTTAATTCACGAGGATTTCGTCGATGTGGGTCGTTCGGGTTAGGTGCTCGGGCGAGGGTGACTCTACAGCGGCGCAATATGGATAGCTGTGCTGTGTAGAAAACACTGTATTATGTATAATATTATATTATAAAACGGTGTTT
Organism: Sitobion miscanthi; assembly: GCA_008086715.1. NCBI lineage: Eukaryota > Metazoa > Arthropoda > Insecta > Hemiptera > Aphididae > Sitobion > Sitobion miscanthi. The sequence goes on from CM017797.1 coordinate 8,861,197, forward strand.
ACACGTGACGTGCACCGGCTCCGGACTACGACGGTTGAACGAAAACGCGATACAACGAGATTAGTTTTACTATATATATATAAATGACGGGGACGGGTCGTGGAGTAGAGAATTCGATTAATCCCGTCATACACACACACACACTGCAGATATATAAGTATACGTATGTACATTGTACAGCTATATTTAGCGTAGAAGTAATATGTTTTGTGTGTGGGAGGGCGGGCGGACATCGGACTTAATTGGTTCCGATCAATTGGATAGGCGCAGTAGGAATACGCACGTGTACATTATGCATGTATATTTTATTTGATATATTATTATAAACCTATCGTCGCGCCGGACGATTTAAAAAAAATCCACTTCATCGTTCGGAAAGCCGTGTTGATATACGTCGTATACAATGTATATTGTATACATGGACGAGATTTTGTGTGTATCTATCATGACGCTGACCTTGTAATTATAATAATGTGTAACTTTGTATTTCTCGTCACTCTGTTCAGAATATATACGACCGTAGTTAAATATCGTACAGTAGTTTCCTACTGACGTGGACATTTAAAACTATAAAGTTATTGATCATTTTGCTCATTATATTATTATTGTTTATCCCGCTCGTAGGTATGAGTACATTCATCTTTCAAAATAAAAACTATTAGTCCATTATAATGTATATAATATTATGTACAGTAATATACGCAATACAATTATATAATATGAAAGCTATAGTTTAACGTTAGTTTCGATCATTTGGAATTAATCCAATAATACTGTAATATACCTACTATTATATGGGTATACTAATTTTCAGTTTTTATACATAGATACATTAGTGTAATTTATCACATAGTTTTAAAGTGTAGACGGTTCGTATAATATTATCTGTTTTTTTAATATCCGATTTTAATTAAAATTTAATATTACTTAACCCTTTTTAAATCCCGTTACAGTTAAATGATAATGAAAAAAAAAAGCTGAAAATTAAAAACGAAATTCTTTTAAATTAATTTACGACTAAACGAAAACATATTTAATATATTCATAATTCCAATTTTTATCTATTCTAATTTTTTTTTCATTTAATGTATCCAAACGTCGAGAACATTGGTTTCTGTTATCATATAGTACATTATCCTACCCTAGTTTTTAGAACATTTAATATAATGCCATAATATCATATGTTGAACGGCGTATCGTGTAGGCAATATAGGTACATTTTTATATTTAACAATTAATATTGATTTGACTTCATTATTTATTTTGTGGTATTTTCTATAATACGCCGATGTAGTTTTACTTACAATTTTTATTACTATAATTATTTAGTTAAACAATTATTGTTTTAATTTTATTATAATTTTTTTTACTTTTAAGACCTAGAAATGTATAGTATTACGTAAACATATTTTAATATACTATCATAACTATAGCACGAAAACTTGCACGTAATGTTTTAATTTATCTCAATTTTGTTTTAGAAAAATTTCAAATAGATTATAACGAACAAAATTGGTTTTTTGGAAGTTTTAAGGACAACTAATCGACATTATTAAGAAAAGACAGTACGATTAAGTAACTTTCAGTTAAACCAAAGAATTCAGCATACATTTTAAAATAAATTATTTCTTAAAAATGATAATAGTATTGACAAGTCAAGTATCATACGGCTACAGACATTATAATTTAGATTTTAATTTAATAGTAAATACTAATTTTAAAGGATTAGTATATATAATATTACCGAAGTTATATCTTAAAAATAATCTAATTACAATTTTACATAAATGACACGACGACGATTAATAATGCTGTTTATCATATTATATTATATCATGCATATCAGTATATCACTTTTTGGTACTTTTTGTTGGCTCGAGATAACCCATATCGTATAGTCGTGATAGATTTAATGAAACTTACACAATATGACTGTTGTGGTTATACTTTTATTTTTATTTTTGTTATTCGTAAACGCACTAACGTTATTCAATTTTAATGAAATCTTTGGGTTTATTTTTCTTTATTCGGCGTTTTATGAAGTTAATTATATTATATTTTATAGACAATACAATTACGTGCGTTTGTTTTTTACAAGCTGAGCGCTTCAGGGAACGCGATACGATTTAAATGCCGTTTGGCATAAAAAATGAACTGTAGATTAATGGTCGCGACTTGAGAGCATTTTATTGTCGAGAGGAAAATTAATAATCGTCAACAAGTATCGCGAAGAATAACTTCATCCTTTTTCACGTTTAACCTTTTGGGAGTATTAAACAAAATATATTTCATACTTTAATAAACAGCAAAACAAATTCCTTCCACTATAATATTATCTCGTTGTTATTATTATATGCTGTGTTCTGGGTCTAAAATTCAATATTTAATATTAAATATGTACAAGAACGATAAGGTGTGTAAGCTTAACTTGTATTTTATACCTAATGTAAATATATATATTATGATGCGTGTATAAATATTATACACCTATATACATAGAATGCCATAATATATTTAAAGATGCGTATTATGCGCGTATATGCATGCACATAGGTATTAAATATATTTTTGTTTTTAATACCACTTATATTGTGTAATAAGTGTATAATATTGTATTTTATTTTTAGTATTGTTTTCCGAGATATATAAAAATAAATAATATTCATATACATCACCAAAATATTATCTGAAGGTACATTAATAATGAATAGTTTCTAGTGAAACATAATATTATAATATGCACATATAATTATATAAATACATAATATTGTTATCTAGTATTTAGTATATAATATAGTATATAGAAACCACTGTTAATGAAAATTATCTAGAAAATGGTAAAATGCATTTACCATGAATACGGATAAAGTATTATCAAGTACGTACATTGTAATGTATTATTATTACGTATTATACATGATACATAATAAATTATATTAAATTTGAAAACTAAACTGGTTATTACATTTTTCTTGGAAATATATTCCTGTATGTAACAGGAAGACTTGAAAAATTAAATAACTTTGATTTTAATCAATATTTTTTTTATTTTTGAATAATTTATTAACTTGTGTGTGACACGTATAATATACATTTTTATTTTTTAATACTGAAAATATCCAATTTGTAAATCTGATTTTTAGGAAAATATTGATTGTAAAAACGTTTAAGTCGAGTGGTTTAATTTTTATGATTTTTAAAATGGAAAATATTTATGAAGTGAGACTTGTTAATTAAAAAATTATTTAGATTTTAACAAGTAGGTACCTATTTAGGAATTCTCATAGAATATTTAAAAAAGTTTGGACTTTTTAAATTTTAAATTTTTTTTACGACTGTGTCAACTTTACTTAATAGAAATAATAAAATTTAAAAACACTGTAAAAAAAACTAAATTACTTAAATAAATAGTTTAACAGCCAAAATTTTTCTAAAAATCAGATTTACAAAATGGTTTTATTGAATTTTTCAAAAAAAATTTAAATCAGATTATAATTATTTTAATTTTTAGTATTTAAAAATAAAAAATTGTATACTTTATTTTTAGTTCAAGCGTCTGTAAAATATATTTAAAAAATATATTGATTAGAACAAAAGTTATTTAATTTTTCAGGTGTTACACTCTGTGTCACGATGGTATATATTTTTCCTTTTTTTTGGTACACATTATTATGTACGGACACTTGTGATTAGTTAATGAACATTATAACATTATAACTGTTATAAACTTTTATCGTAAAAAACGACGCTAAAATTAATTCAATTTTAATAGAAATTAGAAACATGTGGTGCAATGTTTAAAACGTAATTTTTTTGATAAATATTCGTTAATTAATTTAAAGCATACAAAAACACTGTAAAATTCCATCAGTTATGTATTGTCAAAAACATAGAATGTTATTATTTTATCTTTATAATGTGCTTTAAGTAATAAGGGCGTAAATAATATCGGATGGACATATTTTTACTGGATATATTGAATATGAAAATATAAAAGCAAATGATTCTAGACAAATATTTAAAAAGTATTTCGGGACATTCGGCATTGAATATAATATTATAACTGTAGAACGTTATTTTAACATTGAAAGAAGATAACGATGCAGTCTATGCATATTTAAAATTTTTTTAAATTTAATTTTCAGACCACCTAAACAACTAACAGTAATTATTTTTCCCACAATCTCACTTAACGGTGAACTGCGAAGTGTTGAAACTTACCATATAGATACTGAATATTATGTATATTTTCATACTCATTGGTCGAGTGATGAATGTTGAAAACATGGAAATAGAAAGGTTTCTCCAAAATCCGTTTGGTACCGTTAAATATCATTACGCGACCACGGAATTCCAACGCGACGTGGATACGACCTATCCAATTTCGCGTTGAAACTACCCTGTTACAGCCGGAACATAACTCGTTAAAGGGCAAAGCATTGATTTCTACCGCGTTACATTTACACCGAAACGGAAATGGAATTTTTGAAGCATCTCGACGGACACTGGACATTCCTACACATTCGCACGGCTGACGTTGCATGTATAATTCGGTCAGGTTTTTGAGGGAAAAAAAGACTTTACAAAACGTGTACCTACGTACCTACATTATAAAGACATTGTAAATGGCTTAGGTTGAGAGATTTCCGTTTTAGGGCTGGGCTTGCTTATTCGTTATTTTATTTCGATCGTTTTTCCTTGGACTAGTTTATGGTAATAATATATTATGGAATTATATAATCATTACCATACACTTTGAGGTCACAACAAAAAATGAAAAAAAAAACTTACCTATTTAGAAATACGGTATGTACAATTTGTTGATTTTTTATACATTTTAATGATATATCGTGAAAGACTAAACATTAAATCAAAACGATTGCGTTATTATTTCTTACGCATAAATCGCAACTTGGTGTTTGTTTTTTTTGAACTAACTCCAAACTCTATCATGAACGCAATTTAAAGAGTAAACCCTACTTTCGAGAGATATCTAAAGTTCTTTGAACGTCGAAAGCGCAAATTATGTACAGCAGAATGGCCAGTTTAAAAGAAAATCTTAGTTTACTTATAAACTCGTTTATTGTCATAAACGGTTGTTTGACGCTTGAAACGTGATAAAATTAACCATACTTGAGACAAGTCACTTTTTTTTTTGATCGACGTTTCTGGATTTAGGGATCCTCCCCATCTTTAACTAGTAAATCGTCAATCTCCATGTAATTAGAGGATCCACTCAAAATTACCACGGCTCGAGGAAGTCCTAAGTTTTTTTTAGTATATTATACTTCGACGCAAAATAATCACTTTGACAGACCATATAGGTACGTCGACTCTTGCGTACTGTAGTTTTACCGATTTGTGTCAATACAAACCATATTATTAACCGGTTTAAAAGCACCGAATGTTTGTGACAGTAGGGCTGATGAAGAGTAATCACTCATAACTCAATGGTATAGTGAAACACTAAGAAACAAAGCCAGTAGGTATACACACTATAACTTGTAAAATTATTTTTTGTTATTGTATACTCCACGTAAATACATATAATAGGCCACTAAAAACGTTTTATTAGGACTTGATGACATATTCATGGTGAGACTTTAGCACCCATATTTGACACTAATTACTGTATTTAAATTATTTATGTGACCTATAACATTCAAGTAATGGATCATGAAGAGTTTTTATTCACCTGAGAGCGTATAAATAAGAACAGGGCCATTGATAGGGTAGGGCAGAGGGACGTCGTATCAGCTACTTATACAATTTATTTTTTATATTCATTATCAAATTTTGGTATACTAAAAGGAGATAATATAATGACGATTCTCAAAGAACATGGAAAACAAAACTTATTTGTGTCTTCTTTGAGAAAATAGAACAAAATTTTAATTAAATTGATTTTCTTATCAGTCGTTAACACGTAAACATCTCGGTGGCCACGGTTTATTTTAAGAATTATCTTGGAAATATATTTTTCGATATTGCAGTACATTAAAATATACAATATAAGATGAAATTGTACATATTGTACAGGTGTAATTGGTTTTTATATTTCTGTATGATACGAAACCATGACCACCTGCCGTAAAAATGAAGGAAAGAATTTCGTTTTAGTCATTTAAATGTAGCGTGTGAGTCTACCTATATCGATCTTTCCGATTGTAAGAAATCAAAATGTTTGATGAGTTGTTGGTATAAACATTCAAAAATTTTTCTGACATATTATATTACAATCGACGGATTTCATAATACTTACTACAATAATTCTTTTATTAACGTTGGACGTGAAAAATGTGTTGATTATAATAACATATTATACACAATTCGTAAGAAAACTGAATAGAATGTTTTTATTTTTCAGAAGAAAATGGAATCAACCATACAACTATAAAAATTCAAGTTATAATATAATATTAGATCGTTTATCAGTGTAATAACATCAGCAAAAACATATAGGAGGACATAAGGATATTCACATTGAAGTTCTACATGGCTCTTTTAAAAATGTATCTACACTCTACATGATTATTTGCAACATTATTATGTGTACATGTATATATAAACACATGTATTACATGTATCACACAAATAATGTTACTGTATATAGTCATTGAACTGAATATATAAAAACTGTATTCAGTTCAGTGTATAGGTATAGTTTACAATTTATTGGTGAAAATTAAACTAAATTAAATGTTGATATATTTCTGAAAATTATTTTTTATACAATTTTTTTATGCAAGAGAACTTACATTTTTTTTTTTAAATTTTCGATCGAAACTTATTTCTCCAGTCGTAGGGTTATTACCATTCTTTTTAAACACCATTGACCACTCAAGCATTGAATAGTGACCACTATAATTGTCTATATATCCAATATGTATACAAGACATGACAATATCACCCACAAATACGTTCATTATGTACCTACTAGCAACCAATATAAGTATACTTGAGAATACCTTATCCACTCTATACACTGAATGGACTATTTAATTCAAATCGGTTTTCGTGGTCTCTCACAAGTCACATCATCGGTTTATCCATTGGATTTCTCGACGTCAAGTTTGGTATACGCATTATGGTATAATGCATTATGTTTCCGGAAATCTTATAGAGTTTCCGTTTTCATGTGGTTGTGTGGGAACACATATTTGGGAGTGTTCGGGTAGGATTTCATTATATAATAATATTGAAAATTCTTTTCTCTTTACAAAACGCATGCGCTATGTTCTATTGGATATCATTTGAAATTTATTATGTACTCAAATGATACTGTACAAGTGAGAAGAACGCCAAAAACTTTTCCTTTTACTCGGTTGGTATAATAACTTAAATATTAAGAGACCATGTATTGAATATTAACTTTTGGCATATCCCACGAGGATTTAATATTATGTTTAATTATTATTTTTTTTTTTTTATATAATTAGTTTGGCTGCAGGTAACAAATTATAATATAAAAGATTTATTAAGATGACCAACTAAAAATATTGATGATTTCGCAATGATTTCGAAAAAAAAAAAAAAAAATTTTATAATTTTATACTTATTTTATTGAATTTGGGTACCTATATTTTGCGTTACGCAAATATTTTTATTTCAATTTAAAATATTGGGGTTCACTTCTTTGTAGAGAATAATAATTATTGATAACTATCAGATAAATATATAAATTTGTGTTACATAATTTAATGAAAATAAAATAATACGAAACATATTGACAATAATTTAAAAAAAAATCGACATTTTACATTAGTTATTTAAAATAATAATACAATAAGTTCATTTTTAATTGAGTTTTTGTTATATTCATTTAACAATTAATAACAATTACCTACAATAGAGGAAAACTCGATTAATCTAAAATATTGTTATTATGTACGAAACCGTCGGAGTTATTACAAATTATTAGTAAACACTCGCGGGACTAGTCGTAAATTTTACGTAAAAATGGATTTCGGGCACGTGACAAAAATAATGTGCACCTTTTTTTTTTATAAAAGTATTATAATACCTACTTTGTCTGATAATTTATACAAGCGTGTGTTTTATTCGTGAATTTAATAATTATTTCGAAACGTGAACTACATAACGACACGTCTTTTTGCGCGTGACTCAAAAGCTGCAACGGCGCAATATTAACATGTAGGCATTAGGTACTTAATGCATACTATCGCTCTATAAATAATTTGTATAAGCATAATATGTATATATTTACTGGTGAAAGCAACTCAAGTGCGTAAGTATACTATCATTATTATAGAAAAGGCCTACGGGTGGTGGAAAAACGACTATTATTCTCACGTAGGAAACGCAATTTAAATTTTTGACACTGACGCGGAGGCGTTTCACCCTAAGTCGTCGTTAAATCGCGCACAACGATGATTCCCATGAATATACGACCTAGGCTGTCGGTTTTTTATTTGAGTGTAAAAAAAAATATGAAGAAAAATAATAAAAGTCATTTTTTTAGTATACGCACTCATGGGATCGGTCACCGTGTAGGTAAACTACCCTGTCAAATATACCCATTGTTATTACACGTATAATCAGGCATGTTGTCGACATGCTTATAAAATATAATACTATGGTCCAATATACAATGAACTCCAAATCACAAAATGTGAGTACCATTCTAAATCAAAGTACAAATGAATAAGTTTGCTTTTACAATTTTTTGGTGAAAACATTTTCCCGAAAAAGTTGACATTCGATTGTTCAACATTATTTTAACTCAAAATCCCCAATGTCTTATGATATTTTCTTCGAATATTTCTATTATAAGTAATGTAAAAAGTTACTTATTTTTACCAGAATGTTTGGTGGATAATTCGAAGTTCGAAGTTTTTGATTTTTTCTTATGTTTTACTATCGGAAATATTTAGTTATTAAATGTTTATCTAAACTCCTAGTCCTAAGCACCTCCCTCACTTGGACATTTTGAAAAAAAAATTCGGTGGCTTTTTATATAATGTTCGTATCTATTTCGTACTAAAATTCAATGCGGAGGTGTTGAGGACACGAAACTGTATATCTTATTGTTTTACCTCGCTTTCGACTCTCAAAATTAAACAATTTACTTATTGTGAACTATAATATATTTGGATTATTATGATATGGACACTTTAGGTAGTTGAACATTTTGGTTCGATAAACCTTTTGTTCTTGGACTATAATATAGTATATTTACTATTTAGACTATTTTGATGTGAACATTTACAATTGGGGTTATATCTGCGAAGCATTGATAGGGCGTCGATAGCTTTCACGGCGTTGTTTTAGTCAAGTTATGATACGAAAGGATATAACTATACCAATAAATGAAATTATTATTACTAAATACTATTGTTATAATTATTATAATTATTGTTGTGTTGAACGTCTGTTTACTGCCGTGACCACTCACGCGTTTTGGACTTTAAGATGTGTATTCAATCGCATTCGTGCGGTAACGATCAGCGTACGATTTTCAACACCGTCGTGCAGCATCCTCTACATTAGTTTTAAACATATACGTTGTAATACAAACAAAATAAATAATGATTACAATATTTCAAAAATCAGCCGAATTTGTTATTCCCACTAAGCGGAAAATTGCCAGTTACGCATTACTATAATATAATAGTAATATGTGAAAACGTTGTAGCGTGTAATCGGAAAGTTTTGAAACACAAACAAACGCTGTACGGTAGTTATAGCTGAGCCCAACGATTCACAATGATATTGTCATTATCACGTGTAAAATTAATCAGTCTACACATTACACTATACAAGTTAAAACTTGCTAGTACGTTCAATATCGCTTTGTACGTCGTGTAAGATCCAAACTCTCCGAGCACACTGTATTTAATAATATCAAATATGTATTAGTATAATAATACTGTGAATATCGCGTTTTGCTGAAGAACATCATCGTTGCGACTTGTTCCTTGAAGGTTTACATCAATATTATAGGACCCGAATTTTGGTGCCTAAAAGTAACCATTGTAAATTTAATATAAATTAGTTTGTTTATTTTTTTATTTATGCTTCTATAACCTATAGAAAACAAAAAAATAAACTTAAAAATGTACGACCTAAAAATTAAAATAATAATCCTTCATTTATTGAAAGTGTCTTGAGAATTTGTTCAAATGCTCAAGAGTTTAAATAATAATAATTAATAAAAAACGGAAGACTCAGAAAAACGGTTACTGTACACCACAAGTTATTAGTAGTTATTATCACAACATCGTTACACATTAGACAAATTTTAAATGTATGATATCCTATAGTTGAAATAGGTCTATGTTGATGTTATATTATATTTTTATATTATCGACTACGAATATTATGTTAAATTGTAAAATTTGACATCATACGGAGTAATTGGAACAAAATGAGCTCAAGAATTTGTTTGTCAAACAGCGATTAAAATGGTTTAAAATACCAACAAGAAAATGCACGATATTATTGAAACGAATTTTTAAAGCAAAATATAATCCAAGACATACAAAAAAAAACATCATCATCCATGCCCAAAGTCAATATAAAAATTAATCATACGGGTTACTGATATTGTACTGACGGTTATAAAATATTGGTTGTTGTCGAATGTAGTCACTCGTCAATTAGCAGCGCGCAACGAATGATTTATTTTTATCCTAAAATTTACCGAAAACTCTTTGGTGGGTTGTGTTTTCGTTTCTATACAAAGGTATTGCAGTCAAGATTCTAGGAAAAAATAAGTACGAATGAATGCTTACATAACCCGGAGCTATTATAAATAATGTTGACATAAAGTCAACCTCAACGGCCATCGAGTCACTGTGGTTTAGATATTAAATACAAACACACACATATATATTATATAGGGTAGAAAATATAGAATGGTTTCTCATAATATTATAGTATTATTTATATATTCCTACTCATTATAGTATATACCTAGTTGTTATTAATGATAGGTTTTTACTATTTTTTTTTTTTAACTTAACAAGTTTTGTCGATAAGTAAAAATGAATATCGGCGAATTAAAAGAATATAAAATATTACAATTTAAAATGATCGTAATAAACTCGCATAAAATTAAAATATAATAATGAATCTACCTATAAATGATTTTAAACACGAACAAATAGTTCTAATATGAAAGCTAAACAATAAAACAACTTAAAATTGTTCTGTTTGAACGCGCATTGGCCATGGTGTGCGTTTGTAAGATTGACACAATACATGCGGGAGTGATTCATTGTTATGCGATAAGAATTCATCAGAGATTTCAATTTTTTACTTTGATTTGACAAGTTGATGAAAAAGTCTACTTTGGATCAACAATATCGAATTTTTTTTCCAAATTCTTTTAAAAACAAAAGTAGAGTATTACAATTTTCGAGTTTCTTATTCTTTACAGTTGATTTTCTTAGAATTTAATGGAACAATATCAAAAACTTGGGAAACTCGATCAAGTAGATATAAAGACAATTGTTATCGTTTAACTTCATAAATTGGTTATTTGGAAATGAGTTTTTCTATCATGTCCGGAACGAGCTAAAATTTTTGTCACGATGGTTTCCAAACGCATATAGACATAATTATTATGATATTATACTTGTCGCTCTAACACACTACGTAAAAAACAACAAAATTCCACAACGATTCACCACTTTTAGTCCCCATAAAAAAATAGTTATTAAAAAAATAATACAATATTTGAACCCGTGTACAAAAACCTTAAAATAAACTAAAATATAAGAAGATCCAAGTGATACCAAGTGATTTTAGACTTATATTTAAAAGTATTCAAAATAGTTTCGAATAAAAAAAGTATTATAATATTTTATTCAAATATTCTACAAAACTCATCTATCGGTAGAAAAATATAACAGACAGAGCGATTACACGGACATGTTGATGTTCGGTTAACGAGAAAATGTATTGTTTTTTTACCAAACAGTATTTTGATATTACTTACATAATATTATACTATTTTATTAAAAACTCGTAAATGACAAAACATTCTCGGCGTTGTCAGTGTCGTATTTGATCATATTCGTATACCTAATACATATATGACATCTACCCCGGATCTGTTCAATATTATATTATTCTCTATTGTAATATATAATATTGTGTCTCTCCTCCAACTTTCTTTAAATATGACTACTCAGATAAATAACCTAAGAAAATGTATTATTATTATTATTTTTTTTTTTGAATAAATCAATAGATGTAATTTTGTCAAAAAAAATGTTCAACCATATTATGAATATCGGGTGTCTTCAATTACAATATGTTGTTTTCATAAAGCAACTACTGCAATATCTTCCACACTATAAGACATAATTTATATTATAGTTATTAATTAATCATGCAAATCAGAATGTATTACTATCTGGAATATTTACGGTAAACATAATAATCAATTGTTCGCTTTTTTTAACGATTGTTGTTTGAACAGTAAAATATGATGTGCATTATATGCCATAGTATATATGAAACTCTTCGCCCGAATTGTACGTACCCAGAATTTAGTTCTGAAACGTTAAAACGAAGTTATAATTTATTACAATATAAATTAAACAATACGTTTGTTCTAATGTTAACATATTTTTAATACTCTAGACGGCGAGCAGTGTGTTGCGTGTACAAATTTATTTGGCATATAAGCCGTATTATATACGTTTTATAATAACATACTTTTATATGCAAATAATAACGAAGCAAGTTTCGTTATAGCTATTTTACCGTTTGACTTGTACGATGGAAAACTAGAGAATTCATCTCCGTGCAGCACTTTCTCTAAAAACATGTTTCAGTCTAAAATTTTTACCCGAGTACGCTTTTTCTGCGAAGCACGAGCGGAATACTAATGTGAACTTTTTACGTTACTCAGAGTATAACATTAACTTTATGGATGGAGTTCATTTATTTAAAATCGACAATTTTCACATTTAAAAAAACAAACGTAAATAATGCACCGTTTCCACTTTTGATGTAAATGAAAAATAAAAAAAAAAAACGAAAATACTATAGTGTCGCGTGCAAATCAATATACAATATTTTTTCTCAGATGTTTTAAAACGTCTATCATACGATAGCTGGTACATTCAAATATTTTATGAAATATTTAACGAATTTCACTTGGGGGTAGTACGCAATTTAAGTTTTGTAAATATTTATCGCTCCATTTATAGTGGCACCGACAGCAATGGCGCAACCGATTTCCAGAATCGCAGCCGATGAAATCGTATTTTCAGAGTCGATCTCGCAGTGTTTATTCGAGTCTCTATTTCACGGACAATATAGTAATATGACGTATTTGTTTGGACGTGTAAACGTGTACATAATGTCTACTTTAAATCTATCCAGTGTATACTACTCCTGCCTGTAAATAACATTATTATTGCGAGAAAATCAATACGTCTAACGTATCGAGTACACTCAAGTGTCTTTATTTTCCCAATTGGACACCAATACGTCTTATACACCGAACTTTAACGAATCTGTGTAGGGATATCGCTAAGGGTGTGTGTGCTGTGAGGGGGGGGGGTAGGGAATTGTCAACACCAACACGATTTTGCCGTCACTGATAAATATCAACTCACACATTGGCTATGAAATAATAATGTACTGAGCTCATTCAAAACTAATCTGTGTTTGCAGTGAATTTGACAGTCATTGAACTGCATAGTAGGTAGGTAGTATACCATAGCGTAGTAAAAAAAATATTTTATAAACGCCTTTAACCTTTTTGTAATCTGTTCATGTCACTGTAATGGATGTGTTAAATTTTAATTCAATGATAAATTATTATGTGCGAATACGATGGAAAAATATTCTGCACGGAGACCGTCTAACTTTTTATTAAGCATGGTTACAAAACAATTATTTTAATAGTAACATTACAATTTTAACAAATTTTCATATTATTTTTTTTTTCATGATTACCGTAAAAAGTAGGTACAGACAAATATAAAATTATTAGGATGACATTTTAAAATATTTGTAATTCGATTGAAATTTGATTTGTGTACCTTTGTTTATAAATACTAGTAGGTACATTTATAGGTCTGCGAGGTATTATATTTTTACTGCATATTATAAATTAATGATTATTCTTTCGGTTAGTGGAATATAATATATTATAATAATGAACAAAGTAATAACCTAGTAGTTGATGCTGTACCACAAATAAAAAAATAAAAAAATAATGAAAAAAAATTACTAAAAATTAATCTTATACATAGTCAAATAATGCCCTAAATAGTAACAAAACCAAACAATTGAAACAATAAATTATTTATTTAGATATGTATGCTATTGAAATACATTTTTAGCTTGGAACTTTCATCTAGGACGCACAAAAAAAAAAAATTAATAAATTAAAATCTAACTTTAACTTTATGATAATATTAAAAAAAATCCAATAATATAGGTACGTTAAATTATTATAAGTATAGATAACTAATATTTAAATTGATTTGATTTTGTTATTTTTTTTTTATAAAATATTATGTTATTCTGCGCCAAAACAATAATTCAAAATAAACGATAACACGCGGTCTCTGATCGTTTAGTTAGATCTTTTTATTATAACACGGCGCAATGTATAGGTAATATAGGTACATAGAAATATAGTTTAGTCTTTAACAATAGTCGTATTATGTTATTAAATATCTTTATAAGGTATATAAAAAAGGATTGGAATCATTCAGTTTTTATTTTATGAATAAACTACTTGTATAGCAAAAAAAAAAAAAAAATAATTTAAAATAATACACGCGAGATGAACAATTTAATTTAGACTGGTACAAATAACAGTTAGCTGAAGGTGATGGTTGGCAAGCGGTACGAGTAGGGACAACAATCTCCTAATAATATTATAATATAATTTAATAACTTTTTAATATTCATTTTATGTTATAAATTTGAATATAGCATATGATTATGTGTGCATTTATTATTTATACATGCGTACCTAATTAATATTCAATTTATAAGAGTGCCTTGGTCTACTGATGCGTAATATTATAATAAAACAATAATTACCAACATAATAATATCATATTTTATTTCAGTGGATTTGAAACATCAGTGAAAATAGTTTACAATAAAATATATACTATTGCTGGGAGCGTTCAGAAATTTTATCGTGGTGTTTGAAACAAGTTTACGTTCTATAAAAAATTGTACACCATATCATTAGTTTTAATGAAGGATATATCTTGAAGCTGAAAGTGTTCGGGGGGAAGTCGTAGCGAGGGCGGCGTGCAGGAGGACGCGCTGCAATAAGTGTGATAAATAGATGTGGCCGTAGGTATATACCTCGCATATTTCTGACTTATAAACGACGTTAATATCGAAACGTCACATCCCACTTTTCTTCCCGTCTACCGCGCGTGACGACGATGAATACCGGTAGAGACTACAACGTCGTTTGTCGGATACAAATGTCGGAGCCATCGCTAAGATCATTTGCAACCGGGCGAGGATCGACGGCATTAGGTTTTGGCGGTCAGGAGTGTTGGAGGGGAGAGGGGAGTAAACAAAGGCCATGCCAGAATAGAGACAATAACTCTCGGGTAGCGCGGAAAAGTCACCTAGTCAATTAAAGGGCAGCAGACGACAGGGAAAGTTAGGAGGGTGAGTGACTATGGTTAAGCGAGAAGGGACGAGACGATGCCGATGAGGTTTTCGTCGGGGTTTTCGGATGTGCTTAAGTAGGTGTGTGTTGTGTGTATATGCAAACACACGTTTAATCGATAAGGGGTAACTAAGCACGTGTACAGACACACACACACACACACATACAAACACATCTCACATACTCATATGTACACAAACACAGTCTTCCGGCAATGCGAGCACCGTAGACGTGACCTCGTTTGAAAAGTACGTGGTAGACTTAGCGTGGTGAAATTTTAAGTGGAGGAAAAATGGGTGATTTTCAGTGATGATATGGTCCAATGAAAATTCAGTTGGAATATAACAACTACAATACAACGTTCTTAAAATCAAAAAGTACATTTTATTTTCTCCATTATGAAGTTCTTTTAATATTACACAATATTGTTGACTCGTAAATTATTTCGTAATAATATCATACTGGCTATTTCTTGCCAATTTCATGGGAGATTTTAATAATAATTATAATATGAATAAACCAAACGATATTAACAAACCAAATTAACTTCTGTAATTATTAATTAATAAGTTATAACTTAAAAAAATGTGAGTATAATTACAACAATCGTTACATTTTTTTTTCTCTAAAGTCTTATATTTCATGTCTATAGTGTAAAACTACTCGTGTAAAGTATATGTATGACAGATTATATAACACGTTGATATTTAGCATAGTATTGCCAATTTTTAATATTTTTTTCTCCATAGTACTGAAACACATAATTTTTGAATTAATTGTATATTTATACTTAAAAAAAATTGCCGCAAACTGAAGGTTAGTGTGAATGTGATTAAGAAACTAATTATTATGTAATATTTTTGTATAAACCAGAAAATGAGACACCCTCGACGCAGCTTATACATTTTACTTGAATATTTACATTTTTTTTTCTCTAAAAATCGTAATTATTTTACAACAATTTCACTTCTAGCTGCACTCGAACGCGCTTACACAGATACTTCGGATTTGTTGTTACAATTGCGTGTATTTTTCAATTCGTTCCGGTCCACGAGTTTATATCACTAGTTGAGACGAGATGCACGCTGCACCTGTTGTTTTGAACGATGCCAGATCGTTGAACCACGATATCGGGGTACAAGCAATTTAACTCTTTAGTAGACGTCAGCCAAAGGGAATGGATTATCGCTCATTTACGATGCAAAATAAAACCGACGCGGTGGTTTATCAACGGGTATGATGATGTGCGTCGTATTTTAGTATTTTTTTTTGTTTAGCTATTTAAAATTGTTATTATTATTATTATTATTATTATTATTATTATTATCACTATGCACTTGCATAAGTTTCCTCACCGGCGCGGCGAGACCGGCAGGGTGTGACGTTGGTGAACCGTTGAAGGGGATATTGAAGCGGTGGTGGAGTGTGAGGGTGGTAATAGGACGGAGGGTGGAAATTATACGCAACGATGCCCACCGGATGCTGCGCACTGGTCCATGAATAAATCTCCAAGCCACAGGCCACCGCCGCCGAGCATGAAACAAAAGCCACGCGGGTTTTCCCGACGCTGTGGTGGATAAATTCTTTTATGTTCCTATAAAACCGTAATTATGACGACAGTGTTTTTGCATTTTAGAAGTTCACCCGGCTATACAAGGCGTGTAGAACACGGACGCTGTGGCCATTCAAAAGTGAATTTTAAAATTTTTACCAGTCTTAAAATATGTACACATATATAATAATATAGCATATACACAATATTTATGTAAGTACATATATACGGCGCGCGCCTGACATAAATGTGCAGTGTAAACGCTGGACAATTAATGTCTAGTGTGTGGGAGTGGGTAACTAAAAGCCATCACGCTGTACTACACATTGCGAATGACTCAGTCTGTATAGACACTGTTTAAATGCTCTTTAGAACATCATTATACCTATACAGCGTACAGTGGAAATAGCTGAACAAATAGTGATCTACTAAAAGTCAAATGCGAATATCGGTCACAATGTTTACGTTGGGCTTATATTCCAGCAATTTAATTGTCTTCCATTTTTTTTTCGCCTTACTTGCACACAACTGGTAGAATAATATTATTAGAACTCGTTGGCTATGACTCTGAATAAAATAGTTGTTTCTCCTCTTGGGTAAATTATTTTATCAATCTTGGGATATGACCACTCGAGAGTAAACCACTGTTTTCCATATTTTTCCGACTTAAATTGTTGGCCATTCGGATTAATTAGATGTGAATTTCTGATGCACAAATATGACTTACCACAAAAAAATAGAACGCCCCAATACTACGTATATTATATCTAAAAATATACTTTTAATGTAAAAATATTATAACTGGGCACACATTGAATATTCCTGAACATGTAAAAAACGAAACAACCTGCGATCTCGGGCTTATTAGGTTTGAGAGGAATAAAATGTTTTAAGATCAAATAATATAACCCAATTTATTCGTCTGGACGTGTTGTCATTATAATATTATTTAAATAGGTATAAGTCCTGAATTATTTACATTGTGTTATTTATTTATTAATAATTCAACGAGCCTGGCCCTTTTACAATAGAAAATGTGGTATGTATGATTAAGTTAGTAGAAAGTAACACTAGATAAAGAGATACATGTACAACATTAAAAAAAACTATGTGAGTCCATTGTCTAACGAGACGTTGTTTATATTATTTAAATCATTTACGTATTAGTTATTACATTTCATAACTGATAACAAGAAATTAATAGTTTTAAGTGTATGTCCATCAAAACCTTGTATGACATTAAAAATCAAAAAATTCTCCACTTATCAAAAGTCGGTTTTTAACTATCGAGCAATATTGGAATTTGTAAACACAATTTTCTGAATCTTAGACATCGATGCGTATAATATAACATTTAGGTATATCTATATTATTATATTACCTAGGTATATAGTGTACACTATAGTGGGTACTGTACCTACACCGCCGTAATAAAATGAGAGTTTCCTCGTGAAAGTTCATCTGCTGCTGCAGTAGCCGATGAAGTATAATAGATGGGTTATATTATATATTATTTTTGGGTTCTACGCTCCGTGACTTTAGGTATATACGACTCAATATTGTAATGTATTTTAGTTAGAAATATCCAAATACATTAACTATAGATCGTTGAATTCGGTGGAATTTACTCATTTTGTAAACATTTTTTTGACGGCTGTCGGTTCTGGTTTTCTGAATACGGTTGAGTCGGTATAATAATAATATATTACATTATTAAACCCACGCCGACATCACGATGATATTTATTAACAAGTGTCAAAGTATTTCAATTAAAACGTGTCCCGTATATAATAACGTCATATTAGGCGTCATGCCATCCTTTCACAAAAACATACTTACTTCAAAGTTTAAACTGAATACGGTACGGTACAGGATTGTTAGAGATTAATGTTTTAACTGGGTGTTGTAGATTCCACTCGGTGTTGAATGACTGAATACTGTTATAATATGCACCTGCATATTATTTTACAAGACTAAAAATAAAATTAAAGTTTTTAACAATGAGTTAAGGAGAAAAAAATTTAGCACTTGGTTGATATATAGAGCTTAAGTAATTAATCAAGTTTTAGCCAATGTGCATAGTCCATAGATATTAATAATGCGTATTTGGAGTTTTAGACATTTTTCTTAACTCCTACGTAGGTATATAATTCCAGCCAAAATCAGAGGAGTATTAAGTTAAGTTGAAAAACTATAACGTTATAATCAAGTGATCAAGATGCCTACTGTCAAGACGGTTTCACTGTAGGTAACTAATTGTTTCAGTAACTTAACGTTCGCATGGCTTTTGTTATCTTTGACATTATAGATACCAGTTAAAATATAACTAAATGTTGTAATTTCTATTTACAAATTCTATATCACTAGCTATACCTAATAATATCTATAGATATAATACTTTTTTAATAAATATTTAATTAAATTTATTGTGTACCTAATTTTATTGCTCGTATACAAAAATGTATTTGTTTGAAATAAAAAAAACTTGAAAATATTATTAAGTATTTTAAATTTAAATAACAAGAAACTTAATTTTTGAAAAAATGTATTAAATTTTTAAATTTTTAATATTATAATTATGTGAATATATTTTTGAATTTAGCTAAAATCATTTGAATTTTGTATCTTTGGATATATTTAAAATTAATACTTGTGCTTTAATCATAATCTTAAATAATACATAGTATTACATATTCAATTAAAATGAAACTCAACTATTTATAGTTGGAAGTTTACAAAAAATGTAAAATGAATGTTTCATGATTTGCATAGTGGAATGCATTTTATGTGGAATATTGAAGAGGCGTTTTTTTACTTAATAATGTCAAATATTCATACGAATATGTTTGAAAGATGTCAGTTTCTATTAAATATGAAAAGAAACAACGACACTACGTTTACGCCGATAACGTTAAAATATCATATTTTTGTATTTTTGACACAGCACGTGACCCGACTATAATTTAATACAGCAGCAGGAAATATTCTATAATCTTGGAAAAAGTTACTTTGCTAAATGAAATCTTTTTCAGTCCCCGGAGTTTCGTTTCCGTTAATCGGTGCTTATTTTTGCCTATTAATATTTTCATCCAAGTACGTTTTCACGTGTAACGAAATCGTTAATCTCGATTCAGACGCACCAAATAATTTATAATAAAGATAAAAAATACTGCAGTTTAAAATACACTGCGTTGCAAGATAAATCTGAGACGGGAAATCGCCGACCTGGTTTGATAAACCGACGTCGTTTCGTAGTGTTCCTCTGCATAATATATTATTTGAAAAGTAAAATACAATAATATGTATGTATAAGTACGAAACAATAACGTCAGAGGTCAGAATATTGATTAAAATATTATACTTTTCAATTAAATTAACATTAAGCTATATTTTTTAATTTTAAATGTAGGTTCTTTTCAAATTATGTTTTTTAAAGAAGTCTTGTTGGATTGGTTTTATATTTTATTTTGAATGATGTATGTTATTAATTCGATCATCATCGAGAAGACAACTTTGAATGATAGGTAAATTATTTTTTGAAATGTATATTTTATGATCTTTAATCAATTTTGATATAATTTGTGCCTCAGATGCCGGGATACCTTTGAAGTATTATTATTTGTGGATAGGTATGTATAATATTCACGGTATTACTACAACAGATCTAAATATCATTAAATCAGCGATATTTCAAACGCCGTAAGTATCGAGGAATATTCAACTTTGTTTAATTCATGTACCTAAAACTGAGGTTGTTTGGACACGACATCGGGTGATTTTGTGAGTACGATTTATGTGGAATGAATAATAAAAAAGTCCAAAACAGTTATATTATAGGAACCGAAGACATTACTATTAGATTTATTATTATTTTATTATATAGATTACTCAGACGTGTTCCCAATTATGGTTGATGAAGTTATAACGAAATGGACGAATTCTGAGAGTTACAACTAATAAGTTATAAGGGTATTTTTACACTTGAAACTCGACAATCTAATAAAGCTTCAACGGAGAATATATAAGTATATAAGACCATACACTGTGGAATTCTTATATTATGACGATATTCGTAAAAGAAACTGTAAAATAATTTTATTTCATATCATCTAGTATCACGTTATAGTTCTAATGTTATTTTTCAAGTAATTCGAAAATACTGCCAAGTCCGACAATACGAAGCTTGTGCGAATTCTATATAATCCATATTATATGCAGTAATACCAGCTGATATTAAACGCATTATACAATAAATACGTATTATTTTTAAGAACAATTTATTTAGCATTAAGCCGGTTTAATTTGAAGATATCGTCGAATAATCGCTATACGCGCATTACACAATAATTTAATCTTAAAAAGCGGGTCTTTATTATAACAATTTAATACAGAACTTGGTAGTACCTCGGGTGAAAATCATTAATTTCAAAATCCGTTATTGTATCAGATTTTCAGAACATCTGTTAAGTTACAATTATGGATATTTATAATTATGTCTAAAGTTTATTTTAATATAATTTGAAGTTAATGTAAATATTCATGGGTCACTGACGTATTATTAATTAGTAATATATATCTATACAGGTAGGTAACTATATATTATATAGTTTATTTCCAAAGATTAATTTAAAAAAATCTTTAAAATTATTACATATTTTTGAATAGTAGATATCACTTTTTATACGAATTATTTATAGCAAATAGAAACTATTATCACTTCATAATTGTTGGTTGAACAAACTTAATAAAAATCCTGCAATAATAACTATTTAATGCTAACACGTGTAAAATAATATATTGTATAAAAATATATTGGTTCTGAAAAATTGACTTTTGAGAAGAATTATTGTTATTTATTTGAAAATAGCTTAAAAAATTAATTCTAACGATATACAAAATAAATAACCTACAAATTCCGAGCTGCATAAAATATGTATTATTTTAATGGACCAATCATGGCCACGGACCACTAAATCAAGTTTAAGGGACCATTAACTCACTATTAAATCATTATATGTTAAGTGATTTTTTTATGCAACTCGGCATAGCAAACAATATAAAAAATATCTTTAAATCAAAATGGCAAACCTTGGTGATATTTTTTGATTTTATTGGTTAGTTATTTTATGACTAGTAACTTATATGGTTTACTCTAGATTACCCATAGTTTATTGATTGTAAATTTGAAAAATATGCGATATTATTAGGTTGTCTAAATAACAAAACTAATGAATTATGAAAGTGAGAAAATTTAGTTTTCGTACAAAACCGGTATGTATTAGAAAATGTGGAAACATCTAACTATTGAAAATTAAATATTTCATAAACACATTTAAGCATTCCGTAAATATATACTCGGATCACGACATCGTCACCACACATTTTAAAGTATTGATTGTTTTTGTCTTTTTTTATTCATCATGGATGATATATTGCATTTGACTACGGCCAGTAGACGAGGTGTTTATTTTTTTTCAGTCGTGCGCATTTTTTTTTTTATCACACGCGTCATCTCGACACCACCATATATACAGACAGATCAGGGAATTGCCCCACTGAGAAGTCAGCAAAATTTATTTCCAGTTGTCGGCTCGTAGTTTATAAATCACTACAACATTTCGAATAGATTAAATTTGAACACGCCAGCGTCATCAAATCCTATATCGTTACCAAACACTCATACAAATATTATATCAATAAAAAAAAAAAAATCAGTGTTTTGGTTCTTTGCCACAGCGTAATAATAATAATAATAATAAAAGACGTTCCATTGGACAAAATCGTTATTTGAGATATTTTTTAAGACAATTAGTGATGTTACAAAATTCTCAAAAAAAAAACCAAAACTTACATATTAAGCCAGAATTTGGAACATTTTGGTTTTAAATGAAACAAATAGTTATGGAAAAAAATTAAAAAAATAAGTACAATAATATGGTATATTTTTGATGTAAAAGAACAAGTTTTTCAATTTGAAAAATAGTTTAAATTCCAAGATTTTGTATAATTATTTTAGTCATTAACATAAAATAATAAATTAATAAAGGTAGAAATCGGAAGTACAATTAATATCAAATCAATAACACGTATTAAAGACTATACTCTATAGTTTATCGTATATTATATTATGATTATTCAGCTATTTTATAACTAATACATTCATTTGTTCATTTTTGGTCACATGTGTATGTCAAATCAAAAAAATATATTATTACAATTTCTACTTAAATAATATTAATGTTTATTATTTATTGTTGTATTAGGTACTTATAGTGGGTAAATATAAAAAGTATGTTTTTTGAATAATGTAATAGTTATTTTAAAATTAATTCAAACCTTTTTATTTTTTAAAAGTCCAGTTTAAATTTTGAATACGTGGTTCGAGTTGATCTCAAAAAACAGAGTTTATATCATCACCATTTAATATCCACCAGAAGTTGTCATTATTTGGGACACATTTTGTCTAGCTTAAATTAAACCGTTTCTCGCTGTAATCATCACGCTTGCAGTGAATCAAAAGTTTTCGTTTCAGGGGCATAATAATAATAACAACAATAATAATATTCTACTTCAAAATATTCAACCAGATACCACTAAATAGTTTGGAAACTGTATGGAATGCCAATATGAGGTATGGAAATTTAGTGGGTGGTTTGATCTATTGTTTTTACCGAGAAAATGTAAATGTTTACTATCATTCTAATTATATTATAGAATTACCATTTAGTATTTTACCAATAGTTCGAATCATAGTCTAATAAAAAACAAAATTCATCGTATTAAAACGAGGGAACTGTGGAAGACATTGCGCTGATTCAATGTATCGTACCGTTAATCAAATTATCAATTTGCTATTATGTTTAAGACAGATCTGAAGAACAAAAATATATAACCGTTAGATAACTAAATGTATATTCAATTCAGTACTTATTTCTAATGAGATTGCTAGATATCATCAGGACCGGATTGGGTAGTCTCGGCCCTTTGATTAATATTTCTCTCTCGGCCAACAATTTGGTTTAGTGGCCGATATTGGCTAAATGTTGATATTAACAAACAATAATGACCTTATCACATTTGTTGACGGTAAATACCTAGCTGCGATAAAAATCATAATGCGGTATTGCGGACATTTTCTCCTAGCAACTCAAAATGTTAACGGCCCTTCGAGATTTTCTCGAATGCTCCACTAGCCTATCCGGCCCTGGATATCAAAGTAGTGCGTCTCCTGCAGTTATACTCCTGCTCCGTACACATGATAATGAGTTTAATTTGAAAATCGTACACAAATAGAAAACTCGTACTTACTATATAAACTTAACAATTGGTAAATTTGATTTGCAAACCAACCCTAAACTAATATTGGCTTAGTGTTGCCTCTATTTCGCTCTCTGTACTAGGTCGATAACGTCTGACAGTTTTTACCGGAAACCCGTACCGTAGTCTAGAACGTACAATATTATTATACTGTGGGTACGAACTACTGGAAGTAGAAGACCACAGTGGGAGAGGACAAGAACAGGGTTGATGTGGAACATAATATATTTCGTTATATATATATTAAATAATGATTATTCTAGAATTGGAGATAACGTCGTCATATCGTCGAGAAATATTTATAAGTATGTACACACTACGTCGAAATGTGAAGTGATCGATGAACCGATAATTTTGGACGTAATACCGTTATCATGTATACATCAAACGACTTCAGTGACTGGTGCCGTTAATCCCCAAATGTTGGGTAAACGAGACAGATATGCATCTGATGGACGCAAAAAACAAATGTAGAGTCGAGCGAAAAAGTTTTTTTTTTTATTATTATTATCATTATTTCCAGTTGCATAGCCCTGGAAATTGTTATTGGCTTTCGTTCCGCCATCGAGAATTTTAGTATAAACGAACTCGAATAATAACTGATGTCGACAATAATGAAGATATGACGTCTGCGAAGTCACACAAACCGTAATATACTATGTTAGAAATCGAAAATGCGTGTTCCCTGCCTGAAACTTACATTAGGGCGGTGAATTTAATACATATAATATTTTGTGATAATTTATAAGCGCGAGAAATCAAAAGTTCAAAGAAACATATATTTTAGGTTTTTCCATCGTGGATGATAATAATCTGATGAATATTTACAGATTAAATAGAAGTGTTTTTTAAATATATATATTTTATATATACATTATATATATATAATTTTGTTAGTATTATTATTATTTGTTAGTATACAATATTGAATATCTAGTGCTGAAAACAATATTGAGACTCAATAATTTATCAATTCTTTATTTTATTTTATAATCGGTGACTAATGGAAATTGTGCGTTATTATTATTTAAAATTTAGAATTTTGTTGTAATACTACCACTTCAGAATTATCGCGAAAAACTTTCAAATCATTTACTTCAATGATTGTCGTATTGTATTACATTATCATAAATTAATTATAAATCCTTGTCCAGGAATCATTAAAATGTAAATATCGTTTATCATTTTATTTAACTCTGGCAGGTTTTCCTGCCTACACTCATCGTGCGTAGCGTGGGAGGTAAATATTGTTTTGACGTTGGACGGATTTTACGTTCTTGTAACATTGAGCCTCCATAATTAAACGATAGGGAATATGCAAACAACCATCGTTTTGACTTTTACCTCTGACCTTAGAAATTCGGTATGAATAATTAACACCAATACACAACATCAACGCACACAGTCAAACAGACAAACAGACAAAGACAAAGACGCAGAAACACACAACACACACACACACACACACACACACAACACACACACACACGCACACACACACACACACACGCACACACACACACACACACACACGCGCGCGTACACCACCCTTTGAGAAATTTCCGTAGAAAATCCACTATTGTAATTTGTAGTGGTTAAAATAAATATACATACAGGGTGAGTCATGGGGTTTTCTCATTTTTCCATAAGGTTGTAACAGTTAACATTCGGTACAACGGCGGAAACACACAGTTTCCCATTCTGTATACGCAGTACGTCTGTAAATCAGTTATATTACCCTATGGATTCCGAAATAAGCCCGCATGTTTACATGCATCTCGTACCACAGATATGGTGGCACGCAAGACGCGTTTATTTGCATTAGCACACGCTGTTGGATGGTGTGCCCATTGCTCGGCATGGATCGCGTACTATACATATATGGGCCACGTCTACCCGACGCAAACCGAACAACATTTCCAGGCCCGACGGCGGCGGTGTGGACGGGGACAAACCGATTTCAAACCATCGCAGCACGATATTATATTGTTGTCTGCATGGTAACGCGGCTACATTTTTATTTCCATCGACGGCAAAACAAAGAACGTGCACAAATACAAAATATAATGAACGTCTCAAAGTAAAATATGCGATTGTACTTTTTACATAATAATAATTATAATACATGATGAGAATTTACTTTTATGCAACCATTATTTATAGTTGCTGTATAATATACGTACCATAAACAGACGTTTATAGACCGTCGAAAGTGGAAATACATATCAAAGGGAAGGGGGGGGGGAAGAGAAAATGGAACTCGATGATGAAAAATGTATGCTACGTATTTTTATGCTGTTTTTATTTCTTTTTTTTTTTCTTTACAGACCCGTTCTCGGCATTTTAGTTGACCTATAAAAATAAACCTAGTTGGTATTTTATTTGTTATTTTTTAGTACACTTAATATACATTAGGTTTATTGACATTAATTTCGTTAAATACACAATATCGTGTACAACCGTGGACGACTGCTCCGGTTGAATTAAACTTACATCATATTTTGTTTTATTTCTTTGTATATTTTAAAATGTTTTATATCCCTCATTTGTGTATTTTTTTTTTCTGTACAACATAATTTTATTTTACATTAACAATGAATTTAAGTTCAATATTTCTAAAATAGTGTTTGGCGTTTTAATCCCATCTCGAAAATTGAGTTTGGCTAAAGACTCATTACCCTATAAAAAATTATCATGTCCTGAGAAATCAATCGAGATTAGCGGTGTGTGATGATATTATCATATTGTGATAATTGTGGATAGTACAGATAAAATGTCGGTTTTTGGTTATTTTTTATTTTTCATACATATTCACTCTAGATTAAGGTTAGCGTGGTAGGCATAAAATTACTCTCGGATTTATCGTTTAGACTTAGGAGACTCCCACCCGATTCTCCACAGTGTGTGGTTTGTCCCTATTATTTTTTTACTTCAATATACGATGACAGCTTCATGCGTTAACTACACTATATAGCAATTTCTACGACCACACATTTTAATTTATATTTAATGCTATATTAATACACGATGCAGTGGATTCCTTTAATTATTATTTCACCGCGTTCATCGTCACAGTGAATACAAAATCCTCGTATAAAATAAAAGTTGTAAGACTACCAACTGTAATAATAAACGATTTAATACATAAATAAATACGACGGTTATATTATTTTTTAAATGTGGAGTTATGATTGCCTGAAACGAAATGTCGTGTTTTTTTCTTCATATAACCGAGACACTTTTATTTCTCAAATTTTAAATTGAATCGTTCAGTGTATTTGTGTCACATACTCATATATTATATAACTTTCGCACGACCATCATACATGTATAATATTGTTATTAAACATATTATTATATACCCTTGTACGCTGGGAATGATTAAAAACGAGAGCCGTCCGTTGCCCTATAAATAAATAATTTTTCTTTCAATGGTTTTATTAAGACGTTATTCTGCTATCGTATGGTTCTAGTAAGTATTATGTAGGTGAGGGAACATATTTATTACACTTATCTACAGTAACTGTGGTAATTAAATTTTATTATGTGGTATAGTATAATTAATTTTAATTAAAACATGGGTACAAAATCTGTAAATCGATAATAGACCATTATGAAAACTATCTTTGATATAACTAAAGAAAAAAATCCTTTTGAAAATTTGTGAAATTCCCGTTGTTCAAATAACAGTAATTGAACAGTTGCAACACGAGTAATAAGCACGTATAGTTTTCACCATAGTGAAACATTTCATAATATTAAATCTAATAGTTTATTAGAAAGTAGCGTCAGATGCCGTTCCAAAGCAAACTGCACTCCGAAGTACCGAAATTGTCTATACAACGCGCCGGCGGATCAATAGTTATAAATGATATTGTTATTAAAAAAAAGTATGTCAAAAATAACAATCCCTAAACGAAAAACTTTGACATATAATAATATTATTAAGTGGTGCATTTTACACTCAATACTAGCGGAAAATTCTCCATACGCTTCAATCGTAAAATTATAATATTTTTATGTAATACAGTACATAGTAGACATATTGTAAAAAAAAAAAAAACAAAAACTGATTGAATGTTATTTTAAATTAGAATATTCGACAATATGCTAAAGAAAGTGTATTCATTAGAAATTATTTGATACAAGTAAGAGGTTATGCATATTCTCAGTCACGCAATCCTAAAACTCATTTCGATATATTATTACAACAATATAATCAACGTAGAACATCGACGAAATTAAGCAGGTATTTGCCGTCATAATTTGGTACAGCGAAAATATCGAAATCATTTAATGCTAATCGAAAGTCCTTGAATCTAGTTACTGCTGAAGTATAAAATGTGAAATTGCCAAGGTTGTAGCAATGTTGTTTTGTATAATTTGAAATTTGAAATAGACTATTAACGTTAGAGAAAATTAAAGTTTAATACAACAGTCAATTATGAAATACATTCAGAACATTGTAACGTTAAAATTACATTTTGATAATTAATATTTTAAAAGAGTATAAATAAAATCAAAATGTTATTAAAATTTTGAAGTATATCGTAACTATATGACGTATATGTTTTAATTATGGATCAGGTGGCCTTAAACTCATTTTTTAGCGTTCGGCATGCGTATTACGGTCTTCTCCTTTTCACTACAAATTACTAAATACAAAACGTTTCAAAATATTCTTATTATGCTTTAGTGTGTTTTATTTATCAAAAAATGTATATTCATCTTTCCATTGTTTTGTGCCGTCTATGGTATCCACATATTTATAAGTATTTATCAGATAACATTTTTCTTCATTTTCTAGTGGTTTTCTGAGTACTTACCATGGTTTATGGTTGCGTAACAGGGATTGATAGCTTCTGTAACAGTTCAAATTATTATTGTATTTGTGGTAAACTAATAGAAAATAATATGTATCACATTCCGTCATGTTTGAAGATAAAAGCCTTAAAAGTTCAATAAGCATAATTTATAGTCGAACATTTTTAAAAAATTTACGCACTCAATACCTTCTATTTCATCTGTTTTTGAAATAATTTCGAAAACGATCTGGAAATATTCAAAAATCGACTAGCGGTTTGAAGTGTCGAATTTCCTATTATATTTAAGTGGCTATGTTATGTAAAATTTTGGAAATGGAATAATAAATTCTACTAGAGCAGTCGTTTATTTTCGTATCTATCGTAAAATTTTTATTTTCCCTTCTTTCTTTCTTTCTTTCTTTCTTTTTATTTTATCTAGAAGTACTCTAAAAATGTATAATACATCCGCATTATGTAGTCACTATATACCTAGTATAAAATAATATATACTGCAAGTATTGACTAAAAAAATATTACTTTTGGACAACGCGCGACGGTCAGCGATCGTTTGCCGAGATTTATGTCTGCCTAAGCGCGCACGTTGAAAAAATAAAACTTACGTTAATATAACATTTCGAATAGGTAAGTCGTTAAAAACAACCTTTTTTTTTTTGAACTGTGCTAGTGCAGGATCTCGGCGTAATCACATCGACCGTTTTTCGAAATAATATTTACAATATACCCACATGTTACTACCACATTATTGTTATGGTAAAACGGAAACCGTATGCTCGTTTGTTGTAAAAAAAAAATCGTCTGCAAAATATTTTGATCGGTATACGATAGCCGACGGTGTCACCGGTACTATTCGGGTATAAGTGAGAGAGAATATTAATCGTATGCCGACGTGTGCATATATTAATATTATAATGCATAAGTTACAGACGCTTATTTCCTCATAAACTGTAGTCGGTGCGTGTGAAACTTCTTAGTTTTTTGGTACCCGTTGGTACCCCCTTCCATCGTATTGTGTTTTACCCGTGGACGGAAAAAGGACGAGCGAGCAATTTGCGAGTAAACTAGATTGGGAGGAGGGGACGAGAGTTGAGCTGATAAACACGCAATTTCTCGTAGTAAGGATAATAAACGACTTGTTCAATAATATTGTGTGCCTACGCCGTCTGTGGTTTTCAAGGTAAGTAGATAACTGGTGATTTATGCGTCGGTTAAACGTTGAGTGGTCTCCGTGTTTTTTTACAGTTCAAAGAATCTTATTAATTTAATTTCAAAGTAAACAGGATCCGTCGTTTCATTATAATATTATTCTTTTGGAACTATCTGGTTTTTTGCCAGAAAATAAAAAACTAGACAGTTCCAATTACGTTATATTTCCTATATGGGTTGTTGGTTCTGTCCCGTTCTTACAAAAATATGATCGTATTTTTTTTTTATCAAATAGGTACCTTTTATCTAAACCAGATTTCTGATGAAAATAGATTTTTTTTGGTTTTGTATGGACCCATAAATCACGCTATTATGCATAAACTAAAGCGTAAAGTACATCCAAAAGTAAATCCACTTATTTTGTAATTATAATAAAATTGAATATTTAAAATAGTATCGTTAATATTAAACTCTTCAATTTAAATTAAAGGAAATTTGTTTAAAAAATAATTAATAAATTATAAAAACTTGACTAAAATAGTAATTATTATGCGATGAATAATATTACAATTGTTTTTTTTTATAATTTAAAATTTAAAGTTTTAAAATTTTTACTATTTAATTAAAAATAATATTGTTTTTATTATTATTACATAATTAAATTATAATGTTTTTTTTTTTTTTTTTTTTAGTCAAAAGTCGTAGTTTTATTGGTTGCTTATAATGAAACAACACAAATAACCAAAAAACATGATATTATTAAGTTCAATGTAATTTGAATATGTTTAATATGAAAACTTGTCCAACAATAATATTATTATTTAGTTATAAATGGGACATCAAAGGGAACAACGTTACATTTTGGAATGGTAAAGGGTTGCTTTACTTTATACGGCACGTCGTAGAGTTAAAACTTTCTTGTCATACTTCTTCTTTAATAGAATTTGAGTTGTATAGCTTCAAGTTTTAAATCAATTTTCTTGTAGAATTTTCGAATAGTAATATTTTTTTATGGAAATCAAAATAAATTACCTCGTCAGTTTCAGTAACTATATTCGACAAAGGATAATTAAACTTAATAAAATACTACACACAGGAACCCATAGAGTACTTATTTTTTTTCAACTAACAAATGGTCAAAAATTGTAATAAAAATTAATTGAGAAATTTGAAGTTGAACCAAATACGTGTCTGGGTCAATCGAATTTCATGCATCGGCGCGCTGCGGTCATATTATCGTCAAGAATCAATAACAATGTGTTTTCGATCTGATGAAGTTCACGATTATTACTGATATAAATATCCACATATGTGTTTCCTGCAAAAGAAGGATGTATGATAATATTTTTGAAACTTTTCCGGATAAAGTTTATGCCATTTGGTGACACAGTTGTAGCTACACACAATATACTTGCTAGACGTATACCAAGTCACGCCTAGTCTATCACGAGAGAAAATAGGAATTTATAATAGGTAGGTATATAGTTACAGTGCTTAATCATCACTACTGAACGATTGTTTGTTCACATGAATGCCTCCAAACCATTTCAAAGTTGTTGTGTGTGCAAATTCCAGAACATTGGGCATAAACATTTTAATGTGAAAAACGGCCTTCAATCAATTTCACGAGTGCGTACAACGCCGTCTCAAAAACACTCGCAACTCATGCACGCATGGTCTGAAACGATCACACCTAACTATAAAATTAATAAAAAAAAATACAATGTTACGTTTGGCCATTATCTAACTTAGTGGATTCACAATATTATACGCATGCACAATGCACATCGTAAGGGTTCTAATAAATATATGAAAATATTTCAGAGCTATCGGGGTGGATATTATATGAAAAAAAAAAATTATAACGGATTTTTACCTCCATCGACTGTTCAGTTATTTAACTTTTTAAGGAAACTTGAAATGTGATAGTATGTACCACAATGGAATTTTATAGTGCACTGCAATAGATAAAACGCTCTCCCGCGATACGTTATCACATTATCAGATACATTGAGTTTAGCCTGTTCACGACACGAGTTAGAGGAATACAAGTTTGCACACTGTGTTACGAGCAAAATCCCTTAAAAGCCTCAACAAACATCAACCTTTGTTAAATTTTAAAATGAAAAGTCAAAAACCTTTGTTAGATTACCTCGGGAATAAAAAAAAACAATTACAACTTTCATATCGTTCTTATGAATTTACCATGAAGTAACAATGTACAGTTATATTTTAGTAGTAAAAGATTTTGGCATTTTATATTATATTGTTGACACAAAAATAAAGTTTAAAAGTACCTATATTAAACCATTAGAATAATAAAATACTTAGGTAAATAAAGTTCAAAAAAATTAAAGTGATCTAATATATATTAAAAAATATAGTTTTATAATTTGAAAGTATATTTATTATAATATTTTTCAGTACAGGAAACATTATAATAATAGTCACATTTTTCACTTGTTTATAATTAGTTTTTATTAGATTTAACATAATATAGGTACTTTTTAATATAATAATTAGGGTATTTTGTTCTGTTTGGTCCATTAATGTTATTAGTCGAAACGAACTAACTGTTTCTTATAGAAGCGCAATATTGTTTATTATTAATCGATGAAAACATGTATGAAATACTCATAAAAAGAATGTTTATGTTTTATAATTAATAACAATTTTTTAAAGATTTCTATAGTTCAATAAACATTTAACGTGAATTATTGCAGAGCTTTATTAAATTGTGAAACAACAACACGCATTGTAATGGTAGATGTTTAGATAATGTGGCATACCAACTTACTATTATAGATATTTCTAAATCGAATAAAAATGAGTTTTCATTAAATTTTAAATTGATTCTGAAAGTACATAATCCATATAATTTTCCCATCAACGTTTTAAATCGTTTTTCGAACCAAATACCTACAACAACATCTTCGATATTGTTATTATATTATTTGCATAAAATAAACAGACGTCATCCATCGTCATAAGTCCGAAATAAACATTGAGTTAAACGCAAACCATTTACAGTATAATGCCAACGGTCTCGTTCCTGACGCAATAGTAGAGAATATAATATTTTAAAAATGTAATACTTAGGAAAATCAATTTTTGGCGATAAATGTATGAAGAATAAAGCATATACCTGACATTGCCCGGATATAATATTGTTTCTAAAATCGTTTGCATAATGATAAGAATTATAATAATTATAATATCAACATTTAATAATAATAAACCATGTAAATAAAATTATTGAGTTTTTTTCTTACAACTGATGTTTATGTTTTATATCTCATAATATCGAAATTTGTGAATTATAACAAAATATATGTAACACATTATTGTCGTACATAAAAACACATCCACGGTTGTATATGGCACACAGATACCTTGTACTAGAATGTCAGTGCGAATTGCGCGCAGGTCACCAATTTCCACAAACTGACAATAATAATAATAGTCTGGTAAAAAAATCCCTATGGACGAGATACACCCACGCGTAATCAAAGAGGTGTAAGGGAAAATTTCGTAACCCTTAAAAATAATATCATAAACACGGCGAGGCGATTAAACAAATGCACAGCGCGTGAGACGTCGGAAAATTTCGTAGAAAATGTACTTATAAACAAATATGTATACGACTTAAATGCACACGAAATACGTATAAAACCCCACGAGCGCAAAATAAGTAATGATAATAATATCTATGGCGTTTTATGTCAAGGAAAGCTGCGAAACTAGGGATTTGTTGCACGCACGGCATATATATAACATTATGATCCCGTCAAAGTCTACGGTGGCTCGGGAATTTCGAGTGGTTTTACGCATTATTATTATTATTAATTCCACAATCTTATCATCATTATAATATATTATATAATATTTTTATTATAATACGCGATTTGTGTTTGCCCTTTAGGACACGACCGTTACCGTTGTGGAAGAGGTTGACGGCCGGTTATGTGTAATCGCCCACAGACAATACTCACCCCTTCGAAATCATTAACGTCGAAACGATTCAGAACATGTGGTAAGTAGGTAAATATTATAATGAATATATATTGCATGTTTATTAAAGCGATTGTATTTTTTTTCTCGAAAACGAAAATGTCCGACTTATCACATGAAATAATTAGTACTGATATGCGTTTCAAAGTCCTAACGTATAGAACGTTGTCATAGACCGATGACGACAAACACTCCGATATCTCTATAGTATAATATAGAATGTTCATTTTTTCGTGAATCAAGCGACTACGTCATAGAAACGACGTGGCATTTGAAAATTATTCGTCTTTTCTCAATATTTTTCAATAATATCGAAAACAAATTATTTGTTTTTTAAACTGGAAAAAAATCTTAAGTTATCGCCCGCAGCAGGTCGACGGAAAATAAGAATCGCTCGCCATTCAATTAAATTAAAAACCGCGACGCACAATCCGCGTAAAACCGCCTTCAAAAGTTATCGACGCGTCAAAGCGAGTATGAAACAACAAAGGGCACACCATTTTCGCTGGACGAACTATGATTATAGTCGAACGCTGCTCAAAAGACCGAAGACGAAACAATATTAATAATAATAATATAATAATAATAATAATACCACAGCTCGTCGGAGATTTTCTTTGTTGACCACTATACTAAACACGCACGCTTTTGGGAGGTTTCGTATTTAATATCGCATATTGTTTCCCGTTAAGATCAGTGCAAAAGTTTTTGACGTTGCTACGTCGTGGTTGATTCCTATCCCGCACAAGACTGTCCGTTCCGTAACCATATTATATTATTATACACCGCGATCGCCGAATCTCATTGACGTCGTTTCACAAATCGTCTAATATTAAACAATATACGCTTCTTGCACTTATACGACAGTTTGTGGTTTTTTTTACACCATGTGTGATCCGACACAAATTATATTTCGCGCGAATTCATTAGACAAACATTTTTTTACCGTTTATTTCATATTATATTGTACTTTTAGTAATAAATGTACATTTTATAAAAAAAATTACAATCAGTTAACGATAATGGTTATTGTTTTCAACACAGCAGTTACAATGTTACAAACTAAAACCATATTTATTTTTATTTTTTTCTAAATGTTCGAATCAAAGTGGACGTTTCAAGTTAAAAAAAAAACGAACGTGACAATAACGGTATAGGTTTGGCCGAAAATCGAAAATGGTCGAAATAAAAGGCACTGTCTTTTTCACCGTTGAATCGATGTAATTTGACGTATTGTATTATAGACGCCCATATCAATTTAATTTCCTCTCTTTTAAGCGGATCCTTAAATGCACCTAATCTTCGTTCCTTGATTTCCTCCCTTGTTCCACCTTACCCCACCAATATGGTTCAAAGACCCGATTTTTCAACTTCCTACGGACATAATCATCCACTCCGCAGATATTATTATCATTTATTTGTTTCTTGTTTTTGATTATTGTGTTTATATTGTATAACAAAACATATTTATGTTAAATATATAAACAAACTTCAAGCTATCATTAAATAGAATCAAAATAATAATAATATAAATTATTCAACATATTAATATTTCTGTATCATGCATTATTATAACGACACCGCATATACCAATACGCGATTATTAAAGTTTAAATACGATATGTTTGGTTTCTCAGTGTGGAATTAAATAAACGATCTATATCAGAATTTATTATAATGTAATAATTATTAAATAGAAATATACGTACAATGTTTTGTTACTATTTAATACTTGCATCCTAAATTGAAAAAAAATCAAGTAACTCACGTTTGATTGGTTGACACACAAGGCGGACATCAATTATATTTACATACGAAAGTTGGAATCAATCAGCATTTTAATTTGATATCTTGAAAAAACTATTAAATTAAATGTTAATAACGGCCATATATTACTAATTACAAATCATATTTTGTACGAATATGACACTTGTTTATTTGAAAAATTGTTTACATTATATTAATTTTTCTTTTGAAATATAACTATTTGAAAATCACCAGTACTTCTAACTATACGGCTGTAGTTAAATGCAGTGTGCAAATTTGATTCGATGGTTTATCCAAATCAAAGACGTCGTCAATATCTTTTTGACTTGGAATCGAATAATTCCATATAATATTATGGTGGGTATCATCAATCATAATTCTCTATATTATTTTTATTATTATTGTTGGATATGATATACACATATTACCTACCTCCATAATATGCACTCGGGACACTCGAAACTTAAACGAGTACGCCTTCACCTCTGAGCGTATATATTATACATCAATTAAGTCTGCATTCTTCAAAGTACACGACGTTTCTAATGGCTTTAAAACCAAAACTTTGTCGTTTGTACTTAGTTCCCTGTATATGCGCAGAGCCTAATTAATCCACTGCAGAAAGAACACGAAGGTTAGGTGTATTATTAGTGAAATCGAGCTACATTATATTGTTTTGGCGACTTATGTCCAAAACCTGTCTCTTTCGATAATCGTGATAATTTATAAACAGTCCTATAATATTTGAGCTGTCCGATCAATCAATTCATTATAATATAACGTTTAGACCAACCGCTATTATCATCTGCAGTTCTCTTCACCGGTAAATGGCAAGATTGTTTAATATTTATATACGAATGATTATTTATATAGCTCAAACAGTACTGCAATTACATGTTTTTGTTTTGGATTATTAGACTTATTGTTAAGTGAGCTATTCATTAGGAAAACGACTTAAGAAATTAAATTTTTAAGTTTTTAGTGTTTTCGTTGTTGGCTCGAACGATTATGTTTTATAAATATAGCTTAAACATTTTTAATCGACTCAAATCGCAGTAGGTATATACTACGATTTAATGAGAACTGTAAAACAGATAAATATGAAGGGTGGAAAATCGTATTAACAATTTTATTTAATTTAAAACTTATTTACCTAAATTAAAAGATGAAGTAGTTATAATACATTTTCGATATAAAAAAAAGTAATAGTCAGCTCAAGTTATTTGTTTTTAAGTACCTACTTAATTGTATCTATATTTAGTAAATTATTTTCAGCATTTAACTTTAAGCTCTATAATTATTAAGTTCAATTTATAATATTTTGTAATTCGTATGTTAAGATTATGTTAGTATTTACCAACCAATCAGTTTAAACTAGCGTGGTAGCAGACTTGTGTCATTCATGACTTCAATATACATAATATTGTTATACCTTATATGGTAATATTTTTAATAGTAATATTTATATTATTATTGATAATCATTATTATATTGAATACCTAATATTAATATATATTTTTGTCATCCATAAAATGTTAATTTAATTTACAATCATAATAGTATATAATATGTATATGACTGTTAACTACACAAAGTTATATGCCTGTAAATAAATCATATCATTATTTTCATTATGCCGAATTCGACAACGTTATAACTTATAGCGTATAGGTACGCATAATATCATCATATTTTACCCCTCCTGTAACATGTGTACGGTAATAATTGTATATATAGCTCCCCGAAACCCTGTCCTCGTCTGAGGAGTACAAAGCACACTCAAATGAAAACTATTTCTAATAAAAATCATGATAATAAAATACTATACGTGCACGACGAGTGACGTCCGTTGCGATGAAAAATCAAAGTGATAGAAAAATCTGCGTTAGGAGCGCATTCAATAAAAAATTCATTTCGACTTTACATATGTTGACAACGCGCCATCGATTTCTTCACACGAGCACAACACGCATTGGCTATAGTGGATACAATGGCGGCGATGGAATGCAATTTCGCGACAAACAATGAACAAATGAATATGATATGCAAAAGTGCGGATAGTGGTTATCGGGATAGTATATATTGTGTGTAGTGATGGCGCCACAGTGTGTTCGTCGTATATATTGTGTAATTACTTCGATTGAAAACAAAGCACTAGCACAACAATATTCTGCAGCTGTATATTCTAATTCCTAATGAACATCTCGTGGTATTCCGCTTGCCCCAATAATTTTGATTCAAAGTAAAGTCATGTTTTCGTGCGGTCTTTAGAAAATATACACCTTGAATATACCATTCGCAATCATGTCTCCTATTGTCATTTTCGGTATTGTACGCGTAGTAAAATAAATGTATAGTAATATATTATATTTATAGGCAGGTATATTCAATAATATTATTTTACTTTGGAATACGCCGAACGGGACATGATTTAGATTTAAACATTTATTTGATTATTCGAATAACAGTACTCGTTTTTACTATTTTTTTTCTTCAAAATATACAAATGGTTATAAACCACAATAATTGATTTAACACATTTTATAAAATTGTTTTTTTTTTTCAAAACCAAATACGTCTGCTTTTTTTCAAGAATACTATCTATATTAACAGAAAATGTTTTTAAAAACAAATACTCATCCGTCATTAATTCGATATCGTTACGCTTTTCCCATCAGTAAACACTTTTTCAGCAGATCCGGTGGGGATTTTGAGGGTTGGAGTACACCTCAGGTGGTACATTCGATTGATGAAAGAATAAACAGTACGGCATACTAAATATTTAGTCAGACTTCGTCAGAGAATTGAAACACGGTAACATTATAAACCTTAAAAGCTCGTAAAAAAAATTAAATACATAAAACATAATGTATAAAGCGTATGTATTTTTCTTTGTTTAATTTAATTTTTTTATTTTAATATCATGTAAGTAGGTACCTACCTAGAAACTTAATTTTTACTTTCAACAATTTTAATTTTTAAGAAGAGTGTAACAATAAATAACCATTTTTAAGGAGGGAAAATTCTGAATACGTCTCTGCTTACCACAAGTACAAGTATTAGGTATGTGAAGATCACGGTTTATAATATCTATATAATTATATCACATGTTAACAGAAAGTTACATCAATAATATTTGAACGAAATAAAATATATTTAATTTGTATAAACCTATTGAAGTATAAGCTTTCTGTTATATTTTGATTATTTACATATATAATTATTACCCTAAAATTATTACTTACCATAATTTATTATATTCTTCTATTATTACGTATTATTTTCTCGTTGTTTTACAGTATAGTAGAGAAATATTTTTTTATTAGTTAAACGTTTTTGAAGTCAGATTAGATCATTTCAGTACATACGCAAAACAGGTAATGTTCAAAGGTATTTTCGAGGAAAATAATTTGAAATTTTGAGTTCCAATTATCTCACGAATTTGCAACATTTAATTTCTGGGCACACAGTTATGGTTTTATATAGGATTATTTTAAACTCTACATGAGCACCTATACTATAATAATATTCATACATGCAAAATAATTAATAGATGTTCTTATTTTCGTTGTTGCGGCAGCCGTATCCGTACCCCGTGCGTGTAATGGTTTGGTATTATCAGACAAAACTCTATATCGGATTGGAAACTTTTATTTTATCAGAAACAACTTTCTGGGTTTACAAACAATATTGAAATAACGAACGTAATGTTTTGAATTATTAAAACAAATATATGATACTTGCACACTGTTTTGTCTTGAAACAACGCGGTATATATACAATATATACCTACCTAATATAATAATATCATTATAACCATTATACCTAAACAAACTTTCCGAAATACATTTTTTTTTCAATTTTCATTTATTTATTCAAAGCATATTTTTCTGGATAAACTCAACACAGTTATTTAGCCGATCTGTGCGATTGCGTTTTCAAAAGTGTATGCAATATTTGTTCTAAAATAGTAATATATAAAAAGTGCTACATTGTAGGCCAGACCAGTATAATAGTGTATTAATGGCGATTCCCCAGATGTTGGTAAAATTGGCCACTAATTTCTTTGAGCAAATAAAAATCATAAAAATATACTTTTTACGTTATGTAAGAAATATTTTTATATTTATATTTATGTTTTATAATTTAAAAATAAAAAGTTCAAATCTACCTATAGTAGATACTTTGCCAATAAAGTTTTCGGGTTACCTATAATATGATATTAACGTAAGTACTACGAACGTGTGTTTCAGAAAATTTTCCACCAAACCTGGTAGCCAATATAATTATAATGTATAATACCTATATGTATAGCCATATAAAATATACATATTATATTATACTATTACAGTACCTATGATATTGGTTTTAGTTTGTGGAAATCGCGTTATAACTAGATGCGGTAACGAACTCTTGGTGTTTAATGAAAAGGTACCTCTATTATAGAAATCGCACAGTGAATGGATAAGTGTTAAGTTTAGAGTGCGGAAACAGGCTTAACATCGAAACGGCTCGACCGTGAAGTTGAA
The DNA here is from genome assembly GCA_008086715.1 of Sitobion miscanthi. Classification (NCBI taxonomy): domain Eukaryota; kingdom Metazoa; phylum Arthropoda; class Insecta; order Hemiptera; family Aphididae; genus Sitobion; species Sitobion miscanthi. Next base: position 8,901,976 of record CM017797.1, read on the forward strand.
CTCATGGTATATAATATTAAGTTATAGTGTAAAGTATAAATGATAGATAGCCAGATGTGAATAAATCGTTACGGTCTTACGTATATACATTATACGGTCACGGTCACAAACTTTAATTAATATTCTCAGTTTAAGTACGATTGCAGTTTTGCAATGGATATTTGTGGTTTTACGAAAATCATGTAGGGAAAGATTGATTTTAGTATCATGGTGCTAAATTATGTGGTAGAGACCACCAATAATAGACGTCGATATAGTTATTTCTGGAAAATGTGTAATCATGTTATGTAAAAATCAAAGCAAATGAGACATAATGACATGGCATAAAATTATTCGCATCGCATTCCGGACTTACCCATCTCACAGACATCATATACTTTTAGTTTAGAGTGTAGCAATGAGTGTGATAAATCGTATCTCAAAGGCACGGTATGTGCCAACGGAATGCATTATACGTATTTTAATAGCGTATACATTTTGGGCAAAGGAATAGTGCGTGCAAATGTCGTGGCAGAAACTTAATGCGCCTGTACAACTGTAGGTACAAGCCGTGGCAGGTATACGACAAAACGGTGAATGTGCACAAAAGTGGAAAATGAACAGGTGACACAGGCGTCAGCAGGTGGTGGCGCAAAAAACGAGTTACTTCAGACGGATGATTTTAGCCACGGTGACTGACGTTGCGGCTCACAGGTGGTGCGATGTGGCAGAGCCGCCCGAGCACCACTGCAGTGTTTATCCCCGAAAACAATTATCTTTTTAATTAATAAATCTTAAGCATACAGTTTATTCAAATGTATGACTATTTTAATGATTTTATGTCTTGAATCTATTTAAACATTAATGATAGTATATTTTCTTTAAGGAGCACTTTAAAAACCCGGCCAAGAGCTGACGATGCATCATGATGGTTCATATATCAGTGTTTTAAGTGTTGAATACGTTTTCAAACAAACAGAATATTATGTTGACACGTGTTTAAAAAAACGACCATAAATTAAGCTTGATATGCAATAGTTTCGCAAATAAAAATCAGCATTTATTTTATTTGTATGTAGTTGGAATCTGATTTCAGTAGAATTTAATTAACAAAATATATGTTGAAACTGTGTAGGGAATAACCCTGCCGGCTTTGTGAACGTTATATATTATATAATATATAATTTTAGCTATCCGTAGATTTCATCTCTAGTACACACACACAAATACATACATATATATATATATATATATATGTATATATATATGCTATATTGCTATATGACACTAAACGACGCAAGGACTTACCAAAAATACTGTGTGCGTGTCTAAAATTAGGTTTTTACAATTCACGTAATAGTCGAGTAAAACAAGTTTTCGGTCAGAACCAATAATAGTGTTAATTTATTTTATTATTTTGTAGTGCGTGTAAGCCTAACACGTACCAATTTATGCAATTTGACGATATTAAACCGTAATTTTATAGTGACATATTATATTATTATAGTGGTGCAGACTATTTATTTATTATTGGTTGAAGTAGGTGTTTATAATCCTATTAATAATAAACCTTTCAACGAAGGTCCCGAGTGGAACTCACTATGAAAATGTCAAAATTCAATGTTGACCAAAAATATAACTCTATAATGTTTTTTTACAGTTCTTCACGATTTTCCTGAAAACTACAAACCATTTTGATAAACGACCACTTAAATAATGTTCAATTCTTATTGTACATTTTTGTGTTTTATAAAGAAGTGTGCTTTTATATATTATGCCATTTATTATTTTTTTTAGCACCGTACAATAACCCTATTTGTTTCTCAGCTTCCTGGAATATTGCTCAGTCAGAAATTAACGATTTACTGCAAAAGGTATCTATACGATATTATTTTCAGAATATCCAAAACAGGAAAAAATCAATCATATATTCATTATTTATAACATTAAGTATATTCTCATTACGAACACCGTATCAATAAATTTATTTGTTTCATTAAGTAACGCAAATTTGGTCAAAATATTTTAATATTTTATACTTAACTAGCTGACCCTTCGCACTTTGTTGCCCGTAAAAAATTACAACTTTTAAATAATTGTGAACGTTCAACTCCTTTTGGGTGCAACTCAGCCTCCCTGGTAAGCAATATTACTATGCGTCGGATCTCGGACAATGTGCGACTACTTGATATAAGTAGGCAATGTGCGAAAATTCGATTGGATGCATGCTTGCACGTAATCTGTCAAATTAACCAATGGCAATCAATAAAATAATTAATACTTATGTCTACTAAATATTTCTCCTATAACCAATAGCAACCATTTATAAACGAAAATTCCTACCGTAAATCTCTAAATCCCCGTTTGAGCACCTCCTCGGGTTGGACCTGCCGGGTCCAATTGTGAATCTAAATCATCCTGGGAACCACTCAAGGGCACACAAAAAATGTTATCAAAATTGGTCCAGCCCTTTAGGAAATAATAAATGACACACAGACAGACAGACAAACATTACATTTTATATAATATATAGATTAACAATACACATCTATAATAATACAGTTTGCAAAAAAAAAAATAATAGCAAAGTACGCGGAAAATTTGATCGTGCGCGCATTTTTTAATTTATGGATCGTCTAAAAAAAGCCATATTACTGTAATATAGCTTACTGTATATTTTAATTTACTCCGAGCAATTAAATTTTTTCCAATTCAATTGTATTGGATTGACCGACAATCGAAAAGCATTTGTACGCCATGACTGCTGTTGAATGAAATAACTTGAAAAAATAATAACAATCATACCTAATGATAAAAATAAAATTAATGAACATGGGGAAGTTGTTCCGCTGTATAGTAGGTTTCGAGTTACGTCATTGACTAGGTCACTGTTGTGGAAGTTTTAAAAATATTTTAAACGCAATGATAAACTATTTTATACAAAAATCGGTTATGAGCGGAAAAAGTTCGTTAATTTATATTTTTAAAATCATGCCTATAGAATATGATAATAGAAATATTTGGTAAAAATATCTAGTGAAACACAAAACAATTACAAGCTTAATCAATTTTTTCGAAATTTAGTGTTGCTAACTTATACACACTTCTGTTTATTATTTTAGATTCCGAGTGGAGCGAATGATGCATTGATTTTAACAATGATGTGTTTTATTTTTTATTTTCATATCCATCGTGGATCAAGATCATTATCTTTTGGAGAAGTAAAATAGATTTGACATAACTAAAAGATGATTTCTTGTTTCAAATTGGATCTAGTTAGTACTTTGGGGGTTCAAAAGTAAACATTTTAAAAATAACCCAAAAAAATAATTATTTTAACGCAATACAGAAGTTTTTGAATCAATCGATTTAGTTTTTTTTCAATGTTTATACTAGCATTTTCTACACTAGATATAATTTTAAAAATATTTTGTCTCTTTTTCAGATATATAGACATTTGAAATTTTCGACATAAAAGTCGATAAAAAATTATTGCTCAGTCAAAAGTCTTCAAATACAAGATTGCTGATAAGTTGAATGAAATTAATTTCAAAATTAAAAATAATAATTGAAATGTAGGTATCTGTCTTATATCTATTTATTTTGTTATCTGGATTGGAACACTGATTTTATTATATGCTCGGTATTTCGTGATTTTTGACAGCTGATTATAAATATGTACAGAAATAGTATGGCGAGGCCGATTCGGTCCAGTCAAAATATTATTGATGGCCCTCGTGGCCCAGGAGGTTCGGCACTCAACAATTTTCGTCACGTATTGGAAATATTCTTTTCGGAACTGGCGAAATATAAAACAAAAACAAATATTTCAATTTTTACGTCTTATATGCAAAACATTATTTTCATAACGGATTTATCGAAATTTTACGAATATATATTTTTTCTGGAGAACGCAATGCGTCTTTATTATTCCAACCCTTAATTTTTTTTTATACGTTGAATACGTAAAGTGGATACATCCGAATAAGGCACTTAAAGCTTCCTTTAAATTTATTTTTAGAAGGGGTTAGGTAAATATCTGGACTGAATTTTAATATTTATAGCGTTAGTTCATAAAATATATATTGTTAACCCCTAGTGAAAATAAACTCAAAACAAATTTATGAACATTTTAGAAGTGTAGCAAAAAATGCACAAGCTTTATCATTTTAAAATTAAATGTTTTTATTTCCTGATTTTACTGTTAACTGTTTTATGACAACCCGATGTTAAAATAAGTTTACTCAAATTCATCTTAACTCAATAATTTAATAATTTACAAGATGTATATTTAATATTTACTTAAAATTATTCGAAATTTGGACTAATATGATACATATAAACTTAAATATGTGAGTCGATAATAGTCGTACGATTATTTATGAATAATATTAGTGGCATTTCATATAGGTAATTTGCAATAGTTAATTTTATAAATACTGTAAAGTTAAGGTTTATTTAATTTTAGATTTTCTCCACGGATGAAATTGAATAATATAGTAATTACTTTAAGTAGTAATGTAGTATTGATAAATATTATAATGACTTAAAAAGGTACAGATATTGTGTTGTATTGTAATATTAATAATTATATGGAGCATTAAAAACTTAAGTTTATAACACGATATTGAAGCATCTACCGTTTTAGTGTATTTGAAAAAATTTTTTTTTTAAATCTTTTTTATATAAATCATAATATAAATGTTGTTGGTACGTTGTTCAACTTATAGTTTATCTTCTTTATGAATTCAACTTGTTGCTGATGCGTGTGCAATTGTTTAATCAATTATATTTTGATGTTATGCAAGTTTTGTTGTGATTTTTCAATAGTTCGTTTAAGTGCCTTTTTCTGTTGACAGATCCATCTGGTATAAGGCGTAGTCAGGGTAATATAACAAAATAAATATCTTACTTTTGAGTTCTGATCGCACACTTGTAAATGAGTGCTTGAGACACGGACATTTATGTAAAATTCTAAATGTTAAATATATTATAATATATTAAATAGTTGTTATTTTGAATTTGTATTGCGGAAAAAAATATAAAAAATAAATTTTAAGATAGTTGTTTAATGAATTAAAATCTGTAAATTGTTCGAGCTCATATTTAACTGACATGATATACCCTTCAAATTATAAGTACCTTTAATTATGACTTGAATTATGGGTATAGTATATAGAGTATTTTTAAGTACCTACCTATAATAACCTACATTTTCGAATAATAATAAAAAAATAATAAATTTATCAGTCCGCAAAAATGGGATGAATATTTTTATTTATTTTTTCATCATGTTGGCTCAAAAACGAGGAAGTTCATATCTGTACACAATAATATTAAATGTATTTCCACTAACACACATTAAACATATTTTATTAATGAAATCGAGATGTGGCATTGTGGTAAATCGATCCGGTTTGTATTTTTCGCCGAAAAGACAAACGTAGTCGTCGGGTGAACAGTATAAAACATTACAACGGAATTACTTCGGAATAAGTCGTCATCAATCTCGCGAGTTTCTCGTCGACAAAACGTCCGAAACAGACAAATTGGTAGGTATTACGCGCGCGCGATGAGGACAATTTTTTTTATATGAAACGGAATAGAATCCACGTCGATAAAAACGAAAAACTCACCGTGTAAATGTGTAATGGAAGACTGCAGACGTTTTAATAATAATATAACCAAGACCGTAGTGGTGGTCAGATGGTATAATACCTAATATTCGGCGGACCGGCAAGCGCAATAATTCCACTGCCCTGGTTCGCCTCATTCATCCATAGTGGCCAGTCAATATTGTTGCGAGCAAACACAGACCGGAATTATGGAATAGGGTTTTCGTAATAATAACGCCCGGCCAACAGAGTTCGTCTTCTATTTTTTTTCACTTGATCGTCAATTTTATATATATATCTTCCACTCGACGAGTTTTTCTCATTCTTTTTTTTTTTTTTTTGCCTCACGTTAAGTCGTTTTGCCGGACGAACAAAAAGAATAAGCTTGCTCCCGACCACCTCGCCGCCCTAGACGGAAATTAAAGGGTGTGTGAAAAACATGAAAAAGTTATCAATACAATTTCTGCGCAACCACTCGCTCGAGTGGGTAGACACAACGACACAATGCGACCGATTTACGACCAAATGTACAAAAATATAATAATAACAATAATAATACAGAAACATTTATTTTCCTTCTCTCGCACATACACACACACACACACACACATCGACAAAGGTACATATTGTTAGAAAATGAACGTTTGTTTTATAAATTAAAATCTAGTCGGGGTTAAGTCAACAGTTGCGTTGAATATACACGTAAACGTATAATATTGCAAACGAGATGAAACGTATTTGTTTTTAATTTATTTCTATTATTTTACCTACGTGTAATACGAGAGGACAGCAGCCAGAATACCAAGTTGGTACTCGCCTATAGTACCGATACCAGGTACTACGCAAATGTTTACATTACTGCCCATTAAGAGATAACTTCTAACCGGCGTTTTTTAATGTTATTGAAGTTGGACCGTTTTAATGAAACTCTAAGAATACTTCAAATTTAAAGGTTAAAATATATATGAAAGATAACTTACATGCGGGCATATTATGTGACTGCTGTAGTTGGTTGATACATATGATTACAAATATATATAAAAAAAAATGCATCAAAACATGCTACCAGAGATCGGCTATTACTTCTTGAAGAGCTAATCACTTTTTACAATAGTAAAATAGGTAAAAAAACATGTTTTTTGTATCATATCAATTTTTCATGTATATACTATTCTTATTATTTAATTTTCTAAATTCGTATATTTTTTTTGTTTTTTTAAACAATTGTAATTTTTTCAAGGAAAAACCATTATTATAATGTTCATACACAACTATTATAGGCTATGGCGACTGACGATAATATTGTGAAACGAACGCGACATAAAATAAGAACCTAACTATGAATCGGAATCAGAAATTCGTACGGGACAAGAAGTATAAGATGCATGATAATATAGTTATAAGCAACCCATCGAAAACTTTCCCGAAAGCGGTGCAAAAAATGTTACAACGATGAAACTAAATACATAAGCAACATCAATATATTTTATAGTACTCAAAAACCAAATTTTTAATATCGCCTTAATGGCTTAACATAATATATGTTGTACGGTACTACGAATACTGAAATTTTTCGTTGGGGCCTTTTAAAGAAATACGACGACATGTACGGCTGGTGTGTGGTAAACGGTAATAATAATAGTAAAAAGAGTATTGTTTTTTGAATTCGCGTGTCGTAACACAATATGACCATACATATTATAAACGACCATACGCAAGATTGTAGGTATAATCTTAGGTTATGTATTTGACGATCAAATGCAGTTATACACGCGATATTTCAACCTGAAACTTTCGGAAGCAAAGTTTGTCTGTTGGCATTTTCGTCGCGTTCGTAATATTATATTCAACGTTGTTATGTACGCAATATAATATTAGCGCACGCGGAGAATTTCAGAGTAAATACCTTCGTCGAAACGGCGTTTTCCTTGTTTCTTTAACACATTAGAAACATTAATTACATAGGTAAGGTGCGGTGTCCGGGCGGTAAACTGACTTGAAAATAACGTTTTTGCGCACAATATTATATAAGCTATTATTGTTGTGTAATGGCAACAACGGAATACCTGCAACGAAAACGAATATTATGCGTCGTAAGCCCTACGAGGATATGAATAGTCCTAATAATAATAGGTTGGTGCGCTGCTGTGTTGCGCGTTTAACCGGAGTGGTTATAGGTAGCACCGCAAAACTAAATTAAATGCTCGTAAATATGAATTTAACAGCACTGTGGCAGGGTGGATTAAAATGCATTTTACATGACGCACGAACACCGTTGTCGTAACGTATTTTATGATTTTGGTAAAATAATAGTTGAGAATTTTTAGTTTAGTCCGATTTGACAAATTTACGGGCTTTATATCATTATAATAATATGATAATAGTGCAACTATTTATGTATTAACATAACAGTACGTTATGTTATAGTACATTATCATCGGTCTCATTCATAATCTCATTCACATAGGTATTATATATGTAGATTTTTTTTTTTAAATTCAAACGAGAGATTCGTACAACATGATAACGTGCTCCAAGTATTAAAACGAAATTGATACGCCTAGTATTTTTTTAAACACACTTTTTTTCTAAAAATTCTATATTGTGTGCCATCCGTTTCAATTAGAACAGTAGACAAACTTATAGCCCAATATCTATGTATTAGTTACCAAAAATTTAAGTTACACAGGAACCATAATGGTTTTAGTAGTTGGTGGTGGAATTCACTTTTTTTAAGCAAAAATATTTTAAGAGAAAAAAAAACTAAAATATAAAATTATTCCACTCTAATCCTCTGAGGGTAAATATTTTCACAGTGCATAATGAATTTCAACTTTTTTGCCAAGCCTTTTAAAAAGTGTAAGCACAGAAAAGTATTCAACCCACATTTCCTTTCAAGACCGTATATAAATTTAAAATAATCGATGAATGAAAATCAAATATTGTTTTCGCATTTTATGAGTCAAACGTAATGTAATAATTATATTATAGTAATAACTAATAAGGTTGAATTAACTATTTGAAAACGTAAATGACGTGTGTACAATTTATGGATTGTATTGCACTGACTTTTTTTTTTTGCTTTTGGATTTATTCATGTGCGTATAATAATTATTATAACAAACACAATATGTATGACAAGTTGGTAAATAAAATAGGATCAATTATGACGTGTATGCGCTTGCAAAGCTAATCACGTGTGTGATTTATGGCAAACAAAAATATTTATTTTTTAAATCATTTTGTTTAAATATCTCATAAGACTTATCAGATTCGTTATGATGACATGTTATATATTTGGCAAACACGTTTCTGGTGTAAAGATTTATTATAATATAAAATCAAATTAACTGTCACGTTATATTGATTGATGGAAACACATTATATATAATATATAATATAAAGTTTCCTCATGTCTTCTTCCAAAAATATAACTCAATTTGTATTACCACCTTTAATCAAAGTTACACTAGTGACATTGGTACATAAATTAGTACATTAATAAATTAAAATGAATTGATAATGGATATGGTTGTCAGTTAAATGTGTAAATATAAATCGTTTTAGCATAGAACATAATAGTACTATAATGTTATATTTCTTTATTTTTATTGTTTTGGGAGGGGGTTGTGGGGGGGAGTATCAATTTTAAATCAAACTAACGTTGAACAGTTTTGGGTGTCAAAATCACCTCACCGCATCGTTTTTCGATTGTACTGGTTCGTAAGAATAATTTACTTGTGCTGTAATAAATATACTATCTCCTGTGATCGTTAGTATATACAATAACTACGTTCTTTAATTGAATTTTATATTGTATGTGAAATAATAAATATGATGGTTGGTTTTTTTTTTATAAAACGGCTCTACAGCTCTACAGCTGCAATATTTAGAAATAGACTTAGAAATACTTAGAAATCATATTTATTATGTCAAATTTATAGAAAGGTAATTTTTCCATTTTATACAGAAAAATAGAAAATATGATAATGAGGAAATCTCAAAAATTGTAAATTCACTTGGAACGTTTTGTAACAAATTAATAATAATATGATACCAACCTAATACATTACTATTAAGTGGTACACGTGCTAAAACGTATTTTTAGTTGTATGATAAAATTATATATAAGCCTGGTTAATTGTATAAAACCGTTCATATACCTGTTGAAATTGTTTTATCTTGATTTGAATATTCTGGGTTAGAATAAAACAAAATTGTGTTATTTGAAGTTTAATCTATAAATTTGTAAAATAAAAATTCAGATCCTTTTAAATTCAAGTTATAAGCTACTATATTGATATATTTTTAACTTCCATTTCTGTAGATTGTTAAATTATAATTTATTTTTTAAATCAATTTTTCAATCGTAATAGAAAATTAATCGGTTTATCTATTTACGGTGATTCGTCAATTTCTCTAATAAAAGTAAATTACATTTTTTTTCATCTCATATCCTTTTTTTAATAACTGATTAAATTATAATAATATAAAATTAATCTATTTCTATAACTTGAAATAATTATTGTCTAAGTCCTTTTTTTTTTTAACTATTTTCGTTTTAAATCTATCACCAAGATTAAAAACATTCGCATAATATTGTTGATGCCCTTAAATGCTTAAACAGAGTATGACTTAACATCAATATGCAAAAGTATTAATTATAATTACTAAAATGTATAATCAATGATAAAAGTAATAATAAATCATAAAAAAATGTTCTCATGAGATAATATTCACTCAAGTAAGTCAAATACTTAACTTTAAAACATTTAATGTTCTTATCCAGTAGATGAAAAGGAGGGCCCTACTTTTACATACTTTTAAAAAATGATTTTGAAAAATAGTATGCAAAATTGTTAGGTAGTATTCATAAATCATAGTTAGCGTAGAGGTAAATTAATAAATAAAATAATGTTGGTAGACTTCAAAATATAATTTAAATTTTTTATAGAATTCCGAAAAAGTGTATGAACAACAGATAATGTGAACTGAATTCTTCTAATATAACGCAATTAATCATAATTTATATTGTATAATATTGTTATGTGGTTGTTAATTAAGGAAGACATTTTGAGGTTATGGTTCTTAACGGTTATATGAATTTACCACTGGTAGTATATTAAATAGTATTGGCCACTGGGTAACATAAAAATGTTACAAAATGTAAAAATAAAACAATTAAACTAATTAGCATGGTAATAATGCTTACAAATAATTAATTAGGACGTGCCAAACACAAAGAGCAAATATTTTCGTATCTCTTAACTCTTAAGTGCCATAACTTACAATCTATTATGGGTTAATTATCTATACCACCAAAACGTTTTATTAATACAACGATAAACAAAGGCATATCAAATTTATATTTCAAGCTTAGTCATTATTGATGTTAAAATATTTCACACTGATCGTACACAATAGGTATCTGTATTTGTTTTGAAAATTGACTTTTACTGCAGAAGTAAAATTGAATCATTAAAGTAATTTCAATATTCGATTGTAATAAAATAATTTTAATATTGAAATAACCTTACCTACAACTGGCTGCTAATGAATATTAATTTGGGTAGGAATACTTAGAAGTGAAGTTCGAAGAATTTATTGCATAATTCTCTTCACAACGTTTTTGCCTACTAAACCTAACTCTCAAATGTATTAAAAGAAAATTATTACTATGTTTCTCTCATCTTGCTCGGTCAGATATTTAACTATACCCTTGTCACAAGTGGTTGCATATCCAATATGTCTATGTTGTTTTTTTATTAAGTAATCTTAAATCCTTATTTAGAGTATTTGTGAGGTTATAATTCAGTAGGTATTGATTTATTAATATTAGTCGTTTATTGATAACTGTTTTTTTTTTTTAGAGTTGTGTCAAAATTAAAGAACATTATTTAATAATAGAACATCTCTACACAATTAAAAAACAAATTATTAAATATAAAAATATATATGTTTATCCTCTTGTCTATTTTAGCACGGTCCTTTTTTGCCAAATAATAGGTTTCCAGATTTAAACATCTTCTGCCAATAACGCAAAAGGTTCCATGCAAAATGTATTTTTTTTCAAAGAAATTTCCACTATATATTTGGAAACTATGTAATAATGTACAAATGTAACAATATCATGTGTGAACATAACAATAAAAAAAATTATTGCATACCTATCATAATAAATATAAACTTATTGTTTACTAGAATACTATTTAATAATATAAAGCAGTTTAAATAAATATATAATCTATATACATTATACCCACTACACTAATTTGAATTTTTCCTAAAGATTTAGGACACTAACATAGAGTACCTATAATAATGTGATGCACGACAAAATCTAATATTTATATATAATAGAACTATGTGGTTTAAAATACTGTCACTATTACTGTGTACACTGTGTACACCTATGTCGGTCATGCGTGAACATACATTTGGTATCTGACGTGGAAGAAAATGCATTTTGTGGTCACAGACAATTTCGTTTATTATTATTATATGAACATAGGTTCAATATTCTATATTCTATATATGTACAATTTGGTCCTGTAAAAAATAAAAGAGCATTTTATTCGTTGCATGGTCTGTTGATCTTTTATGGCATTCTCTTCGGCTTCGACAAAGCTTTTTGAGGGCAAGCCAAACAATATATTTTAATTGTATAATTATTTGCTTTATTTGTTCTATAAATTGGTTTATTGGTTATATTAAGATTAAAAGGAATAAATAAAGTCTGAGTTGTAACTTGAGTGGGCGTTTTTGAATAATCGAAAATAAATTGAAGGAACTCCGACGGAAATAATGGTGACAAACTATTCAAAATATTTACGATATATTTAAAAATGTTAATATTGCATAAACAAAAAAAGATTTTCGAAACGACAGTTATCAAAAATATTTGATTTGGTTGAGGGTTACGTAAATTGTGTATTCTTTAAGTTGCATAATGCGTGATAGTGAGATAGTAAAATTAAATTCAAAGCTGTCCAAGTTAATGATTTTAACTCAGTTAACTTAAGTTAATGTGCATGAATAAGAAAAAGTTGAAAGTTAATTGAATTTTTGTTCAACCTAGTCAAGTTAATAAAAAAGTCCATACACAATTTTTTAAACTTTATATTAAATTTAAAAAAAGTTTATTTTTTCTTTATTTTAGCCTATACCTTATATTTTTACCAACTCAAAACTATAGTGTTTACGCAGTATTTCTATAAGGTACTTCATTGAAGTTTTTGTCACTTAAAAAAGCTGAAATATTTTTTTATTAAATTGATTGAAATGTAATTAAATAAATATGAAAATAAAATAAATTAACTTAAATTCTTAAAATACCAATTTTACCCAATTTGTTGATTTCGTGTTTATTAAAAATCAAAAGTTAAGTCGGTAGTTAAATTAAAGGGAAGCTTGAAAGTAACTGAGTAGAATCAAAATCTGTCTGTTATACATAGCGTATTAGAGAAGAATGAGTTTTAAAGTATCAATTTATTCGTGATCCGAGTGAAAAAATTATCAAACCTATTTTCGAATTCCCATATTTTTATTTCGGCCGGCGTAGCAAATATTTGATCCGAGCCAAACTACTGCGAAGGACTGCAAACGAACATAGCAAACAGCATAATATTTTAATAATACATTTTTATAGGTCCCCGGAGCAAGGAGCGGGGGCGACCGACCACCATGTACCACCTACCTATATAAATTATGGGCGCGCGGGTGTCAGGGACTTAATAAATTCCACGTGCCTGAGGGTCATGCATATTTGGTTAAGGTATTTCCACCTCGTTAATGCCGAGACGGTGACGACAACTAAAACTATACGGTTTAATTCGTAGCGTGTGTGCGTAAAATATAATGTCACTTCACCACGGCTAATGAATATTAACGAGCTATTTAATTTTTGCAAGTTTTTCCGAAAATGTCTACAGAGCTGAGCAAGTACTATAATTCTATAATACGGTTCCGTACCTAAATATATTTGTACGACTGTCGAATAGGTTATAGTATAGGTCGCAATTTCACGTATATTGCGGTGATTAAAATACGTATGTGAGGGATGGGGAGTGCCAAAACCATGAGACTGTTAGGGAACCACGCGGGGGCCTAATAACTGCACCATTCTCTGCATTTATAACATTAGTTTGTTAACAATATTATGTCATGTTACAAGTCATGATAGAAAATAAAAATGATGGTAGATACGCAACATTATAAGCAAATACAATATTATACTATATACGAAGTTAATATATTTTAAAACATTATATTAAAATGTCAAATTAATTATGATTTTCTTTCACAATTGGCCAAATGTGGGAATACAAATGACAAGATAATATCATCCAACATTCCTATTATTTTTATCGATAAGCAACTCGCTATAATTGGTTAGAAATAAACGATGAACGATATAGATCCAATAAAAACCACGTACATACCTACTTGTTAAATATCAGTGATGGTATTAGGTGAGAAAAATAATTCTTTACTTTTTGCAATTATTTGGGATGGCTTGGCCGGAAGTGCTAAAATATTACACTATCGAAACACCTTCCCCTCGTTGCACCAGTGAAGTCAATACAGCTAAGCCGATGGTATATATCGACGATTGGAGACGTGCGTGAAGCAAAAAAAAAATAATAAAATCAATACGCACCGTGTTTACAAGACCGCAAAAATTACGAGAATAATAAACGCGGCAAAATGCCTTTTTTCCCCCAACGAAAAAAAGGCATAGCGGTAATGTAGGTAGGTATTATAATAATTTTCCATTTAAGTGCGTGTATTTATTTTTCCACTTACGCACGATGCACATAATATATAGGTATTGACGCGGTACGCCCCGCACTGTGGTCTCGGCGGCGGGAAGACAGAGGTGACACAATATTGATTAATATTTAACACACAAACGAAATGCCAAGTCTCACGGTTTAATGGTTATGGGCATAATATTATATTATTATAACAAGGGTTCCGGTATAATAAGACTAAAATCAATTACGTATAATATTGTGACGATCAGAGTTGGGTGACTAGTTGACCGTCGACTGTACGCATTAGGCTGCAGTGACAGGTATGTCGCGTGTGCGTGCGACAGCGACTTTGTCCCGTGGGTCCAAGTCCGCCGATCGACGACAACACCTACCGGTGCGGCAAACGCACACCCTCTTTCGTCTCCATGGTCTGGACCACGACGACTAATACCGTGTGTAGGCGAATATCGGCCGAATAATAATTCACGTCTCCACATGCTCTTTCTCTGTTCTCTTCACTCGCACTGTCTCTGTCACCAGTCGTCTTTTTCGTGCGTTTGCGGCCGACTGAGCCGACGGACGACACTTTCTCTCCGTACGCCGGTTCAAGCACTGTGTTGGAGTAGAGCACCGCGATCGACGTAGCGCCCTCGGACGGCACATACAGGAGCAATGGTCGTAACGTACCTGAATTATTTGTAATATCTATTTGACACCGTGGCCGGTATCCCCGTATAGTTAAAAGTTCTTATTGTTGCCATATTATTGGCTGATTGTATTATTGTTGCCATATTGGCTGATCATATTATCGTTGCCATATTGGCTGATTGTATTATTGTTGCCATATTGGCTGGTCATATTATTGTTGCCAATATGGCTGCTTGTATTATTATTATTATTATTGTGTGTTTTTTTTATTAGTTATCTCTCTCTGTCCGAGTTTTATGCCGACGGCTTTCTCGGCACCAATTAAAAAATAATATATTAACATTTTACCCGAATAGTGTGTCACGTTTTCATCATCATATTATTATTGTTAGGATTTCCTCATTTCTGGTACTAAAAAATATTAAAAAATCCATGGCGCTCCGACCTTTTGGGGTCTCGGCTCGTGGTTGGCGACCTGACTCGACCACAAGACTCTCGGGCCATGAGCAATATGACTCGAGTTATCACAATATACCTATGTATACAATGTATTTTATACATACAATTGTACAAATATGAAAAAATATTTAATGCGATGGTCGGATATGTATCAATTGACGAGGGAAAACACGTCACGACATGTCCGGTGGTGTCCGTTGGATACCGCATACCGTGTGACCGTGACTCATCCGCGATCTCCTCCCGTTATATAGTTGACGGGAAAACAGGACACTGAGTCAGTATCGGTTGCTGTGGACTGGACGTGGTTCTAGAGAAAATAAATATAGCTATCGGTCGATGCTAGACGTCTAATAACGACTGTATCAGTTCTATGGACGTTTCGAACCATTATAATAATAATATATCGATATTTTCCACCCATGAGAATATTAAACATTTTTCATCAGGATATTTCGTAAAAGTCATATTTATCGCAAAATCGAAAATATTGATTGGATTTTTTTCACCTGTTCGTTTGACACCGACTCTTTGAATCGGACTGAACATGAAAATAAATTTCTCTCAAGCAACCCTCTCACACATTCAAACTGTATAGTAATATAATATTTATAACAAACTAATACAATATTTATGTCTTGATCGTATTATCGACGTTTTGCCGGGTAAAAATGTTATCGCTTTAGTTAGAATTAATCCCAAATAAAAAAATATATGCTATAAAATATAAATATATTATCATACATACCGCAGCGTCAGTTTCGTAAATGGTTTTAAATTATATATTTGAGTAGGTCCTTGTTAGTTTTTGTTAATTAGCCATTTGATCGTTTGTAAATTTGATTTAATAGCAACGTACGACATAAGACATTTTAAATGATTTTTCGATTCGCTTGTCTCTATATAAGATCATGATCATCTAGGTGTAACCAACCATAATATGTGTTGTGTAATATGAAAAACAATCATTTTGTGGTGAAGAGTCCATAAAATATATAAAAGCTATCGGAAAATTCCGAAAATTATATATCCATTTTTAAAGCTCGCATTGGTGTCAGATTTCCACTAAACTACAGAGGACGTACAAAATACAAATGGAAAAAAGCCACATAGTTGTAAAGACAATTTAGATCCTAAATAACGACGAGAGAAATATAAAATAAGTTATTTCTTCTCTGTTTATAACCGATTGGTGTTTGACACCGAAACGTAATTAAATTTTAAATTGAATTCTCCGCCAAGAGCAACAGTGTGAGCGTAACCGTATTTCGTCACTCTGGACCAAATAATAATAATAATAATAATAATAAAAAAAAATAATAACAATATACGTACAAGAGGTATAACTGTACAAAATATAATGCTTTCCACACAATGTATTATAAATAAATCCGAAAAATTGTGTAAATCAGATGTGACATTTTTTTTTCTTCGGCTACGTAAATTGAATGAAACTTATAATTTATTACACTAGAAAACCAATCCCGCCGGTTTTTGTGTTAGTCCTTTTGAATATCGCGTGAAAATAATATTAACAATGCCTCACCACTTGGTACTTTAACCGACGTATATATTGTAGTATGTACCTATTTATATTTTCATATATAGTTACCTCAATTTTTACCAGTTTATAAGAAATTGTGTTAAATACTTAGTTGGTGTGTGTTAGGTATATAATAAATATTGACAAATTTGTTTTATGCCAGACTAATTTAAACATTGGTACCTCTTATGACATAAACTCTCTTAACACACACTTGATCTGCTTAATTCGCCGGCCTTGTATTTTTGTTCTGGTTCACCGTCGTTATTCTGCTGGGTGATAGTTAAATAACTTAATAAAGAAATCTAATAAAATTATATAGTACGCGTGTACATGTACGTGACCACGTATTGAAAAATACGTTTAGGTACGAAGTTACGGTTCGCGCACGGCAAATAGGAGTGCAATCACAGTAAGTCGATGCACGACATTCTCACGATTTAAGTTAACGGTGTCTTGATTAACCGAACCATCCTCCTTTTTGCTGCTCACTAATTCATTATCTGTCTTTCTGTCTCTATCTCTCTGTTTCTCTATTTCTGTCTATGTTTCTCTATATCTGTCTCTGTCGCTATGCCACTTTCCAGGAGCGGATTTTAGGGAGGGCCATCCGCCCCACCCACCATTGGCCTTGCATCTGGGTTAATCAATCGTAAAACCGAAAAAAATAAATTCTAGATACACCACTGTCACTTTTTTATTAGGATTTACTGAAGTGAGACTAGATTTTAATTGGAAATCTACGTTTGAAGTCCGATAAAATGTGGATACTATCTAAAAAATATGGTCTAAATATTCAACACAAAACCAATTGTATAATATAAATCTAATGCACATAAATAAATTGTTACGAGAGCAATAATGTTACCATTTTCAATGTTACAATAATAATAATATAATAACAATATAATATAGAATTTGTACTGTCCAAATTACTACTTAGTGATCCGATTTGATTATTCTTCTTAGAATTGTCGTCGTCATTATTTATGTAATATTATATATTATATAATATATATATAGTATAATATATACATATTCATACACGTAAAACAACAAAGTTGTGTGAATTCAAGCATATAAGTGGTGATGACAAAGGCTATTTTTCGATGGATATAATTGAAATTAACTTTAAATTTTCAATATTGAAGTATTAAATACACAAAACCACACAAAATAAAATAAATTCTTCCTTCAATGGAAAAACAGTAAAAATGTTTTTTTATTATTTTAATTAAATCAAACTTTGCAGGTTTGTTAACATTTATTTATAAAATGTGAATAAAATAAACATTCAGTTATTAATAAAAATATATAAAGCTTTCCATTATTTAAAATATGTGTCTGATTAATTAATATGAAAATAAGGTCTATAAATTGCAGATATAACAAAATTATAATAAAAAATAAAAAAAAGTAAAAGCGATTCGACAACAGCTCTATTACGGTAAAGTTTTCCAACATAGAAGTTACATCAAGAACATTAAATTCGAATTGTCAACTTATCATCGTCATATTTCATATCTTTAACAATAGTAAAACTGTTTATTCCTATTTCAACAGTTTTGGTGAATATTTGTTTTGTTGACTATAACAATATCATGCATCATAATACGGCGAGGTTTCGTCCCACGCCAAACTGTTTTTTGCTAAATATCTTGCAGTTAATGACATATGATATCGGAGTGTTTGTCACCTTATTTAAAAATGTATAATAGTATCAAACTATTAATTTCAATATTATTATTAATATTTTTTTTTTTTTTAATGTAGTTTTGTCTGAACTACCTACACATAATCATTTATAATCATTAATAACAAATACATCACAAATACACAATTTAATGGATAATACTTCCATTAGATGCTGGAGATGTTCCGTTTAGTTTTTAGCACACTGCGCACAAGCTTTAGGTTTATTAGTGTGTTCAACCGCAATAATGGAAATGAGTTTTGTTTATTTTAGCGGAGCATTATGAATATTAACTAAAGTTGAAAAACACGAGAGACAAAACTGGGAATGTTGCTCTGCTGTATTGTAGGTCAATAGGTGTCGAGCGTATCTTTTCATTAGTAAGTTACTGTACCTAATTAATGTTTGAATCCAATGAATTCACTTCAGTATGTCAATATACAACTAAATAGTTACATTTTACAAATGCAGTATCTCGATTGTATTTAATTTTGTTGCTCTTTGTTTGAATGCGCTTTAATTTGGCTTTTACTACATTTCTATTTTGAAGGGAAATAAGGTGCATACATTTTAACAAAATGTATGAGATTAACGGAAACATACCTAATTGCAGATTACCGTGTGTATCTTACTGACTGAATAATTATAAATTATAATAGTGATATATCCATTTATTATAGTAATATAATCGCACCAAGTTGATAAAAAAAAAAATAATAACATCTCCACTTCAGTATCGTAACTTAACATCAGTGAGTATACGATTCCTATATTATGTATCAAAAACTACATAGCCCGGAAAATTGTAAGCCACTACGGTCCGGGGCTTAGTTTCTATGATAGGCTGTTGCTATATTCACGAGGTTTGGCCTATGCGATTTAAAATTTTTTTTTAATAAATATTAATCTTGACCAATAAAACTAACATATATTTGATATCAATGAAATTTTAATAACTATTAAACACTTATTTTTGTCTATATTAAAGTATAACGTTTTCTTTTTATATTAAACTAGTTTATCCTGCAGCACGGCGCGGCGTTGCCCGTGACAAATTAAATAACGCCCATGGATTTACCGACCTGTCTTAAACTCAATTCCATTAAACGTAAACTATACACAGATTTTTAACACAGTAATTTTGGTGGTTTTAACTAAATATAAAAGACAGGTCTAAAATTAAATCCGAACATAGGTAATAACAATTTTAATTTTCTGCAACCAATGGCAACCCTATATAAACGAAAAAAAATTCTTTTTTCGAGAACCACTAAATTCTTGCAGTGTAAGCTTTTTTTCAAATGTAAATTTTGTAAAATATTTTCTTAGTACTCCACTACCTGGTGATATGAAGGTACCATGAAAATGTCAATATTTAGCTATCATAGTTTTGACTGCTCATATTGATTATGAACCAGTCAACCAGGACTTCGGAGATTGTTCTTAGAGATAATATCAGGAAAGTTTGGAGAGTAGTTTGAACCACGTTCAACAAAATACCAAGCACTATATTCAATTCACCACAGGCGGTTAGCCGTTTTGGTTGAATTAGTTCATAAATCTATAGGTACTCGACGCAAATTTTCTCTTGAACTGAAACTAAGACAAAAATCTATAGGACCGTATTTTATATTTGTTAATTTTATAATAATTCTCAAGTAACAGCTTATAGTGTTAAACTGTTACATCTCATACATATTAGAATAAATGTTTTAAGATCCGGTGAAACCGTTATGACATTATAATCGATCAATTACATTTACATCGTTGAAGATGCTCAACTTCAATATAAATACTATGATATAGCATAACGTGTAAATATACAATAATATTATACACTCTCGAAGCGTTATTTATGTACAATAATATTATACACTTTTAAAGCGTTATTATTTACCGTGTATTTATGTTTAGTGATTAAACATCGGATATTATATCGTTTATTTACTAGTTTGACTGCGATTTATCCGTGTCAATTTTCTACCTCGACGCTACTACTTTAAAAATAATGTATGTGTTTCTGTCTTGTCTGTGCAGGAGGCGGGACAACTACAACGTCATGCCAATGGAGACGAAACGACGGATAAAACCTTCCTGTGCCGGGATCCTTTACTATTGGTAAAATTTAATTATTTATTGTACTTCAATATAGTTGTATGTAGGTATATTTTGACACGTATACTTGTTTATCCGATCGTTTACCACTGATACATATTATTTTTGCCAGCTTCGGCCTTCGATAATAGTGTAAACATGATAAACCATGAATTAAGTTGAAATTTCGTTAATAATATTAAATTTACACAAATATAATATTATGCTTCGATCACAGACAAAAAGCCGTGTCCACATTTGTAACATTTGCTCGTAACATCCTTTGATGCGGCCAAATTTACCGACAACTGGTGGAACGGTGTTACGGCGTAACAGAAAATGTTACAAGTGTGTACGCGGCTCAATGTTATTTCTATAATGGCATTATAATATTAATTTTGTTGTTCGGTATTGTGTTCGAAAAGTCGATTGGCCCGGCTTCGTCCATTTATCACAACTTTCTAATAGTGTAATTAAATTAACTCGACCAGACTAAAGTGTATTCAGGCGTAATCCATTTTTGATCTTTTCTCGAGTTATGAAAATAAAATAAGAAACGCTCCAAATCTAAAATCTTCAAAGCTTCACTACAAAATGTACTTATAAAGTAATATAGCAATATTATTTTAGACATAGGCAATAATGTTTAAATATTATTAACTGAAAATAACATATGGGTTTTCCATTGCAATCGTTATGATTTGACGACGTTTCCACTGTAATAATAATTTATCGACGTAGTACCTACACCATTAAACATAATAATGGGGATTCAAAAGAAGAAAAAAAACCACTCAAACGAAAAGTTTCAAATAAAATGTTATTATAAAGATACGATCGACTCAAAAAAACTTTGGAAAAATAGACTTACTGTTACCTGAGGTTACAATGTATGTGTACACAAAATAATACGTATAATATCGTTATTATATAACAATCGTGCGTCTTGCAGCCACTGAGCCACATGGTATAAATATAACTTAAAAGTCTGGATCGATTTGAAACATGACGTATGCGGTGCAGCTATTATTTATATATAATATATATGTTAGGTACTTACGTGCACCATAATATCTCCGAAATAATATCTGTGGTCGAAATGTCATCACGGAAAAAAACATCTGTGAACAATAATATTTCTAAAGGTCTCAAAATTATTACACTTTTAATGCATCAATAATATCCTATCTATACATTTAATAATGTTTGGTTATATATATATGTTATTTGTCTTTTATTTGGAACAATATGTTATCCTGACAATTTACTGCACAAACAACGATTCAATATCAAATTAGTTAAATAGGTACAACCTAGCCATTTTAACGCGTGGTCGTAACCGTAGAATGTTGTATACGGCGTTTCAGTGAAATATTAAATGAAAATGAATTGGGGGGGAGGGGGGATACGAAGAGATTTTTTTGTTGACTACTTAAATTTACATGCAAGGCACCAAGTAAAATTATACGTACCTATAACTTCAGAAAAACGTACATGTAATATATATCCAACTATATATTATTCTAGTAACTGCAGATTACCTCGAAAAAAAACATAGAGACTAACAATAAAACATGAAAGCGATAAATTGCATCACAGTATTACACATTTTTACACAGCTTTTCATAAAATATTCATTAAGTACTACAAATTTCGTTTATCAATTAAAACCACTTAATTTTAATGATAAGCTCCTTGGTGGATATAGAACATATATAAGATTATGATACAAACTCATAATATTGTATACCTTTATGATTTATGATTGAATAAAAAATGAATACTGTAATGCATGGTGGTACACAATTTATTATTATATTATAATACGCACGCGTGATGCACCATGCTGTTTAATTCAACAGCATTGACTTTTCATACAATATTTATCGTTTCATGCATTTCCTCGATGATGAAAGACATGAAAAATATACTTTTCGTGTCGAGGAAAAATTAATACAAAAGCGTGCGATTCAAATCGTGGTAAATCGCAATGGACCATTTTGGCCTATTATTTACTTACACAAATTGGCGTATTTCCATTAAATTTCAGCAGATGCAAAACTTTCATTGATCCAATAGTCATAAATACAAATTAAGTCATATTCAAAACCAATCACGTGCACTATCTTTTTATATTTGATTACACACCAATATCGAAATAATTCTCAAAGGAATCTGTATCTTATAAACACTATAAAAAAGAAAAACTTATTTTACCAGATTGTAGTCTTTAGTCCAAATCACAATTACACGGCTATAATTTATAAGTGATAATTATTCAGTTGTGTTATCTTCTGTCAAACGTATTCAACCAAACAATTAAATATTATAAAAATTGAATAGGGTTGCGAAGTTCAGCTTATCATTGCACCTGCTTTATAATGAGCCTTGGGGGTGCCAGTGTAGTATCGTGCACTCACGTGATTATACGCTACTGCTCATACCCATTCACTGTATTCACCGTTGTTATATTATTACTAATTTGGCGTGCTGCGTACTATGCTGATACAAAGGCAGTTTAATTGCGTATGGTGTTTTTGAAGTTGGCTACATTTGCAAGTAATTACCATACACGAGCATGAAAAGTCACGTTTTAGGCGTAAAACATAGAGGTAATGCACCGTTTGCAATTATTGCTCGGACCCATTTGAAATTATATCAAGTAACACAAATTATGATAGTTAAACGTGGCATTTGATATTATTTCAAGTAATACAAATTATGATGATTAAACGTGGTATTTGACATACACGTCTCCGGCGTATCTACTTCGATATTTGTATAGTATAATACGATTTTGTTAACACCAAAACACCCCATTACTATAGATAGTGAAATCATGGAAATTATATTATGCTGTTATATTTTATTTGTTTAAACTATTGAAAATCACACCGATTTCTGTAGTCGTACAAGTTCGATAAAAAATATAGAATAATATTAGCACATGGATATCTTAATATTTTCGTGTTTCGACTGATATCCATGAAACCCGACTTAAATTGACACCCTGCAGTGCATGTTTTAGACGTGGGTGTTTTCCTTTGTTCGTACCGATATCACAGAAATCTAATACCCTCAAAAAGTTTTACCCCTAAAAATTAACCTAGGGCATTTCGACCACCGCTGTTAAACTTTTGGAAACATTTTTACCGAGTTAAAATTATCATATATTATTAATTTATCCAAGGTATTCATTCCTGTACACCAGCGACCAGTCTTTTTAAAATAATTTGGGACCATTGTTTCGGTGTTTTCAGTTTTTTGGGATTTTTTTAGGCATTTAAATAAAAATAATTCTTGGATACAGGCAGCTATTTCACTATACCACGGTAGTTGTTGATTCTGTATCTAATATCATTGATAAAATAAAATATACAACATAATATTATATTATGTGTATTTTATCAATGGTATTATGTTTTGTATATTTTAATAATTTAATAATAATAATATGACATATTGACATCTGTCATACGCACATCAGACTCAGTCAATCTTTACACGTCACATTCTCGAAACGATAAATATAAATGATTAGGCGTTATACGAGTTGGTAAATTGTTACTTATTTATTGGTATTATATTTATATAAGTATTAAATAGTAACTGAAACCTATGGTGGACGTGAATGGACTTTTACAAAATGCTGTTTTTAAATAATTGTGTTTTTCACTCCGGACAATAGGGTTAAAAAATACTCACTAATATAATATAAAGTAAGGTTAACTATTATTATTATTATTACTATACTACTGTTACAGTAATTGACTCAAAATTTAATGCGTAGAACAAAGAGAGAAACAAATTAAAACTATCGAATATTTCTCAATTAAGTTAACGGAAAACGCGCAATTGTGTGGCCTTGCGACAGTTCCTAGAAAGGGATTCATTTAATTTCGAGCGGAGCACCACCACCGGATGCAGAGTTGAATAGCTGTATTATTATTATTTTTATTATTATTATACACTAGCCGATCGTAAAAAAAAGTCATCTACCCGTACGTTATATAACGTCAGACAACGAAATCAGAGTTACGCACAAATGCGTACACTAGTCGAAGGTATCTAAGGTATACTCACAACACTTATCTCAAGCGTCTACATAATACTATGGTGAATTATTATGGTGATTCATTTTTAATTGTTTCAGAACGTATGCCTACATATAATATTTGTTTACGATTTAATGATGTAATTAATGTTCTTAAAGTGTTTCGACGTTTAAAAATGCACTGTATTTCCTGATATCTATATAATATTGACTGGTGTGCGAATATACGAACAAAAATCACCAGGTATCTCTTTCAAACTGTGTATCTTCATAATACTCGCACAATGCAGCGTGCTCTTCTATGGCATACCTATGCGGCCAACTATGTACGAAATGATGTGAATCTGTTTGGTGAATCGCCCAGTACACATAGTTCTTCGCGTATGTGTTTAAAAAAAAAAATTGTTTACTTACTAATTGTTCAATATGAATTGAGTATTTATATTTATACGCTATATTGATAATAATAAGAGTGGATCTAATTTATTTTCCATTTACTTTAAATGCGTACGATGTGTTTTGATGGACACAGTATACGTAGTCTGGAAGTCTGCAACGGTCTATATTGCAAAGCTGTACACAAAGTTTAATGGCATATTATTATGTGTTTGGGAGCGTTTGTAGATGCCTTCCGTTCCGGAACTATTTTCGTCGATAAAAACAATGATTGCCGCCATTTCGTCAATTAGACTACTGAGCCCTATGTACTATTATATAGTATCTATGTGTATATATATATATATATAGTAACAATAGATTACTTTTACGACTGGATATGCCCGTTCAAATAGAAATGCGTGACTGACCGGTCGATTCAAGGAAGGACCAGAACTATATAACGAGTATATGTTTGTAGTTCGTTGTATTATATGCTGCGTACCTACAGCAATTTATTTTCCCGTGAGTCTCGCGGACAATCGTTTATTTGTAAAAGTCTCGGGTTTACGATGATTATACGTTATATTATGTAGAATATTAAACTTAGGTTAGTTTTTCATATTGCGTTTTCAACATTCATATTGTCGTAGTGAACATAATGAATTTACAAGTATTAAATATGACTGTGTGATGTTTCCCAGAAGATTATAAGTAGGTATGAGTATATCGACGCGTAACATTTTCAATGCACTCGCTTTGCAAAATAAAAAAAGGTGGGTAAGTGGATGTCGCTCTGCTGTACAGTAGGTGACAAGTGGGTCACTGTAATGGATGGTGTTAAATTTGAATTCAATGATATAATATCATTTTATGAATGACTTAACATTTATTCATAAATTTTGAATAATTCATTTTGATAATATTAGTAATATACTTAGTATCTAGTAGCAAAAAGATTCAAGCTTATTATTTACAAATAAAAATTTATATATAAATTATTATAAATTGTAAAAACGAAATAAAATCTAACATTTAAACTATTTATAAATAGCACAAAAAGAGCAAAAATATAGCAAAATGTATTTCATGTCTAAAAAAAATTTGGTGTTAAAATCGAATCTTTAAAGTTATTAACTTTTAGTACCAATAATGAAAATAATTTTGTGATAATAATTAATTTATCGACCTACTCAGGATGTAAAAGTAAAAAACATTAAATCTAAAATTGTTTTTAATTCATTTCAGCTTCACGAAATATATACAATCTTATGGCCAGCATTTTAGTACCCAAATGAGTGACGTCAAAATTCTATCAAATACCATTAGTTGTAAATTATAAAAATTTTGAAGAGCGTTTACAGTAGAGTTAATCTTGTAGACTTAAAATAGTAATTGATTTGTCATAGATCTTCTTTAGATTACAACATATAGATCGTCCACTACTTGCGAAACCAAATACTGCCGATCAACAAGGAATTTTAATGGGGACTTAAAGTTTTTTTCGTTTCGAATGATTTATCGATTTAGTTACCGTCGCGTAGTGCGACCGTTATAATATTGTTAGGTATGTTTATTGCAGTGCAGATTGGTCGTTTAGATCATAAGTTGAAAACGGTTTAAAACAATTTCCAAAGTTCCACTACAGTAATATAAATATTTTCATTGACAATATTCCCCACTCAAAAAGTTCGGCAATGGAGTATTAATTAATGACGATTCTATTTTTTCATGCGTTTTTTTCAGATGATTAAATAATAATAATAATAATAGTAATAAATACGCACATAAACGAGGAGCATTAATTTCTCTAAATTTAAAGTATCAACATTTAAGTTGTTGTTACTTTTGTATTGTAATATTGCCATTTTTAATATGCGTATCGCAATTTTATTATTATTCCTACAGAGTTCTTTGTACATTTGTCTGCGTTTACTTACCCATTGCAGCCTTAACTTTATACTTTGTACATTACTATTTGAATTCTTAAAAGAAATAAGTTATTAAACTTCTAATATATTCATGAAAAATAAATCGAAAATTCGCTTACTTTAATCATTTTTGTAAGATTTAATACATTTTCATTTCTAGTTGAGTCGGATCAGGTCAATTAAATATCAAACAGCTTATCAATATTGTGCATCTCAAATACAAATATCATGTTTCAAAAATATTAAATTAAAAAAAATATTGACGGGACAAACACAGTGGAGCGGTAAATATTGCTTATTATATTATAACGTTCTACAAATGACAGCATAAATTATTTTACTTTTAACTCTTAAATAATTACAAACATTATTTCAAATTTAAACAATACGATTAGTCATTTGAACGTATATTTCTGATGGTAGTATATAGGTATTAATTATACATTTTTTAACTTTAATAACGGTACTTGCATCAGTATAGATATTTTGAAAAGGGATATATTTTTAAGGGGTTACTGTTGGTTGAGGGATACGTATGCATGTGAGACAACGATTTGGCACTAAAAAATCGGGTGGACACCCGACTGTTAACTAGCAACGTCAGCCGATGTTGACCTCAGAACACGTTAGTGATTGAGGCCAACCACCTAGTCACACTAATCAATTTAATTTTTTTAATTTTTGTATTTACCTCAACTGTTGACTCCTAAAACCGCCCACTTGCGATAAAATACAGAACAAAACCACACACTTTTGATAGGTTCAAACCACACACTTTTGGTAGGTTAAAACCGCACAATTTTTAAATTTATTATATCCAAAAACCACGCACTTATGATTTTGACTCCAAAAAGGTCTTTACAATAGTACTTTATAATGCATATATGTACAATATTATACAAACAAGCTTTAAACATTTAAACAAGTGCTCCTAAAAATAATTATAATTTAATTAAAAATCAAAAATATTATTATTAGGTATTTACTAACTTGTTTTTATTTTAAAACATATTGGCATGATCATTGTATAGTCTATTATTATCTTATTATCTTATCCGTTATTTAGCACACAAAATAGTGTGCGATTTTAACTTACTATAAGTTTAGTTATACCATGACCGAAAAAGTGTGCGGTTTTTGTCCATCGACCTTTTTGGGGTCGAAATCAAAAGTGTGTGGTTTTTGGATGCAACCACCTCAACATTATCTAAACTCAGACAGTGCAGTTATTGAAACTATAGAAGTAAATTTTTAAGAACTAATTTATTAATTTGTGCTTGTAATTACCTATTATGTTATTGCATAAAACTCAATTTTACCTAAATATATTATACTTTATATTTTATTTTAAATCGGTATAACACAATTTTACTCTTAACAAAAACATACGATTCATATGGACACCTAGCCATTGTGGAATTGATGGCAATGAGAAAGCTGACAAAGTAGCTCGTGAAGCAGTAAATAATCCTCTGACCGAAATACGCACGTACTCCTTACTCATCGACATCCATAGGAATGTCAACACCTTTTGTACTAATTTATGGGAATCTGAATGGCGTCGTACACCCAATAACAAACTGAGAGAAATAAAAAATACTACCGAATACTGGCCTAAACCCCATACATCAAATCGCAAAAATGAAGTAGTTATCAATAGATTACGTATAGGCCACTCAAAGATTTCCCATGGACATCTTCTGCGTAAAGAAGAACCAGCAATGTGCCTAACCTGCGGAGAACCTCTCACAGTCAAGCACCTCCTTATCAACTGCCGTATCCATACAAATACCAGAAAAAGTCTAAAATTGCCCGACAACCTCTTTGAAGCCCTCAGCCCTATCCATGACAACACCAACAAAATAATCATATTTTTAAAACAAATCGATACGTATAATTTAATTTAAGAATTTATTGTATAACTATACTCTATTATGTACTAATTACCAATTTTTGTTGCAAGCTAATAACCTTAGCAGTTTATGCTGTACCATGAATAAAAAAAAAAAAAAAAATTTTATTCTTAATATACAAAGTCGTCATAATAGTATTATAGTACATTAGTACCTAGGTATAGAATTTTAATTAAAAACTGCGTATTGCTTGGAATTATTTACAAATTTAGTAAATACGATTTAGTATACGATTGTTGATTTTAGGTTAGTTGTAATGATTTTTTCCGTTTTAAATGAAAACTATTAAATGTTATTCTACTTACAAAATTAATTAATTTTAAATAATTTTAAAAATAATCAACAATATGATTTTATTCTTTTCAATTTTAATTAGTTAAAAAGAAAAAATAATATTGAAATATTTCACTCCGCCAGAAAAATATGAATTCTTCTCAAGATTTGCCTTTTTTCGAGTTTTTTTTTTTTGCATACAAACCAAAATTTAACAATTTTATACATTATTTCTTGTTATATTATTAAAATAAAAATAATTAGTTACTAAATGCTAGCATACACATTTTTAAATTCATACCGACTATCTGAATTTATAAATTATATAGGTTATTCAATAATTGCATAGTATATTTTATTTAAAAATATTAAATTATATTATATAATATATGTATATATTTTTATAAATTATATTAATTTATTTTAAAATATTTTGACTTGTTTTGAGCTGTTTATGGACAATTTCAGTTTTTAATTTTTTTAGTTTTTTTTCAATAAATGTCAATTAAATTTTTAAAACTAGAAAATACCTACCTAGAAATTTTGAAATGTCTCACTTTATAGAAATTATATCTGAATGGCTCTATGTGAAAGGGAAAACTGCTTAAAATAAAGTTATATGGGAAAATGATGTACGAATGGATTAGTTATCGATCACTTGCAATTTCTAATGATTTAAATGTTACCCGTAAACAATTATGATACAACGTGCAGCAGCAATAATAATTTAACGTTTTATAATAATTATTTTTTCGCATTTCTCAGAAAAAAAATTATATCTCGTGCTATTTAATGATTAATTAAAATAAGAGAGATAATTACTCTTATTAAATGCACTTTGCATGGCCCCGGGGTGAACCTTTGTGTAATTTCTTTTGGACCTCTCGAGAGAACCGCAGGGTGCTGCTTGTCATTTATATATATATATATTATACTCCTATTATATTTTTCCATTTAAATAATGAACGTAATCACGTTATTTTAATAGGTAAGATTAATAGTAATCGGACGTGGGGGGAGGCGTAAATATAATGTTAAATTCCATAACACAACTAACGAAATTTAAAAAAAAAAAAAAACAGAATAATATATCATAGTAGAGCACTGCTGTACAATTGAACGTTCAGACGATTTTCCTAAATCGACCGTGATTCCATAAAAAATAACCTAAATATAGCAAATATAATATATAATACTTGGCGAAGCAATGAACGGTTTTCAAGAGTGCTTGAATCGCCTCCTAAACTTGCATTTTTTTAGATGCGCCCATCACGAACGCGTAGGTATTGAGATAAATCGTTATTTTAGATAATTCAAACTCAGCAAACATCAATACAAATTTAGGTTTGAGCATTTATAACTAATATATTTATTTCTGAATGCCACGATGTGTAAGTAGTATAATAATATACGAAATAATATATATTTTGTATATAACATATTATAATTTATATATATTATATACCTGTTACACGATACTATTATAAGTATATAGGTACCTACAAGTTGTGTACTTCCCTATACGTTTTACACGTTTATTGTTGATGGTATTTTAATTCATTGATTTCAGGTACGTAGTTTTTTGTTTTTTTTACTTTACATATAGTCATAATAGTCATTCAAACGACTCCTGGCAGTGTGAATCAGAATTGTGATGAATTGCAATATCGTTGTATTTTATTTTTTGTGATAAGCCAGTAAACATAATATCATTTTAAGAATTTAATCGGGAAGACCATAATATAAACGTGAACCGGCAACCAAACACGAATGGCATACGCGAATGAAAAATGATTATAGATTGTTTTGTGAGTAGAAAAATATACAAGACGTGGTTTGGATATTTTGATGAACAAAAAAAATTTTTTAAAATATTTATGAAGAGCATCCTGTCTTGGAACAATTGTATACATTAATTTCTGGTCCATGTTTGATGATCATCTGAGATGACATGTAATAACAATTTTTATTTCATAGCTTATTTAAAATATGAACTCATCGAAAATGTACATACAATTATTTATTTTGTTATTTATTGAATCGGGACAATCCTGCAATATCTTATAATTATTGTTAATTATAATAGCAAATTCAATATTGAATACGGACAATTATTATTATTATTTATTAAAGCCTAAGCTGGTAATTTCTTACATATTATTAAATATTAGTAGAACATTATATACCATGTTATATACAAAATTGTGATAGGTATATTAAATAAATAACAAATTCATCTAAGATAATCATCAAGTCAGGGGCTCGGAACTAAATAAAAAATTTAATACCCTAAAATTACCGTAGGAAAAGTATCATTCTGTGCAATGGCTGATTGTTGTCATAGGAAGTAGTGTGGTAGGGGACATTAAATAGTGAATGGTTTATGGAGAAGAATAAAAGAATAATTAAATTCAAACTTTTGGGACCTTCTAATGAGCCATTGAGTAGCCAAGTACAATTTAGGTCAGCGTCTGAGTGTCGAGATGTAAGAGTAGGATTTTTCAAAGTATTTCGTGAAAAAGAGTAGTCATTACAAAGTGACTAATCTTAGTGATATGGCCATATGGGAAACGTAGGTGATAAATGTATTATATCAATACCAATATGTAATTTAGAAGGGGGTTCTGAAGATTTTCAGGAAGTTAATATTATGGATTACCATTTGGAAATAAAAAGTTGAAGACATTTAAGCGAGAGGTTGGATAAAATAAATAATATTTTTACAAAATATAAAATCTTTAATATACTTATATAATACGTACATTTTTGGTTTATTGATTGACAATCATCCACATTTTTCTCCATATTATATTATTAACAAATAAATAAAAGATAAATTGATGAATTTTTTTTAATAAATAAATATTTTTAGATTCCGTAGAATATATTGAGTCGAATGTTATTGATGTCTAGAGGATACATAAATTAATATTTAGATAAATTACACACTAAACCTACGAGATTAATAATAAAAACAGTGAGGGAACGGAGTGGCCGAGCGGGACTAAGGCGTTGGTTGCGACGTGCACTGACGCTGGTTCAAAACCTCGGCCACAGGCGGCATTTTTCTTCGGGCAAGTCACTGTGTCTGAAGAACAAGAGCCGCCATTTCTCACCCGGGCATGGCAGACACCTATGGGTGCCCACTAAAAAATCTGCCAAACTATCAAAACACACGTATTTAATACCTACAGTACCATCTCCCACAGTTAAAAACCCACCCAATGGCCTAAGTTGCCACGGGTTAATTAATAAAAAATAAAAATAAAAACAGTTTACAGGTATAATATAAATGTATATAATAAACATAATGCATATAGTAATAAATAATAATCAGATTAATTTTTAAACTACGAAAATAAATAAAACCAATTGTTTTGTCTAGTTTGACGACCATTATAAGCTCATAAATACAAGTTTTTAACAAGTTATTATGTAGCAATCAATTATACTTATTAATGATTTTAGTACAAACAATAAATCAAGTTATAAGCTGTGCCATTGAAATAGTTTAGTAAGTACAAATCATTGTAATCGGGCAAACACAATTTGTAATCATAATTATTTTATGGGATAAAAATTATCGAGCAATGATAGTTGTACATAATATTTTTTATTAAGAAAATTAAAATTCTTATCATTAAAGGCTAGCCAGGTGGTTTTTTATCGATGTAGCATTTTGAAAAATGTGTCTAGTGTTTCTATATACCGTATATTTTTATTTTATTTATTAAATGTTCCAAAAGACTTAAGTATTCAAAACTTTTAACTAATGTTTTCCCGAGTTCTGAAATGTTAAAAACATCAGTGTAGATCAAAAATGCAATGTTATTTAATTTGTTGAAGTTCGTCTATTAGTTTGAAAACTTCTAAAGGATATTTTTTCCCCAAATAATTTTAGTATATATAAGGGTAATTAATGAACTATGGTTCAGGGTTGTTGATTGATTTTGTTCGTTTCAAAATATCCTCGCCCATATAAAAAATGTAATTACTCGCAAACAATATTAATTTTTTTATTTCTGTTACACTTATAAATTTTATATCCAATGCTTTTGGAGAGCGTGCGCGGTGCATGAATTCTATTAAAAGAATAAATCTTCTAAAATGCCAAGTTTGTTGTTATTAGATCTGAACGGATATCTAAAATGTTTTGCGATCATAGACTGTCTAATAATATAATATATACCTATCTGTAATAAGCCTCCGTGTCTCCCTTAAAGTCTTATACTTGACTAATAATTACGATAATACTAACTAAGAAGGGCATACAACGTCACAAAAAAATAATTTCTAGACGTTATATTGTATTGATTTGTCACGTGTAGACTAATACTTATTATTATTATTACTATCGAAATACTCATTGAGACAGTTATTTGTTAATTTTTTTTTGACGTACGAGGTTCATAGATAAATATAACAAAAAAATAATCCATAAGCGTTGTACTCGTACTATGCACTGCAGGCACTGACTGATCACGAGGATTTA
Source organism: Sitobion miscanthi (assembly GCA_008086715.1). Classification (NCBI taxonomy): domain Eukaryota; kingdom Metazoa; phylum Arthropoda; class Insecta; order Hemiptera; family Aphididae; genus Sitobion; species Sitobion miscanthi. Next base: position 8,935,801 of record CM017797.1, read on the forward strand.
TTTTAATTATTAATATAGGAAAATGTGTACATTTAAAATGTATGAAAAATGCATTAACAGTTTTAAAAATATAATTATTGGTAAATTCTTTGATATATGTATGTAAAATGAATTTCGTGTTAGGAAAACAATGTCTTAGAGCGCTTAGACAAAAATTTGATTTGCTTTTAAATCCACGTCCCGGTTATAATTTTTAATGTATGTATATAATTATATGAACAGAATGTACCTATAATACTATAGTGGGTCTGTACCTTTGAATTCGAATGAATGGAAGATGTAAGATACTATATAGGTACAAAGGTATCAAAATAACTGTGAAAATAACGTAGGTCAATTATATTGTGCTCACAAAATATATTATATTAAAATAATTGGAAAGCAAAAAATGTACAGTATGTGAACGATAAACGCAGCAGTAATAATAATTAAAATCGATAAAATACGGAAAACCGTTTTATACTACTTCATAATATTATAAGACAAACGACATCGCGCGTTATATTTTATTAATTATTAAAAACCATGATTTATGAGTTGTTTCGTGGCCCATCCATCGATTGTGATTTTTTCCCAAAGAGTCAAAAATGTAATATCACAAATGGAAGTCAATTTCAGACCTGGATTTCCCGGTCGTTAATAATTTGGTTTTAGTCTCTCGTCACGACGCGTTATACTATAATAAATATAGCGCCGTATACCATAAACTATAATACAGTTACTGTGTATCAATCATCGGACCTCGGACTTTTCAATTTCGGATCAACGTTAATATCGGAGAAACGTGAAATGAACAGAAACCGAATTATACAGATACAAAAAAAAAAAAACACGATAACAATAATCGTGTACGCCACGCGGTCGTAACTGGATTTTAATGAAAACCCACCTGTCGTCGTCGGTCCGCCGTAGGACGATACCAAACCTATGAAATATACGAGAAATAACGTATGTATATATATAAATTATTTTCGAGTTTACGGCATCGGTCTAACTCCATAAATACCATAATATTAGTGTGTATTTTTCCAACGGTTGTGGTTTACGCACACGTAAAATCGTACCACATCCGTCGAACGCGACTCAATAAGTCTCGCGTTTGCGAGTTTCAATATATTCGGGATTTGCCCGCGTCCGTATAAGTCACCCACCGGAGACGTGTCCCGACTTCTCTAATACACACACACACACACATATTATATAATATATATGAATACGGATATCTGTATAAATCCGTTGGCCGCATAAATACGACTGCCGTATTACGTATTCAAAACCCGGCGGAAAACTAGGATTTTCCCGTCTTACCGAGCACCCCGATATTAGCGTCGTCGTAGTCCAAAACGATCTTATATAATCGTATCATTCGAAAACTTCGGTGGTCATCTATACAACGGTTGTTCGCAGGTAGGTATGTTTATGTTTCTGACGGCAACAACGCAAAATACGGACATTCGATTCCGCGGACTTCGTCGGACCGGGTAGCTATATTGGGATAGTGGTACATATATTATCATACTTACTTTTGTGAGCTAAATTTTTTGTCCGAATCCATTCATCCGTCAACCACTTCGCGAAAAAAATTAAATCTATAGCAAGCAAAGTTTATTTTACATAATAATATGCTTATGATAATATTATATCATGGGTTATAAGTCGCAAAGAGTATAATCATTTTTTTATTTGGATTCTGAACGTAGAGGTAAATGTATTGATTTCACAATGACGTGTGTGTGATTTTTTTGTTTCTATACAAATGATAAAAAGCAGAAAATGTATTAGATTTGAAACTTTAAGGGTGGTTTCTGATAGAAAATTGAATTTAGTTTGTACTTTGAATGGGTCAAAATTGAAAAATCCCAGTATTTTTCAAAATAATCGAAAAAGACAATAAAAACAGATAATGGAGAAACGGGATGTTTTACGCAAAACCACTTTTTGACAAAATGGATTATATATAATTATATTAATACGATTTTTTTTCTTCAAATTTGGTGAATTATTTTTAATTTTCATAGTCATAGGAAAACTTATTTTTTGGACGCTTCTCGTAATAATCCAACGAAAATAATACACTCACTAAAAAATGCACTGAGATTTTAAGCATCCATGCTAATATTATTTTAGGTATAATGTGTAATCAAAATTATTTTGGCAAAAAATTGTTGTCAAAGTAAAACATAAATAAACAAATAATTAACAATTAAAGATTGTAAAAGTATTAAACATTTATTATTATTCAAAATGTATACTCAGTTTTTCCAAACCAATGTGTGATTTGATTATATTCGCAGTAATCGAATAATACGATAAAATAATCGATACCTTCATTTAGGAGGTAATTGGTGTGTACTGATAAATCCAATTCTCTTTAGTTCTAAAATGCAAAAACGAAAATAAGCAAATATATGGGCGTGATTAGTAAGTTGCCAAGCACAATAATAATAATAATAATAATAGTAATAATAACAATAGTAATATTGTACATGATTAAATGAGCACTTTGGTATTCTAATATAATATACCTGGCTTGGTATAGTCATAATATTTTACAGTTTTACATGTACTTACGGTAGTGGTATGCATTTATAAGCATACCTATATCATTATATTGTAATTATAGTCTTTTATGCAAGTTAAAAAAAATGAATTTTAATTCTTTTTAAACCATCGTTATAATATCAGATGGGAAAAACATGGGTTGTTTTTACATAATACCATGTGCGTACGAATATTACTTGTAATTATACGCTTATGTGAGATATGGATGTCTAGTACATAGTATTAGTATAACAATATAGTAAGTATGATATTATATTTTTACGATTTATACATTTTTTATTGTAATATCTGTTTGAAAATAAAGTATACATTTCTTAGCTGTTCAAAAAAATAGTGAATCATATTTATATTTATAAGCGGAAATTTGTCTATAAAATCATTTTTTTTCTTTTTAAAGGTTACTACGGTAATGTATTTATATTATGCATCAGTTGCTTGGGGCAACAGAGTACTGTATCATGAAATATTGTCGTAGTACGCATCGGTTTCAAGGGGCAACCCATAGGTACAGTAAAGAAAAATTTACGACGCAAAACCACGGTCATATTATAATCGGTTGCTAGAGGAAATCTAATAAGTGATAATACCTATTGAAAAGAAAATTAGGTGAAAAAAAAACATTGCACCCAGCCTAAAAAGATATCAGTCTTAAAACTAGACCGTCAAGAGTAGCCGAATAAACAATTAGATTTTCACGGAATAGGAAGTTAAAGTTTTTATTTTCCACTATTTATTATGAGTCATAAAAATAATAACAACAACATCCGTCAATAAATACAATTAGTATTTAAATCTCATCACATCGGACAGATTTCTAACGTCGCGTTGGCCGTGAACAAAAGTTTGGACCTTCAAGGTTCTTTTCAATCCTCGAAAGACAATTTATGGCATTACTGAGAATTTTTTTTTATCATGTTTTGAAGTTCCAATATAACTTAATCTTGTTACTCCACGCGAATTCGGGGTTTTCACTAGCACTTGATGACTCGTAAAAGGAAAACTCCCAGGGTGAAAAAAAAATCACCGCAAAACTATAGAACGTGGTAGGTAACCATATCGAAAAAGATTTTTGTGTGCGTGCATGCGCTATCCCAAGGGAATGCGAATAGGAGAAGGAGTCGACGTACGTCGAGTCACGTTTCAAACGAAATAATGCTATTGCGTAAGTCACGTGTTTCAACTATTTGAATCCAACTATGAAGTAATTAAATTATTCAGCGCCTTTGCGCCGTTTGAACGGAAAAGTGGAAAACGTCGTCTAACTTTGGTTTCCGCGTGATTTACTCGCGGCACATCGTTTAGAATAACATATGCATTTTGCAAATTCTCCCGGCGACAATCCCATTCGAGACAACCGGGTGTCACGTGGTTTGCATTTTTTGTCAAGCAATACTTATTCGAGTGTACACAAAGTTTTTCAGTAGCTTCATAGAAATGTAAATAAAATCATAAAGTTGTTTATCCGCAACATAATATTAAACAGTATTTTTATTTTTTTTGTACTAGACTTGGTGTAAAAAACCATAATATATTTATATAGGTCAACATTAACTTTACATATTTTAGGAACAGAAAAATTATATATTGACTAATAACAAACAGTTGAGTTTTTAAATCAGCATGATCGAACAATTTCAATTTTGACATACAAAATAAGATATATTAAAAAGTGAGACTCAAATAAAATTATAAAATTTAAGATCAATTCAAAGTGTGCAGGTAGAATAGGTAGATATAACATATTCTACTGAGTAATGTTGATAGTTGGATAGATTAAGAATATCCTTATTATGTTTGTCAGGTTTAAGTCGACGGAAATCAAAGGAAGTAGATGTTCATATTTTAACGTTCGCAAAGAATGAGTGGTAGCTGTAAGTTGGAGATAACTGTATATTACGTAGAAATCAAGGGGTCAAGAATAATATTAAAATAATTTAAGTATACAGGAGGATTGAGGATAGATAATCAGAAATGATGCCGATGACTTAAATTAGAAATAACCATTAGGTAGTAATAGTGTTGTAACTACTAACGAACTTTTCAGTGCAGATTAGTAATTAATATTAATTTAATATAGATTGGTGAAGCTTAGTGGTTGAAAAATTACTTATTTGGAATAGCTTGGTATTGAGTTCAACAGCATTGTCCTCATCGGTTAGGTAAATCGGATGGGTGAGCAGAAATATTTGGTTTTTTCTCCTTAATAAATTGGTGAATATGGATATTATGGTAGTGAACGTTTTGATTTGGTGATTTGATGAGGCGAAAATAGATATTTACTGCATTCATTGCGTTCATAAAACAATTTACGTAAACGACAAACAGTGATTACAGAACGATAATAATACTATTATTATCAGACATAATATTATAATATGTTACGTGAAGTGAGTCAGCACTAAACGGAATATTATAGAAAATAATATACATTTTTAAGAGAGTATTTAAATATTTTTGTCATTCAAATTTCAAACGGACACAAATATTAGTAAATGAATAATATCTTGTGGCTGAAAACCATATTCCCAATTATATTAATTTTCCAAGAGTAATTGCCAATTCCGAAAACATGTGTGAATAAAATTATCAATTTCAATGATATTTTTTCACGATTTTTAACGTCATTTTTGATATCACTGCAAAGATACGTCATAATAGTAACATAATATTTCAATCACCAAAATAAAATACTAATATATTTTAATTCAAATATGATATCCTCATTATGATTTTTGTCCGTGGAAAAAGTTTTGAAGTTCTCTGATCAGGTTTAATGGTAACTGGTAAGTGCAGATACACCGAATATTTCCTAGAACTGTAACTTTTTTAAACCTTTTAGTCTACAGGAAAGTCTTTGGATAAATTATTTGTACTCAAAGTAATGAATTGTACGATTTGACTGTCTTCCAACCGATAAAATTGAAAAATGAGACAGACACGTCGTATTTTTTTTTTTAGTTTACGCAATATGACGTGGAAAATACATAAGTAATATTTATTATGATGGCCTCAAATATTCTTTCTATTACGTTCTAAGACACAAAATATTTTGTATAGAACAAGCCTTAACGCACTTAGCTCTAAAGATTATTATTGCGTAAGTACATTATAATATGACTCTATAAGGTGATTTTATACAACAGGCTATATACGAGTGCCTGAACACTCATCTCTTTTTGTTAAACTTGGTGGAAGTTAGTAGGTAGGTAGTGCATTGTTATATTTTGAAAATAACGTTTAATAAATGGCATTCAAAGTTCGACTTTGAGCCGTATATGTATATTATGCCGTATAGCTCTGCAGTGTCTCTGTTACGACAAAGCTCGCTGATACTTTATCAACGTTATCCACAGTTGTGTTTCATATATAGGTCATTAGGCAGGTATTATTTTCAGATAATCATCTATGAACATCGAGCAGGTATATTGCAATTAATGCATATCATGTATTATCCTGCAAACACTAAACGAAATTTAAACGGTTATTACGTATATCCGTGTTTCACCCACACCGTGTCAATTCCTCTGTAAAATATATTATGTGATTTGCATAATCATAATTTACAGGTTTATTTTAATGTCGTTACTATAATATGCATAATATATAGCATATTATGCTAATATTTAGAATTATACTATTTTATAGGGAATTTCAAAATTAATGTAGCTTTTTTTTTTTCTTTTAACTTTAGAAATTGCTTGAAACATTTATGCACGCCGTATAATTTATTTAATCCTTTACTCCGACAGTAACATCTAAAAAAGTTTTTTTAACGATATTAATGAAACGTTTATTACATCAATGCCTTTTTGTGAATGTAAAATATTTTTTTTTACCATGTCAGTTTTATACTGATATTTTAATCTTTTCACGACATCAAAACACGACATGTCACGACAAAAACTCATCACCCGTGAAGGTCTGTTTATATTTTATTGTTTTTTTGTCAACACAGGACATAAAGGTATGATATAATATGACGGACGGGCTTATTGAGAGGCGGTCAGAATGAAAAACCGCCTACAATAAAATTTGCCTCGTAAAGCCGACGTACGTCCACCGCTGCAGGTGTCGGCTATAGTTATATATAGGTACACCATTATACCTACACGATCATCATCGTCGGGTTATAAACTGCTTAGCTATACATATACGGTAGACCCTTTAAAATGACCATCAACCGGCACACCATATCATCGTTAACAAAAAAAAATGAAAAGAAACGAAAAGAAAATTTACGTCAATTGCGAACATCGGTTGTCAAGTATTGAAAATGAAAATATGTTGTGCCAACTCTACTGTTAAAATCTGGAAATACGTAGCTCAGTATATTAATAACTAGAACATAAATTAAATACTCAAAAAAGTACGAAATATGCCTTTAAAAAAAATAACGCTCTAAGTGTTATGTTAAAACAATTTAAAAATGTCTTAAAATTAAATTGATAAAAATGTGTATTTATATGCATAATTTATCGTAAAGGTAATATTATGTCTCTGAATAGTAATTTAAAACGATACATTTTCTGGTTTTTAATCAAAAGGCTCGAGAGTCATCGAGACTAAGACGTAATTAACATGATGGTTGTATCTATCCGTATGTTTACGACGTAACATAATACTGATCACGTGGCCACCTTTTGAAGTATAATCCTTTAACTCCGAGATTTATAATAGATTAAAGCTATGAAAAATTACCTTAAAAGCAAAAATGCCCGGAAAATCCCAAATAAAATCGTGTAAAGTTATATATTAATTTTTTTAATATGTAAAATTTGTTCAATATGTTGAAAACGAATTTTATGCTCGAAAATCAGTAGTTTAGAGCTCTTGAAAAAATTAAATCCGCGTGCTAATAATAACTACATATAAATGTTAAAACGTATAGACACGTCATAATAATATTATGTATATCATAAACGGAGGCCCCGGAATCCTTCTCGTCTGAATATTATGAATCCTGTCATCGACATGTGCGTGTGTGGTATTCGAGCGGTGTACCCTTTGCAGTGAAAATATAAAAAATTTTAAACGCCAACGCGAGAAAAAAAAATATATATCGACAGAATCTGACGTACAGCTGCGGTCGAATACGACGTGAAAAAGCTGTAAAGCATTACCGTTGTATAGATATGCGCGTGTATCGAGAGAGTGTTCTCCTTCGTGTTTCGCGTGCGGCATAGCTCATAATATTATTATTATCAATGATAATAATAATAATAATATAATATACGTGCTATTTGGCGTTTGTTTTTGCCCTCTGGTATCGTCTAAAAATATTCATCGATCTAATCATCACAACGGTGAGCGCGCTAGTTTGGTACTTAATACATATTTTAAATATTATACTCATATGTGTGTGTGTGTGTGTGTGTGTGTGTGTGTGTGTGTGTTTGTACATTTTGCGTGGATATAGAGTAATAGCTTCAGTTTTGAACGTGACACAGTAGTGCGAAGACTGCAGTGCTGGACGCGCATAAGACGCAACGTCACACAACATTACGACGTTCTGATGACAATCAGAATAAAAAATATTAATAAATTATATATCATATAAAAAGCCGTTATTAATTATACGTTCGTGGAAATAAAAAAAATCGTGCACGCGTGTGGTTTTTCGTTGTAGGTGCTTGAAACATTTCATACTATTATAGAAAATATTATAATATGACATAAACACCGATCAGAAGTTACGTCCCGTCGCGTGCCAAACCACGGATCGGGATCACAGACCAGATACGACCACACGCGTATGTATATGTGTCATCGTTGTATGCTTTAGTGTTTATGATGGGTCGGAGGAGAGGGCCACGAGTCAATTAGTCTTCACATGAAGAATTTATGCGTGATAATCACGTCTGGACCAATTATTATTGCAGTGAGAAAATCGTTTTTTATACGATTAGGTGTTATAATATATAATCAATTATTAAATGATTATTTTTTTTCATAGTTAATATTTTTCCTATTAAATATTACTGTTCCGCAGTATTTATCGCTTTTGTACCTACTGCAGTATAACACAAACTCTTAATTATTGTACCATAGTTCTATAAAAAAAAAAAGCCTTGCACATAATATTTCGATTCTCGGTCGTGTATACTCAATCAAAGTACATAATATTGTATCTAATGAGTATTATATTTATTTGAAGGTGTTTTACCTGCATATTTGTCTTAAGATTACGTTAGTAAACAAAAATCAATTTAAGCTAAACTTACTAACTAATTAAACGGTAATTTATGTAAGAGAACAATATCCAGACGTGAATGGATAATAATTAGTGGTTAATTGCTTCTGACTTAATTTGCCATAGCAAGAACAAACAAATCGTGCTTAAATATATTTGAAAATCCTCAATCACTTGTATGTCAGTATAGGCGTCGTTGATCTAAAGAGAAGTTTTGACTAAATACTGAAAGCTAAATTATTCTCCTAAACTCCAATAGGTGTGTTGTGCTAACGAGAGTTAGATAATAATCTCATATCACTTTTCCACGATTTCCGTCAGTTGTTGTATTTAAGATAAAATAATTGTTATTTAATCCATGTTACGTCAAATTAATCGTTTTCAATCAACTCTTAATTAAATCCCCGGCAAATGGCAACATTTGTTCACTATTTTATTTTACATATTTTCTTTTTTTTTCTTTTAATAGAATATTATATATTCCTACTCACTACTCATTAATCATCTGTTGAAGTATTACAATTGTTTTATAATTAATCAACTACTTTATCGATGTGCATTACAGTATCTATATACAGTTAAGCCAGATAATATTTATTATAATGAACTTCGATCATTTAAATACGAATTCATTTCAGTAACGCACATTAGCTCAAGTAATTCGATGTTATATACTCTCGACTACATGATGAAAAAATTATGTTATGCACAGATATTATAACATTATAAAAAATATAATATATTATATATACACATCAAGTGCCTACTGTTCGATGTTCATAAAAATACTGAATATAATATACTACTAAGACATAATATGTTGCAATATGTACTAACCATTTTTGGTTTTAGAAACTATATCCTGTCACATTTTTCAAATTACGATTAAAATATTCAATACAAATATACATTATTATTAATGCTCAACTAACAGTAAAATTTACAAAGTTTACCATTTACATGTAACATATATTTTATATTGCGACAGAGCACGTGGTAAAGTATATAAATTAAAAATTACGGTGTCACCGCTAGTAAGTTAAATTTACGCGCGCGCGTAAGTATATTTAATGCGTATATCGAACATGCCTTAAACTAAAATTTTAGTTCGTATACCACGTGGCTACAGCCCTAAGTTTAAAGCGTCTTGAACAATATATTTAGTTTTCATAGTGCGGATATTGTACGTGATAAAAAAAATATTTCATCGATTATATATAAGTATAGGTACTTTTGACATAAGCATTGAGTATTATAAGCGTTGCCGATGGAGTGGAAAATCCTGTTCGAATCGTCGTCAAAGGTTTTGAGCAGTGATAGTGATGGAACAACTACGGAGTATTATTATAAATTATAAATTATAATAATACTATAGGTATGTCATATACAACGTATATGGTTTATGAAATGTAATAATTAATTTATCACTTTGAACTTTGAAGCGATATAGTTGCATGACTTCACAAACGATAGAGTTTTCGTTTTGTGGATAGCGGAGCAAGCTGAATTTCTATCTGCCGAGAGTGTTTTTAATTCCATCCCATACCAGCTACAGCTGTTATTAACTTTAAGCGTCTATTACAGAAGTCCTTCTGTATAATAGCATACATAGAGTTAAATATTGTACGATAACTCGAGATGGTATAGCTGTTATAATTTCATTCAAGCTAATTAAATTATGTGATGATCTCCTTATTTATTTAATTAAAATGATTTGCGTTATACAGTTTTATGTTTATAGTTTATAGTGATTCGGCAGTACCCTTAGTTGTTTTGTGTAAACAATGACCTGCCTGATTATTATTGTTATGAATCCAAACGAACATCTCAGACAAAATATATATTTAAAATATTTAAAATATTCATAGAGTTATCTTTTCTATACCGGTTTCGGTTCGACTATATTAATTATACATGAATTATACATGTATACCCGTTTAAGTACCTATCACATTATGACACTGATTCAGCATTTAATGTTTTACTCGTTACTAAAAAAACTGCCACTTCCAAATTATTATGTATCCGGAATTGAAGACAAATGGAAAATTATTATTTCTTATATCTTAGGGTTGTTTAAATCGCATAGGTAACATTGACGATTTTTAATTTTTAACGTAGATACGTTTTTGGGCTGGACACAACTGATTTTCACGAGGCCGATTTTCGTAACGCTATGTATATTACCATAGAAATGTAAATCAACAATAGGAAAACAACAAAATATAATTAATTAAAATTCTAACAAAATGTAGCATACTAGATATTTTCCAAAAACAGATCTATGATTCTTAAATTTTCCTTGCACACGAAAATATCTATTAGCATACTAGTATAATAGTTTATACTTAAATTATACTAACGACATTTCGTTTTCTATTACTCGTCTTTGCTTTTTATAGAATAAAATATATTGTATAACGTTTTCTGTGTTAGCGGGCAAATTATATTACTGTCATGATTAGTATAAACGCATATAATATAAATAAATTGTAATAATATCTTCTCGTCGAAAGACGAATGAAACAAATATCAGTTATCAGCAAAGCAGGATCAGCCATTTCCCGTAATACTTTTTTTTACGGAAAGACGTTAAACGAAACATGCGTAATAAAACCATAAAAACTGCCATTGACTGTGCCAATTCTGCGTCACTGTATACTGTTACTGCAATCCGCAGGTGCGTGCGTGCGACTCAGACCTAATAATAATATGTAAAGCTCATTAGGCCACTAAGACGCGTAATTGTTTAATATTATTATAATTATACAAACGTATTTGGGTCTTTAACCACTATATCGGGACGTATCTGCATTATGGACCGATCGTATAATAATTTCGATTAATCTATAGGACTACTTGGAATACATTTTTTTCGTTTTTTAAAATTGTCTAGCAGTTTATTTTCTATTTTTTACATCAACTAATCTAATATGAACCTCATACAGTCATACTACGTATTGATTTGGTGTCTACACCACCATACCTATAGGAATTGCAGTTCTAAACGCTTCCCGAATGAAACTAGGTAACCTCTGTGGAACAATAATACAGGTTAGAACTGCGCAGACCAAAACGCGTACAATGTTTATTTTATAATAATAATCGTTAATATTTTAACACTTTTAAAATTAATTGCACCAAATCATAAATATAATTATACATTAAAATATTAAAATATCGTTTAATTGGATCTGATTCAAACGTTAACAAATCGTTTTACAGGCAATTAGAACTGTGCCGTTCACCACACTAGATCTATTTCTGAGTTTTGCAAAAAAAAAAATAGAAATTTATTTTTTATTATTGTTGCGGAAGATGGCCAGAAAGGGGACCCTCTTGATCGCCATCGACCGTGAACGAATATGTACAAAAATAAATCAGACACCCGCCAATTCATTACAGGCACACGAGTGTCTACTCACCAAAATATCAGTCAGTGCCCCGAGGTCGTTGTCGTTTATCTGCATTCGGATCCATATTTTGACATAATAATGTCAAGAATTTTGTATACATCAGAAATCCAAAATTTCGTATCCGACATCCGCTCTTGGAATAGGAATAAACACGGTAAAGTAATTTTATAGCTCTTATTATTCGCCAATGTAGGCGAATCACCTACGATGATTTAATGTAATTAAAAAAAACAAATTTAAATATACGACCACAACTAGGAATTCAATTAATAGATTTTTATTTTATACATCGCTTACCAATATATGATTGCACACTTACGTAAGTCTTAAATAATATTATATAATATTTTAATGATACGTCAGAGTACGTTTCATATTATGTTTTGTTATAAATACTACGAATCTATATTACATGGAAAATGGAAATATAAATTAAAACAATAGTAATTCATATATAACATTTATGGAATGTTATTTATTTATATTTCATTATGTATTCATCTAATGGGTTTTAATAATAGTATTTTAAACATATTATTAAAACAATACAATTAGTTGTACAAATAATAATTAAAGGGTGAAACTTTTAATATTATAATTTATCGTTTAGTTACTGATCTGTAAATAAGCGAATTAGTGCATACGATAACGTTTGTAATATTTTTGGGATCATTACGAAATTGGATTTAGAATTATAATCTGAAACTTCTGCTGAAACTTTCATCAATAGATTTAAAGATAATATTGAAGTCTTGAAGAAACAATATAAAGCAGGAGACATTTTTCAAGTTATGGAATGCAAATAAATTTACCATCCAATTCCTCTCAAAATATTTTGTTATATATATACAATATACATTAAAATAATTTGAAAGAAGTTTTTCCAAATATGCTCTTTTCTTTACGACTTCAATAAAAAATGCAAATTTAAAATTGTGAAGTGAAAAGAGAAAATTTAAAATTAGGATTGAAAACGTTGATGAATGTGTCTTTACCAAGAAATATTCATTTGTCTTTCCGTGGAAAGGACTTAACAAACAGGATTTTTCAGATTTAATTCAGAACTTTAGTGACATAAAAGGCTTAGAAAAAATATTTATTTAAATTAAAAACTGTATATTTTATCTTCCGAGTGGAGTATTGATTTTACAATGATGTGTGTTTTTGTTTGTGCCTATCACGATATATTATAGAAGAAAATGCTTTGATTTTCAACCTCAGCATTCATTTTGGTAAGAATGTGAATCTATTCGGTAATTTTAACTCAAAACCAGTTTTTGACAAAATCCATTTTCTTATTTTGTTGTAATTCAAAAACAAATAACCATACTTACTTGAAATAATTATTATAAAGTGTTATCATATTATAATATTATATTGTTTATCGCATAGTATTAGCAGTTTCTGTATATATGGAATAATTTTCATTATATTTTTATTATTTTTAGCTATTTATAGACATTCGATATTTTTGATTTATTTTAGATTTTTTTATTTATATATGTATATATTGGCATCGATGGTAAGCTTGAAAATGTAAATCAATATGTTCTTCATAAGTTGCTATTACTTATAGGTTTTCAAAAATATAAAAGATAGAATCGAATTTTTTCTAAGTCTTTAAAGTTCAAATTTCAACTAAATTAGATATTTAAACTAAGAAAAACGATTTTGGTAATTTTGTTGTAATTTAAAAGTATTTTTGAAACTCTAATGTATATTATTATATTTTACATACACCATGCCACAGTGGCATTTTTAAAACATTTAGAATACTATTAGATAACAATTTTCATAAAATCCAGTACTTGTAAAATGAATACATAAGCTATAAATAATTATTGACACCTACTGTATTACTATACATATTATTCTTTATAAGAAAATTATACTGTTATATGCAGGCTACTTTTTTGCTGTTTAATGTAATACAGTTTATAATGCAGTGGGTACCAACGACAATTCCAATATCTGATATAATTTAGTGTTTATTCCAAAATTTATCAAAATTTACTGTGAAAAACTAAACGTCTAACTATTATAACATTATATAATTATTGAATTATGCTCAACGCGATAAAATACTACTCGAATACAACTTTTAACATAAACTATATTATAGACATAATTTTGTAAATGTTGAGTTTTAAAACTATTTCACTTGAGAAATGAAATTAAAAATCGAAGCGTACGGTCTCACAGACCAAGAAAAAAAACAATAAGAGTGATGTAAGTATTCTAAAATTAACATTTCCATAAAAAAACCAATATTTTTTCGATACAACCATATTATCATTAAAGTGTTCACAGAATAGCCCCATATAAATCCGAATGTTATGCCTCAATGACAATTGGAACGTATTGGAACGTAATAAATTATCAAAAAGGCGTCGGTGGGCTTACGTAGGCGCGTCCTATACGATATATTATTATTGTACATATTATTATACAAAGCATTCACTCCTCTCGTTTCTCGTTGCCGAACACGACTTCATCGACTAAGATATAAAATGTACAAATACTCGACTGTTTATATTACATCATCTCGGATCATATATATACATATAAAATACTTAATATACTACATAATATATGTATTTCATATTATATAATATGGACTTCATACATATTTTTTGACGAATTGAAGGTTTTGAGCGTAGGGCATACACGTAATGTATATTATATATACACTATATGGGTTATCATCTCACTCGCCAAACTATTTTTTTTCCCCGAAAATCTCATCCGATCTCCCTTGTCGTTTGGTGATTGATAACACCATTGCCACCGCTACGCCATGTCTTCTTCCGGCCTGACAAAGCTCGCCCCCCCCTTGCCACTCCACACACACACACACCCACACCCACCCGTATATCCGCCGTCGAGAATCCGTTCGAATGATGTATCGACGTGCCGCCATGCCCGCTACCTTGCGCACGACCGTTAATGGAAAACGGCCTAAATAATCCGATTCGTCGTCGGTCGATTCCACCACATTGGTCGTCTTTTTTGAGAGTATACATTGTTATCTATATTTAAGGTGATAAAACAATTTGGAAACGCTTTGATTACTGTTTGCATATATTTAGCAATAACAGATAACACTGCTGCACATTTATTAGGTAAAATATTTAATCACCTTATTAATTATATCATAATATTATCGTTTATCATTCCTAATTATAGTCTAATTGCTGTTTCCAAACTTTATAGACATCCTGCACCTATATATACATTATGCACTGCGTATGGTTCATTATAAAAGCATGCTTATAAAGCTTACATTATACTTAAGCTACTAGCCTACTGTTATACCACAAGCCAATTCTACGGTAAGTCAATATTGACTCATAAGTCATAAGTTAACACTATAATATATAATATAAATATTATAATGTTATAATAATTATATAAGATAATTGATGCAATGTTTTCGGTAAACATTAATTCAACCTAACTTTTACGTCTTATAGTAATACGATTTACTAAAATACTATATAATATCAATATAATATCATAAGTTCATTAAATATTCTTATTTCCTAGTAACTATATAGGCTGATGGACCGTCTCCGCTCATAACCGTTCTCCTTATGTCATAATTTATCATTAAATTCAAATATGTAACACATACATTACAGTTATTTACCAATTACTCAATGATGAGGTATATACTGGTATCCTACTGTTCAACTCAGCGTTTACCTACTTTTCTTCTTTTTTTAACAATATTACTGATTGAAACATTAAATCTTTCGAAATAATATTTTGATAAAAATATATTTTCGTCACGTGGAATGTGGATGTCACCATTAATATATAAATACATTAAACATATTGGTACCTTGAAATGCTTAGTGGATATATGCAGGTCCACCATTATCGATTTTGACCTATAGGTATGTGATTATTTTCTGATAAATGAAAATATTCGTCCATCACTCGGTGCACGCTTAAGATAATAATATACGAACTAGACAATTTTACAAATTATTTGCCCAGCACACGACCGTCTAAATTTGGCCGCATTCCATTTGGCGAATAAACTCCAATTTTACCATATTATGTGTCACAGTGTTTTATTATTGTAATATGGTTCCGATTTAATTTCATTCTCATAACGAATACCTATATAATTTGTTATTAGTTATAACATATAACTGAGGAAAACATTATATATCTATAATTATATGCATGAGTATAAAAAAATAATTGTCTTTTACTCTCATATAGACGGTATATTAAAAAGCAAAACAACAATTGGAAAGGACCTTTTTCAAGTACTTATGCCTAAGACGTTTTTGTGCTTATAAAATAAGTTTGTGGCAGAAGTTGTGAAACTTTATGAATAGAAGAAAAGTCAACAACCCCTTAAATAACTCAAGACAGCATAGCGATGCTTCTATAATATAATATACGTTATATATGGGCAAAGTAGAGAATCGGTTATTTCGCAGAATTTTCGATTTCAGTGGTTAAGGTATGAAAAATCTCTACTATCCAGATATTGCTAACAATGACAAAATTAAGTGAGAAAAGTAAATCAACTATTATGATTTACAAAATTTTATTTGTACGGAGTAGGCAGTATTTTATTTTAATAAACAAACAAATTAAAAATATAACTGTAAGAATATCTAGTTTTATTTCTCAAAGATTATAGTCAATTTTAGTTAATGGAAAAAAATTAAATTCAGTTAAGTTACCATAAAGCACGTTATTAATTTATTATAAATTAATAGGCAGAAATAATATATTTAACTTTTAAAGTTAATATGAATAAAAATACAAACATAACTCAGTTATAATGAAGTAAATAATAATATTTTTCCATCATTACCTGGGACAAACATAATAATGATAATGATGATAGAACTATCAGTCAATCATTATTCGATAGTGCAATTATAGTAATATACTCGTCGCAGAATTATGATATATTATATAATACAAGGAAAATAAATAGTTATATTAAAAACGATGCATGCAACATGTGAAAATTTTAACATTTGTAATTAATAATAATAATAATATTTTGGGAATTCATGGGAAATTAGTAGAAAAATGGGAGATTTGAACTTTTTAGTATTTTTTTGTGATGATGTAGAGGATTAAAAAGATTTTGAAGATATCATTTCCGAATTTCCGATGTGTTCATACGGCTCCCTCCAGAGTCACCAATCACATAATGTTTTCTTATAAACAATAATAATACAATTTTTGACGTTTACATCTGTGGCTCTTAAAAGGATTAAAAGAATTACCGACATAGGTAGGTTTTGCTAATAATAATATAAAATGGAGATTAAAACGAGTTGAAGAAAGAAAAGACACTGTATTCTGTAATAATATAAACAAAAATTATGGAGTCTGACTATATTGTGGTCGGATATATAAAAATGATAAAAAAAAAATGTTGAGGGTGGGTGGTTGATACGTCACGCGTAAGACACTGATTGGTTGTAGATCAGAAATTATTATATGACTTTGGCCACTCTTGGTAGTGTCGAAAACTAGCTTAGATCATGGTAAGAAAAACCAGATGAGAAAAATAGTAGTTTGGTAACAAAGAAAAATATTGGCACATCCGTTAGTGGTTTTATACGTGTACGGATGTCAAAAGCCGATGGATGGCGGGGATGAACACCGTCGCACACTACAGTCGATGCCCAATACGTCATTGGCCGAGTATAAGGGTGAAGTTGTCAGATGTAGAGTATTGTGCTGGATGTTATATAATTAAAAGACGTGTCACTACACAAAATCGTTATAATTTATAATAATAATAGTGTTTACGACAATGAGACACGTGAATAATATTAATAATAGGTAAGATGTTTGTATGAATAAGACGAATAATAATTTTTATTATTTATATTGAAACTTAAAGTTTTAAAATTGGAGGCAACGATATAAAGTTTATAAATAGATGAGTGAGGTATGCTAAAATAATTTTAAGACTTTTGAAAATCTATTTATTTAATTTAAATAAATTATAAATAGGCAGTACAAATTTGTAATATTACTTATTGTTATAACTCAGGCAAAGTTGGATAACTATAACTATTATTTATATTTTTAGGGGGGGGAGGGGTCAATTAATGTTTGTATGTAACAGAAGAAATAAATAAATTCTCATTTCTGAGTCTCTGAAATCCAAATATCTTCAAGACAACGAATACAATATTATATAATTATACATCTTCCCAGAATCGATATAATAAAATACAGATCATTTTTTAAGTATTAATACTTTTATTTTATTTTTAAAATAACTCATTCCATTTCATATTTGTACTTATCATAATATAATATAATATTATTATCTTCTTATATTTCAATACGATATAATACTCATTTCATACTTTTTGGTGACCTATTTTTTTTTTAAACAATCATATTATTTTACTTATTTTAATTTAACTCTGTCAACAGATTTTTCCATTCCAAAAATTATTTTTCAACCATTCAACATTAAATGTATTATGACGAGCGTTATATTATAATAATATAATTTTATAATTTAAATAATTCGTATAGTTAGTAAAAACACACACACTCTCATAAATACGATATGAATTAGCATACGGCTTGGAATGCATGGCAGTTGGCTGTATATAAATAATATATATATATAGAGAGAGAGAGAGAGAGACGTAGAGTATGCGCATATTAATAAATTATATACTATGCAAATTTCACACAAGTGTACATCCATCAAAAATCTAAATAATTTGTACAATACACAAATTCGCTTTTTTTCCTAAAGTTATAATGGCTGTTGGTTGATAATGACAATATTTATTATATTATTTTGATTCCGTTACAGCTTAAAATCAATTCTCATTCGCTGCAGAGGTGGAGTTAAGCGAAAAATTAACTTATAAAGTTTGACGTGGATCAACCGTGGAGAGTAGTTCGTAATAGATTCATCTGAGTACGACGACGACGATGAATTTGATCAAATTACGAAACCTTTTTTACCGCCACACTGCGGCGAGTAGCGATAGACGATTTGCTCGGCTAATTGAATCGCTGCGACCGTCCAACGACGAGGCAAAACGACTATAACAATTTCTATTCGTGAAACTGCAGTGGATGGGTCTCGGAGGCCACGTTTTACTAAATGTATTACAATATGGGGTGATCCTTTTAAAGTAAGGCACTCATTATTTCAGAAAACATTAACGTTTTTGAAAATTCCCAAATAAATAAATGTTAAGGCGTTGCAAGAACAATATTTTTGGGAAAAATTTATATTTTTTACTATTTTTTATCGTTCTTATTTTATAATTCTTTACTCTCTCGAATGACAACTTACATTTTAATTTCATATTTCAAAGCAAACTATTGTTCTGACTATTTTGATCTATACAAATCAAATTAATTAAAAAAATATATTCCAAAACGCTATTAGTTTTTGAATTACTGAGTATGCTACGTTAAGTCGATCACCTGGTATATAGAAATATACAATTCGCTAGCGATTCTCGACTCACGTTCAAATTGTTTCGAAAGTTTCGTCCTCGTGGTCAGTGTTTCTGAACAACCTACCATGATTTCACGTTTATTCATCGATTAATCGCCACGATAATGTTGGTACAAATATTACAGTATAGAAATACAATACAATACAATATGCACGTCGTTGTTTGTGTCAGGTATCGCAAGATTTCAATATTTACTGTAGTCGTCGGTTATGGTGATATATTAAAACTGGTTGTTGGTCATTGTATCTGATAATTCACATTAACCAATAATATCAGTAAATTTAATATTTCAAAAAGAATTGTATTGAATAATTACAAAAAAATATATATAGATAGAGAGCCAAGAATTTTTTTGATGGAAGTTGTGTATGTTTAAAAATGTAAAATATGTAACATATTTTAAAGTTTATTAATTAATATTATCAAAAACACACACTGAATAATATGATTTATTTGATATTTATATTTTATTTTTTGACTTAACTTACTTCTAATTTATCAAGAGTTTAATTGAATGTTATCAAAATAAATATAAGTGTGGCTTATTAGCCCTTTTCGAGACCACATCATGGATTTTCTGAATTACCCAAAACGGCCAAATCGAAGCATTCAATAATCACACCATGAGCTTTAATTTTTGATTTCGGTATACTAAAAGGAGCAGTTTTGAACGGAAATTGGTCGGCATGGGTAGATATCATATAAGCTTTTGGGTAAGTAACAACAGAGAATTATGTAAAATATCAAAAAGAAAAAAATAGTAAACCTATAGATAAGCACAATATTACTGCCATTTTACATAATGAATAAAAACATTATAGAATTAGAATTTATATTATAACTTATTATGTTGCTGGTAATGTAAATAAATATTTTATTATTCTAACATAATATTACATATTAGGTAGTAATTATCAATATTCCAATATACTATACTACCTAGTATTAAAATAATCAAAATGTACTAAACACACAATACAATAATATTGCTTAATGCAGTTGATTAACGTTACCAATCGTATTCACTGAAAACTGTGTTACAATATTAAATTAGAATATTGTATTTGAACGAAAATCAAATAAAACAACGTGTTAGTTTATTACATCACGTACAACGGATAATGTTAATACTACAACATCTATAATATGAATATGAATAAACACGTATTTGGTGGATTTATCAACGGTCCTATATAATTTTGGTATATTTAAGTTTTGAACTAAATAACCAATGTTCAAATAAAAAAAAACAATAATAAAACGAATATCACAATGTGTAAGTAATAGGTTAGGTTTTATTTCTTTTTTATATTTGCTTAATAATAATTCTACCTAAAATTGTAACAACTAAAGTCTACATGGCGTATAATAACATTTTATTAGAATACATTTTTAAATTTTCTGTCCTTAATGAAATTAAGTGTTTGTTTGATAACTGTTTCGTTTTGACCTAGGGTTTGGTAGAGGAACTCAGGAATATTGGATTTGATTCTGGCAGCTTCTGTTTGTCTGAGTAGTATGTTTTGGTAGGTTCTGTATCCCATTACCATTACCCCGCCCACCATATCGCATACGTGCGCGACCTTACCCCCCCACTTATTACGTACGTGCGCGGCCTTACCCTCCTCCCCATACCCTCCTTATCACATACGTGTGTGGCCTTACCCCCTCCCCCGCCCACCATATCGCATACGTGCGCGGCATTACCCCACCCCTCCAATCAACCCCTTATCACGTACGTCCTATCGCGTACGTGCGCGGCCTTACCCTTTACCCCCAACCCGCAAATCCCATTACCCCGCCCGGCCTATAGCTCTATGCTATCGCGACCGTGCTCGGCCGTGCCCGTCAGTGCCCTCCACTTCCCATACATGCCCCTACAATCCTATACCGTAAGTGATCACCCCCCCCCCCTCAAAAAAAAAAAATACATAACGAATAGCTGAATAAGTAAATTAAATTATACTGTTTAGAGCATATGTTATTATTATTATTATTATTATTATATTATTATTATTATTATTATTATTATTATTATTATTAACCATCAGATAAGTATAGAATAACAACAGTATAATATAAACATGATAAACGATTAACTAATAGTCTGTTTAGCAAGAACTTTCTTATTTCATAATTTAGTGAATCGCTAAAATATACATTGAGTATGTATATGAAACTCTCAAAACTTAACACTAATGTATGAAAATACTTTAGATTTACTCAGACCTATAGCTATAATGTATAGAAAGTCGGTATGTGTAAGACCTCATCAGTAGCTATTATTTTAATGCTTTAAATGTATCCCAAAATAATTGAAAATATTATGCGAAACAAACATTTAACATAGTAAATTACTGAATAATATTTTAGTAATCTATGGCTTAAAATGTCACCACTGCTAAAATATATCACAAATCGATAGTCGCCTAGTCATACAAGTGTCACTAGCCAGTCAGTGACGAGTGGCATGTCTGTGGGCTGAAACACCTTGGCGGTTTCGCGGAACTTCTCGAACTCACCGGGCTTCGTGACGAGGTTCCCGGCCAACTCTGCCAGACTCGAGGCCATGAACCGGCACAAGTCCAAGAACCTCACACTGAAGTCGGGCAAGACGTGCTTCAAGAACGAGATGTAGTCCTCCTCACTGTTGGGGATTACCGTTATCGACTCTTTATCGTAACCGAGTTCGGTTACGATAAAATGCGCGTCATATTTCGATAGGTTGTGTAGGAAGCACGGTATAAACTTAGGTGTGACAAGTTTGAGGTTGCACGGGGCGCAAAGTGTATGCCTTAACCGCCCTGACAGATGACAGTGGTCGGCGTCTTTACACCTGGTCTCGGTGAACGCTAACTTGCACATATTGCACACACTCTTCGCGTTATGCACACGCACTTCCTCCACACTCATCGAAATCGGCACATTAGTCGCCTTCAGTAGTTTCCCCAACCTCATGGCGAGCGCCATCACGCTGACGACAAAGTGTTTGGCCACATTCGTTTAAATAATTAAATTAAACTAAGATATTATTATTCTAATTATTATTATTATATAATATATAATAATATTTAATTATTTAGTATTCCTGTATATTTACTATTATTCACTATATAATTATTTATATTCATTTAATAATATACTATTTTATAGAAACGTATAATGTCAGTGAATAATTTTCGATTGTTAATATTAACTATGAAATGTTTGTTTAAATAACTAAATTAACTTATGATATTATTATTATATAGAATATAATAATATTCAATTATTTACTATTCCTTTATATTTAATATTATTCGTTATACAATTTTATATGAATATAAATATAATATTATATTATATTATTTTATAGAAATATATGTTAGTGATTATATATTTTTGAATTATTATTTAATTACATAAAATTAAATATAATACATACCATGTTTTTTCTGTATATGATCCACGAGGTGATCTTGACGACTGAAAATTTGACCACATTCATCACATGGAAATTTCTTATCATCGTGTAATCTAGCATGTCTAAACATATTCGACTTCACAGTGAAAACTTTATCACAAACACTACACTTGAACATTTTTACTGATATGTAATAAACACTGGACTAATAGACTAATAACAATAGTAATACGTGTACTCTATACAAAAAGCTTGAAGAACAGAATGACTCCTTTGAGTGAAATCGACTATCTTATATATAATATTTCTTAGCCTCCAGCTATAGAACGTGTAATAAATTTCTATTTTTCATAATAGGTAAATCATAACATATTAATATCCATAGTTAAGATATCGGAAATCGATGATCTACATGTAAATATAGAACAATAATAATGTAATTGTTCTAATGAGTTTTGTTTGAATGTGATATTTTAAGGTGATAAAAAAATACAAGTTAATTATATTATTGGTATTGGTAATGTTATATAAACACCACTCTACATAATATGTATTAAATATGTATAAATATTATTTATATTGAAATACGCAGCTAGTATGATTATTAATAACTTTGTTTATTAAAAGTTAAAAAATATTAAAGAAAAACTATTGAAATTATACATTTAGACTTTCTTATTAGTTAATAATCTTATTTACTATATGAAGATGATTAAACAGATGTTAAAAATTGTATACTTTCATATTCCATAATATCATATTTTATCTGATGGTTAATAATAATAATAATAATAACATATGCTCTAAACAGTATAATTTAATTTTCTTATTCAGCTATTCGTTATGTATTTTTTTTTTTTTTTTGAGGGGGGGGGGGGGTGATCTTTTACGGTATAGGATTGTAGGGGCATGTATGGGAAGGGGAGGGCACTGACGGGCATTGCCGAGCACTGACGGGTATTGCCGAGCACTGACGGGCATTGCCGGGCACGGCCGAGCACGGTCGCGATAGCATAGAGCTATAGGCCGGGCGGGGTAATGGGATTTGCGGGTTGAGGGTAAAGGGTAAGGCCGCGCACGTACGCGATAGGACGTACGTGATAAGGGGTTGATTGGAGGGGAGGGGTAATGCCGCGCACGTATGCGATATGGTGGGCGGGGGAGGGGTAAGGCCACACACGTATGTGATAAGGCGGGTATGGGGGGGAGGGTAAGGCCGCGCACGTACGTGATAAGTGGGGGGGTAAGGTCGCGCACGTACGTGATATGGTGGGCGGAGGGGGAGGGGGGGAGGTCGCGCACGTTCGCGATAGGGTTGGCGGGGCAATGTGATTTGCGGTATTTGCGGGCGATACAGAACCTACCAAAACATACTACTTGTCTGCATTTGACGAGAATATTATGTTTGATTAAGTTCCTATTTCTATTTTGAGTGTGTCATCAAAATGCGATTGAAATGTTCATGCATATAAATTATTAGTTTTCAGTGAATGTAATATTATCATACTGATATTAAAACTAGCAACTTTTAAATAATGTATTTGTATACTATGTAAATTATAATTTATAATATCATTACATGTAATCACATGGTCAAAATTATGCACATATTTTCCTGGAAGGAACGAAAAGTTTAGTCAAACTTTGTAAAAGCAGATTTATAGTTTTCAAAATGTTTGTTTTTCCGGGATTTAAATTATGAACAGGTTGCACATTCATATGATTATTAATTAAAAATAGGTACTGAAATTTTGAAAACGACCAAAATGTGTAATATTTTTAAATGACGTACATGTTTTTATATTACTATAAACGAATTTTATCGACCTAAATTACTTATTGTGGAAAGCTTTTCAGAATATGCTTAATGTATAGTAGCAAATTACGCTTACAGCAGAAATACATAAAAATGAACCATTTTAATTGCCTTTGGACGATGAAAAGATTATAATGACATCAAGACGGGTTTTTAAATTCAATTGCCTGGGACAAAGTAACGGTAGTATAAATAGTGGTCATAAAATACAATTTACATCAATGCGATGAAAAAAACCCGGGTAAGTCACTCTTCTATATTATAATAGGTTTTGAGTGTACCTCGTCCTTGAATAGGTCACTGTTATAGTGTAATGGATGTGTTCAATTTTAATTCGATGATAAATCATTGCATAAGAAAGACGATTCTGAGAGGAGATAGTATGTCGGCCTCTATTCAGGAGTTTTAAATGATTAAAGGTTATTTTATAAATTATTTATAATACAATTGGTAGTTTAGTTTTCTGTCAGTATTCGGTACTTATTTTTTCCAAAAATCATATTTTTTGGGGTCAGAAGTCAGAAAAAACAAAAGGTACTAAATTAAAAAAAAAAAACACTGATGTCATAATATAATATCTACAGGATAAAATCAATTATAAGTAATTATCAAAAATTTCTATTTCATATTCATTGTCATTCATTGTCATCAACCCTAAAAAAATCATAAGAAAATACAATACAATTAATTATTGTACATTTATAAAGAAAATAAAGATTTCTATAAACCGTCGTTTTATTTTGGATTTATAATCACGACATATCTTCTTTTTGTTCAACCAAATTTTGTTTCTCGGGCACAAATATTTTATTCTGAACAAAAACGTTCCAACTAAGTGCAAAATAAATTAACAATCAAGAGGTTCTATCTGTAAAACTTTTTGTTTCTCTACTGATATACGAGTATTTTATCACATTATCGTTTTTTTTACGTTAGCTATTGATTGGAATAAAAAAATAAATTGCAGTAATTAACGCAGGACAATAATTTAAATTTGTATTTGAACAATCATTAAAAACCATTCATGACGAAAAAATTTATATAAATTTGAAATTTAAAATTCATCTCATGAATAATTTGATAAATTGAGATAGCTCTTTTTGTGTTCTAACTTCTGGCAATTGTTGTAATATTATAAATTATTAGAATATTATTTTAAACATAATTATTATTAACTTAGTCCATACCACGTACCGTAAACGGTTTGAAGAGGAGTTTGGTAAACAATAATAAAACATTTAATGGTGACTAAAGAAAAGCCACAAATCCATACTATTTATATTTATGAATAATTACAATATAAGAACTTAAATTATACTATTTTTTTTATCAACATACAATTCCCTCAACACTAAAGTTTCAAATTTTAATTAAAGATAATTGTGCAAGTATATTTTCGATATTTTTGCAATAATGTAAAAAAAATTTAGGGAATTCAATTTTAAGCTGTTTTAATCACAAACAAAAATTCTACCACACCCAATTAGAATAAAAACGAAATAAAGTCGATAATATTGAATATCTGTAAATTTCCCAAAAATAATCATAATATTCTTTGAATATTTTCACGTCTATAAAATGTTGAAAATTGCATATATCTACGGTTGTTAATTTTTTGAAATACGACAAAAACTCAAATCAATTTTGTCAAATATTTATGTGCGTAATGTTTTTTGTTGATTTTTCCGTATGTTTTGAATGTATAAATTACATTAAATATTCAAGTAGTTGCCCGAATCCACCCTCAAACTCGAAAATATTTTAATTTTTACTACCTACTACAAAATGTAACAAGAAACAAAAAAACACACATCATTGTAAAACCAATACATTATTCGCTCCACTGAAAATCTAAAAAGTAATTGTTTAAAAAGTAAATTTCTTTTCATAATATTTATTAAAGACAATATACTGTAATTATAGCTTTAATATTGTCAAGAGTATAAAAAATTATTACTTATATTTCATTGAGTTTAGTAGAAACGTCCCCCGAAGAATTGGCACTAGAAATTGTGTTAGGCGTGACTTATTATAATATTATGATATACCTAATCTGGATCGAACAAACAATTTGAATTTCAATAAAATATAAAAAATCGTCTTTCAAACGTTTAAAATTACCGAATAAATAAAAAACAGACAATTCAATATTTTGTGAGACCCGCCTTATCGTAAAAAGTTGTTGAACAAAGTTTAAAAAACAACGAATGTCCACCATTAATAATATTTATGTTGTCAAAAAAATTGATATCAATACACATTTTTTAAAAATAAAAATAAATACACTTTCAGTTACATCGCGCATTAATTTTTTTTATTCGGTCAATCATCAATCACCTAAACTAAATCATGTATTTATTAATAATATTTTAATATTAAATTACTCCCTAGATTATACTTAATTTTATTTGAAATATTTTGTAACATGTTTTTGAAAACTTGTAGTTGATAAAATACCTGATTCAATAATGAATAATAATAATTTTAGCCGATACTAATATACTATAATAATATATACCAGGCACCTGTTATTTTATCAATTGTCATAAACAATATTAAGTATGATAATATTGCGGTTTTTCGATGCATGATATATTTATTTTGCCTATACGATACGCCGTGTTACATTTCATCAGATCATGGAAAACGGAACCGTTTCTATCGCGACGGTCGGTCGACGGATATTATAACAGTCGACGAACTCTAGCCACAAGGTGAACAGGTGTCTGACTTCAGTAATTCCCGGGTCTTCAAAATCTGCGACGGTGTAAGCTCCAGGTTACTGGTGTCCGATCGCCTTAACAGTATCTTCTGAGTACTAGAAGAGTTGTTGTTCCTCCCTCCTATATTATATGTCTTACCTTTGACGCCATAAAAAAATCAGAAGTGCGGGGGTTGGTGAAACTTGCTTCGTGAGGTTTGGCTTTGTATTGGCTTATGGTTTTGCCGGTACAGTTAGGCATCCAGCAAACAGTGTTAACCTGCAATCAGTAAGCGCTGTTTGTCATCTCGTGGTCTCTTGTTCAAGATTTCTCCTGGCTGGAAGGACGAGGCACTCAACGAATCACGCATATCCGATATCACTAATAGTTTCGTATCGTGGTTGTAGCCAGATGGTAGACGGCGTATGCGCTACAACCAGGGAACTCCAATGTCCCTTAAAAACATAGTACGTACAGGTATAGAATTTCTGAGCATCGACATTTTGTTTTGAAAAACAAGATGTACAATTTGCTCCATTAACTGTGCAATTTCACATGGGTCGTATTCCCTTGTCAGATCACCACTACGTGTATAAATTATTATTATGCCATATTTAGTTATACTGTACGATGGTTAATATAGTAATATGTGTTCGATTTAATCCAATATTCCAACTGTCAATTCCAGGAAATCGTGTACAAACATCATACTCAGTGTATATAACAACCTGTTTTTATATCATATTATTGATTTTACCCAATAATTTACTATGTATCTCCCGTTTACGTGGTATACGTATGATAAATAAACAGAAAACGCATTTCAAAATAATATGATCATATTAGATGGCATTTTTTCTTGATTAAATTGAAGTGTACCTACTATATAATATACGTAATAATACATATTATATTGCAAGACAAGTAGGTATCGTATTATTTAAATTTCCGTATATGCTTTATAAATTATAATAATATATTTCTTACTTTTTAACTTTTTATTCATAATCAATATATTAAAATACGGTATCGTAAGTCACTGTAATAATATTATAAATTATTATTGTGTAATATGTCTATATCCAATCTTCTTTTCCGCACCCATCAAACGACACAATTTGTTCGTAAAAAAAAAAAGTAAGTTCAACGAAGCAATATAAACAATAGTTTTTCGAATCGAAATATCATTAAATGTGATACAGTTACGATCTCATAGATTAAATATCCAATATTTTTATTTGACTTTATTATTATTATTTTTTTTTTTAATAAAATATAACCATTGTAAACATACGGCAGCACGCCGTCCAGTGTGGTATTTTATATTATTTAAGTAATATTTTGTGGTTTATAGCAAAATAGTCGATCGGTTAAATATATATATACATATACAGTTCTTTATATGCCTTCGGTGCTTTCGATGCAATACTTTAATAATGAACGGAACCAAGAATAAGGGTGAAATAAGATTATTTCAAGTGAACGACTTTCCCGTTTTTGTTTTTCAAAGTCTTAAGTCCCTGGTTACCTCAATTTATTAGTCCTCTGTATCTGAAAGCGAGTCGACTGGAATGGAGAGGAAAAAAACTAAATTCAGACTATTTCTCAAAGCCCTTAAATCGGATTGTTATAAATATACAAATATAATAATCTATTACAAATGATTACGAGTAATTTATTTTTTTCTATAGTTTTGTAAAGTATTTTGCGCAGTGTGCCGGGAGAAATATATATTCGGTCAACCGCATTGATACTGATTTCGTGTTGAAGTATTGTAAATACACTAACCCGAAATACCACAAAACATAATATCCCAAGTTTTAATACGTTATTTGTGATCGAAACGTCGTGTAGAACCACGGTCTATATATGTACAGAACACTTTAAAATACATACTTTGACCTCAAACGCAAATATTGTGTTTTGCAGTCTCTTCGCTTGCTAGAAAACTCAGTGGAATAATATCGCACTAACCTACACAATATCATAATATTACAAATATCTTTTGCCATCGTAACAACGAAAAAATACAAATGTCTTTCCTTCTGAAGAATGCCAGTGTCATTGTGCACCTATGGATTTACAAAATCAAGTAACGTTAAACTACTTAAAAAAAAATGTATTTATATTTTTTCACTTATAACTAGGGCCCGGATTTAAATTCACTTAAAACCATACAAATATGCTCTAAAAGATAGCCAAAAATGTCCTTAAAAAATACATTTTACCACAAAAATTACCTTTAAAATGTCATATATTTTTTTTATACAAATTGTAATTTATAAATGAAATATAAATATTATTTATTAATTTATTATTTTTATTAAAAAAAAACTGAAAATTTGAAATATTTGACTGCTATGATGCTGCTTAGGGATGGGCATGAAATCCGAATATCTGAATTATCCGAATATCCGGATATCCAAATCCGGATTTGAATCAAATTCTTATCCGGATTTCCCGAATTATCCGGATTATCCGGATTTATGGATTTGCTTTTTTATGTGACTTCAGACTTACAAATATTTTTAATGTATCTTATTCCTAAACGTACACTTAATGCTATAAAATCAATCGACATATTAATGATACAATTTTTTTTTTTTAATAATGACCAAAATCAGTTTACTTTTTGATCATCACGAATACGGACATTTTTATTTCTTATGAAGATGGACTGAAAACTACTATAAATTATACATATACTATAATATATAATTTACTACCAAAAGATAAAAGATGAAAAGATGAAACATTAAAATTCTAAAAATTGTTATTAGTAAAAAAGATTGATGGTGAAAAGTACAGTGAGACACCTGTATAAATTATATACTGCAGACTAAAATAAATATAGCATGTAATATATTAGTATATTATTCGTAGAAAAATTATTTCGTTATTATGGAAATTTAATAATAATACTATTGTGTATCGATTTTGTTATATATATTTATTTAACAATCAGTAATTTAATATTTAAAATAAATTATGTTGAATATGCATAATATGTTCAAAATGTCTTATTTTCATTTCTCAGCTGTTTAGTATTTCTAATTATTAAATCTTATTGCTTACAAATAACCTTACTGGCTCACCAAATAAAACTTATATTACAGGGATCCCAAATAAAAATTTTAATTTAAAAAATCAGACGTTCAATCGGAAAATATCTACCGGTTCATTCCATTAAACAAAAATTTAATTTATAGATAATAATATTAATTATATTCATGACAATTTGTTTGAGATCATCTATGATAATTTTCTGTATTATAAAATTCGATTTTTGTTCTAACGCTAAGTATACTCTAATTTATTATCGGGATGAGCATTCCATTTCGAGTACCTATGTATATACACGATGTACGACGATATAGTGATCGTTTCTCGCCACACTGGTCCCGAGTCAAAAATGTGATTTTACTTTTGTGAATCGGATCTGTGATAAAGTTTCAAGAGTCTCGAAATCGTTCTTCACGCACAATACTATTGTATATAGCAGCTGCAGGTAAGCGCACCCCTGGGTATCCCGTAACGGAAAAACTAAAACTAAAGGGAGAGGGGAAAAAACGGCATTCGGAAGTTTTGATAAAACTTTGCCGGATGCAGTCGTGCAAGCTGCCAGCGAGACCTATCGAATCTGATATTTATGGTGATTCAGTGATTCCTATATTTTTCACGCACTCTCAATTATAATATACCTACCGGAATACTAAAGATTTGCCACGGTCACACGCGCGATTCATAATATGGCACATGTTTTCACGTACTAAACGCGTGACATGAATTGCAAATTAATTGATTCTCTACCACACCACCGCCATGGTAATGATGTTATGCACATACATAATAATATATGCAACGCATTCGTAGCCGTAGTCGTATAAACACCCTGTACGATGAGTTGTTGTATTTTCCAAGGCGGATATTTCTCGAATTCGTTTATATAAGTAAACGTTACATTCGAGTAGGTATAGAAAAGATTGTATCATACCGGGTGATTCCACCAAGCACGATCACGCCCGTTTATTCTTCACTAGTCATACACATTTTCTTAAACAATGTTTTATGCCATTCAAGTAGGCAGTGACTGTAGTGTCCTGTTCTATTAGAAATTTAATTTTTAATTTTTAAGTGAACCACGCTGTATTGTAATGATGTATTATTGCTCAGACATTAGAAATATTATTGTGATACGAACGATTTTGGGTGTAACTTGTAAAATTTAGATTCCACAAAAATATATCGGCTTTGGACTAGGTAGGTACGTGATTTTTACTCTTTAGTCAGTGCACATGACTGCAGTGTGCAGACACGTTGATGGATACATTTAGTTCTCCGAAAATTTCGTTTAATAACTGTATGTATACAGTTTGAAAATTCGACACGTGTTTTTGGTAATTATTTCGAACTTGGTTGGTAAGATTTGTAATTTCGAAATTTACGACTTAAAACAATTTAGAACAGAACGTTATATACAACTGAATCGTGATTGGATTTTGGAATATATTGCCCTCATAATCCTGTCTATATTTTTTTTATTATTGTTCATTTTAATCTCGAACATTATCATCCTACACGTCTTACCGAAAAAAAAACATAATGTACAAACATATAAAAAGAACTATTCTAAAGATTTATTATCATTATAATGTTTTACGATTGCAGTTTTCGGACGAGATTGGATCACGTTCAAGTCATCGTTTTTAAAACCCCGGGATCAAATCAAATTTCCGTTTTTGAAACTATGATGTTGGTGTTCTGTGTACTGTCATATTGAATTGATTCATTAAGCATTCGGAGCGCGAGTCATGTTCATTTTTAATAAAATTATTAGCTCAAATACCTTTGTACTTTTATTTGAATACATATTTAATTAAAACAACAAGTATGCCAAACCCACAATAATTAGGTTATAGTCATAGAACGAAAGTCAAGATTACATTATTCATTTAATGGAAAAAAATGATGTGTTATACTAGTTATGTAGTTAGGACAAAAATTTAACGGTATTATGTTCGTAATAATAAATATTATATTATACACAAGAATTGAAGTTATGAGCATGTATGTAATTATAATAATATTAACTTTATAAACATATTGAAGATATCATAGTTACGTCACTTAAATTAGTTTATTCTTTATTAAGCATAAGTAGCAGGTATTTCAGAAAAATTAAATGTAGGCATCATAGCAGCACAGTGCGGTGGTGTTAATAAGATAATTTATAATATCGATTTTTATGGAATGTATCATATTATTTATTTTATATTTATTAATGAATATTTTGTGCTGTTTCATAAGTCAACATGACTTTAATATAGCTCAGAGACTTTGAAATTAAATTAATATTACCGAGATAAGAACATTAGAATATTATACTCGGGTTGTCAAAATAATTAATTAATGTCACTGTATTAATTCGTATTAATTATTATCGTTGTCTCGAGGTCATAATATTCATACAATATTATAGCTAAAATTACATATACATTTAACTCAATCAAACCAAAGCTCCCACCACATGCATTATTACAAAAAATAATTAGAATATTTACGGAATATGATAAACGAACCATCAATTTTAAATACTAAATGATGTATGAATAATATAATTTTATAATATCACCCGCAAATCCATTACTAAATTACGTTATTAGCTATTTAACAACAATTAAAATATTATCAAGTACTTACCTATACACAGAACTGAGGCTGTATATCGTATATCCCCTATCATTTTCCAATCGCACAAAATGGACAATAATTCTCTTTTCGGAGAATTAAACGTACAATTTAGTTTCAAATGAACTTCGGGCTATCAAGGAAATTTATATGCACTTCCAGCATTTTCCACAAAATCCTCAAGACCACAATTCGCTGCTACATAACATCCGAATCTCCGAGAAACTAAATAATAATATACAAATATTAGGTACCTGTGTAACTATTTAGTATTTACGTGACAGAATAACTAACGTGAACAAGTCGTTACATTGTTTAATTTGCTCAAATCGTATTTAGTATCTACACGATTATTAATATAGTGTCAAAAAGGGGGAAAAAACACGCGACCACCGCCATAACACTAAACATAAATTGAATCGTTATAGGCAAATCAACGCACACCATTTTATATTATAATTAATGTTCGTTTCGTTTGTGTAAAAATATTACATTATAATTATAACAAACGTATTAAACTATTATTAACTAGGTATTGAAAAATATTTTAAATTCTTTTTTTATACAATTTACCAAAATATTTAATGTGAAATTGACGTACAGAACCATCATCTCCGACTCGGTGCCTTTGGATATGATCCAAAACCGATATAATTAATTACTGTGCGTGTATATATATATATTTTGTATTGTATCTTGGTGTGGTTAAAAAATATAAACGTTAAATAAATAAACGTCCTACTTAACGTACACTAACCATATAATGATATAACTGTGGTTCGGTTAAACACAACCTTGGTCGAGACACACTGCAGAAGTGCAGAGACCGATAGACTATGTATATATGTTTGTATT
The DNA here is from genome assembly GCA_008086715.1 of Sitobion miscanthi. Taxonomy (NCBI): domain Eukaryota; kingdom Metazoa; phylum Arthropoda; class Insecta; order Hemiptera; family Aphididae; genus Sitobion; species Sitobion miscanthi. Next base: position 8,969,923 of record CM017797.1, read on the forward strand.
TAGTGACTTGACGTCGTTACTGAGATTTTTTTAACAGCCAAATTAAACTCCCAATAAACTTTGACGATGTCGTTAATACTTAATTCTGATGCGATATACTTATATATAGGTGCACTATTTATACGCGCGGTCTTCAATCAATAAACATCTCGACAGTGATAGCATTTACTTCAATGCTTTCCATACACGACATCGATGTTTTCTCGTTTCCGCCACAATGACCTCGAATAAAGAATCGATTTTATTTTTATTCTGATAATCTAAAAAGATAAAGACTTATTGTAACCATTTCTTCCTGTAATACAAATCGCGTTTTTCAATGCAAATCCAACTTTGTAATAATATTATAATGTAAACGAACAGAACGATTATCCATTCATACCTCTATATCTATCACACACACACACACGTTAAACCATAGGTAGAAAATATTCTATAAAAACTTACAGTATTAAATAGTTATCATAGTTTAAAGAGTATATTTGTTCCGGCGAGGAAATAATTTTGAGTGGACTGTATTTTTTTTTGTATTTTTGATAAATTATAATATATTCAATGAAAAATAAACATTATAATTTATAAAGAGGTACCACGACGATTAATAGCCAATATAATATTTTATACCAAGTATGGTTCGTAATATTATAATATGTGTACGAAAGAAATAATCTAAATCGCGCAAGTCCGCCATCGGTGAGTGTTGTAGACACACTGCGGTGATTTTGTGCTCCGCACTCGTATTTATAGCCGCCGGAGCCGCCATTGATTGTCTGCGATTGGCTATTGCGCGTGGTCGCACGGCGCGCACGGGTTGCCGTACTTGATGGCCGGTCTCTCGTTCTGTGACGGATCCGTGAACGGCGCGACGTGGCCGGCGTGCAGACCGACGCGGCGCGCACGAGCCGCCGTACTCGATGCGGCCGGTCCCGTGTTCTGTGACGGACCGGAGGGCGCCCGCCAGTCTGGCGGCAGCCGAGTCAGGAACACAACACGGCACCGACGCCGGGCGCAAGTCGTCGACTGCTAGTGATGAGCCGGCTGCTCATTTATTCATTATCGCTGAAAGAAGATTCGTTTGAGCAACTTTAGAAATTGTACATTATTGCAACAGGTGTCCCCTGCGACCGAACCGGTCTGACCCGCGCTCTGCATAATACGTAGATCCGGCCGATACGGCTAGTCGGCGGTGGGTCGGTGCACTCCTAGACACCTGTCCCGACGTCAAACGTGCTTGGTGCAGCGTTTTATTCGCGACGATCGGCTCATGGTAGTGCCGACCGACTGTAGTCCGAATCTCATCGTATTACGCAAACAAATAATTGGCCGACGGCCGTTCACCATCACACACAATATATAATATAATATTAATTACGTTACTTTAAGAAATTATTGATGACGACATAGGAAAATACTTCGCGTGGCGCGAACAATATTTATCTTAATAATATGTTGACAACCCATTGTCAATATAATACGTCAATCACACGGTCGCACAAATCGTCTCACACAAATATTTTCGCGTTTGTTTATTCGCTTGCATAAGGTGAAATTTGTGATTTTAATTTTATTTCTTATGTATTTTATATTGTATCATTTTGTGGACCAATTTGCGAATTATAATTATAACTAGGGTTCTGAATTTGAAATATTTCAATTGAAATTTTTCAACTGAAAATTTCACTGTTCTTGAAATATTTTATTGAAATTATGAAAAATATTTTTTCTTCTTTTAAACGTGTTCGGTTATAGATGATTAGAAACAATAAATTGATTACACACTTAGAATTAAAGAAAAACATATTATTTTTGTTGATTTATTATTTCATATTTGTATATTCTATATTTTATAGTGATGAAAAATATTCCTGCCATTATTTTGAGAATAAAAACATTTGTTTTACATGAGTTTTAAGATATTAATGTACATCAGCGATCCAAAAAATAATGGTTTGAAATACAATTGAAGTCAATTCCAACAATTAATGAAATAATAGTGTATTTTCAGTAATTATAAAGTGTATAAAAGTCGTATAATATATGTGTATATGTGGCTGAGTGATGTGAGGATGCTCTGGGCTCATTATTTAATACTTAGATCATATAGTTTGTTATAACTATTATAGATTTGTTAAACAACTTATAAATTATATGTTAATATGTTACATATTTTCTTTGTTTCATACAATTAACCAACTTTTAAAAATATTCACTTAAAAGTTGACGACTATAAACTTTTAGGTATAATAAACATTTTATTTTTATTTTTCATCAAAATGAAATATTTCATGAATTTTTAAAACCCTAATTATTACACATTTTTACTAACTTTTTATTTATCTGACATCAACACTCATCGTTTTCAAATGTTAATGAATCATAAAAAGTGATACTGACTGATCGATATAGTTTGTGATGTTGAAACACAAAATTATTGGGCCAATTAAAAAAAATTAAAACATGTATAGCTATATAGGTATATAACCTATTTGGTAAAATATTGGGGACCCGTTAAGAACAAATAATACCACATGACATTTACTTCGTACTTTATTATAACAAGTTCTATTAGTTGGGAAAATCCAATTAAAACTTAAAAGTTTGGTACAACTGTCGCATAACATATTATACATTTTAAGTATTATTATGCATTATCAAAACTTCGTTTATTCATGTACAGAGTGATTCACCAAGCATCCTCATTCCCTCTTTTTTCTTAAAAATTGCAGTTTCTTAAATATGTTAATAATTTATATTAATCCATCAATATTATTAGTTTGTAAAAATGGCCCAAGTATAATAAATACTAGATCCAATATTACGTCTATTTTATATATTTATAAAACTGCTTTCAAGGACTAAAATGGTCCTTAGCACAAACATTTAAACAACTAAGAAACTACTCATTCGAATTTTGAATTAGGCACATCAACATTTAAAAAAAAATTATCCACTAAATAATTTTCAGTAAAAATGCGGGTTCTCATAAACAGAAGTTTGTATCACCACAGAATACTTCTTAGGTAGAAAAAATAAATTCAAAAGTTTGAAAATACTGACTGAGTATGTTTAATAATGCTAAAAATCAGAATTTTAATAAATATCAATTAAAGAAAAAATGGGAATGGGCATATATGCTTACAGTGAATCATCTTCTGTATAAATTGGGTATGCTAGATCTGCAGCATAATTATGTTTATAAGCACCTTGTACCTATATTATTATATTATTAAGTTTAATAGGGTATTGTGTGAATTCGATGAGAAAAAAACGTCCCGAACATGAGGCATTTTCGCCTTTATAAAATGATCCGTGTTTATCATTTAATATGATATAGGTACTTTGATATAGTAGAACCGATCAAAATATCTAGTTCACGGCATTTTTTATGTCAATAGACTGTAATAAAACAATTTAATAATATATAGCGTTCATGTTTTACTCCACTTAACATCACTGCTTATGAGATTATTACGAATACTAGTAGTAATTAGCTAATTGCAATAATACTTAACGAATAATAATTTAAAATAACACAAAAAAAACGATGATTATGCTATGCTGAATTTTTTCAATGAATTTTTCAACTGGTATAAACGTGCTTTACAGTTTACCCTTTTTTGCCATCCCCGTTAGTGTACAAAGCTCATTATTATTTATTTAATTGGCATACCCATAAATATAATTTATTGTACTGAACTCGGGTATTTATATTATGTATATTCATTATTATTGTGCGTATGTATATTATTTTCAGTCGAATTTCCATTAGCGATGTACCCATCGATATAGGTGTAGCCAGTAAGTATAATATAATAAAAGTCGACTGAAAGCCCGTACAGATCTGGGTATACACTCCAAATGCCTAAAGATCCAACGTAAGGCCAAACCGGTGGTCGGATTGTTATAGTCGTCCGACCACTACAACGAAACATCACTGTCAAAATATCACAATATCGTAGCAAAAACTTTTGACGTGAACGCGACGAAAAGGCCGACGAGTCGTATTTCAAATGGGCATAGCTATAAGCTGTCATCGAGTATCACATATCTATGGCGACATCGATACTGCCCATAGGTTTATATGCCATTATTATGTCTATACATCACACCTATTATGCGTAGTGTACGTGCACTCAATGCACTGCGAACAAAACAGTACTCCAAACAGTGTAATGTATATAGGAGCGGCACGGGGATCCCGTAAATGTTTCGTAATAAAATAATCGAACGCGTAGACGACTTGGTTCACATAAATTATTAACTTTTGTGTTCTTATTGGAATTCTGCAAAAAAAAATATTTACTCGAACAGTGTATTCTTTTTTGTTTAAATCATGCTGTGTAAAACAGCTCGACAATCAAAATATATTTCAATGAGGTCTTTTACACGAAGATGTTATGATAAGTGTGCGATTGAAATTAATATGAGCCTGCTGTTAGTACCTGCGACGATAATGAGCAATATTGTCCGTAATAGTCACTCCGGTGACGATTATCAGCGTTTCTTGCGATGTCGACGGGCACTCGACGGCATCAATGGCTCGGCGGTTCTCGATGATGTGACAGCGGCGAGCTGACAGCAAGAACGGTGGTTTCGACGGTGACGGAGATTTCAACGGACGGGGACATAGAGTCGGTCACAGACACGTCGGAGTGGAAGTGGCGGCGGACAAACGGCGTTTGAAGCGGCTACGGGAGGGAACTCATACCGTGTTGTTTGAACTAACATATATATAAAGTCCGCGGAGTGTGGTGCACTATAATACCGTCTGTCCACGGAGCTTCTTTATCAACCATCGCGGTTTCTTCTGTGTTCTTGTTTATTTGTTTGTTGATCATGGTTTTGATAGTATATTGTGTGGTGAATTGATATCGGAACCTGCTGTCTTTCGATAAAAGTACTATTAGGTTAACGGGCAGTCCTTGGTCGGTATGATATCACTGGTATTTTGAGTTGTAAGTAGTAAAATCTGGTCGGTACAGCGCGTTTTTAGTGGTTACTGCGGTTCGCTGCACGAAATATTTTGTTTAGTTCGCAGACAATCATCTATCGGCGCATCGGTATCGTTGTTCTTGTGTAGAGTACGTAGGTAATTCGGTCTCGTTACAGTATATTAAACCGAATGACACACACTCAAAGGTCCGAGGCACATTAGGTCATTCCCATAGATATTCGATGCAAATTAATGACAGTCGTGGGCATGACCAGTAATTATTACAGCACAACAATTATTATAACGTACACAATCGTTTTTCGTTGAAATTTCGCCACGTCCATTAACTTAAACATTATCTGAACTACGAAATACAGGTACTTCTGGTTTAAGTTGCGCTCCGGTAAAATAGTATGAATAATTGTATAAAATTGTATTAGCTACATAAATATGTTCCGCGTTTTTCTTAGTTCTTACACGACAATATATCGTTTTCGTCACTCAATAATGCTGGTAGATAAAGTACGTTATGTAGCGTAGATATTTTACTCTCGAGTTGCATTCAAATTAATTGTTTTTTAATTCGGACCTTTATCCGAGCACCGCCACAGAAATTTGGAATTATTCAGTTAAACGTCGTTGTTACAATGCATATTATTTTAATCGTCTATTGAGTTGGGCAAATGTGTGATGCCATTATTATAATATTATGCTATTACGAATATACTATTATGCGTTCATTATTTATTCGTCTAATCGACCATTATGCAGAGTGTAGAAGTCACACGTGGTAATATTACTACAACTCAAAACGAAAACGATAAAATATAGTGTTGCTGGCGTTGCTACATACAATTTTAGAGTCAATATTTAAATAATAATATATATTATAATATAACGTATAAGTGTTAAAATCCCGTAATGGTTTGGAGAAATTTAATAAAAAAATTAGAAAGATGATTTCTGGTGGACGAAGGGTGGGTGTAGCGAGATTTATCTTTTTCGTTTATCACCTCATCATAACTACGGCATTCCCTGCTTGGTCCCATATTGTATGATCATATTTTTCGTCTTGTCTGTATCGCTATAATATCTCATCGGCCGAAAATTTCATTCCCTTAAAAGTTAAATTAATTCTATATTTTCCAGAAAGCTACAGTTCTTATTGATCTATTATGTGTTGAACACTGCAGCCATCTCATTAGCCCGCCATAGATAATATTATGTGAACAATAGTCGACATGTCGACACGGCGTGCGAAATATGAAGGCTTTGTTTAATGTTGTCTGGTAAATTTTTTTTTCACAACATAACAATGTCTGCGGCTTAAGATATATTTGGTAGTCGTGCAATAATCTCCGCATTAAGACTCTTAAAGTAAATAATGGTAAAAGTTTTTCAACGAAAACAAAATTGAACAGTGTGCAAGATATTTTTATTGAACGCTCCAGGGGGGGGGCCTAAACTTCACGAGTAAAACGCAAATATAGACCATGATCACACAAACGTAGTTGTACACTTATACGGTTATCGTGATTATTAAGTTTCAGGAATCATTTTTCGTCTCGTTAAAAATTCCGTTTCATCGCAATACTAGTACTTTGTTATGTATATATTTATAATATATAATATATACACCCAAAAGTTATCTTCCGCAGAGACGCAGTTTAATCTCTTTGACGAGTCTATCTTTACGAACTACATTAACGACCAACTCGTCTCGATCATAATAATCAAGACCGCAAATCACATCGTTTGTGAAATCAATTTACAGCCCTAAAGAGTGCCCGGAACGGAATATATATATATGTATATATTTACAATAATATAGTAAACGAGATTTGTCTTACTTCACCCGGCCTGATAACGGATTAATAAAAACAATCCGTAACTGTGCGAGTAATCTATTAGTCGATGTTACGATGATTCATTATATTCTCATAGAATCGCAGAAATGTTTCATAATTGTATTGTTAAAATATATTATTATTATAGTGCACAATTAATCTTGTGGCTTGCACATATTATATTGTGCACTATTACACCATAGCCACTTTTGCGTTAATAGTATTAAAACTATGTTATTGTGTCCAATATAATGGGTGTGAATCTGAACCACTATATACGATAAAGTTTGAACGATTCGATGATTTAAGCGTCGTGTGCACATTTATTGAGATATAGCCATTCAGTCGATCGTTGAGAATAAATGACGTACAATATCGTATAAAAAAATTCCAGTCTGGCTTTTGAATTTAAGCATAATGATTAGAAGGTGGCACTCAAGAAAATTCTCGAGGATGATCCTTGAAAGGAATATTAACTAACTTCCAGAAAAAGGCCGGTATAGGGATATCCCGGGAATATCAAAAACTGTAAAAAAAATGCAGACAATTTAGGTAATTGTTGTTATTATAATGTACTAATATAGTCACGTCTCTTGGATTTCGTATTTTTTTTACACAAGTATAAGGTATAACTTACTATTTTATATAGTCTTATAATAAAGATAATATTATGTTCAGTTACATGGTCAAGTATAATAATAATGTAAATGCTATCCGTTATCGCAGAAGACATATTTTAGTATTTACGCTTGATACGTAAAAATCGTTATAACACGCTGCCTAAACCTACCGCGGTGGGTTTTAACGATTCGTATTTTGAATTTGATTTTAATTTAACTGAAAAAAATGCAAAAATAACAAACGTAGTAGTTGTATAAATAAGGGTTTGTATTATTTAACTCGAAATGTCACGAGAGTTAACCTTGTTGCGATAAATAAAACAAATATTTTATAATGACAAATTTAATAATGTCAAAATACTTGCATTTTTATTTTTATAAGGATAACCAACATTCATAAAATATCTGTTTTGCATGTCAATACCGTTAATGGGGCATGGTGTGACGCGGTCCGTAACTGCGAAACCGCTCTGAGTGTACTTATCGGCCGATTTTTCTAGATACCGGATGGGTGACCACCTGGGATTTTTAGCAACAAATCCTTGTCACACATACAAACGTGTTTCAACCAACTGTTCCTACCCCTATAAACAACCTACAGAAAAAAATCTCATGACAGTTTCCGGGCTGAAGCTAAAAAAAACCCGTTAAAGGTCCACGTTTTTTTATGTTTCATAAAAATACCAACATTCACCAAAATCGCTGGTATATGTCAACAATCACCGGTGACTGTTGACATTAACCGCTACGCAAATATACACTTTAAAAAAATTTATACATGTTACCTTGGGTTGCATGTATTTTAAACGTGTTTATAATATGTACTACGGTCTGGGCTGTCCAGATGTCTCGGTGTCCCGAAAATCTTTACCAGAATTTCGATAGGTATATCAAATAAAACAAATTGAATAAATATTATAATTTGTAACTATAAATTCGTATCGCATCATTTGAACATTTGGTAGTTTATATACATTTTATGTGGTTAATTTTGTTTTCTTCAAAACTATTTTTTTAACAGTACGACTTTCAGTGTATGGAATTGATTAAAATATTAAAGAAATAAAAAAAGGCTGATTTCTTTTATAGATCGCATTAAATTGATATTTAATCTGATATAAAAGATTTTTTGTAGTGAATGGTTATTTAGTAGGTACATACCTACAATGTCCATTATTTATTTATTAATTTTGTAATAAGATGTAATAAAATTGTAATAGATTTCATAAATATAGCATCGTTTTCACCTGCAGTACAACTATATAATATACATTTAACATATCCCAATTTAAATCTAATTTATTATTTTTTTTTAATATATATTTTTAAGCAGTACAAGTGAATTTTAAAATTGAAGTATTGCAAATAATATGTCAATGAAAAACACTATTATTTAACATTATGATAAACTTAAATTTAATGTTCCCGCAGTTTCGGTATAATTCCCGTAAATAAACATTGTGTTCCCGGCTATTGCCTATATCTCTATGCATATTATAATTATTTTTATAGAAAAAAAGTTATAATAATAGTTATAGTGAACATTTGTAAAACTTTGTATGTGATGAATTCGTAATTTATATTTAGAAATATAACGAAAGCTATTAGTGAAGCACCCTAAATTGTCTGTACAGAATGATGCTTTTACCACTAATAACTTTGCTAAATTAAGTGCTCCCAGAAGATTACTGTAATTTATGAATATTTAAGAATGTATAAAATCAAAAAGAGGAAAACTTTTCAGTTTCAGAAATTGTACTACCCCACGGAAAAACAATAAAATTATTCTATGACAAATTTTTTAATATTCAACAACTAAAGACCGGTAATTCCAAAATAAAATTAATATATTGAAATGTGATATATTATAGTCCTAGTTGATTCTAAAATACTTAAGTTTCTATTCAGTTATAATGTACTGTTTCCCTCTTAAATTCAATACAATTTTAAAATAAGACGAATGATCATCATCATAATATTACACGAAATAGGTACCTACCTAAATTTATTGTGTAGTTATTTTTTATACATTCCACATATTATGTTCAGCGGTGGTTGTCCTATTTTATGAATATATTTTAACTCTAAATATTTTAATAAATTGTATAGGGTGGTCGGTACTTCGGAATTCAGTGTTCTTCAATTAATTTTTGAAGTATGCTCGTGCTACCAGAAAGTATGTTTAGATAATATTTTAAAGGTGTGCCTGAAATATCGCAAAAAAATAAAAAAAATTGTATTTTTTCGTCACTATTATAGTTTATACTTTTGTTAATTATAATGATTTTCTTATATGATAGTGATATACAAAATAAAAGACTATTATATAATATAAAATCATTATTTATGTTGGCAAATTAATTTAAATGGATTTTTTTGTTTAATTTGTCCTAATAAAATAGAATATAATATTTCTTAAAATAAATCATGAAGACTTGGAATTTTAACCAGACTTTTTCGATCAACGTTTCTAAAAGTGCCGATGTAGTTTATTTATTCTATATTTTACAAGCTTGTGAAGTTTTTAATAAAAAAAATATGGTAAGTATTATTATGTAATACCTACTTCTAATTTTTTCATTTTGAACAGGTCATTTCAAAATTAATTTTAATGAAAAATAAATATTAATAAACTAGACGACAACCCTTCTCATGATAATTTACTATGGCTGTCTAGCGTATACCTACGTTTGAAATACATATTATACATAATAATATATTATATATATAACGTCATAAATTCCACGTATTTTGCACAACAATTTTATGAACATTTCTCAAGTATAAACGTGAAAATACTAGATAAGTACATATTATAATACGACGGTATACGACAATAAACTTATACATAATTTTATTAATATTGAAATAACAACTAATTATAGAACTATGTTTTATAAAATATAAACCTAGTCATTATATTAAGCGGCTTAAACATTATTGTGTGATTTGCATATTTTTTTTTTTTATAGCTAAGAATCTTCACTGCCCTATCTAATAATCTTTAATCAATAAATTAATTTCACGACTTATCGAATGAAATATCAAAAGCTCTTGCTGCACATATTTAGAAATATTTTTAATTTTAAAAATGTTATCTCTAATATGTTGATGATTTTAGTACTTCATAATTTGTTGACTTTGTTTTTTTTTTTTTTAACAATACAATTTTAATATTAATGTATGCAGATAAAAAATAAATTAACAAGGATTAAATTGTATGACAGTGTAATGGAATCATGTCCAACAATATAAATATTATTATTTCAACGCACGTAGTTATTTTGCAATACTTCGTATCGATTATAATATATGAAATGTATAGTATATGTGAAGAGTAGCCAGAGTAGGCCAATTAAATAAAAATTAAATTTTATGTGTGGCTATTAATATTAATATTTTATATGATATAAAATGTTACTACATTTCAAAGAAACATAATAATAATTTTTATGTTAAGTAATATAAATCAAAATAAAACAAAAAATATAAAAAGTTCATATTGTGTATTTATAAGCACATATATTTTTACCTTTTTAAGTGCATATATAGTAATTTTTAGACCATCAAAGATCAAACTATAAATTAATAACATTAATGATATAGATTATTGCTTATATCTATTTTTTTTCATTCTTCTAGAAAATGATATTATTTAAGACGATACATTATGTTTAAACTTTATAGTTTATACAATGGTGGTTATAGTAAAAGTTTTTTGATACGTATTACGTATATTATATTATAATATAAACAAAACAATATTAATAACTAATATTATCTCACATTTTCAGTTATGATGCTTGTTTTCTTCATAGGTAGTTATGAATTTAGGTTTCATATAAGTTTTAACAGAGCCAAACCCACTCTTATTATTATAATCGCTTTCATTCAAGGACGCGTTGCTCGCAAATCAGAAAAGAAAACGAAATCAAATGAAAATGAATGATCCGACATATCCGGCTCCCGAGTAGAACTAATATTGTTTGTGCTGCGAAAATAATTATATATAAATAACATATTATAGAAAAACCTACTGGTCTGGAGACTTTCTTCCATTATTATTGTCCAACGTCTTTGTACAATATATATAAATACACACACACAAATAAATATATTATTTAGAGTAAATTCCGACACACAAAGGCTGGGGCAGGAGCGTTTTTTTTTTCCGGTCGAATCTCATACAGTTTTCCAGGGGTCTCTGAAGAAGCGCGCTGACAAGTACCGATGATAAATCGTTCACCTGTCCATCAATTTCCCCTGGGGACACGGACTTCACGAACCAAGCACAATACCGATCCGAGAGACGGCGCCCATTTACAATGCATATACATATCTGTAGTAGTACAACGACGACAGGACGAATAAAATTAAGCGCCCTTGTCGCTGTTGATTGTTTTCGGCTTTTTTCGACGTTTTTTTGTTGTTGTCGGCTCGCACGAACATCGCGGGTCCTGCAGTAAAGATGTAAATGTGTGCGTACGCGTCACGATTATAATCGCGAGTAACGAGCCAAAAACAAAAAAATAGAACGATTTAATTAGTCTTCAGCAATTTCACCCTCGAGGATTCCGGCGGTAGGTTCGCCCCGCTGCATACTTAATAAGCCGGGGTCGCGATTTAACCCCGAGCGTAAGCCACCCAGCGCCCTCCCCACCCGATAAAGGGCATGCCGCTTCTATCGCATCCATCTGTAAACGACCGTATGTTTGTGTTAAATAATAATATCAGTTAGGCATATTCTGGTGATAAATTGCCATTCAACAAATACAATTTAATGTGTATAGGTTATATTATTATGTATACACGTTTTATGGGTAAAGTCATATATAGGAGCACGTACGGGACGCGTCACCGCGTTTTCCCACGAGACGAACCCAGCTACGGAAACATGTAAACTTTGATACTCATTCTGTAATATATGATTGTAGTCAGCATTGCATCGGCGAAATTAGAACCAAACATTCGGTGATGCATTATAGTTTCGACTTGGTACGTCATATAATATTTCCCCGTTTATGCATAATATATTATCATTACGCCGTGTCTATGATGGTTGTATATTATAGTATAAAATGTATAATATGTACAGTGTACACGCTGTACACGTATTATATACATTTGGCGAATGCATTGTTATTAAAAACTTTTTAACCGAATAAATGTGTTTTACTTACAGAACAATCCTAAATTTATAATAATTATAGCACCATGGTATTACACTGAGGAATATTCAAAAAGATAAGGAGAACACGATATTATTTTCAATATTAAAATATTCAGTAGAATAAATTGTGAGAGTTCAAAGTGGTGTCTAGGAGTGATCTTATAAAATACCCATGCATCATATTTAAATTAATTAATTAAAACAAGAAAGAAAGTCGTTGTTTTGAAGGAGTTTATGCATAGTTGGTGATTTTGAATTGATAACATCTGCCGTGACTATATAATATGTATATTATTATATGCAGGCTTATATTATGTTTAAATCCATTGTTTTCGACCTTCTTCAATCAATGCATTGTTATTTATAATTCAACAATATGAATATTATTTTTTTTTTTTATTTCATTTTTTTTTTATATATTAACATGTTATTTTAATGTTGATTATTTATTTTTGAATACCTATGCACTATAAATATAAATAAGTAATAAATATAATATTATATGTGCAAAGTATCTAACATTGTATGTTACATACAGAGTATAATATATTAACTGTTAAACGTTCAATGCCATTATAAATAGAGATGATCAGTGATCATTATCTCATATATAAAGAAAATGATTACAATCGCAAATGCTATGATATATTATTGATTTAAGAGTATATAGTTTTAATAATCGTACTGGCAATATATTTAAAGAATAATAACGGCATATTATATTTAGCAAGGGTTATTATTTTCGGCGATAGAAAAATAATAGTAACCTTCCGTTAAAAATGGACGGGGCCTCCAGGCGATAGATATACCTTTTATTCCGTACTCGTTGGAAAAAAAAATATATTCTACGAGGTATTAATGTTTATAAAAATGAACATTAATCAAAAACCATCACCGTAATATTATGTAGAAAGTTACCTAACCGCAACAACCACTGTAACAATTACAACCACGTAAAACTCCCGTGTTGTGACTATAGTGATTGCGGCACAATATATTATTTTCCATTCAGATGCTGGTTGTGCATTAAACTTAGTCATCTCAGAAAATTGAAATTGTCTAAGCATAAGATAGTATGGTTGCTTTAAAAAAACTTGTTTGGTCTGAATATATTCATAAATGTTTTCACTTTTTTTTTTATCTTTCACAAACTTTTATCATACCACGACTCCGCTGGGTCTTGTCTCTTATATTTTCTGTCGCTTCCACTGGGTTTAAAAAAAAATAAAAAAAACGACTTTTTAATTAATTTTTAAAACAAACTCATTTTACATAATGTGTATTATATTCTTATAACTTTTTCTTCTTGTATAGTTATATTTTATAATTTTATATATTTATGTATATATTTGTTTGAAATCGGTGGAGTGTAATTATACAATAATAATAATTATATACTATGTGACCTTAAACAGGATATTACTTTAACGATTTTAAGAGGAATGTTTTGTATTACTAACACAATATTGGATTACATGAAATCTGATTTGGCTCTCTGAGAACACTGAAAATGCGTTAGATTTTATGGTATTCATTTCCGGTAGAGCTGCAGTGTTTAATTAAAACAGGTAGGTTATAGATTGTCGATAACCATCACTGCATACGGTTTATTGGTATTATGAAACATTAAGCCTGTTATAATATTTGTGTGAGGTAATAACGTATAATAGCTTTCTCAATAATTCAAGTTTAATACGAATAAGACTCCGAAATGTTTAATATTCTTGCCGTGCATAAAATAAACGCAGACAGGTGTACAATTTGCTTAAAAAGACTTATAACGCGATGTAAATAATAATAACATTATTTTCCCAGAGCACTTAAAATCCCTTTCACGCACGCCGGGAAATTGTTTCCCAACGACACGGAACCATAATGGTAGTTAACTGGTTTACCTCCCGTTAAGGTAAATCTGTTGCCATTAGTTGGGGGTCAATAAATAATTGTATTTACACTCACTCTTCAGTGACGCTATCGATTGAGTCGACTCTACTTTTACATAAAAGTTCAGAACCAATATTATAGCGAATATGCAAAACGGAATGTTTAGTGTTTCCATTTGACCAGTATATTAGATTCTACGACACATACAATTACACGGGACGTAAAATAGTAATATACACGAATACAAATAAACATACATTTGATCGGTTAAAAATGAAAATGAACTTCTGAATCCATGCCAGTGGTAGTAATAATTGAAGTTTACTTAAATTCGTTTTTTATGCGAAAAATATACGATACACTGCAATAACCACGTTCAGATCATTGTTTAATTTTATGAAAAACTGTAAGATAATATGTATTTAAAACATTGTATTTTTCATTATCGTCGAAATTCAATAACGTATACAGTTTTACAATAATACCGTCGTATAACTTATATACATATATATAATATATATTATATTGTATCAGATCGGTTAAAAGAAATATTTCTCAATTTTCGTTTAAAATATTTACATAAACATTTCATTGCTACGTTTTTTTTGATACTTTGTACCTTGTAGTGTGATTCTAGCAGTGGTCGTATTAAAATTAAAATATGTATTTTACTCGAAAATATATTGCAGCTGCTTTCAATCTGTTTTGCGCATAATATTTTCTTGTAATTTTAATATTGGTGCAAAATAGCGAATTGAATATATCTTTTATACATTTATGTCGTATGACGCTGTTAACAGTCTTGTGATTGAAATTGGATCTGCTACGAGACCGGGAAAATAATCATATACCCTGCTCAGCTATTCTCAAACTCTTAAAGTATCAAATTTACACTTTATAATTGTAAGAATTTTTATATATACGTTTTGCTATTCCTGTATACAATTAGGTGCAATAATATTACCTATATTATTATAGGGTCTGTCTGATAAGTGTTGGAATGCAACTATACGAATAGCACGAATTGACTAGAAATTCATCAAAATACATAATTGATTATACGTGTACAGTTTTCGACGAAGATTTATCGTATTGTACGCGGTAGTTTCATGTAATTGGTTCTAAATTATTTACACGTAAACTTCTGGTTTTAAAACTACCTGTGTACAATGGTCCTGTTTACTCAAATATAAAGTCGAATGAGACTTCACCTGTCACAAAATGAAGTTGGGTTGCACCGACAAGAAAGCGGAAAATGTTAGAATTGCGTGTATTTTGAATTTTCTGAATTGAAGTTTTCGAATATAATACTATATAATACTTGTCATCGTGTTCTGTTATGTAGAAGGTACTATAGTGACACGAGCTGTACATCAATGGACGTCAAAGTCACGACTGTTCGTTTCGAAAATGTGACAATCTTGGTCGGCGCCAAACTTGTTACACTTGTCCTCAGATGAGTCCATCGTCTATATTATTGTATCTTACTGTCTTTCGCGATGTCATTTTTCGATTCCGACTGCAGATTACTATATGAGTACGCATCGTTTCTCGACGACGGAGCAGGGCAATTATTATTACTATTATTATTATACGAGACCATTAGACGGCGTCGGCGTCGGCTAGCAAAACAATAACGGCGGCGAGTTTTCACTTTAAAACCTAAACGCTAATCGCCAAACGTCTCAAGTTGCCCCCACGCCCTCCTCGGTAATCCACCACCTCTTCGGCGGAAAATAAATGATTAATACCTCCCACGCCACGACTGCGAATCGATCCGGAAACGTTATGCCCCGTTCGAAATATCTGCAACTATATAATATATTATTGCAATTTTGAATTACTACAATATACTGCCATGTTGTATAGGTATTAGGCACTGTGCGGTAAAACTGGTTGGCAGTACGATTATTTGTGGGTGCCCAACACTCGAATGTTATATATCATATACCGTTGCACGCGTGCCGAAATCTGCTGTAGGGGCATATTAATAATAACACAATAATATCAGTTGTAGTTTGCGGATTTTATATTTTATTGCATTTTTTTATTCTTGAAAATAACACTCGGCGATATTGACAATCATATTATATGCTGCACGTTTTATCGACTTCTCGTTGCTATGATTAGGTACACTCAGTGAGTTGCTTGGCTAAAAGGAGTTTTATGGAATCAACTGACCCGCCGTTAATTTATTATAATTATTAGTCAAATTGGCCTTTTAGTTCACAAAAGTTTCGATGGCTATACCGTTTTTAGATTACAAATAATATTACAGCACGTAAAAAAATTAAAATATTTTGTGGTTTTTTTATGAATCATAAAATAATATTGTCGAAAAACAATAAATTATCATATAAGTATAATTATGACGTATAATAACGAACTTCGAGTCAAATTCTACTGTGTAATAAATGTGGAATTTATATTTTAATTTCACACAGTTGAAGAACACTACGTAATATTTTGTTTTATACGTCATACGATGTAGTATAATATGTACCACAATGTAGCAGTCTACCTATATACATTATACAGTTGTGGTATACATATATCTTAATGTGGACCGCAGTATAAACTTGAAGAGTCACGGAACTGGTAACAAAGAAAAAAACTAAACTAAATGTAGATAAATGCAATGAATTCATACAAAAAAACTTGATAATGTAATATATTATGTATTATTATAAGCTGATGGTTACCTCCTAATGTGTATTTATATTTTTTTTTACTGTATAATACTAGCTGTGCGATGCGTACTGTATGAATAAAATACTATTCTAAAATAAAATTATCAAATTTACTTATTGTATAAATCAGATTATAGATTGTAAATGAGTTCCTAATTTTTCAAATACGAATAAAAACTTAATATTCCTGTCTGATATACACCTAAATGACTAGGTATATATATTGTATTATATAGTACACTCGGTAACATTTGACCACAGTTGCAGACTTCCCACTGTTATTCAATAGTCAATACAATAATATATGATATGCGTAAATGTGTGTGAATATGTGTGATTGTGTGTGAATGTGTTTGTGTGTAATTATCGGTTTGATGGCCTTTTGCCCATTAGAATGCATTATCACCATCGGCACCGGGTCGCAATATAATATCCTTTTCTCGAACTGTCCACGGACTCCCCCAACACCCATCGTATTTTAACACTATTAATTTATACTTGGTCCCTATCCAACGTTTTTATACAACCACCCTTGCCCACTCGCTCGTCAGTCGATTTTAAAGTATATATTATATATCGTAAAAAAGTACGCTCTCACCAATAATTAAACCGCTTATATAACAGTAAATAGTATATATATATTCGCTATTACACCCGGTGAAAAATACCAAAACGGCCGAATGAAAACAATACATCTATAATACCAATATGAAATTATGTAACTTTTCCGTAATAATATTATAAACTTTTTTAAGGATGACTCACGTTTTTAAATTTAATTTTACTGTTTGTTTTATAACATAATATTTTAAATATATTATGTTCTAGATCAAAAATTATAATCACAGCATATATATTATATAATAAAATTCTGTAAGATTTTAATTGCGCTTTGCGGCTGTTTCAGTAGTGTACAACAACATGAGCACCTTTTACATATTATATTTTAATATATTAATTTATCAAGCAATAATAAAGTATAGTGTGTATATACTATTTATAATATATTCATTTAAATTTCAAAGTAATTAAAAATAAACTAATTTTTATACACCACTGTAGCCACTAGGTGCTCAGAATAAGCTCAGAGTTCCTATACATTAAATGCTTATTAATATAGTTCAGATGTTGTATCTTGATGACACTTTAAAATAAAGCAGTATTAAAAAACCTATGAAAACAATAAATCATTTTATGTAGATACGGATTTAGTTTTATTCTAGAAAGTATAATATATTACAACATTAAGTATTAACTGTAAAAAAAACTGTTAAATGTCATAGTTCATTGAAATTTCTAAATTCTAAATTTTAATCTGTAGTTTGTATACATGGAAAATATAAAAATTGTTCCATATTCGATACAAATGAACGTCAAATTAAACAATATGCACTTCTGAATATGGATTCAAATTGTTAACATCGACGACCACTAAAAAACAACTAGATATCTATCTATACGATAGAAATGTGTAGTATATTATATTTTAAAGGAATACAATTTAGGGAGTAGAATTGTATTGATTTATATAAATGAAGTATTGCTTGTTTATAATAATATAATATGAAATATATATATATATATATATACTATACATTTATATATACACTGAAACTAACCCAACAAAATATTCTAGACCTCATACCATAAGCACGAATAATTTTCAAATACTATACTGACAACATCTGGCGGTGCCTAACCAAAAAAAAAACTTTTGACAGGTTTAATGGTGTCCAATATTAACGAGTACTTATATACGCTCGATCATTTGTATATAAATAAATAGAAAATAGATAGGTTAATAAATAGCACGTTATATATATATATATATATATATATATAATATTTATTATAATATACTAAAACCAGGTAACTAAAAAAAAAAATCAACTGCGAAAATTAGTAAATTACGCTGAATAAATCAATCTATACGATATTCAACGCCTTAATGCCTTATAATATTGTAATTACTGTCTAAAAGATAAGTTAATTATTGTAACTCAGTAATAAAATGTAAACAAAATACTAATGAATCTTTAGACATTTCGTTGTATTTAATTTTATACAATGAATATCTACTACTAGAGCTATTATAAATAAATATAAAATCATTAGTATAGTAGTTATTTACTTAATTTATTAAGTCTTTTAAGTTAAAACTAAAAAGTTTATATTTTTTTAATTGAAAACTGTTTTCATTAAACTGCACCTAATTTAACCATTGACTATTACTACAATATTAACTTGTATTAAGGATTGTGCATCGTGTATAATGTAGGCATGGTGCATGAAATAATCCCATAACTTAAACTAACAAAATTTGTGACCATGTACTAATATATAATTTAGTCGATTATAAACAAGGATATTTAAGCCTTAAATGTACAACAATATATCGGCTATATAATAATATTATAATGAAGTTCGTTTAAATTAACTTTTACGTGTAAAGTTGAATATGTAATTGATTTATCTAAATTTTACCCATACCAGTATTATAGTTACAGTAAATTTGTCTACGATTTTATACTAATTGTTTACATTTAATAACTATTACACTCACATTTTATGTTCGTCATAAATAACTTTTGTCATTCTTATGTTTAATGGTTTAAAAAAAAAATATTTTTGTTAACACTTAATTAAAACACAAAAATTTATTTAAAAATTATAGTTCACGATCTAACGATGCGTGACGACCAAGGTCACAGCTGACATGGATGGTGAGAACAGGATCATACTAAACGTCGGTGGTATCCGTTACGAGACCTATAAAGCCACACTGAAGAAAATACCAGCTACGAGGCTTAGCAGACTCACCGAAGCTTTAGCCAATTACGATCCTGTGCTCAACGAGTATTTTTTTGATAGGCATCCAGGCGTGTTTGCCCAAGTACTCAATTACTATAGGTAAAGCGTCTTTACAACGCACTAGTTGACATCACTGTTGATATTGATCGTTTGTTGCTTGTGATTTTGTTCCAGGACGGGCAAACTACATTACCCGACAAACGTCTGCGGACCGCTTTTCGAGGACGAGCTGGAGTTTTGGGGACTGGACTCGAATCAGGTAGAGCCCTGTTGCTGGTCCACTTACAGCATTCACAGAGACACACAGGTAACTGCAACCAAAAACAATACCCATCGATATTATAATGTTTGTTATTTGTATACATTATAATATGGGCGTATCGAAATACTATGATATTTCACTATGACTGAAATGGGTGAAAAGTATAGGTAACATTCCAATAAATTGTCACTGACATTTTTAATTTTGGCCGTTTTGAGGATATTTATTTATTTTGACATGATTATATCTTATCGTGATACATTTTACACGTGATTAATTATGGACACAGCGACATCATTTTGTGGTCTGACAATTCATTAGACTCCTTGCGGCTGTACTACACACTCGCCATCTGATCAGATTAAACTCATTACTGTACGACGCGACGTAAGTTATATTTGCATAACAGTAAAGTGTTTTCGATACCCAAAGTTCTGAAAGTTGTACGCGTCTGTGCGAAGACAAGTCTGCAGAAAAAAAATTGTACTTATAAGAGCAAGTGATAGGGTTGATGGATAGTAAGTTCCGGTTTTCCGCGGCTGATTAATGACACACAAAACAGCACGCACGTGCGAGTGAGTGAAACTCGGTGAGCGAATAGCGATGGGGTAACGCGAGAGTGTGTCACCCTTTTATATAAGAGAAAAGGATCCATTACGACGCACCGAGTGGGATACCACTTCGAAAAATTCAACAACCGAACTCGATATAATACGAACTTTTTTCATTCTTTCGTTAATGTTTTTGAGTGCCTATATACCAGTTATATTAACATTAATTCTGTTGGGAGTGTTTTTTTTTTTTTTTTTTTTTATTTTACTAAAACGAACCTTTGACGCGATTCCAGGCGACCCTCGCCATTCTTGACAAGCTGGATATCGACTCCGAGAAACCAAACGAGGAGGAAGTTGCCAGAATGTTTGGTTACGAGGAAGAATACTTGGCTGGAACACTGAACCTTTGGCAGAGGACCAAGCCAAAACTATGGGCGCTCTTCAACGAACCGCATTCGTCGTTATCGGCCAAGGTAAGTGTGGTAAGGACGTTTACAAATATTATAAATATTCACATCACGCTTGTAGTCTGTAGATATATATCATAGCGTAACGAACACGTTGACCACCATGAGATCCAAAATTGGATCTCCTTGGTTTTCATCACCAAGGGTTTCTTTTGGTGGTTTACAGAACAAGATTTTAAAATACATTCTTCAAATAATTCAACTGTTCACATATTATGTTTGAAACGGCTTACTTATGCTATTAATAATAATTTTTAATTAATTAAGATTTAAATCCCAAAATTAATCTTGTGGCCGTATGAAATCCATTAAATAATATATTTATTTCTGTTACCTATTAAAACCTATATTTAGCCCTTAGAGTATAAACATTGTCATAAATGTGATGCAAAATTGAATCTTAATGTTTTTTTTTTTATTTATATCATCATTTTATTTAAATTTAAATATACACATCAAACAATTTAAAATTATAATTATAATGGCTCTTCCAATGTAAAGAATTTAAAAACAAATAGATTGATTAAAAAAAATTGATATAATACTTTATCAATATTACAACACTTGCATGATAATATTAATTTTCTATTCTATTATATAATTTATTACATGAAAAATACTTAAACTAATTATTATTAAACAGGCAGTAGTATAAAATGCACGTGAAATAATAGTAAATTATAAGTCTCACTTTTTTTATAATTTTTGGTGCTCAAATTTAGGTCTCATTGGAAAAATAAGTACCTAAATTAAGAACCCACCTTGGTAGTCTACGTGTTAAGGTTATGTGTGGCCCCATATCGCAGTATAATATTTGGGGTGCACTTAAATATTTAAATTACAGAGTATATTTTATCATAAAATCTATTATAATATATGGTGTCTACCTACTCCACGACTGCGTATAAAAATATAAAAATATTTGAGAACTAAGAAACCACACACTGACACGCAAATTGTCTGATAATAAAGTTTTGTACCTAATAAACTTTAATATTAACATTTTGTTACCTACTCAGGTCTCAGATAAAATTAAAATTAGAATATATTAAATTAGAACTTTTGCAAAACAAAAAGAAACTAGGTACATTATCGGGTATATAAAATATTTTGATTAAATAAAAATGTACTTTATTATTATAAGCTGTTAAGTTACCTATTACTTCTTTGTTATTATTTACTAAAAATACATTACATTTTGTTGAACTTGATATAAAATTATGAATACTTTCTTTTTTTTTTAACAATTTTAGTAACGTAGTTATGACTAGGTTATGGTGAATTAGTGAACCTTAAAATATAATTTATAACTACGTGGTTAAATTGTTAAAAATAATTATACTGGAAGATACGACACTCGTGCTCACAAATATAGGTGATACAAGGTCTAAAACATTAAATTCATAAATTCTGTATAATAGGTAAAGTATGGAAAATTCTACATTATAGTTTGAAATCATTACAAATTTGAAAAAAAAAAACCTAAGCCCCGATTGGCTCTTAGAAATATGGCTCTTATCAGATACTATATTGAGTATATAACACATAAATATGTATAGGATATGTGCGATCGACCGTTGAATTAATAACATCCGAACGAATGGTATAAGTATGTGTATCAGTTGTTGTTGTATGTTCGTACGAACAGTGTTCGCGTGGAACGAGAAACATAAATAATTCTTTGTGCGATATTACACGTGAATAACATTAGAGTCACGTGGAAAATAAATTTGTCGTCCTGTACATGCTCATATATACTATTTTAATGTGTGTGTGCGTATGTGTGTGTAAACTTTGGCGATAGGGTTTCTCACTAAATAATTGATGGAAGTATATTTGTTGCATAGAACTTCTATAATACAATTTGAATCGATTTAGAGATATTTATTGACTCGCTATTATTTAATATAATCTGCATATATATTATATGTATATTGTTCCCATTCGTACATAGGCGATCATCATACGCGCAAAGTAAAATATTATAAGCGAAAAATATTTACCGTGTGTGCCTTTGATATTTTCGCAAACTATTAACGCATTATAATTAAATTAGATATACGATTAAAGTACAATACTAACATACAAGGCGAACATAATCGTGAATATCATACGCATTGCGACAGAACACGATATTATTATCAAATATACCTTTAGGATACCAGATCACGGCGGGATCGGGACAGTGGAAACATAGTAATAATATTATTTATATATTTGGCTTTCCGCACGATCTGAAATCACCGCAAGAGCCAAACCGGTAGAGTCGGCGACTATATGAAAACCCATTAGCCCCGTGGGCGTGTTCGATTATTACGTATATAATAAATATAAGCTCGTCGAAATAATATTTTATTCAAGGGTTGTCTCGTTAGCCGTTAATAAATCGACAGCTCACCGTGGTCCTGCAGGAGATCCGCGGATGCGTAAATAATGCGTGTGGCGTAAAAGTCCGGGCCCGTGTCCCCATTAATACAAAACGTATATTTTAATATAGGTACGTTTTCGCGTAGGGTATACGCAGTCGGCGTCGGCGCCTCCCCCCGATGAGCAGTATCGTATAATAATAATAATACTATAATGGTTTAATATTATTATTAATCGATCCATAATGTACACGGCAAAAGTGACTTCCGGTCCGTATGGGCGGATGCCGCGTGCAGTGATTACTGTCTGAATAGTAATAATAATAATTATTATTATTATTACGATTATTATTATACCGCGAACGTGTCGAAATAGCCGGCGGAATATTATTATAACGAAACGCAAACGATAAACATATTATTATAATAATATATAGTCATCGGTATAGGGCAGATTAGGTTCGCGATACACAAATTTAACTCAGACCTGCGCTCAGCTGATACCCATTATAATATACAATAACACCGATTATATAATATTTAAGTAGGTATTATATTTGATCAGTGAACAACGGTCTGGAATTGACTCGGCGTAAGCCCCAAATACTTGGGGGCTACGAGGCTTATACAATGTAGGCAGTTAATCATCCTTAATATGCACTTTATGAGGTCACACACGTCGCTTTTATAAGATAATCTGTCAAGGATTTTATACATAAGTATGTTTCAATTGGACTTTTCTTGTCGGGCATAGCAGCCGGTACAAAACTCACAATATTCGCATTATGCACTGCAAATTATGTACATGTTGCTCCATCTCATGTTTCTTCTGTCACCACTAACTATACCTTCAAAACGAACCTATAACACGTATAATGTCAAGTACTCAAGTGGACCCTGCGTATCTTCGGAATCGTTTCATTTAATAACTGTTTAGCTATCAATACATTTATGTCATAATTGTCGTAAATATCCATTGTAAATATGTATAATGTTTATATTATTTTCAAAAGGGTTAATCCCGTACCTACTTAATAATAAAAAATAAATAAATATCGACAGCTACTATCTATATTCTATAACTAATACTGAACTGACTACTTTCAAAGAAATATAACACAATTACACATTATACGAACCAAGCTATCGAAATAAAAATTAGTTAAATTTCTTTTTTTGGCTGTCAAGTATGAACCATTTTATAAAAAAATCGAATTTTGTACAGTAAATTTTATAAAATGAAAGTTTTAATGTGTATGTGTGTGTGTATGTGTGTTGTTTTCATTCTTGAAATAATAAACTTTGAATATCCTTTTGTCAACTCATTTACACAATAAATTTGTGTTTGTAAAGAAATGAATTATGCATTTCAATTTCAATGACGGTTTAAAAAAAAAAAATAATAACAATAATAATAATGAATAAGGAATACTAAGAGATGAAAAAAAAATGTCATTAATATTATTTATTACTTTTGTCATCTATACCTTGGAGTGTTATTTTATTTTTTCAAAAATTTCATTGATTTATATAGATATTTTATACAGACATATTTTTGTATATTTCATACAAAAGAGGAATGATCCAGCTAAACATATTATTGTTGGCTTGAAAGGACATAACACACAAAATAGAATAGATGGACCGTATGGACCTTTTCCTCACATAATATGTCACATGTGCCTGGACGTGATATTAGTGTTGGTAGTTTTATTATGACGTATACAAGGAAAAGGCAGTGACATAACCAGGGGGTGTTTTGGGTTTTGATCCTCCCCAATTGGCCATAGTTACGCAAAAAATATATTATGTATTATAATATGATTTAGATTTCTACAAAATATGTTGTTATATATGATTCTATTTTATATTACATATTATTAATATGAAGGTTGACGACGACTACAATAGAGAGTGTGTAACCCCCCACCCAACCCACCAATATTTTATAATTAAATATAAAATAAAACATCCCTTTCCCTAAAAAAATCCTTCCCATGCGCTTTTTACAATGTAACCGTGTGACGAGGATAATCGATTCAGTTATGTATTTATTAGGTAGTATTATAATAAGGCTACTTGACGTATTATTTAGTAAATTTAAAGATAATTTAAAGAACCGACATTTTTTGATGTTTACACATTGGTTTTATATAAGGAGTTATATAAAATATTATAGTTAAACATATTTATAAAGTAATAATAATTAGCTTATTTAAATTAAATTATGTTTTGAAAGGAACTAATGAGATAATAGAGTTTCATAATATTTTGTATGTTTTTTTCATTTTTAAGATTCCTGATAATTTATATGCGAGAAAGAACAGTAAACAAAAATTTTTTCATATTTTGTAGAATATATTGCTGAACGTAAATTTACCAGCTTATGCGACTGTAAGACGGAGCAACAAATTAGACAAAAGTGTATTATTCAACCTCTTAAAATATTATTATTCTGCAATAAATTTATATTTTATATGTAACTAAATTTGACAGCGTCATAAGGTAAAAAAAAAAATATTTAAAAGCATAAAACATGGTAAATGTCAGAGGTGTTTTATTCAACTTACTGTCAAATTAGTGAAACCAATCCGTTAAAATTTACAGCGTAAACTGCATCCTATAGCGTTACTTTATAAAAATATAGTTGCACGTAAATCATTTAATACATTTACAACTAAGCTGTGTGACAGCCGTTCAATAAAATTAAAACCACAGCTGATGGCGACTGCAGGTGTTTAATGGCCGTAAAATCGATAATATTTTGAATGATTGATTTTCTTTTGACGCATTTTAATGCTCGTAACCGCAATGAGTATTGTTTTAGTATGTTTTTGTTTAAGATGATGTCAGCGCACTATTTGTTTTCTCTCTCTGGCCCACGTGCAATGCATTTACGCAGAATAATTATTTTCTATGTTTTTCAGTAATCTTAGAGTAAAATCACCCATTACAAAAAATTTGGAAAATAATATTTTTGATGGAATGACACATCGATTTGTCTAAATATTGTCTCAAAACTATTTAAACATAATTTAAATGTACAAAATTTTTTTTGTTTATTTTGAAAGTCGAATACAAAGTCAAGTAACAATGAAATATAAAATAGATATGTCATCATTCCTTCAATAATATTATTCTCCATCTTTTTTATAAAAAGTGATTTTACTCTAAAATTACTTAAAAACATAGAAAAAATTATTCCTGCGATAATGTTTTTTTTCCATGCTGCACGTGGGCCAGAGAGTGCGCTGACTTCCTTTGAAGCAGATCTTGAGATACCTTGAACAGGGTGTTGGTTATGTTTTTACTGTAGCCTCGTGCCTCGTATATCTTCATCGTCTTTTTGTTATTCAAATATAAATAATTACTGTTAAACGTTTCCAATATTTCCATAAATATGTTTAAATAAACTAGAGTCTTAAAGTTTTCAACTAACATAATTATAATATGTTTTTGGGTTGGATACAATTTTTTTTCACCGATTTTGGGTAACGGTTTGTTTATTGTTTATAATTATCATACAAACGAAAATCGCAATAAAAACATAATTTATTTTTGACATAGATGCACTTTACCAAAAACCATATCGATGATTTCTCAATAATTAGTAGCATGCTTCTTTTTTTTTTTGTTTAGATTTATATTTTTTAATTTCCTCTAGCTGTTTTAAATATGTCTTGTATTTACTATTTTATTTATTTAAATTCTAATTTTGAAACCTTTTTAAAATATAATTCATATAAAAAAATCTTTAATTAGGTATGTACTGATAGTCATCATAACAACAATAATGTTCATGACAAGCCAATCACTGTGCTTGAGAGCAGTTTCGTTGACAAGAAATAATAAACTTTAAATGCAAGGAAAACTAAGAAAAAAACTTAAATGTTTGATTTAAGACTCAAAAATATAAATTCTCGTGTTTTTTTAAAAGTTATTTCTTAGCAAGACTACGTGCGTACAAAAAACATAATTATATAATAATTTTATTAAAATGTCGTCGCTTTTGTGAAAAACGTGACTTTCTGACATTCTCTAGATCGTCGCGCGTTCCAAAATTAATTTCAGGTCAGAAACGCAAATGAAAAGTTTGTGGTGGGCATAATATAATAATAATAATAATTATTATTATTATTATATCGTATCCTTTCACTCGGGCGGCCGCGTAGACGTTTTATCTGGTCAACATAACTTTGTTCGTATACTTACACACGCACACACACATATATAAATCACACACACGCCATGATAAATGACACGTTTTCACAGTATTTCAACTAGTCACAACTGTCCGGCGATGACTTGAACAATTGGTTTGGCTATGTTCAAAAGTTAAAACTTTAAAACAAAACTATTTATCAGTCTACAATATTTGAGTGGATGCTGTTTATAATAATAACGGTATTTTGAATAAAAACGTAAATTATTATAAATTAGTAGATATACAATTTAAAAATTTATTCGTATCTTTCAATTACACATTAATATACTACTTACAATAAAATATTTTTTTTTTAAATATTATAAACCGTCGTGTTTTGCTCATAAATAAAATATATATTATGTAGGTATAGTTTCCTCCAAAAAAACGTAAGAAACGAACGACATAATGCTAAAAATGTTCACGTTGAAATAGTTATAAACAAGATAAAATATACGTGTGATTATGAAGTTTTGTGTATTATAACCTAAAGACCATATCATAACGTTAAACAGGCATTAGATAAAAATATAAAAAGTACAAAATCAAAAGACAGTAAAGAAAGAAATCCTTCATTTCAATCAGAACCATGTCCCGAATAAGTACAAAATAATAAAATATAGTTACATATAATAAACATTCTTAGGGTTCTCAAAAGCACAAATTACTCGTTTTTACGAATGAACTCAGAAAAGAAAAATCGATTCACCACTTTAAGACATTATTAACATTAAAATGTGTAAAATATTTTCATGAAAAACTACTTTAGGGCATTAGTACCTTGCGGTTTTCATAAGACGTATTAGAAACAATTTTCGAACGTGTAAAAACCGAGGTTCAATTGTTGAAAGGTGTACCTGGACGATTTGACAATTCAAAATGAAGACTATATTTTATATATAGTTATGTGTAAGAGAATGTTTTATACAATTATACCCAAGGAAAGATGTCATTCATTTAGGAATGATTTACTCTAATATTGGTTTAATTTTTATTAGAGGCCCAAATTTTAACAGAATTGATTACGAGTGCATTATAGTAATGAACGATTCGGTACTATGTGTTTCACGCAAATGAGACATTATGCATTCAGAAATGTGTAAAAAAAAAATGCATAAAAAAACACCACCACGATAAAATTTTGTTTTTAAATCGGCATGGTTCTTCTCACCTGTATTTGATTTGTGTTTAATCATTTGGTGGTATGAATAATTCAGTTGAGGTAGGACGGTACATATATTATAGCAGGGTTGGTTTGAAACAATACATTGCTTATGCATTTGGTTTTGAAAAATCATCGGTACATTAAATTATTCTCGACCTATTTTCTTTTACTTTTTTTTTTCAATCTCGGTAGAAAGACTTACGCGTTTACAAATTACAACGCGACGCACAACATGGTCGACTGAACAATTATAGTTATTACGTAATTAAAAAACATATATAATGTACTAAAATAATCGTTCCACGAAATGTTTTATATCGAACTAATATATAATATGATAAAATATAACATAATCACTAATAAATTATGTAACGTTGACGGCTTTATGTAAGTTCTTATTTTACATTACAGTAAAATAGTATTTCTTTTTTACAAAATGGGTTTCGTCATTAAAGTTATATTACATTATTATTATGCGTACCTATGTATAATGTCCATGTGGATTTGTATACATAACCAAAATATTACATACTTAATATTTTAGTACCTACGTATTTAATAAGCATTATATTATACATTACCATCTAGATTCTAGAACATAATAAACATTTTATATTGTAAAAGTGGAAGCGTGTTGTTAAATAAAAACACAATTATGATTGTTTTAATATTATGTACCTAAACGTACATACACATTTAGCAGCAAAATATATTTTTTATCTCTGAACATAACATGTCAATTTCATTGCACAGTAAAATATTAATTGTAATAACGAATAAAAAAAACATCAACAAATAAAGCTAAAAGCAGATAAAGAAATTCGACAGGAAAAACGTTATGAGGTATATATTTTAAAATAATAGATCAAGCGAAGTGATAGTAAACAAAAAATAAAATAAAATTACATTTTTACAAAAAAAAAAAAACAACGATGATAATTTTTTTTAAATTTATTTAGTTAATAGTGTCAACAGACATGTTTTACAAGTTTCAACTAAATTATATAAATGTAATAAGAAATACGAGTACAATATACTAACAACTAAAAATAAAACTGATAGTTTTAAATTCAGTATAATATATTTTAATAAGTGAAAATTTAATATTCTTAATGTAATCTAAAATGTAAATATTATTTTCATTCACTTAGTTATCCACTATGACAATTTCATACTTTGATATAGTTTAACAATAATTTATTATAACGAACTAGATACAATAAACAAATCCACTTCAGTGATGTAGCTAAATTGCATAGTCAGAACGCCGTGTTTGGTCTATTGCAAAGATTGTGCGAATAAAAATAAATTATGCTCATCTAATGGACATAATAATATGCCTGATAATGGTCTCCAGCGTAATACTAAAAAAACTAAATCGCTATTTCCGTTGATCTAGAGCCGTTATTCTATCAATAATAAAGGCGCCTTTAATATCAACCAACTTTACTACTCGCAAATAAAAATTGAAGAGCCCCAATAAAATAACCAGTCAATTCAATGTCTGTGTTGTCAAGGTTTCGGCCATATAAAATCTTACTGCAATCACCCATCTAAATGTGTTCACTGTAAAAATCCCCACACTTCAAATAGGTAGGTAGTTATAAAAAACCTGCTGATTTACCTGTTAAATGTGCGCTTTTGTAGTAGAGACCAAGCAGCGACAAACTACTTCCCACATCAAGTGAACTCTTCTACCACCTCCCCAAATCCCATAAAAATTCCGTTTTTTCTTATAAACTCCCAAGCAACTATCAAACCTTTAATCTCCCTACCAACCACTACTCTCATAGACAAACTTATGGTCTCTCGCAATGGTAAATAGACCCAGTAATATCATCCGCCCGATCTCAATTCTCGTACGGAATGACAAAGAATTATTTCGCAAACATAAAAGTCAACCCTCTGCTTTCCTCCAAACGAACTCCATTTATATATACTTACTATCGAAAAGTCCATCAAATTTAAAAAAATCTATTATACTATTATCTAACCTGTCATCCATATGAGTCTATAATAATATTGGAAGTAATGTCTATACGAATACTCTTCTACACGCTATCGAATTCGGTAAAATGTTATCATATTTACTTATCGCACTGTTTTTGTATACAGATTGTAAATTTTATTTCTAATAATAATAAAAAATAAAGTAGTAAATGTTTGGCACGCGTAAGTCGTAACATGTATGTGCTACAATCTAAACAAATAACAATAAAACAGATTGGCGTTATGATCTAAAAGTTTTTTTTAAGCATTTATTTTATTTTGTCTAGAATATCGTAATAGTAATATCCAATTCAGAACTAATAAATAAAATAAAAGTGTGAATACATTATAATACGTATTCCTAGCCATCGGATGTATCATAGACGCTATAGATCGAATAATATAAATTGATTCGAATAAATTTTAAGGCAGCAAGTATTGTACTACCAATGGTATATATTTTTAATGTGTGTAATATTGTTAATGGTAACGGGAAACTCGTATAGCGATCATAAATAATTGTTTTTTCCATCCGGTATAATACGTTTTATACGAATTCGCCTTAGAAAAAAATAACCCAAATAAATCAAATTATTTTTGCATTAGGTATAATCTTCGTTCTGATATAATTGTAGTTGTAAATCGATTTTTTCTTCGGAATTTAATTATTTTACACAATATAAAATAAAAGTGAAAACAAAGTTATAATAATATTTTATTAATTTTATACCCAACCAAATATTTTAACGTAATGTCGACGTCGAAATCGCCATCAATGATGACTGTTTTAACTTTGAAATGTTAACATAATATAATATAATATATCATAGTATACTTAACGGTTTACTTTTGCGATCTGTTCGTTCGTAAATACTACAAATTTACAACAATACAAAGGCGTAGACCCTTGAAACGTTTGAAAAACAAATTAATGTTTAGATAAAACTGACATATTTAATGGTTTGAATTTGGTAAATAACCCGGCGTGCACACTCCTATCTAAAAACCAAAACACAGTTGGACTACAACACGCCTACGTGCCATTTATTAATTGCGGTTCGTATTTATGCTCGTAATAAAATAACCCAGTGTTAAAAAAACCTAATTTTTCATCACTTTTTTTCGATGTTGCACTTATCCATTTTGCAAACGAAATGCACACACACACTCGACACACATAAACACATGAGTACTTATTTATAATAAACATTTTTAGATATTTACTCTCTAGTCATTAAATTCGAGAAGCGTATTATACGAAAAAAGGTTTTAAGTTTTCTAAAATTGACCGCATACACGACAAATTCATAACGAAATTAATTACTTATTAAAGTCCACGACTTGATAAACACTATCTAGTCCAAAACCCAGATGTTATGAGTATATTATGTCGTGCTTATACTAAACAGTGAAAAGGGTGATTATTTTATTTGAATACTAGCTCCGAAAAACCCCGGGAAAAAATGAACAAACATAAAATGGCGCCATATCGTTATATATTAGTTTAAGGTTTAAGGTTTAAGGTTAGTGTACTCCAGTTCATGGGAAAATCTACATCGGTGTACCTCGTTTTGTGAACTAATTCGGACGAGATGGGCAATTCGCCTGTGGCGGATTAGATTTAGATAAAGCACTTGGTATATTTTCAAACGTCGTTGAAACCACTCACTGTATTTTCCTGATATCTCTGAAAAAATATCCGAAACGAATCCCTCGTCAAATTTGGTTGAGTAGTTTTTGAGTCTTTAAGAATATAATATACAGACGTTGCTTTTTGTTGTACATTTAAATAACGAACAATTAATAAAATACTATTTTTTAAAAATCCCATAAAAACTAGGGTTGGCTAGTCATCTATAAAAATTTTTATTTTTTCAATCGTATTTCTATAACCAATGGCAACTCTATATTATATAAACCAACAAATTGTTTTATTTTCAATCATTCATAGTGGGTATAGGGGTTTAAGGAAACCAAGCAAATAAAACTCCTCGAGTCTTAAGAAATATGCGTGTAAAATTTGGTGCCAATTGGTTCAGTAGTTTCCAAGTCTATAGGCTCCATATAAACTTACATTGATATTTATAAAAAATATATATAGGTATTTATTATTATTTTGCATTAATTGTCTATGATATATTTTTACATTAAAAACTTCCGGGTTTATGATGATATAATCAAACTGTGTACATCAATAATATACATATTATATTAGTATATTACTTAAGTGTGTGTAAGGGTAGATTAAAAACTGAGTACGATAATTTGGATATTCCCGATTGAATTTCAATTGAATTAGGTACACTCAAGACAACATAACGAAATTCGTTCACCGCAACATTCAGGAATTCCATATTAAGCCTATAATATGTGTATAACTGTAATATTATTAGTAAAATAACATAATTTATTACTATTGAAGTACTAATACGAATAATAATATTTTAATGATAACTTACTGAATCATCCTCCAAGTAGGTGTCATCGCCACGTGACAACTTTACACTTTTATTATACGCATTAGAAAACATGTAATTAATTATAATAATAGGTGTTTGATATTATTATTCACAAAATATTATAAACGACATATAATCGAGATTCAACAGGATAATTTTCACTGATTTTAGGAGAAATAATACAAACATTTTTCAAACTTTGTTAGAAATTCCCAATACAAAATCTATTAAGGTATGCGATAAGTGATAACAAATGATAACTTTATAAAAATAAAAAATAATGGTTTTATAAAGATAACAATTAATTTTGTTTCCAACTACTTAATTTAAGTTTATAGAATAGTAGGTATTGAACTTAAGATAACTTTAGAATTCAGAGTACTACTATAATATATTATCAATTACGATTATTATATTAACCATTGACCGTGGGTGCCTGGTAAATGAAGATTATTTTAGTCCAAATGCTGATGTTATAATATATAATAATATACTGTATAACGTTACTATGGATACTTTGAAGGGATGGCCAAGTACCGTTCCCGGTTTCGATTTAAGCCACCCCCAGAAAATGATTTAAAAAATATGACTTTTCCTGATTAAAGTTAACGAATATTTAAAATTAAAACAATTATACGTATACATCATGATTACATATGGAAATTTATAAAAAGAAAAATACGAAAACTTACAAAATATTATTCACAAATTATTGTTTTCCTTCAAAAATCACATCTGGCAAAGTTATATTTGTAAGTAAAAAATAAACGTGTAAAGTATAATATTATTAGCTATTGTTATATACATAGTACGCTAATAAGGTAAACCCCTTAATAATTAATAACTTAATAAAATAAATGTGAATATAGGTAGGTGGTAGGTCCCTATATTAATCATTATAATGCTTTTTCCGCTGCATTCAATTGTTTTTGAATATACCAAAACAAGTATACTATAAAGTAACTGATAATACTACACGTGGATAATCGAAATCAATTAACAGATGCGTGGAGTTATAATTAGTGTAAGTATTATGGAAAAAAAATATGTTTTAACTCTTGTCTGTAATGTTTGACGTTTGATCATATATGGGTGTTTGAAAATAAAATTCCTTTTAGATTGTTTGCTGTAGAAAAATCAATTTCCAATTCATTACTGGAACATTCATGTAACATTAAAAGTACATGATGCGATACAGCTGCTGCTGTTGTTATTTAATATTTTCATTTTGTAAAAATAATATAATAATGATTATATTTAAGAAAAGAATATACTTTTTATTTGTTAAATAATAATATAGTCTGCGATTGAGTGGGTAACTTGAGTTGTTAAAAATCTATAGGATAAAATTGTCATCATTTATTTATATTATTACGCTTGAAACTAACGTAAATTTAAAAGGCACACGGAGACAACCTACTTTGAATTTCCCAAGAGACGATGCACAAATATAGTAATGCATTACGATATAATTATGTTATTATTAAATAATGTAATATTGACGATATAATTATAATGTCACATTTTGTTTATATACTCGTATCTCCGTTTTTTTCAAAAATGATTTAATTTAATTCTATCATAGTTATTTAAAACCATTTACAAGAGTCATACTTATTCACTGAATAAATATTACTAGCTGGGACAATAACAATTTTATTACGAAAACACAATACAAATTATTATTATAACATAATATTAATACTTATTTTTTCAATGAAACAATTTGTTTTATATTATATTATACGTCGTAAGTTTATATTATTTAGTCGGTACTCAAAGTTTATAATATTGAAATAATCTTGTTATAAAATATGATATAGTAAAAACATCAAAGAGTTAGGTATACAAAAAAAAAACAAAAAACAATTTGCAAAACTGAATAATGTACATTTTTTTTATTCTGAATTAGTGTGCCATATTATTTAAATAATTTAATATTTTTATTTTTTATGTGTTTAAATATTTACGGGGTTGCGTGTATAATAAAATACTACGTTTAATTTTTTTTTTTTTTGTCGAAACTTTATTGCAGTATTATTAATGCAGTATAACACACGTTAATATATTCCGATAGTAATTGAACGTTATGTTAAATATCTAAATGATTTATTCCCTTCTGGAATAGACGACTACGAGAACAACACAATAGGGTTGTTGTTTTTGTTGTTTTAAAACTGCATGATTAAACTATAAAAAATTTGGCTAAAAAAATACACGACTTTACATCGTATTTTTCATAATTAAAAATTTGTTTTAGTTGTACACTTAATCGTAACATTGTATTATGCCATGTATGTGCAACCCTTTGTCCGTAACAGTTTCTTTTTGTGGACTTCAAATAATTATTTTAGTTGGACTACCTAGAACGTAATTTTTTGAGTTCGTACAGTGACGAAACAATATTGTATTTTAATTATGCACCTTTCTAGTAAAAACTCTCATGTACAGTAATTGGTCTTACGATGGTAAGCATAAAAACTCGTCATGACTCGTATTAGTTGGGAAACATAGTTTTTACAGACATAATTAGTCAAAGTTTTCTCGGTGTTCTAAAAAACAGAATTTCGGTTTTCGTAAAAACATGCTTTGTAGTTTATAATATTACATATTTACAAGCGTATTATTTTATTTATACACTTTGGTTTTATTATTATATACATTATACAGGACGCAATTGCAGGACGGTTCTAGGGAGAAAACTTATTGTTGTAAGCCTCAGGATAATATTTTGAAATCTCAGACTTCTAAGGAATTCAACTAACATTATGAATAATTAATACATTATTATCATAATAATAATATTTCTTACACGTTTAAACTATATTAAAACTAATAAAACTATGTTTGTTATTTATGTGTATAATTATTATTTGATGTCTCTTATTTCTTACTCGCGTTCTCCCTATCTATAAAGGCATAATATAGGATTCTTTCTTTCTTGGCGGGGGAGGGAAAATAATCCCTCATGTTGCTATTATGTGGAACCGACGATTGAAAAAAAATGCAATACAACCTGATATAAAACTGATGGAATTTAATATTAAGCACGTTTTCCAGGGACACGAAATGACAATAAATATTTTACATAATATATTATATATTTTAATATAGTGGTATACATATAATACCTACATTTGTAATATTATATAACTTAAATATAAGTTACACAAAGTTTCGTCACACAAAAAAAACCATTTTTACACAAATTATAATTATTATTACTATAAGTATAGGGTGGTTCACGAAGCATGTTCACCCCCGTTTTCCCTTCAATATTAAATTAATTTTGATTTTCCAAATTTTTAAGTGCTTACTTGTATAATTTAGGCTATATTTTCAAATACTTAGATTTTTATATAATGTCATGTAGTGATATAGTTATTTTATTTTCAAACGAGAACCATCATTTTAGATATTTTTAGTCGATATGTCTAAATAAAATTTAACCAGTAGTTTTAGAGTTATTTCAAAGGATAATAGCTCTCAAAAATTGTTTTACAAAACTGTACAATAGACGTAATGTTTAATCTAGTACTCATTAAATAAATAAAAAAATTAACAAAACATGTGAAATATTTATAAACTATTATTCATTACTATAGTTTTCTATCACTCTAAAATTTCTTATTTTAATTTTGGTTTGGATATATGAGAAAGAATCATCTGTATAAATATTTACAGGAATCAAAGGTGTATTTTTCATTAGAAAAAACGAAGTTAGTATATCATCACACTTTCTAAAATTACACTCGAAATACACTAAAAAATGCGAAAAATCAGAATTAAAAAAATGAACTGTCAAAAAAAGATTTGGTTGAGCATGCTTAGCAGATCCGTTAGTATATAGGTATTATATAATATAACAAGAAATTTAAAACCAATGTATGTGAATAGTATTCAGTTAGGGTTCTGCGAGACTTTTAACGTGTCGTACGAAATACTTTCGTTAACTGTGTATATAATACATAAACCCACGTAAAAGTGTAATATATGTAGCTGCAAATTTATTTTAACCGTTGGAAAACGCGTGCGATAAATAAAATCTAATAGCTTCGCACACGATTTACTACTCAATGCTTTATTATTATTAAATAATTTATTGTTTCATAAACAAACGCATACACCGTTGAACCTTAACTCGTATGATATGTAATTAGATTGTTATTATTTTTAAGTTCGTAAATTACTTAATAATATGCTACCATAAGATTTAAGTGCTGTATAACTGCATTAGACGCATCTGAAAGATTTGACAATATTTTACACTGAAATTGTGATGACGTTAAATTTAAATAAATTATAATTTAATTTAATAATAAATAATATTTAACTATATTATAAATATGTACGGTACTCATAATAATACTATACTACCAACCTGCTGCGATATAATTTTATAATACCTATATTATTATAAAAACGCACGTGTATATTTAATATAAAAAAGGTGGGCAAGTGGGTACCGCTCCGCGGTACATTAGGTGTCGTTGGGTCACTATAACGGATATATATTAAATTTTAATACAGTGATATAAAATCATTGTATACGAAAAACGATTCTTAGTTAAACGGTCTGCCAGCCTATACTACTTAGATATAAAGTATCTATTATGATATTATTGCTATAAAAGAATAACTTATTTTACTTAGTAGGTTTAACTTTGTCGAAAATATTGCATTTGAAAATGTTATTGTGTGTATAAAATGTAACAATATACTTTAAAAGTTTCAAGTACCCACGAATAATATTTTTAAATTACAACTAACTAACTAAAATTGTTATTCTTTGTTTTAATATCTAAGCGCACCCAAATTATAATTTAAAATATGCATTAAACCATTTTCTGTTTATATATCTCTTAAATTGTTTGTTCCCAGTATGAAATACTTTTGAGTTATGAAAAGCATTGTTTTAAATTTGTATCCATAGTTATAAATATTGAACATTTTATGCCTTTATGACTACAAAATAATTTTCAGATTTTCATGAATTTGACAAATTTTGTAAAAACTTGAACTTATAAAAATGTATTTAATTGCTTAAAAAAAAATTCCTGCGTATATATCTTTAATATTTTTGAACTGCTATTATAAACACTCACGAGGAACCGTTTTATTAAATTTACAAAAAGCTTCTGGGCACAAAAAAAAAAATGTTATCGGTATTTATAAAAAAAAAAACTAAAAATTGTAGATTGATTATTATCTTGATATTAATAATATCCCAAAAAGAGTTTGACTATTTTGAAAATATTATCATGTATAGAAAATAATAAAAAAATAAGGCATACCTATCATTGTAAAATAAATACATTCATCGCTCCACTCAGAATCTAAAATAAAACTAAATAAATCAATAATTTTAAAAAATTGACTAATTTGTTGAATTTTTTAAGTGTACGGTTTACTTGAAAAAGTAAAAAACAAAAAACGGGTAAAACATTCGCTACGTTCAGCATTTTAAACATTCAGATTATACTGATTAGAGACTATTATGTCTCTAGTTAATATATGTCAACTATTAGGCATAGAAATATTAAAACCAAAGGTTAAAGATAAACTTACTAGAACGTAGGTTCGAAGTTGGAATATACTATTACGGTTAAAGTTCCCGGTAAGTTCCAGAATGTTCCACAATTCTATTCTGCATATTATACTGCGTATGATATTATCATTTATAAAATAATATGATAATAATAATCATAGTCGTAATTATTATAATATCATACACCTGTACACTATAAGTTTGTATAGACTATTCTATAGAGTACTCGTACTACTTCCACGAACTCTGATTGAAATCCAACGAGTTCTCGCCAGATGATAACACAGTGAGCCTATATAATATTTTAATACACGAGAAACAAGTAATGTACGACCACGGTTGCAGTATGGCTATAATATAATATTGTATGGTGGTAACCTATATCTGGTGCTCTTAAACTTTATTCCGCACAGGTGTGTATTCAACTCGGCGTTTTGTCCGTTCGAGTAGGACGACCTTTGATCACTATTATTATTATTAATTTACGACAACACGTTTCGCGTGTTCCGCGTACGCAATGGCGTATTCGCATAAGATATATAATATGTGAATGTGCTTTGAAATACGATGTTATAATATATTTCCAAGTGAGAATTAGAGTTTATGATAATATATTATACCGTGTATACTGCAGGAGTCGCATGCAATGGAAATCTTACATTATTTTACGATTTCGTTCTCGGAGTTTTTCTTCCACAGTCATAACATATAATATACGACACACAAGTTCGCAATTCATTGCGAGATATGTGTGCGCAGGTACCAACCATGCACAACACATCTCATAATTAAATAATTAATGATAAAACAGGTATCCAACCATCCAAAGTTGCGGAACTCAAGGTGGGTATTTTACGGGTGCTTAGATAAGCATAATTCTTTTTTTTAGCTTAATGTATACGTGATAATAAATAATAATTAATGATAAAAAACATGAAACTTTTGTTTAACTGCGACTTGAAGACAAACTATTCAGGTACTATATAATATTCTGTTATAAGCAATAATATTACTCAATTGACATGTATAAATTCATCCAATAGGAAAATTGTTCATTATGTAAAACATGTCCATTTTTTTTTCATACACATCATTACATTCACTAAATATTCAATACATTTATGAACAAATTGTGTAATAAAAAATGTTAAATTATAAAAGATATGCATTTACCTAGGTAGGTACATTCTGTTAATATTTTGTGTAAATAAATCATGGTCAAAATAAACCAATATAATAAGTGACCTGTTTTCTTAGAGCTGTACAAACGATTCTCAATACAGTTAAAATAGGTGTGTTGTAATTGTCTTAAGTTATTATCATTTAATTTTATATTTTAAAATATAAATCAATTTATATCATAACATTTAACGTTAATTATATTATTTTATATATAAATGCCTAAAGTGCCTATGTAATGTTTCCTTTAATTATTTACTTATACCTATTCATTATGTATTATACAATTATTATATTAGTATCTAAAAACT
Organism: Sitobion miscanthi; assembly: GCA_008086715.1. Classification (NCBI taxonomy): domain Eukaryota; kingdom Metazoa; phylum Arthropoda; class Insecta; order Hemiptera; family Aphididae; genus Sitobion; species Sitobion miscanthi. The sequence continues at coordinate 9,010,382 of CM017797.1, forward strand.
TAAATTTTTTCACTATGTCAACATATATAGAGAGTTATGTTGATAGAATAATACAAGATCGATAGTGTTTTTTTCCTAGTCCTCTTATTAATTATTATATATTTCACATTTGTACCCTCCCACTTTCGGCTTACCATTTAAATGCAGAATATGCCGGGACGCTAACAGAATTTAGGTATAATCATTATCGTTTACATATAAAAAGTGCTTATTAATTTACACTTTCTTTTACGTTTTAAGGCGATAGGTACTATAGAGTGTCTTTAGTATAGACATTTCTTTTAAATTAATACAACTATTACAATAGTAAGTTCATAAGCATTTAAAATTTTAATGATATCACATTACTTTGGGGCATGGACTAGAATTCGTACGAGCTGGGCATTTCGTAGCTCAAAAATAATAATCAGGAACGATGACGTCAACAGACGAAAAAAATATAAAAAATTGACATACCCTTAATATTATGTAAGATGTAATCTTCGTGTGTGTAGAAATGGAAAAATAATATTATGTAAGCAGTATATTATCATAGAAAAAACAGAAAATATATATTATTCACATAATGCTATTGAACAATTCAACAAGGAATTAAACATTGTTTTAATCATTGTTTCATCATTTTAATAATTTCATATTCTCTAAATTATATTTTCAAAAATGAATGAATTGTTATATTTTCATAAGAATTGCCCCTAACATCGTGGCCACTGGGAATAATAACGGTTAATTAACAATGCTAGTTAAACGTTTAGTTGTTCAGAAGTGGATTGTAAGATAAACTTATTCTGAAGATTAAGTATACAAAACAGTAGGTACGTGGTTTAAAGTTTATAAACAAAAAATATGAGTGTTTACTATAATTATACTCCCATAATTTTTAGTTAATTGTCAGGTACCATTAAACAAATATCGGTCTGTTGTAGTATACTTTTTCAATATAGTAAATTATATTTTCTCAAACTTAATTATATTTTGTCGTATCCAATAATGTTTTACATCGTAAATCATTATATAAGTTTAAAAAAAACTTTAGAATCATTATAATTATTCCGTATTTTAAATATCTATATAATATATTATTATGTAGTAGTTAGTTATGACAAAGTTTCTTACTGTTTTAGTGAATATAAATACGTTTTAGTATATAAGTAAAATAGACATGAAGTATAATATATTTATTGTTTGATTATACTACTAAAAACATAATATTTGAAATATTTGTAACTAAATTTACCGTTAGTTTTGCACTGTAAATATTTACTACGTATTTTTAACGTATCATAACGTAAACATATTTTAATGATAAAATAACAGTAAAAATAATACTTTTACCAAAAACACTTAGTAGTCAATGGATTTATATAAATTATTATGAAAGATGATTATTTTATATTTTTAGTGTATGTATAGTCTCATTAAATAGCAAAGGTGGTGAACCTATTTCACGTGTGCTAATAGTGGCACGTTTTCCAAATTTTCACGGCACTCAAAAATATTTTTATTTCATTTTTTTAATCTTGCGTTTATAGTGAAAAAAAATAAAAAATAGCGAAAAAAATAAAGTCATCAATTATAAAAGTTTGGAACTCACAGACTCCAGACATAATTGTTTGTACTTTTGAAAAATAGTGGCTCATTCCAAATAAACTCAATATTCGCTTCAACAGTTCAACATGCATAATACTTGAAAGTTTATTTTCCAGAGTGAATTATTTCAAATAAAAACATAGGAATAATACATTGTTGAATGAAGCTAACGCTTCTCGTGTTTCATTCAAACACTTAAGACCAACACAACACACAACTTATTTTAAAATATTTGCAGGGGACTTTTTTAAGATCATCCTGAGAAAAAATAGTTTATAGGTATCTATGAACATATTATATTACTGGCTCGTGCATTTTTTTTTAAACATTGATTACAAAATGTTGGCAACCCAAAAAGGTTCACCACCCCCTAGTATTTAGTACATCCAAAAATTTAAAAAAAAAAGTCGGACCCTATTGAAAAAGTCTTAATGTTGTTTTGGATAAACCACAAGAATACAAGCCTATAATCATAAGTAAACTATACAAGTTGATTCAATTATGACGCGTAGGACGCATTATCATATTTCAGATTTTCAGTTACACGTGTATAAACTTACGGTATCTGACGGAGTAACTATCCGAAATTTTGTAGTGGATCAGGAGAAGAGTTCATCAAGTCTACGAAATTAGTTTGACCTGTCGTGATATAACTTATTAAATAATATACACTAAGAAACTTATAATTCTTGATATGTATTGACTTTGTAAAAATATATATCATTACAATACTTGTGTGTGTATTACAAGCTTAGGATGAGCTCTGCAACGTTACCGATTTGTTAGTATATTGTTATAAATTATAATGGAACCTCCAAGTAATAAAAAATTTAAAGTTCAAAACAGTTTCGAACAGATCTATAGAAACTTTAAATACTATATCACTATTTAAATATTCCTTGTCGATAAATTTGAAATGTGAAATTCTTTGATATAAGGTACATCATGTTAATAAAATAATATTAAATAAAATATTACGTCGTATTTTATAAATTTTGTATCAATTATTAAAAGACATTAAGGACATTTTAATCACATATAACAAAGTGTAATATTTGTAACACAATACAACTTGCCTTTTGATTATCGTCATAATATATAATACTAATCTGATTATACTATATTTTAATTAGCATTGTACAAAGTTTGGCTTTAAATCAAATTAATGAAGTACGAGTGGATCATTATTTAAATTTACCAAACACGCATTTAAAATATTACATTTTAGTCGTGTATTTGTAGACATGTTAAGCTTTTAAGATAGACGCATCTGTGTTCTTAGTGATACAATCGGAAGTTATTATTGATCGTAACTTTAGTACTTGAGTAACTAAATAATTAAATATATTGTCCCAAAATCTTGAAATATTGTATCCATCTGCGTATTAATGTGATTGAAATAATCTAATTTGTTAAAACGTGCATTGTAGCCAAATTTAATTATAACTTATGTTAGTTTGTCAAAATAAAAACTTATTCAATCATATTATAACACTGTATTGTTATGTATAATATTATTACCAAGAGTTTCCTTGTGTTGGCTGTATGCATATTATTCGATACAGTTTCAAGGTTTATTCTGTCATGGTAATGGTAATGATGGTATAATAATGAGGCCACGATTATAACTGGTGTGAATAACATTGTGCTTCAAATCTGTGTTGTATTAAACCAATGAAATCTCTAAAAAAAACAAAAAAAACAATTTAATAAAATGACGTAGGTATTAATGTTTTATAGTAAAGTCTATATTTTAATACTTTTTATATCATCGTATATAGATAATTTTTATCAGAGAGGTCAAAAAAAATATTGTTTTGTTCGATTACGAAATATAAATTATTATAACGACTGTTGAAAAACCAGAAAAACCCATCCGATACATCACCAGAAGATATTATCGCCATAACGGTCAACCTAATCATAACCCATAATCAGCTGACCTATAACAGTGCCGTAATAATTTCAATTTTTTCCAAATGCAGAAACAAAACAAACATATATTCTGAAATTGTAAGCCACTCGAGAAATTATGACAATGAAACGTGAGGGTACTAAACACAAATATAATACTGCGATTACGTTATAATACCCTAGGACGGGAATATACACGAATCATTTCATCTCGCAAATAACGTTAACCATTTTATTCGTATTTTAAAGAGAAATCGAGCAAATAAAAGGCGATTTAGATACGTTGATACGATTCATACGTTCAGATTTAGAGTCCAAGTAATTTTCCATAATAGTATGTTAACTGTGAAATTTAACAGGATAATAATAATATAATCATGAAGTATAATATTTACCAGAGCAGGATCGTTGCGATCCATCGTACTGCAGTTAATCGTGTTTATATTATAGTAGCTATTTATTTGTGGTGGTTTGACGACTGGTGAGTGAGATTAAGCCAGTCTTAATATTTGGAGGTATTCGTGTTCAATTAATATTATAGTTATTATATATCTCATTGAAGTTACAATTATTGAACTATCATTTTCAATATGTTGTTAAATTATTATTATATTACGATTTGGTCATTTTTTTTAATGATTGCAAATGTATTAGGTACCTTTATAGTACTTATACAATTTTAAATATAAAAAATACAATAATAAAAAAAATCCCCATCACTGGAATTGAGATGTAAACCATTGAGTTTGAAATATTTGGACGGTGCATGCGGGTAAAATGGAATAAATCCAAATCACTACTTTTTCGAAGAAAACAGAAAAAACCTCTCATTTCAATATTGACTGTAAGGACCTTTTCATAAATAACTAAAGATATCAAAGTATACTAATTTTAAATATTTTGTTTATGAAAACTTAATCCAAAAATGTTCCTATTAGACTGCTCAAAAATCGAAAATATGTTAAATCTATAATGATTTATACTTTTACACACGTATACCGTTCGTTTTCGACCAAATTAGCGTTCTGACTATAATACCCACGTATGAGCTATGGGCACTACTGTTAAATAACGAATGCGGTGAACCATGGTCGGGTTTTGCCAGTCAAGTGTACAAAACAAACTGTTATCGAGTCATATATTCGGAGTACAATATGTTTTAATAATTACAACAACACCGGAAACTTAAACGTTTAACGAACTGTATGTTATTTAATTATGAACGATCATTATTATTCGAGATATATATTTACAGGAGTAGATATGGGTTATCCAAATATGGCAATAAAATACTATCAGGACCGTCACGGGGCCGCAGCATAATATAATGTGACGTATACCCATATACGTAATCTTTCGGTGAAATGAAATTGGAAACTATATCGCCGCTATTATAATAGTACTATAAACTATTATGTTGCAGTAAACAGTAGTTCGTGGTGAAGGACATCTCGAACAGATTCACAGAGTCATCGTTGAGTATCAAAGCGCTTTGAATCTGGGTTGAAATACTATAATATAATATTATAGAGCTTTAAAAACTACGAAACCTAGTGATGAACAAACACGCTACTGCAACGCGTAATTCCTGAGGGGTTGGGAATTTCCGTGTCGAGGATTTGTGTCGTCCCGAGGATTATACGCACAATAGTGGTCTGGTATATAGGGATGGGTTGATGGGTAGGGTGTTGGGAGCAGGAAGGGCGATGGAGACGAATATTAAAGTAGCGGCTGAGAGTGCCGTATACAGATTGGCGTGGCGATAAAGGCGAGGCCAACGATACGTTTTTCCTCCGTTGTTCTTGGCCGGAAGGAAGAACTATCTTCTGCTTTGGGAATAAAAAAAAAGAAAGAAAATAAACAAGACGAGTAAAATAAAAACAACGATTTTGGAGAATCGGTAGTTTTTGTGAGTGGTATTTTTATTTAATTCGATCAACAGTGCCGCCATCAAGCGGCCATCGTCATTCAGTTCTTAAGACATTTTTAATTCCAATTCACCCTTCCGCAACCACCTTCCCGTCCGTTATTTTTTCCCGACAAAACGATTATAAAATGGAGCCCGTGGATAAGTGCGGTAAAACTAATTTCCGACTTTTCCAATATATATTTTTACCCCCTTTTCATATTCCATGAGGTCACAGACGATGCCGTTTCTTCGTTGAAATCGCTTCTTCGAATTGTGAGCGCGCGCTTCAATTCAATCCTATCCGACTCCATCCGTTTGTCATTAATTTCCTCTCCCCGTTTTCCTTAAATTATCAGGGGAAAAATAAAACGCTAATAAATTAAATGGACGTGAGACGTGCTGTACGCATTCGGAACAGCTCAGCGCTAAACCTAATCCAATTATATGTTTAAAGTTTCACCAAACGTATAAATTTAAATCGCTTTATTATGACAAAGGTATTATTATGAACACGAGGTGGTCAGAGGACAATAATAATATTACCCCTGGTTGGTTTGTGAAATGCTACTTTCCTTAGCTATTTATTCCATACAATATATTATAAATCATACATAGGAGATAATAATATATTTTTTTTTTATTTATAAAACTCATCATAAATTAATAATAATATATAAACAACAAATAAATTGTATGGTTATCAATCACTTCTAATTTGAGCTTGTGTTAGAGATCGAGAATATTTATTTTAGTAAAAGAATTAAAATAATAACATCTCTAAATTAAAAAAAAAAAATAAATCAAATAAGTTATTATTATATTAATAAATAATTTAATGTTTAAGTTACAATAAGGAAATAATATTAAAAATTTTAATTTAAACTAATTTATTCTATGAACAACCAATTTACTTAACGCTATACCTTGATATAATTAATATATTTTTTTTTTTACTGATATGGCATTAAATTAAAATACGGAGGCGCTAAATAGTCAGCAAATGGCTGACCGATTTTATTTATGTTATTTTAACAGTAAATGTATGCGTTTTGAAAACATTATTTTTCCCATAATTTTAAGTCACACAACTGAAGGGTTTAAAAAATATATATATATATTAATTATTTTCTATTTGATTTTTAAATTTTTAACTTTCTTAAATGATGACATAATTTAATTAACATCCATTTGAATATATTATAGAACTGACAGTTAATTCTTAGTTTTGACTTACAAGGATTTAAATATTAGATGAGCGGAGTAGAGTTGCATAGAGACAGGGATACTCAGCATTTTACTAGCGGCGACGCATAATTTTAAGTCACGTGACTGAAGGGTTTAAAAAAAATATATATATTAATTATTTTCTATTCGATTTTTAAATTTTTAACCTTCTTAAATGATAATGTCATAATATTATTACCATCCAATATGAATAAATTATCGAACTGATAGTTAGTTAGAAGTTTTGACTTACAAGGATTTAAATATTAGATGAGCGGAGTAGAGTTGCATAGCGATATGGATACTCAGCATTACGCTAGTGCCGGCTCTGCTCTGCTCATCTAAAATTTAAACACTTGTAACTTGTAAGTTATAGCTAATAATTAATAAAACGCGTGTGCAAATATATACTTAGAAAATGACTGTTTAGTGATATAAGAATCGTTTTGTTTTATAATACCGGATCGATGGCGGCAAAGAACACGAGTGCTTTTTAGGGTATGTGATTTACACATTTCATGTCGAATGTGATGAAGTGTTCATACCTTTCACGGGATTTTTTACACGCCGTTCACGTAAAACGTGCAAAAAAAGTTTGTGGTCCGTTCGTGTTTTTGACGATTTTGACGATTTTGACGACCATAGTCGGTATGTGTGTTACATTGTACCTATACAGGATTATTTACCGATATGAAATAATACAATGATGAAAGTATTTGAGTATATACAAATGTATTACCTAAATGTTATTTTGCAACGCATTAAAATCGTTATAAAAAATATTTAACCCACTTTATTCTGTAAAATTGTTCTCATACTTCGTATGAACAATTATTTTATTTTAATAATACGACACGAGCTGCATGTAACCGTATAATGTGGTGAAACAGATCACATTTCTATATTTTCTATGATACATATTATTAAAATGAAGAACGTCTCCAAATTAGGGTACGATAAAGATGTATTCGATATAACCATTTATTTATTATTGATGGGTATTACAACTGTCGAGTGCTAATTGCTATACAATACTATAATTTAGTTTCCCGCGACTATAAACACCAAATGTTAACATCATAATATTTCTATGTAAACAGTGATAAAATCAAACATACCTAATTATTAATAATAACTAATTAGATAAATCTATGCTTACAATATGGCTTCATGCTAAAGAAATATTGTATTCAATCTGTAATATGCAATTATAACAAGGTTTATATTAATATATAATTTTAATAATTATAGTTATTAATACTATTGTTTGTTATATATTAAAAACAACACGACTTTTCTTATTTTTTTTATTATTAGTGAAGCTAAAAAATACTGAGTTAAAAGTTTAATAATAGTCTCAAAGAAGGTTGAACAAGGAGAAGCAGCATTTCACTCCATCACTGGTGAGTGGTGACTGCCATAGCCTTCCCACTTATAAGAAAATGTTGTTGTCTAGACACGCTGTGCAATAATCAAAATACAATGAGTAGATTTTAATTTTATAATTTAATCGGAAATTTACGTTCCGTTCATGCACACAATCATATAAATACTACACGCTTTAATCAGTTGAGCTCCGAGTCTAGCAATTTATCACTCCACAAAATCCTATATAATTTTACGTGTACCATTTACGATTTACCGAGATACTATCCTTGAGTTATAAATATTTTGTTACATCAATTCGTTCAGTTTAGCCGAAGTGCACATCATAATAACACAATAATAAGTATGGTATGTTAGATCTTATTCGATATTACTAGTAGTTTGTGACCAAAATGCAAATTTAAATATGAATTAATACATTGAATTATTTATTCATTTATAAAAATAATATTATGATTTGGCTAGTATTATTATTTACTTTTGCATAGTATATATTTTTGTGTATGTATATTAACTTCAAATTGAATTTTTATATTTGCATAACAAATTAATTTTGTCATCTAGTGAAAACTCACTATTGATTCTTATTTCACTATATATACATTCAAATTAAACGAAGATTTTAATTATTAAATACTTGCTAACTTAATGAAAATAATTGTATGTTTTATAAAAAGTTCTCGGAAGAAATTTAAAGAAATAAGAATTTTTTTTTTAATGAGCTGAACAATGTTTTAAATAAAAATTCGTATCAAGTTTACATCTTAATTCTTAATAATTAAACGTACCAACTGTTTTATTATTAAAGTTCAAAATGTAATATCTACATTATTATACACTTCATTATAAATTCACCCTAACGTGTTTTCTACCGTTATGTAAGCATAGACACCTAACAAACATTATATTATAAATGTTTTGAATAGTTTGTATAATATATATAAAATTTATTTTGAACTCATTTCATTTAAAATTGATTGATTGACTTTGAATACTGTTTGTATTAGTAGAGTATATATTAGAATGAGATAGGTACCTACCTATATTTTAAAGTTTTAAGTGTACCTACCTATTTCATCATTTTACTAACATTTTAACTTAACACTAAAACAATTTATTCACAACAACGAATATCATAATACGAAGCTATAATTATCTTTTTTTTTTATATTTACCTACTAATATTATTAATTTAATATTTTAATATATTCTGTAATCTGGTATTTGAATATTGTTTATTTGGAGAATAAATCAAAATCACGATGTTAATCTTTTAAATAAATCATAGAATTAACGTGTCAAGTAATAAGCAATTGACACTTAAAAAACGTTATTTAAATGAATCAAGTGATTATTATCGTAGTATAAGCTTATTGCGGATACAATATTATAAGATAGTCAACGATTAATGATGAAAAACAAATCTTCGAAAGAATTAAAAATATAAATATATATCAAATAAGCACGAACTTATTCGAATAGTATAACCTATGCAATTACTCTTATGTACAGTCGACACTGAGGTTATTCTATTTTAAGCTCATAAACAATATTATTTTTTTATAGTAGGTACCTATACATACAAATGGTAAACAAATGATAATTGTCGTCCAAACAACATAATATATAGAGCGTATATTATTATCTTAATGTTGAATTAATATTATTGTACCACCCACCCATGTTGTTTCGTATTTGTAATAGTTTATAATTGTTATCATAATACCAGTCATACCTATTAAGTATGCGTTGCCGGTGATTTCATATAATTTAAATTTAATTTAAACCGTTGACGAATGACGTGCTGGTTTGAGCGTATATGACCGGTCCACCGGTTAATGTACAACTCGACGATTGCTACACACACACACAAATGTTGGTCGAATCGTCTCCCAATTTAAATAAAATCGTCTATTCTGGTCTGGGATTGGTTCTGATAGACGCAAAATGGTTAAAATATAATCAAATATTTTTCAAATTTATGATTATGTGTTTCGAACGTATTATTCTTTAAGGCATTCGTGTACATCTGCGTTTTGGATGATACGGCGCACTGTGTATGCAATTGTGGTACGCGGTGGTTGGCTTGGCACATTTCGTTGCTTCTGTTTGCACGTGACAATATTATTATTATCAACAAAGACAAAGATCGGAACGATACGTACTTTTTTGTCTTATTGTTGATAAAATAGGGCGGTCGGTAATTATTGGCCCACATTTTATACAGGTACCTGCTTAGTATACAGGAGGTATTTGTTTACATTATATTATCCGGGTATCAGGCGACAAATGCATAACACAAAAAATATATGAATTTATACAATTTATTAATCACAGTACCTTTTTCATTTAATTTTTTTTATAATATTTTTTGTTTAATATGAAAACAAATTTATTAGAACTTATGGTTAAACAAACATAATATTATTTTTAACGTAATTTATTCAACATTTTACTAAAACAATTTTTAGTAGGTATGTTTTAAATTAAAATCTCAGCTTTCAGAAATGCCAAGGAAATGTTTATGCTTTGTGTAGTTTAAATTCTTATTATGATTTTCATTATTGTTATAAATCCTTGTTATTCTTATCATGCTAAAATTATACCAAAATAGTAATATAGCAAAAATGTATTCATAGTATTAATACCTGGTAGTGTTTTCGTAGTAAGTATTAAATGCTATTTATTTCTAGATCAACCTCCCTCATACTCATCATGCCTCCAATTTATTGCACGAAAATATTCTTCTTTCATCCTCGAGGATATTATTTTTCAGTTCGTAGAAAACCGTCTGAAAGTCGAGAGGCCCTGTATTATTACTATTATTATTATTATTATTATTATTATTATTATTATTATTATTATTGGCCTTTGTTTACCTATGTTCAGTAAACTGGTGTCTTCGGAACTTTTTTTTTGGCCCTCTGGAGTTATACTAAATTCAATTTTCTACCTTAAACCACCCTCAAAGCTAAAGATAATATAAAGGATCGAGATTGCTCAAAAAAGTGATGACAGACATAAAAAAAAACGCATATCATTGTAAAATTATATATTTAGTATCAAATTAATTGAAAACCTGAAAATGTTTTACACATATTTTAAGTCAATGACTGTTATGATATTATTAATTCTATACTTGTAAAATATATTAGTGCGTTAGTATAATATAAACTAAAAACAGTTCGGAATAAATATATTATTTAGCAATATTAACAACAACAATGTATAGTATTTTTTTTTATATATAATCGAGTTACACCGCGAAAAGTTAGACCTTGAAAAATTCATCTGTAGACAAATTGTAAATTCTAGCCTGATTCCGTCATTGTCACGGTAATTTTTCTATTGAAATTTGAGGTGCGGTGGTTTTACAGAGTGAGCTACCATGTTTTCTGTGCCTTGGTGGTCACTCTTTGATCCATGAAAGACTCTGCATCGACGTTTATATTGCAATTATCATTACCAGCTAAATCATAATATATTATAATACCGCTAAAATATCATATCCTAACACCACTGCATGCGCTACTTGGCCAACGGCTGGCGAGTTTCGTCTTAAAAATAACGTTTGGATTTATGTTTCATATTATACCGGTGCATAATACATCACATTGAAATGCATGGTAATAATTTATTCACGGTTTAATCCGGTGGTAAACTATTTAAGCTGAAAAAATATTTAATATTCAAACACAAAAACACGGTTCGTGAATAATTGGTGTTTAAATCCGGTAGATTTCCATGGATTTTTTGCTTCGTGCGCGTGGAACAAAAGTGTTTTAATATTAATTACGACCCGGATAAGTGTTAGTGACCATTTCAACTATGTCGGACAATTTTTTTTCGCGCCAAAAGAAATGTTTTTTAAACAACAATTGTTATGTTCCGTTCACGGCCATTAGAGTAAACAGATGTATATGCTGTTTTTCTCTATTAAAACGTATTCATATATAATATATATAAAAAAAAACACTTATTTATTTCATATAATATTATACAATGTACATAATTAAACAAAATAAATTGTAATGCCTAATCTTTAGTTCAACTAAATACTGTATATACCCAGGTAGAATATAAATGTAGTTTTAACATAGAATATAATATGTATACGATGCGAACATTTCAAATCAGTACCTTTTTATCTAACGCAATTCTTATGAAATATGAATACAAAATAGTATAATCAAAATACAAATAATAGTAGTCGGGCGATACCTATAATAGTGCTGAGCACTTGCTTTGGTGCATGGAAATTGTGCATTTTTTGTAATTATGAAAAGAGTAATATAGTATAATAATTTAATTGAAAGTTATTATTTGTTTGAAATACAATATGCTAATTTTACTGAATAATAATTTCTTTGTGCTTTAATCGTGGTTTGAGTCCAGCAGAAATGTTTGACTCAATAGCTGGCGGCAGCGTTCGCATTTCTCTTGGACTTGATGTTTTAGTAATTAATTGGTTTCGTAATTAATAATTGAAATTCAAGTTCCCTAGTTATATTGACGTTTAGACAGTTTTATTTTTTTATTTCTTTACACAGTTATGAGTTAATTATTTTGATAAAATTGTCGTATAAGAGTGCATGCTTAGTAATTAAATAGAAAAATTCAAATAATTTACATCCATTATTTCTAAACATTACAATAAATCTCTTTTGATCGTACCTATAATGTAGTTATTTAAATAAATAGGGAATCTGGTGACCAGTTTCCGTATTTTATAATATATATAAAACTCATGTTTTACAATGATTATCACAACCGTACTTAAGCGAGAAAATTTAATCCTTGAAATACGCTTAATCAATATCATTCGGAATAATATAAACTATGGACGAGGGTAGGGACATTTTTAACTTCGAGTGGTTATTTGAAGCTTTTCTTTAAGTTTCATAGATTCAATAAATTAACATATTCCAAATGATCTGGACCTAATATCTAATTATTACCTTAGAACAATATTATTGTATGGTATTAGTGTATTACCATGTTGGTTTTTTCGTTTAGGTAGTATTTGAATTGGAGACCATCTGTAGTCTGTAGACAACTCTGTCTATAATATTTTCTATATAGACCAATTTGTAGACCAATCAGTATTTTATACAGTGATTCCGTGTACTTGCGGATTCTGTAAAAAGTGTAATAATTAATTTATCATAATGCTTAATGTACAGGTCTAAGCATAATGTGAATTATATCTACTATATGAACTCGTTAATAGGTACAAACTATCAATATCTGTAGGTATAGGTACCGACGTGTTTAAATAGACAGCTCGGACTTATCCATAATATTATATCTTCTGCCGCAACCAAGAATTTTTTGTAAGCAATTTATTATAATATCAATATTTGTAATTATTTAAAAAATGTATATTATGTATTTAAATCGTTTCTGAAAAAAACTAGATTTTTCAAAAATAACTCAATTATGTTAAAATATAAATATGAAAGAAGGAAGTCAGTTATTATACATAATAACATTAGTCTTAACGATATTTTCGATTGATAAACATTTTTATTTTTGTAAATATCGCTTAGCATAAAACTATATAGTGTTGTACTTCACTCAGACTTATATTATACCCACCAACACGCACTAGTTATATCATTATTTATAAACCTTAAACTTGGTTTGAGAATCTGTATAAATATTTAAAATTCGTACAAATTCGCAATTTTTATCAACAAAAAATGTATCTAGATGAATTTATTTAGATTAGTAAGAAAATTATCTAAGATGAACGTTTAGATACCTTGCAACTATTTATCTAGATAAGATAAAAAATGAACAAATAATTATCTAGATATTCATAAATAGTATTATGCTATTGAATAAATGTATAATGATATAACGACTCGAATATTTAACTTCACTGTAGAATGTATTAATTTAATGTACCTTTTAATTATATATTTATATGCATGTAAAAATAAATCCCTTAATATAGTAATAGAAATATAGTTTAAATTGAATGACTAAACCATCCAGTTATTATATTATATTAACAATGTTAACATCATATCGTTGATAGAACAAAGTACATATTATTATTATCTTATTAAGCATAATACAAGTTATGTAAAAAAACATTTATTCAATACTTTTAAATGTTTACACAAACAATTTAATATAGGTACTTTATAGTTATTTTAATTATAAGAGTTTATTTGTTCTCGAGTATCAGCATTATGTTTTGGATCCAAAATAAATATCATATATTAGTTGAATTTATTTATTTTTGAATTAATATTAATATAATTTTGTTATTATTCCCATGCAACTTGTTTTAATATAATATCATCTCATTACAAATGTATATTTTGTATTACTGTACATAATTTTAATTATAGAGAGAAAACTAATTTAAATTTCTTGCAGTTACTAAATCTAATTTTGTTTATACCTAGTTAGGAACCAAGATTTTAAAACCTAATTTGAACGGGTTATTTCAATTTTACTGCATTGATTTTTACCATAATTTACATATTATTAAATTGTTTTAAAATCATTATTGTTATTTCAAAATGTATGTGAAAACTAATATTACTGAAAAGTTATGATTGTAATTTGTAGTAGTTCGTTCAACATTGATGATTCTACAATATTATTATAAAACAACTTATTATAGTGAATTTCTTTATATTTATTTTTTATGCGTATACAATATTGTTAATATATCAAAATATTATGTACCTAGACACCTAATCATAATATATGTACTATACAGATATTTTATGAATTAAAAATTTTGTTAATTTACGAAACCCTTATTATACGTATCTAGTTATTATTTTATATACTCTATACGTTATGCTTATGATTATTCATTGGTCATTAAATTTATCGTTATATATAAAATATTTATCTTAGAATTGGGTTCTATTTTATACCTACTTCAGATCAGATTAAATGGTGACTTGATATTTCTAGCCTCAATCTTCATATATGGCCAAAGAGATCGATGATGGGTGGTCTAAACGGTATAATTATTGTACTATCTTCATAGTAATCAAAAACAAATAATAATGAATCTTGTGAGATTAAAAGACAATAATTTATCTGAAGTATAAATAAATACAATTAAAAAGTGTTAAAGCAGCGCTCATATAAGTTTTACAGAGAAAACCACAGTTCATGTAAAAATTATTATACACTTACTTAAGTACCTACCTAATTATTTATGTTCATATTTAAAACAATAATAACGTTATTAATTTTAAATAGGTAATAAATCAATTAATATATTGAAATAAAAAAGATAAAAATGTAATCCAACACATACTAATATAAAAATATTTTCATAGCGTTGAGTACACTATTATAGTGAGAATGACATAAAATGATTAGTAAAATTAAGTTTCAGCATTATTTTTAAAAACGTTTAGCATAAATCCAAAGAAAAAATTAAAATAAACGTTTAAGTATAAATCAAATAAAATATAAACTAAATTGAGTTGTCAATGTTTTTATATATCATATTATTATATAGATATTATTACTTGACCAATCTGGCTCTTTTCCATATTTTGTGAACACACAATTATTATTTTAGTAAAATAATAACGAAAACTTTTTAAAAGACGCAAGATTAAACTGATAATATTTATATTATAGTACCTATTTCACGTTGAAAATGCATTTTCACAGAAACTATCTATGCCACGTATTTTAAGTTCCTGCCGTGAAAACAATAATAAGATAATTATAAACAAGAATTTATTCTACGGCATTTAAAAACAAACTATTTGCCACTGCCGTATTTAATCATTTCAAACATATTATGGCCAATAATACATTTAGATCGAAATATGCTTTGCAACACACAAATTATTATATTTTAAGTAATCACTATATACGCCCTATTATCACATATGATACGTAAAGGTATTATACATGTGATAATACATTGTAAAATGTTCGATAGTTTGCATACTTGATATTTTATTTATTTTTATATTCTACAGGTGGTCGCTGTCATATCGGTGTTTTTTATATGTGTGTCCGTACTGTCGTTTGCGCTGAAAACTCATCCTGACTTACGAGT
Source organism: Sitobion miscanthi (assembly GCA_008086715.1). Lineage (NCBI taxonomy): Eukaryota > Metazoa > Arthropoda > Insecta > Hemiptera > Aphididae > Sitobion > Sitobion miscanthi. The sequence continues at coordinate 9,026,461 of CM017797.1, forward strand.
GGCCACACTGAGGAACGTGACAGTGCCCAAGGATCGGCCGCCAGCCCCGGGCGAGGACCCTCCGATGGAATGGGTACTCAGCAAGGATCGGACCGATCCTCATGAGGCTTTTTTCTACGTAGAGCTCGTTTGTAACGTTTGGTTCACATTTGAACTCCTAGCTAGATCTATCGTAAGTACTAAATGTATATGTTATCATTTTAATCCTAACCATATTGTATAACGATTATTACCTTTCACACAAGAATACAAGATACAGTAGAGCGTGGTTAACTTGAAGTTGAAGGGACCGGCCAGAAGATCGGTTGTTAAATTGGATGGAGTTAAATTCAAATGCTTGGCATTCGAGTTATCCAAGGATTTGTACAATCATAAGAAATTCCATGGGCCGAGGAAAAAGTTCGAGGTATCGACGATTTCGAGTTAAAGCAGTTTGAGTTAACCACGTTCGACTGTACTACAAATTGTCGTGTTGTTTATCACCGAATTAAAATCTAAAACTAATTCATTTTAAAGATATTATAAAAGTGACGCATATCTACAAAATCCACGTATTTTAAAAAATGTATAGTAAATAATTTGATGGTCTTTGTGTTAAATTGAATTTAGCATATTATATAATTTAAATAAATAAATAGTTTTTAGAAAATAATCAATGTTACATACCAAAATTGTAAAATATAGACACTACCTATATAAACACAATGATTGGTTGAATCGAATTGTATGAATTTGTCGTCTACAACAACGATATTAGGATCCATACCAGCCGAAGTGGTTCAAATCCTTAAATCGTTGAAATGGCAGGCGATAATAGTGTTTTAATAAGACTGTGGTGGACTAACGTATCAATTACAACAAAAGAGGATTTAATATCAATAGTCAACTCAATAGTTAGAGGACTTAACTTGATTTTCGACAACCTTGAACTTTGAAATTGCCATAGTGTCGTTCGGTTGGTTTTTACGTTTGCTTTCTACACGTCCAATAATAGCCAATAACAATATTATTTCTTTCACCAATTTTATCGTAAAATAAAATATAAACAATCGTTTCATAACAAATGTATAATACCTCAAGGAAATTTAGCATGAAATAAATTCATCCCACGAATAATCGTAATAATTTACTGGCATCACGACGAATACTACATTATTAGCTTGCGCTGCATATTTTATTATTGTGTTTTTTCCAAACATCAAATGACGACAAATCGTTAGCAAATCAACGGTTTTGTACGCTATTGTTTATTTCGAAACCACTATAAAGAAAAATAGAATCGAATTTGGCTTAGTTATCTATAGCTAAACTTTAATAATAATATTAGAGACTGCCGATAGACGATAAGTGAAATAATTATGAATGTTATGGTCAATACCTAATGGGTTAACTTAGTTGCTTCGATATAATAAAACAGGTACCTATATACGTACACTGTACTGCATAATACTATAGAATGGAATACTATACTATGGTAAGTTTATTTTTGAACTTCAGTAATTATTTTAAGATAAAAAAATTCGTTGTTTAAATACGCTGTGTTATACATACCTACATTATGTACGTCTTTGAACTCGCGAATAGACACCGCGAACCACAAAAACCAAATACGTTGATTAAATTCTTAACTCTGAAAAACCACATTCTGTACACAGAATCTGCGAATCGATCCGTTTGATTAACGTACCGAAAATTCCACTGAAAAAACGGTGTTGTAAAATATGTTTTTCGAACGATGTGAACAGGGTTTTCGTGAACTCATAAAGTTCAAAACCAGTAATGGCTGTTATAGACGTGGAATAGTGTTTTTGGCTAGATTTCAACGTGGCTGTTGGACTTTGGTCACGATAAATAATACTGAAAAAAAAAACAAAATGACGTTAATGACCATCCGCGACCAATTGCTCTTCCTGCATAATAAAGGTCGAAGCTTGGACACTCATACATTAAATATTATTTCTCATCCACTGCCACAGTGCCACCGCGGTTGAAGACTATTATTGCGAAGCTCCGTGGACGCGGCGGTTTAAGATCCATTTATTTTTATGGCTTATTAAACGCGTCTTTTTCCTTGTTGACCGTTTTACGACGTAGATAATATTTTTAGAGTCCCAGAGGGCTTATAATTTTGTTATTAAGCAGCGTCCACGGAAAACTTCAATAAAATACGAAAATAATCCCTAAGTACACGCGATAGAGCCATTGATAAAAGCGCGTCCTCACGTCGTTTCACACAAAATATCTTATTACTTTTAAAAGCAGAATAATATAAACAGAATAAACGGATTTCGCGCATTTCACGATTGTGGTTATAATACAAGTGGACTAGGAATAGGCTAATACAATCACAAACACACTAAAGACCAACAATGTCCTTTCGTAATTTATAAAATATAATTTAATATATTTGTTCAAACATAAATTGTGTCATATAACTGTTATGTCTATAACATAAATAATTGAACTCCATAAAATTTAAAGCTTAAAGTTAAAAAATATTTAATTATAATTTTAAATATTGACATATTTCTTATTAAATATTAACGATGATATTATTTAGTATTTATTTATGATGTGTGATTTATTTATTTCAATTCACATCTTCTTTGATTTTTGATACAAAACAGTCAATATAAAATATAGAAAAATGAATGAAATATTTAATCGCTTTTATTAAGTACTGATCTATCTTTAGCGTATTATAATAAATAAATAGCATTTGTTTGATGTCGTGTTTACATTTTTTAAATTTTTTATTACTTATATTTATGTTTATTTTATATTTATTTTATTACGTCCAAATGACCATGACCAAATTGCTACGTATATTTATCCTAGATCGTAATAATAATATGTAGTTTATCAATGGTTTATGTTCTAAAATATAAATATAAAATAAAGTATATCCACAGTTTTTAAAATCACTTATTCAGCTGTGGCCGTTCGCTATATTGCAGGTAACCCCTAACCTCGTGCACTTTGCCAAGTCTCCGGTCAACATCATCGACTTCGTAGCTACGCTCAGCTTCTACACGGACACCATGCTGCAGAGCACTCTGGCCCACCGTTTCGACAACACCGAAATTTTAGAATTTTTTTCGATCATTCGAATACTGAGGTTGTTCAAGCTTACCAGACACTCGCCTGGGCTGAAAATACTCATACACACATTCAAGGCGTCCGCAAAGGAGCTCACTCTGCTCGTGTTCTTCTTGGTGTTGGGAATCGTCGTTTTCGCCAGCCTGGTGTACTACGCCGAACGATTGCAGGTAAACGTCGACTGAATCGTACTCCTAAACCATTGTTACGATATCAGGATTCGTAAAGTGCACACAATACTAATCCTCTCTTCCATCCCCTTCGGCAGGCCAATCCGCAGAACGACTTCAAGAGCATACCGGAAGGATTGTGGTGGGCGATCGTAACCATGACCACGGTCGGATACGGAGACATGGCGCCCAAGACGTACATGGGCATGTTTGTCGGTGCTCTATGCGCGTTGGCCGGCGTGCTGACCATTGCACTCCCCGTTCCTGTCATCGTGTCGAACTTCTCCATGTTTTACTCACACACACAGGTGTGTAAACTGTTATAATATGCTGAAAATATGATAACATTTAATAATGATAATTTTGATTTATCCTCTATAGATTATGCTATGGTGTATGGTAGGGCATGGAATTATAGTTTAAAAATACCGAGGTGTTGGAACTGAACCTTAAACGAAACCATTACATTTTATATATTACTTATTTTTTTAGGTACCCAAATCCAAATAATTGTATTATTATTTAAAATCAAATAATGCAATTAATGATTGGTATTAACTAATACTATAGTGCAATGATTTATTATTATATATAGACCTACACATGAAAATCATACATGCAGAGGCTAAAAGTTACTATAAACGGTTCCACCTGCCTTTTAACACTAATCCAAATTTACTTATTAAAAACTTAGCTACATTATTCATCCCTGGAAACCCTCATTGTCGCCTTAAGCACAAATGGTGCAGAGACCTGCTAGATAACAATCCTTCATCAATAAATGAAATTACAAAATAAATAAAAATAAATAAAAGATAAAAGTGTCATCAGTGGATGGCTTCTTCATTTAAATTGTTCATGTTTTATTTAAATATAGCTCATACTCTTATTATGCCCAATGGCACATACTGTGTTTAAATAATAATAATAAAAATAATATATATATATATTTATGTATAATAATTTTGGAGGTAACTTCTACATAATATTTTACTTTTCATCAATTTGCTTTTATTATATTTTATACTAAATAAAAAACAATTATCAGTAAGGCACTTTTAAATATACCGTTATTTATTAAAACTAGAGCCAAAATATTTTTTTTCTGTAATTTTTTTATTTGAGCACCTCCCCGGGTTGGGCCTATCTAGTCCAATTGTGAATCCAAACTATTCAAAGATCCACTCAATCACACACATAAAACTTCATTAAAATCGGTGAAATCGTTTTGGAGGAGTTTGAATACTAACACACGGAGAAAATATATGTATAAATTGTTATTGTTTTTCGGACACCCAATTAATTTTTCCAAGACAAATAATTATACATTAAAACTTTTCCCGTGACTATGACAATCTATAAGTGAAACTCGTATTAAAATCCGTAGAGTACTTTTCGAGATACGCGAGGACATACAAAAAAGGGGCTTCTATTTTATAATATAATAGATATACAATCTGTATTTATATTATTATGCACCAATACACCACAAGATAAAGTGATTTTTATTTTAAAAAGATAGAACCTTAATATTTTACTTTTAATACGACCGTCCAACATATAAACAGAGCTCAGTAATCTCTTCCGGTACACCTATAGTATGTTAGAAAAGCTTTCCTTTTATTGTCACAGAGATGTTTTATTTTTAAAAAAAACTCATGCTTTTAAAATCATTAAAAGCATCTCAAAACCACCCTTAAATCATTGAAAGTACCGACAGAAATAAATTGTCGAATGACGTAAGAACAGACAACAAGATACAAAATAATACAGTCTGTGTAATGTTAGCTGTATTACAAATAGTTTTTTTATGGATACGCGGGGAAAATATTATGATTCATTTTTATATAGTTATTTATACTTGTAGGAAATACACTTAAAGTGTTCTTTAAGTTATGCACCCTTAAGACACGATATGTATAAATAATCTGTTCCAAACATAACTTAAGACATCTTAAAAACGTGTAGGTAAATAAGAACCGACTGGGATTTAAAAAAAAAAACAAAAATTATGACGAAAACACTCACATTAATATGGATCGTGTATCATGCACACAAAGTAAAATAATATGTCAGCAACAAAATGTTGTACATCCAATGACAAATAATGGAAGTGTAGACCTAATTTTAAATATAATTTGTGATTTGTGTACCTAGTAGATTAAAAATAAAAATTGAAATTTTTTAGTTTTATATTTGTTTTTATTTGGTGTCCATATTTTTAGGCCCGTTCAAAGTTACCAAAAAAAAGGAGAAGAGTGCTTCCTGTGGAGCAGCCTCGGCCAAAACGTTGTGACGCCGTCTGTGCGGGTGTCATGGGTGCTGCTGGGCTGATAGGAAATCGTAGAATGGTCGCCGCTCCTACCCCCGGAGCGATACTCAAAGATACTTTCGTAACTCCAAAATTAGGTAAGCTTTCATATTTCGTATTGATTTCTCGCATAAATTGCGATACGTCAAATTATTTGCACTACTAATAAACACTCAGAGCGCACTCCGGGTACGAAGTGCCAACCACCTACTATATTTGATTATTTGTTTTGTTTAATATGATATTATTGCTTTAAAAACCAGATAATATTATAACAAGATAACAATTTGTTTTGTACAACGGAATCGATTTAAAATAAAACATAACATACTAATAATAGTCCTTGTTTCTCATTAGGTACATAATATAATTGAATAATTATATTAAGAATAAGATCTTAATAAAGACACAAACTACAATATTAGCGATCTCCTATTCGTATTATTTCAATGTTGTTTTCTTTATTACAATTATCAAAAATAATAAATTAAAAAAAGAAGGATATAGAACCTTGATAAGCCGATGAAATGATGAATAATGCAAGATTCGATAATACGCCTTAATTTCAAAAAAAAATTTTTAGTTGATTTGTATACAGAAATTGAATTATTGATTTACTAATCTCATGCAATTAGAAAGTTTATCAATATTTAGTTACTTTAAGTTAGCTTTTCATGTTGTAACAACACAAGTCATACTAGAATATAAGACAATTTGTTAATTTGTATATGCACATAGACAATGGAAACATGGTAATAAAATCCAAAAAACAACAATAGTATAATACATTGTTTTTGTTCACATTTAATAGCATTTTAGGCGGCAGGGTTTAATTGCTTCAATCAATTAGATAGATTATTTGCGATTTCGATTCGATTACGAATATAATGACGACTGCAATAATAATATGCTATAACATTATTCAATTGCAATATTATAACATAACTATAGGAAATTCACATAATAGTTTTGAGAACGATCTGAAACAAAAAGGGTATTCAAATATACTACCCTACACATAAAATGCCATATATATGGCAATAACAATATTGTTATTCTCCAATTTAATTGTACAAAGTCGATTATGGTATAGCAGTAACAGCGGGTATATAATTGTGATCAGTATTTGCATTAATATAATAAACTGATATTTATTCATGCTGAGATGATACGATAAGAATAAAGATGGATATACGTCTGCTCGCCCTTTAATGAGATTTGAGGACATAAACTGCAAGAACAACGACGTAGTTTGACAAGGGAAGGTACTAAAATTAGAAATTTCTATTGGACTTTGTCATGTTTTACTATACGGGCTTTGTTTACATTTCTATTACTACTACAGTGTACATTATCGATAACGAGAATGGGTACAGGATAAGATAATTGTTATTATAATCAACGGTTACTACTATGGAATCTACCTGCATTACGACTTAACGTGTCCCAGGTAAATATTGGCAGCCAGTTGAGGGTCGATGAGGCATACATTAAAAGCAGATATTAGTATGCTATAGTGGCTGGACGTGCCAAAATTGTTTCAGAAATCTCAGCACTGACTTTCGTACGGGCAACGTTTGCCAAAAGTAACGGTTTTGATAAATGCCTTGATATTCGCAAAAAAAAAGAAAACCTCGACAACGAGAAGAGCTGTAAAAAGAACGAAAGAATGGATATTAAAACCGTTGATATTTTCAGCCGATCACTAAAATTACTGTAATACCTTGTATAGTACCTATATATATTAATAATATACCATTGATTAAGGACTCAAAAACACAGCTGAATCATTGTTAAAAATGTATTGATAAAAATCTTAATCGATGTTTTTTTTAGGGTAAAGATATCGTTGGTTCTAAGTAGGGTAGACACTCTCAGATATTCCCAGAGGGTTACAGGAGCGGAATCGTTAGCGGGGTTACAATAAATTGAAAAGTATATATTTTGTGATTCTTATAATAGGGATTTTATGATTGTAAGTTAAAATTATATTTAAAAAAAAAAAATGTTATTATAATAGATCAACAGTACCTACTTTTCATTACAGCCCATATAAATATTAGTCAGTTAATAAGTAAATGTGAATCGTTTCAATATTAAATGATTTACTATTATTATCGTTCACTAGATTTCTAAGTTGATAGGTAAGAAATTCTATACAAAGCATGTATTGGTTTTCGTATTTCGTATTTAATTTGTATGATAATAATTAATAATAATATTATGTAGCTATAACACTTTATGCCTGTGTCACTTTATAGGTATATGTCATAACTAGAGCCATGCATTTCAATGCAAAGTGCATCTTTTTTTGAGTGATCCAATTACATAATTTGTTTCATAAAACAGATACTTCGACGGTGAAGAATGATTTTTAAAAGTTCTGCCTAAAGATGTTATTAATATTTTACATTATAAATTAGTAGATAATTCAAATTAACCTTAGTTAATGCGCATTAGGTGCTTAGTCGTGTAGGAAGTATATTTTGACATCCAGAAATATAATGGCATAGTTGATTAATTAGTTATTTTTTATAAGTTCATATTTAATTTAAAAATTTCAGTTTTTTATCATAAACAATCTTACATTATAATACATATTCCAACGAAAATGCTATATGCACAGACAAACAAATTCATATTATTCATTTATGATCGATTAAAAAAAAAAATGTTATTATAATAGATCAACAGTACCTACTTTTCATTACAGCCCATATAAATATTAGTCAGTTAATAAGTAAATGTGAATCGTTTCAATATTAAATGATTTACTATTATTACTCGTTCACTAGATTTCTAAGTTGATCGGTAAGAAATTCTATACAAAGCATGTATTTAGTTTTCGGTATTTCGTATTTAATTTGTATGATAATAATTAATAATAATATTATGTAGCTATAACACTTTGTGCCTGTGTCACTTTATAGGTATATGTCATAACTAGAGCCATGCATTTCAATGCAAAGTGCATCTTTTTTTGAGTGATCCAATTACATAATTTGTTTCATAAAACAGATACTTCGACGGTGAAGAATGATTTTTAAAAGTTCTACCTAAAGATGTTATTAATATTTTACATTATAAATTAGTAGATAATTCAAATTAACCTTAGTTAATGCACATTAGGTGCTTAGTCGTGTAGGAAGTATATTTTGACATCCAGAAATATAATGGCATAGTTGATTAATTAGTTATTTTTTATAAGTTCATATTTAATTTAAAAATTTCAGTTTTTTATCATAAACAATCTTACATTATAATACATATTCCAACGAAAATGCTATATGCACAGACAAACAAATTCATATTATTCATTTATGATCGATTAAAAAAAAAAAAAATAAATTTAATTATTTTTCACATATAATTTATATATATTATTGTGTTTCATCATACAATTTAAATATCTAATTGATTTACGCCATTAGTTAATATAATGATTAATATTTAATAAATAGTATTTGTTTATCGTAATTTTTTTGGTATTTCCAGTCATATACTCATATCTAAGCATTCCCGAGAATTCCCATAAATTAGATAGAAAATTATTAATACCTGCAGTTCCTATATTTCAAAACGGCAAAACATACATTTTGGATTTTGAAGGTTCATAATATAAACTGAATCTTAAGAGGATATCAGATTACCACTTTACTTTCCCACTCGCAACGATTTGAGTTCAGCATAACGAATCTTGAGTAGGTACTTGTAAGTAGTAGTACTTGAATATTAGAGTGAATTGACCTATAATCAATCTTAAAGGTAATAATATTATCTAGATGCTAGAGCACATCATTTTTAATTTGGAATATTTTACATACCTATAACTCTCACGGTGTGTTGGCATCCTCATAATTCGTTACTATAATATTGTGCAGCACATTTGAGTTTACGCCAATCAGTGTATCGTACAGTCGTTAGGTATAGTGTTGATATAAACTATTTTGTTGAGCGAATTACAATAGATTTGCAATCAAATAATATGTCTTAAACGCAATCGCAGTGATAAAATGTTAAATTATTTCATATCAATAATTGTTTTGAAGTATAATAGGTCGATAAATTAAAAAATACTAGGTTGTATAGTGTCTTACTGGCCTCTACATTCGTTAGCGGTTTCTCATCCTTGACGACTTCTGATATTATGATCGACCGATCCATGAAACCTAGTCACAAGTCGTTGGCAACCGCGATTTGAACGAAAAACATTTAAACACACGTACCACTTGATCGAATAACGAGCCCATTGGCGTGATAAATCTCGGCGGGCTTTACAAGATATCGTTGAAAATATCTGACGTTTTATTTCAGAGACGATATTTCATTTCATCAAACACACATTATATTATATTCCTGTTCAATGAATTTACAATTTAACAAACACAGTATGTCAGTATAGTAACGTAAATCTCTTTCACTCTCTCTCTCTTTCACTATGTATCTATATCTTTCTTTCTCTTTCTTTTTCTCCCTCTATTTTACTATGTATCTCTGTCTCTCTCACTATATAAATATAATATATATAACTTTTTTTCTACTTCTATCAATACTCACAAGCGCGCGTAGCCATATCTGTCTCGTGTCGATTATTTTTCCAATTTTCTATCCCTTTATTTTCGCAATAATGTAATATTATTATTAATACGCAGTACTGCTCTAAAGGTTGTTTTTTTGATTGTATATAAATAATAATGCATATTAGATTATTAAATTAGGTCCAATTTTATATTCACGTGGGCGCGTTTTTAAATACAGACTTCGTTGTTATTATGTTATTCAATAGAAATCTCGAATTCGAACCATTTCAACTTTTTAATAAGATATTTTATAAAAGTAGAGATGCTCTTTTGATATCTACAAAAGTTTCAAAACAATTTTTGCTGTTCATAGAGAGTTATTTTACTAAACTTTTATAATACAATTCAGTTGAGCTTCAAAGATTGGATTTCTCGTTTTTAACAAAAAAAAATATATATAGGTAGATGTATATAATTTCCGCGAACCAATTTTAGTTGGTTATGACGTATCTAATTATATTTTTTTAAATATTAAAAATCAGAACTATATAAAATAAAATCGTGTTCGGTTAGGCTGATAAATTAAAAAAAAACTTGGATTTAAGAAGTTCATTATACTAAATAGTAAATAGTAATACTTAATCTAAATTAACTAATATCTGACTATCTGAGTCATTATATAGTTAGGTAACTGAATAATTTTTTTTGTTGATTTCGTCGTGCCACTTGATAAATACGTCAATATGGAATTTTTCCCATGAATTCGGTTTTTAAACACACTTAAGAAACATAATACTGTCATGTAGTTAATAATTTTTTATAATTACATAGATCTATGGTTTGAGTGTAAAATACATACACAAAACGCCCAGAGTAATATTTTTGACATTTTGTTACACCATTAAACTATTTTTACTGTTGACTTTATTATAAAATAATAAAGTTTTATTCCGTGCATATAGGTATGTAGAAAAACATCGATAATATTAAATATGTTACTTAAATCAGTTTTTTTCATAGAGTAGTTATAGGCACTGTAGTTATACAATCAACCGTATTGTGTGTATTGTATTTTACACATTTGCCACTAAATTATTATTTGCATTTTACTTGACATTTTTTTACAGTTATTTTCATAGTCATCACTTATCATATTTCACTAACTAAACTTAGTAGGTAGGAATGCTATAACTCATTTTAAATATTATTATCTTATTATGTCCATATAAAAATTACATAAAATGTGTTCTTAAATGAAAAATGACTTTTTTTTATTTCTAATCACCATAATTAAATACAACATTTTATAGCATACCAACTGACCCAGCAAACGTTGTACTCTCCATAAAAAATTTCTTTTTTAGTGTCACTTCATCAAAACAAAAACCAATGGGACCAATCAAGCCTAATATTATGTGAACTTATATCATATGGGTCATAAAGCTTTGATATATTATTTTGTAATTTCCAAAATTACCAAGTACTAACAAACACACAAACATTTTTATATGTATATAGATTTGAATATGCCTACCTTTATCCACTTTTATAATATTCTTTAAATTTTTAATTAAATCCTATGTACAATACATTTTACATATTGTTATCTATACGAAAACAGTTACAAAAACTCAGTCAATATTTAATTTATGGTGTAGTCAAGATATAGGTACATTGTTAAAATAATAATTATATAAATTGTACACGTGATATAATTTCGATCATTCACGGTCAACAGTTTATTCATAAAATGTCACCTTTTTTGATTATTATTCACGAACAACATAATAATATGAATATTCATAATCATATTTTAGTAATTTACATCATAAAACATACTTTATTATAATAACATGTACATAATACATGAGGTTTCATTTTTTTACCAGTCAAAAGAAAATAATAATGAATTTAAATCTACATCTATTTCAGTCCGATTATTTGTATAAAAACCACGCGATAAACCTAGGTATAATCCCTAAGACGAGGTTTGAGGTCTAAATGAGTAACAATCATAAATCTTAATGCATTTTATACTTTGAACGTCTAATATGGCGACGATTTTCCGGTCTCTTTCCGTTTTTTTATTTTTTAAGTTGCCTATTAGTATATATTTAACAATGCATAAGCTTTCAAAGCCAGATCGTGTACTATAATACTTATCGATAAATTGAGAAAAATAGTGTACGACCTGTGACATTTCTCTTTTTCGAAACTTATTTACCATTCGGATTGCGTATTCACTGGCATATTGCGCTCGCATTGCTGCAAAAGTTACCACTATATAATACTGTTATAAGGCTAGCAACAGTATTATATCACGACGGTATATATTTTAAACCCTTTAACATATTATAGAATGCCCTCGAAATCAAACAGAGACGGTTCAAGGTTTAAGCCTATTATTATTTTAATTTGTAATAATATAATAATATTATATACCTTGGTATAAGTACAATTTATTACATGTTTTTTCTTTATTGTTAACGTTAATATATTTTTAATAAAACAAAATAAAATAAATAAAAAATATTTCATAACAGAGGAAAATATTGAAAATACGACTGGAAAAATAAGTAGAAAATCCACCACACAGTAATTTTATATTTTGAACCAATTTAACAGATAATCGCTCAGCATAATCTTAACCTATACAGGCATAAATGACAGTGAAAAAAAATGTAAATTGGTAAGTACCTACTTATAGTATTAGATAAAATGGATAAAGGCTGTGGTATAAAAGTATTGAATTTAATGTTATTTTCATTTACCAAAAAAAATGTTATGTTATTATTAAAATAATTGTCTTGGATCGAATGTACCTATACTCGTATATGTATATATGTTTATATTGTATACATTTTTGAATTTTGACGATGTAAACCGAAAATACACTATAAAAAGGAATATTATTTGCTACAATATTATGATTTATGATTCATGAGTTTATGACCTTAGATGGATGCTGTTTAATCATGGAATTTGTGACGTTAGCTCTCGAATTAAGGGTGCTCCCTCAGCGTCACTATGATTTGTGCCCATAGTCCTCAAACCGTGACAATAATAATAACAATGTACCGTGATACGGATTTCTGATCATGAATCATACGCCGTGTGATATATTTTGTATAGGAGCCGAATAAATATAAAATAGATTTGCAATATCTGTAACATTGCAGTCGAAACTGCATACTATACGTTTTACGTTGGTTCATGAATAATCCATGTGCATATTTTATACTTTGAAAACAACACACGTTTGCCACACTCTATGGGCTCCGCGAAATATAATATTGACTACGCAGAATACGATTCGGTATTAAGTTTGGGAATTCGAAGTATGTATAATAAGCAGTTGACTGCCACGCGTCATCGATACTTCACTAATAATACAGTAAAATTATTATTGCGCCGACCTGCATTGCACACATTTTGTAAGGCACGTGCTGTATCTTTAGAATATGCACAAATTATGCATTTATGTAGTGTATGCGACAACGTACCGTATATATATATATTATAGGCAGCGCCGTGCTCTAGAGTTTTGACAGAGAGGGAGGGAACAATAATTGTTTTTAAAGTATCCTTTGTCCGCTCCTCCCCCATATTTTATGGTTATTAACATTGATTGAATGTTGATGATAAGATCTAAATACATAAACATTATTTTTATTGTTCCTCATATTTGAAAATGAATTTTTTTTATTACCATTTAGAAATGTAGAAAAGTATTTACATGCATTTTTTATAATATTTTACGAATAATACGGCAAATGGAAGTTCACATTATTCAATTATTATAAAAATTTTCTTAGTTTCTATATAAAGAAATGGATACAAAAAATGTTTATCAGTTATAACAAAATAAATATATCTATTCACTAATTACAGCAATAAGTGCATGAATAATAATTCAATACCAACAATAGGTACTTGTAGAGTTATTTTGAATCATGCAAAATATATTAGGCATTGCAAAATCATTATACGCCTTTTGCCACCTCATGACTGTTTAACTCCATGGCTCTATACTTCTTTCCAAAATATAAGAACGCACCGGACGGCGACCGGTTTCCGACCAGCTGCGCGCATCTCCCATATTAAGGCATAGGTAGTGACCGGTGGAAGGAGAAAAAAGTGCGCAGAACCGGTGCATTCTTATGTGAAAAGAAGTATAGGACTTGGTACTGGACTCGGTGCCACACAATATGATCGACGCGTTTTCCAAACGATAAAGCGAAACATCTACAAAACTCGTCTACATACTCCGAATTTGGAAACATGAGACGGTGAAAACAATTGCACAAATTAAGTTACTCGAATAACACGATCGTCAAAAACGACGACTAGAAGACCTTCGCAATGGCGACGATTTTTATTTCAATTTTTTTATTACACACGTCCGAGATCGTGAGACTTTGGACCTTATTTTTATTTCTTGAATTTTACCCGCACGTTTCCATCATAAACGTTTTCCTCATGGTAATGATTTTTTGGTCTCTCGTTACTACTACGAAGGACTGTAATAGTATAATACATACATTCATGCTTATGATAATAATATGCTCTGTTATTACTCGCACTCGAAAGTATTTACTGCACGTTAAATGCAGTATGTATATGTAATATGTATACATTATATTGCGTTTCGTCAGAAACGTTTCGTCTGAAAAAAACTTTATAATAATAATAATACATCCTTAGAATTTGGGAGTAGGAATTTTCAAATTAAACTGTCGACTTTGTCACGTAGAGTCAAAAAAGAGTTTGTTTAATAAAATATTATATACCAGATACACAGCAACAACATACATAAAATGTCACGCATTCGTGTCGTACAACTTCTGCTTATCGACTTCAGTGTCTACGAAATCTTTCCATGCCTAATATTGGAATAATCATACCAATTTAAAATAACTGAAAATGGTTATTGGGATTTGCCAATCGACATTTTACTTTTGGCGAATTTTTCAAAAATTGATTTTCAGCTTCACTTCTACCATATAAGTGATGACTGATCTATAAAATATATACATTTAACATAGCACAAGAAAATAAAATTATATCTAATAGATTCATTACATTTTGCACAACAAAAATGGCATGAGAACAATTCCAATATTTTATGTAGTCCTCATCAGTTTAAACTTAAATACCAAGATGAGATGGATTAATGAGTAAAGAATCAGTCGAATGTTAGAAATTATAAATATTTTTATATAAAATTGCTTAACTTTACCCACTTATTTACCCTTTTATTTCTGAGATTTACGTGCCAATAATATAAAATATTGACTTCAAAAACCTAACATAACCTGAACAGAATCCAATTAGTAAATAATTTTAAAATTATTATGGATCGTTGAAATATGTCACAATTTGCAATAAAAATATTCAACCAACGTGTAAATATTTTTTATTTTGAAAATGTGTGTAGGAGGCTTGATAACTGTTTAATTGGTAAAGCCTAAGACACGTACTTGCGCATTAGCTACATATAAGGTATATAAAGTTTTTCATACAGTCTCCTATTTCTCAATGGTTATAAAAGCAGAAATATAATAGTCACTCAGCTCCTCACCCACTCCCATATTCGATACGACCTTCTCCTCACAAGTAGCTCATCCAAGCATGAAAACCCCAAGATCGAAATCGCACTGGAATTCAATATAGGCAATAAAAATATACGAAACCCGTGAACATGGTTTTCCGAAAAGGAAATGACATACTTACAAACTTTTACACCGTATTTCGCTTCCACCTTTTTTTGCTGGCCTACTCAATAATATCGCACAACCCAAGAAGTCACCTGCAGCCATAACGATTTATTCTTTTCGTTCGATACCATAATAATGACGTATTGTAAATTACAATTTTTTTTTTCATTTCAAACTTGGTAATCGTCAGTAGAAAAAACACGTTTGGAGCAAGCAATGTACTTACCATGAATATGTGTTCGATTATAGGATATGTAATTCCATATGTATTTCCATATTCCTTAATGATTCCTCCCATATAATATAATATTGTAGCTCAAATTCGTTTTATATCCTTGTAGAAATAATATTTTTAACTAAACAATTATGTTTTTATTCTTTACACAATTACATGACATTGTCTATCTGATCGTATTTCATACTGACAGTTTACTACAATATAACTACCTTATAATGATCACCTAGGTTGATAATCGAGAAATATTATGATCATTATTTTATATTGACCGTTCACCAACATAACATAACACAACATCTTATATAAACTCCCTACCTATTCTTACGAAATTAACATAACATTATTTATTCAAGCTTATAACTGGAATAATAATCATAAAACAGAGTTATTATACTACGTAAGGGTAGCGTTTTAATTGTTATCTGCAATGTGTTGAGTACCTATATAATCGTACCATTATGTTATAATTTATAATACTTAGAATAAAAAAAATTAAAAAAAAAACAAGAAAACGATATATTTATACAAGAAACATGTTAAACTGACGGCAATGTAATACGATGAACACTATATAATAAAAAAGGGCAAATAAATTAGATACAATAATGCATTTATGCTTTTAAAGTATGATCCATAAATACTATTCTGATTAAAGTAGTTAGTTAATTAGTATGACAAAATGTTAACATTAAACTTAAAATATTATGAATGTATATTAATTTGTAAACTGTATAATATTCAGTATTCATTCACTTGTTATTAAGCGTAGTAATTTCAAACTTTGAAAAAAAAAATGAAAAAGTATGACGAAAATAAATTAAAATATTGCAAGTATAAAAGTTTTTTAATATTCTTAATGTTCGCTGAAAAAAAATAAATATTATATATATTTTATTTAATTACTGAAATGCATACGATAATTATTATGTAAATAAATTAAATTTTAAAATATGCCCTTAAAATCTAAAGAAAACACGGTTTGTGTATTTTTTGCTGTATAAGCCCGACTAAGATATTTTGTAAGATTGTTATTTTTATTCAACTTAATGTAAAAGGAAACCTCCTTCCGTATCATATCATAAACTATGAACATCGTAGTAAGTTTATGATATTTTTATACCATCAGCAAAACACATTAATACTATATTTACGGGCTTTGTTGTAGATTATTTTAATATAATGTCATTTTAATGTGTTATCCATTTATACGTCACTAGCTGACCCGGAAAACATTGTATTACCCGTTAAGAATTTTTTTTTTTTTTGTTGAACCTAACCGAAACAAAAACCGATGGGAGCACCTATCGAACCTAACTGATATGTGAATATTGCTTGATAGTTTTTGTGATTTCCAAGCTTACTGCGAGTACTAAATATTTTTATATCTATATTTTATATGGGTGAATAAAAAAAAAACTGTAAGTATTTAGAATATTGTTATGTGCTTATGTTATTATTTATTCATAATTATAATATTTGTGTCCTCATTCCTTACACATCAAATAGATAATCTACTTTATTTTTTTAATCCATAATTTTTTAATTTTTTTTTTTGTTTATTAAATGTTTTATTCAATCTTTTACACAAAGAACAATAAGAATAATTGAGGAATAAAAGTAACAAGGTAGATACAACAGATCGTAGAAGTCTCCCATTGGAGGTACTACTTTTAAAACCATAATTTAAATTTAAAAATTATCCATATTTACATTTCTGTGAAATGTTGATGGTCATATATTTAATGTAATAGGAGATACAGGGTAGTCATATTCTTCGTTAATTAAATTATAAGCACTTATCAGATAACTAAAAAAATTGTAATATTATATACTAGACAACTAGACTTGAGAAAAAAGATTATCCAGCGATGCAGGACGGCGCTTTGAAATATTTATTATTATTGAAGAATAAATAATAGGTACTAATAATGTGTGTGTTTTCAGTTTTGTTATACTATAATAATACTACCTAAATTATATTGATAGAAAATGAAGTTAAAACGAACGAATTTTATCTTAAATTTTGTTATTTTTTTTATATACGGCTAACAAGGATAAACCTAGGACGTATTATTTTGTCAATAGAAGTAATCGGCAAAATATTATAAATTACATAATAATAAATATATGTTATACAATATACATACACTAATATATTGTAATTCAAATTAATAATAGTGTAAAATATTCAGTTTAGCTTAAAAAAACACGACAATAACAGATACTATTTTTTTTTTTGCTCGTCAGATGATTCTAGCCAAAGCACTATAATACAGATCCCGTTACATTATAGTATGTAATATAATATAACAACAATGTCTATATTATATGCGTTGTTATTATTTTAATATGGTTATGCCGACCACTGGCTCGTGTGGACGGACAGCTTTATTGTTGGGGGGCTGGTGGGACATTAGCATTTTTATAACCCCGCGAGTCGTAAAAACTCACACCTCCCCCGCACCAGCCGGCTACCCAACGCTCACGCCACTGGCAGAGACGCGTGACGTAGACGTATTTCATATAACGCACTCGCTCGCTATATTACAATAATAATTCGTCAGAAAGGTTTCCCGTGTAGCTTTCAAAATGTTATTTATATATTATTATATAGTACGTGCACGCGCGTATTGTGTGAATATAATATTCCCCACGTGTGTGCGCTGCTGCAGCATACGCATGCGCAAAAATAACACTACTATCGTATAATGTGTATTACAATAATATACAGGTTGATTCAACAAATATTCTTACCTTGCACAGGTTTTATTTCGCACATATATTAAACAGCAACTAGCACCGAATTCCTTCATTTCACATCATAGGTGGCTGTATGACAGTCTCTCAATTGCCTCGCCCAGGCAGCCAGTGCTTAAGTTGATTGAGTGGATCTATTCCCTAAAATGTGACTTTTGCGTACAGTACCGATTTGATTCTGTATCTGTATATACGTCTTTCCCCCTCGCTCTTCTTTTTACATTTATGCGTAATGGTCTTTGGAGTTTCGACAAAACCCCTCGAGCAGTTTTGTGTAAGTCATCTTTCCTTGTTTTTGGCCGGTGGGTGTATAATACATCTTGTGCCTGACTAGTGACTACACAAACACGGCTGTTATAATTTGTTCACGTACATTGGATGATCAGTATATAGAATGATTGGTTTCGGGCTGGCCAACCTTTGTCTTCTCGTCTTCTCGCAGACACACGGTGATGACCGCAGTACCCCCCTCTCTTTGGAGAGGATTCGGTTTTGGTTCAGGAACACCCTCTCCGTCAAAAGCCCGGGGGTGACACACCGTACACGAAAATATTGTTCTAACGATATAAATACTGCATTAGGATGATCTTTGTGCAGATGGGTTGAACATCGTGAGATTATTCTAATATCCTTCGAATACATAATAATAATATTATATGCATTATACAAAGATACCGTAAAATCCGCCTTATTATTATTACACCGTAATATTTTGGGGTTTTCACCTTTTTCGATAAATCACAAATTTCTTAACCAGATAGGAACCTATAAAAACCCACTACAAACAATAGTATATTGAATTAAAATGTCAACCGCATATTTTCATTTTTTTTTTTCATATAAATCAGCTGAACCCACGCTAAGTACGTTCATGTTCATTTTTATTTTTAATAAATAGAGACTATGGAGTATACTAAACTGTTGTATAGAATATGTTTTTATACTAACCCACGATGAATATTTTTCAAAGATTTACAATTTTAAAAATGTTTATTTATATGAATATATGTATATATAATACTATACGTCCATATTAATATTATATGCCTAGTGTTTTAAATAATAATTATGTGTGTAAGTAAAGTGTTTATAAGCAGAAGGTTGATCACGTTTTTCCTTTTTTTTAATAATCTATGACTTGTAATTTTTTCTGGAAATGATTTAAAAAAAACTCAAAATATGCCTGTGCGATAGTTCAACTTACAAATTATGAATTAGAAAAAAATGTTGCGTTATTCCTAGAAATATAAAAATAATAAATTTAAATTAAAATGCAATTAAGTTTTTTTCTATAAATTAAGACCGGGGCTATACACGGCGTATTCTGCAGCGTTTTCCGTCGAATTAAAAACGCATTGGTTTAAATCGGAGCAGCTATACACGAAGGGCGTAATACGCCGTGTATAGCCCCGGCCTAAGGATCACAAATCTTAATTAATATTATCAATAAAGTGCTATTAAAAGAAGAGGTCTACTCGACGACCCTTATCAGGTTCTTTAGGTTAAGTTCCTTAAAATTTAATGTTAAACGATATTTATCAACATTTATTTATACAAGCATTCATTAACAAAAAAGACGTAATTTAATTCTAAAAGAATTTGAATGTAAATCGCAATCAATAATTAATTTTCACAAAACAAACATAATTACCATTTCAAACATGTATAAATGTCTAACTGAATCTGCTTATAGCGTGTATTTGAATTATAAAAGCTAAACAGTAAACATGTTTAAATGGATATTACAAATTGAATACCTACAAAATGGTTTGCTTATGGCATGTTGTTTTTATTATTAATACACACAAATCCATTCTCCAGACATAAATCATAATATTATTATCTCACCATTTGGAAAAAGTTAAAATTACAAAACAGAGTATAATAGGTAATTTAATATCATTCTGTCGTGCTCGAGTAACAACATATTATTACATAATAGCTGATACAATAAATATATTATATAGGTACCTGGTACACCCAAACGAGTCGTTCTTCGAAACAAATATATTATATTATTATTGATACCTATTGTCATTATTATTATAATTATTATTATTATTTCCATTATATTGATTTCATCGTCAGGTAAAGCTTACCAGTTATAATAATAATACGCAGCGTTTACACCTACATACGTCGATTGTAATTTGTTTTTCGTTTATTATGTTCGTTCGCAGGCAACATTAACGGGATGAACGTGCTGAGTCTCGCGTTCCAAGCACCACAAATACCTGGCATGTCTGCGCCGTCTTTTTTGCCGTACAATTCACCCCCGAGACACTCGCAGGGTAAGTATATATCCGACGACGGAATCACATCCCGTATTCGTACATGTCTCGATTATTTTTAGCCATCGTGTTTTGAGACATTTTCGTTTTGTTTCCAGGACCGCAAGACTCATTTCCCGGAGGCGTACTTAACGGCCGTGGAGGAATTGTGGCCCCGGCACCACTCCAACCCAGGGCGGCGACGATTGAATCCGTGTTCCTTCCGCTACAGGTGAGACGCGTCGTTATCGCTTCGATATTGTGATAAAAAAAACCATTGGTGATATTGTTGTCCCTCCATATGATGCACGATTGCACGATAGTTTCGAATCGGTTCGGTCGGTAAAACAACGAAAAATAATATTACAAGCAGTTCACACATCGAGACTTGAGAGGACGCCTCCTGTATAAATAACACCGTAATATTGTATATTATTTAAATTTCGTATAAAAATCCTTACATTTATTATACGTTATATTATATTTAATATTATGCCCTTATTTATAAATTTTTAAAAACTATATGCACCGACCGCCACCGAATATGGTACCTCAGTCCTAGGCAGTTATATACCAGTTATTAACCTAACCTGCATCCGAGTTCCGTCCCATATATAAAAATTGAATTTAAAGATAAACTAGTACCGTCCCGGGTTGGTTTATTTTATTGGATATACCAATTCCGTCCCATGTCAAACCGAATTTAACAATATCACATTATTTAGAAATAAAGATAATATGACTTCAGTAATTGAAACAAATAAACTTTTCAGTCGTTATTTGTGAATATTCGTGCCATTTCATATATATATATATACATAAAAGATAGTATCCTATATATGTACAGTGAAAAAGGTAACATTTTGTTTATTAAAAATGAATTTAAATTACAAATTTGTAAAAATCTATTTCTTTTGACTATAAATATTATGACAGTTTGATTTTGACTATTTAGTATTTACTGAATTTTATATTATTATAATATAATACATATTATTACGATTAAATTAAGAAAATGTACTAATATTAGATACCTATATTTTTGGTATGCATTTTATAACAACAATATTTATACAAATTATTACAACTAAATTATGAAAAATATTAGTAAAATATTAGAAATTAGTATATACCTTTTTTTTTAAGAGGGACGGAATCGGTATAAAAAAAGGTTCTTAGGACGGAACTAGGATGCGGCCGTTATATACATTAATTCGGTTCAGACTAAAACCAAATTAAATGTCATCGCTATTTACCACCAACGATAATTAATACTTGTTGCTAAATCCCATGCTAGACGAGTTTTGGTAGGTAATTAATGATTCAATAACTACAGTAAATTTACGATGTTCGATACTCATTTTATGCGTCCCGCCAGTTGGATTGTCGGCCGAAAAAATTATTGTAAAAATACGCATTTCCACCCTCTTTGAACATAATTTATAATATTTTAAATTAATAATACATTGTTATTAGAATTAGAATATAATATTTTTTTCGTTATGGGTAGCATGGGCATGTATAGAATACATTTTAGACTGTTAACAGTACGGTATTTTGAAGTTTTGTTTGTGTCTATAAAATGCAAATATAAATATGTTTGGTGACAATTTTTTCAAGAACATAATATAACGATACAATTAGCGTTACAATATTATTTTTGTTATATAATTAATTATATTGATTTGTTATCCAGTTATGTAACGGGGACAATACTGTAATTAATTTACTTTTTTATGAACAATAATGGAAGAACGGAATCCATCACATTAAAAAAAATATATAGGAACGAGAACAATGTAATTTCCTATTGCAAAAGGTTTTTATTTATGTTTAAATATTTTGAAACATTGAAAATAAATCTATTTCGATTGAAATATTCCGATGTAGTTAGTTGTTCCTAGAATCAGGCGTGTGGTCTTATGAACGTTTTAGACCATTATTTCATTAGGTATACATAAATAAACGACCACGTTGGTATTTATTATGTCCGGCCGTTCCAAAAACCAATATCAATGCGAACTATATTTGCATAAATAATGTATTATTATTTGTTGTTCGGCTTATCTACACTACACCATCCGTAATCGGTACACTGCACAAGTATGATAATATCATAGTTCATCGCAATTTATATTATTATATCACAAACAAGTGCGAACGCGTTGAAAGTTCTATCTGATGGCAATGATGATCATAGTATTATACTATACCTAAAGTACCTACATACCTACATACCTTTAGTGCATACGTATCATGTTTAGTTATAATTAGGAAATATTATATCATGAGAAGGGCGAGAAATAGCCATATATTAGTGTGACCTGGTGGTTCGTGGGTGCCTATTATGACACGGTACAGAATAACTCGGATAAATATGTACATCGTAAATTTAATTAAAATTTGACTACATGGATAAAATACAACTATAAAGTATATCAAAACAGAACAATACAAAGTAAACTTAAACAGTTCAAGTTATATTTTTCACGTAGTTCTCTCAACGTGTTGTTATTTTAACAGACATAGTTAAAATTTCCGATGACTGATATTTTTACTTTACATTATTGTCTATTTATGGACATACATATTTATGGTTAATGTTAATGATTTCAAGTTATATATATATATATTATGTAAATTCAGAATTTCAAAATTGAAACGGAAAAAAAACAACAAACTAACAATGTTTATAACTTTATATAAGTATTAATAATTTAAATAATCAGGAATAACGTAATGACGAACACAATATATAATATTTTATGAACTGACAAAACCACTCGCTTCGTAAATAGGAACAATTTTCTAAACCTTGGCGTATAAATATTATTGGTATATTATAAAATGACTAAAAATGTCTGATTGAAGTACACGTCGTTTTACAGGCACAAATGTAATTACAGAGTTGCCGAATATAACATAGAACTTAGGTAAAGTCAAAAGGCCCACCGGTCTCGCTTAGGTATATCAATGGAATTTTTTTGGTAACCGCAGAGTATCGGTTGCAAATACTGAATTCTGATTACCTAGGGATATTATTATGTGGTGCAAAAGTACGATATTATAAACAATGTACCTATTACCCACTCTTCCTTCCCTAAAAAAAATTATGTGTATATTATTTTACTGACATTTGGTGTTGATGATTATGTTTTTTTTTTTATCCAGCCAAGTTTGTTGGTGTCCTTGGGCGAGGACTCCAGGCCTCAGGACATTGTAATGCAGAGGACGTCTTCGTTGCCAAACTCATCCGGAAACGATTCGGTCAACCCGTCGTCTTCATGAACATTTTGCTCACGTTAGATTGTTTTTTATTTTTAGATTCGTTTGCAATGTTTGCATTGGCCCAACGCCATCTAGTGTCGGAATGACGGCGGTGATCGGCACCGGAAAACCGAATTCGTTCGCAACACAGATAGCGGATACTCACTCACTAACACTATAATGTTATTATTATAATTCTGTTCCAAACAGGCTGAATATTTTTCGTACATCCAACTTAATTCTAAAAATAATATTTATATTGAATGAACAGGCGAAGCCCGAGGTAAATATAGCCCATCGTTACTTTTAGATGCATCGAAGTGTGTCAATCCAACTTTCGATGGTCGTCGAATGTACGAAGTATTTTTTTGTGTACGGTAACAGATAGGTAGACCTAATCATATTTTCTGAATGACCACCATGGGACAAAAATTAATTATGCATGACGCATGTTAATCATGATTCTAAGTCTTTGAAATTAAATAAAAACAATACACGTGTGTAATTTAATTTTAGTTCATAAATCAATCGCACGTGCCAAATATTATTTAAAAAACGTATTGTACAAATATTTTCCTTTCTGTTATATTTTACGAAAAACCCATCACCGTGGTCCACTTTATGAAATTTGTTCAATCTATAATATAATTTATTAATAACATTATAATAATATAATATATCGTACGTTACCACGCTTAAATATTGTATAACAATGTCCAACACTACGTTCATTTTACCCTTTTATAAATATTATGTGTTTAATACATTTTCATTATTCTGTGATATTTTGTTATATACATATTATTATTATGTGTCTTTTTTTTTAATTTTTATTTTGATAATAATTTAGTCTTAACTATATAATATTATAAAAAAATAAATGAATATTGTGTATTTTCGATGTCAAAGTAAATCTGTTTGGAACCCACTAATACCGAATGACTGATAATTATATTATATAATATATATGTTATACATATTGAGTCTTGCAAGAGATAAAAGAGTATACGGGGTCATAGATGAATAGGAAATTTACGAATATATTAAAATATTACCGTAATAATAATTTATGTTGTCAATATGCATTTGTAAATTCGTTGCACTGTTGTTTTTAATTTAAAATAAAAAATATACCAATCGCGATCTTCAATAATAATTATGTAATTATTGTGATTATATTTGGTTTTTTATTTTAGTTTTTTCCGTATATTTTTACTCTGAAACAAAATATACTGTTTGGATATCAATCAATTACTGCTTAAGGCAACAAAAAAAAGAAGACTTATTTTATTGCAAATAGTCTTATATGTTCTATTATTTTCTCTCTTTATAATGTATACTCTCGTTTAGATAGAATACCACTACTTAGGTTTAAATAACTATAGTGTTGAATTCGATTTGTTGTTTCTTAATTTGAATATTATATATAATGTAAATAAAATTTCATAATACATAATGATTTTTGGTTTTATACAAATTTAAATAGAAGAACAGTCACATATTACATCAAGTGTAAAATAATTTATTTAAGTGTCAGTCACTCTGATAATATAATATGTTGCTAATGTCGACGATGCTTTATTAATTATAAAGATTACACTAACAATGTAAAAATATGTAAATATATTTTTGTGCATCAACAAATGAGAGACTTGTAAGTTGTAAGTAATACTATTTTCTGAACAATGGTTCTTCTCTGCTAAGATACAGCTACACAACTTTGAACATATACAACAACTACCTACTGCACTACCATAGTTTTTATTTTTTTGGAATATTTTTGAATATTACATTCCACTTTTTTTAAGCGTTTTAAAGTAAAATGTTGACGAAGATCGTCAGGATAACAAACATTTTCAAATGATTTTGTAGCTCAAAATGTATTACATTTTTGTTTTATTTTAACATGCTAAAGCACATAAAGCTTGACAATTTAACACGCATAGCATTTATAAATCATAACAGTTGTATTTAACTTTGACTGAAATTCAAATAATTAAACTTTATCCAATAAGTATTGAATAATTATTTAAGAAGACGTGATACCCGTATGCGTTATCTCTGTCTAACAAATGTACAACATAGCAAAAAACTGTTTTACGCGGGATAGAAACACCCCCTTGTTATTTATAGTAGAATTACCAAAAATTCCACAACGCATAGGGAACAACTTTATCTGTGTCGTACAAGTCCGGATTAAGGGGAGGGCCAAGGGGGGCACGGTCCCGGGGCCCATATTTATCCCCAAAATATATTTTTTTAACGCGTTAAATACAGTTTTAAAAAAAAATTATATAAGTAGGTAGGTATGTAGGTAAATTATAGTTAATAATTATAAAATAAAATTGTTCTCAATTTTATATCACGAAAAATTACTATAAATAATGAACTATGTTTGCCAACACTTTTGTTTTTAATTTTTTTATTTTTGAGAATTTTACGTTACTGTTTTAATTATTTAACTATATAAAAAGGAAGTTATAAGAAAAAAATATTTAGCTCTTGTAAATTAGGTATTTCAGTTAAAAGAATTAATGCATATTATACTAAAATTTAGAGGACCATAGTTCATAATATAGTGAACCAACATTGATAATTTTACTGTCAAAATGTTTAGAAAAGCAGCTTTACCAGAATCCATTAAAAAATATGGTGGTTACCATTTGAAAAAATAAAGTCGATTTTATTATTGGTACAACTACTGCGTCCTTAAAAATTTTGAATATGTCATAAAAAATTGTCTATTAAAAATAGAGAAACATGTTTTTTTTTGTTTAAACGAAATTCCATATCATCGATCTATAATTGTTAAAAAAAAAAGCTCCGTATAATGACATAAGATACATCTTGTACATTTTTTGTATAGTAAAAAATTATACAATAATATAAAGTCGTTAATATATAATGATACAATTATTTTGAAGTTAAAGTTGAAAGTGGGCACACTAAGTGTATGGTGTCCCGGGCCCCAATTGATCCTTAATCCAGGCTTGGTGTCGTACCGTTTTTGTGTCTTATTATAGTATTTACCAATAATTTTTAATAGTTAAATGAAAAAAAACAATAAAAATCCTAATGTTCTAAAACTGTTAACTTTAATTTTATTTATGTTATCCAAATAATAAAAACTCTATGACACAGATTAAGTTGTTTCTTATGCGTTGTGGAATTTTGGTAATTTTACTATAAATACCAAGGGAGTGGTTCAATCCCACACAGTTTTTTGCCATGTTGTACATTTGTAAGACGGAGACAACGTATGCGGGTATCACGTTCTCTCAATTGTTAATGTTTAACTGAAATATTTAGTAAAAATTAATTAACTTTGGAAAAAAATATTTAATTTTCAATTAAAGAATAAAATTACTTATATTTTAACATTTAAAATGAAATAAACACTAGGATTAATAATTTATTAATAATTGAAAATGTAATTTTTAGGGCACAAAAGTACAAAATTGATTGAAGTTTAATTCAAATTAGAAAATAAATATTACATGATTTACCTAGTTAGATATAATATAAATATTAATTTCTTATATTTAGAAATCTGTCTTACTAATAAAAAATAATCTTTTATATGAAACAATTACTCACATTGCTTATTAGGAGGTGTCCGTCAAGGTGCAATATCTTCTACCGTTCTCATCAACTACTGATCAACCAACATGACCAAGTATGTATATCCATAGCTGAATTGACTGTCGATCAAGTTATTTATTCTATCAACGGTAATTCCACCATAGTCTTAAAAATGTCTTCAACCTGAGTGAGTTAAAGTCAATAACGCATTTAGTTTATGCAAAGGTTTCTTCAGTCTTTCTCAATGACAATGGCATAGTGTAACACATAGGAATGGACCATGACTTACAAAGTTTGGCATATTTGTCATACGATGAACAAAATACTATCATCTTGGTCTTAACTCGAAAAATCAAAACCCAACCTAAACTATTAGTTACTACTATTAAAAATCTATTACAAAGCACTCTACCCTTTTTAAATTCTCCAAATTCAACATAAAAATAAAAATCCTATAGTACAAAACTTGACACCCATCTTCACCTACGGTACACAAATCTGGAGAGTCCCAAAACCATCCGACGTTAAAAATCATTCAAATCACTTAGAATCTTAGACAAGTAACAAATTCACCAAATATATCTATAACAAATTCTTCCACTCAGCCCTAAACATAAACACTGTAACTCCGACTATAACTAAAACAGGATATTATACTTCTATGAATGGTTTCATTTATATCATTCCATCATAATTCACAATCCATTAATTGACCAGGAGACTTCAACGCAGATAGTACAGCAATATTTTTAATTTATTAAATAAAAAAAAATTTTAACTAAAAAGTTAAAAATAATCTCACTGTTAGAGAGTTTATCATTGAGCTGTTTCTTTATCGCAAGACTTTAAAGTAATTTTCTTCAAATGCTCTAATTGTAAAAAAAAATATTTACAGATTATGTGCTTATACTATAATAAATGTTATTAATGCCCACTGAGCATATTGTATAAAGCAGTGTTGGGATACAGAATTATATTACAAAATACAGAAATAATATTATAAAAATACATTTAACTACGAGGAGAGTCAATTTTGGTGCCCCGGGTTTATTAAAATTACTCTGGTCATCCTAGAGTAGACTTCCGTTTGCAGCTATACATTATTATACCTAGCTTTAAGTACCTAGTATATTGATTAAAAAGCTTATAACAATAATATATGGTATAAATATAAACTAATATAATAGTTAACAATAAAATAAATGAGATGTTTTCGGTAAAAATTAATTTAACCTACGATCTACCGTAAATATATAGGTTGACATCCACTCAGAATCATTATTATTTATTCCTACCTATGCTATAAATTTATAATTTAATTCAAATTTAACAAATTTATTAGAGTGACAGACTTGACACGTACTAGTTTATGTTATAGTAAAATGGTTACCTACATGGCTACTTTTTTTTCTTTCAAAAACGTGGCTTATAATTATTATTACTTCCAATTATATAAAAAAAATATATTATCAACATCGTTAATAGTTTTTGATATAATAATTACCTATAGTTAAACTATTTACTCTATATTTTTACCTAAACATTTCATAGTAAATAAGTTTTTTTGCTTAACTACTAGCTGATTCTGCAATGCTTTGCACATGAACAATTAAATGCCTGTGGATTTATCTCTTCTTAAACTCAACCTTGTCAATATAAACTTCACAGTCTGATAACACAATTATTTGGGTAGTCTTGACCAGATATAAAATACAGTTCTAAAATGATATTCAATCATAATAACTATTTTATTTTCTGTAACCAATGGAAAAAATGTATAAATCAAATATCATAAAATCATGATAGTTTTCATATATTTTATATGTGTTGAAAAGTAAAAATTAGTGTATGATACAGCAGATCTTGATCTTGTCTATTGACAAACATTTTATGAAAAATTAAAATCCTTCAAAAGACCGTTTTAGGTCTTTGATTTTATATAGTATTTGTATGTATTAATTATAGCTGATCCTGGATGGCGTTGCCTATGACAAATTAAATAATGCTAGTGGATTTATTCTGTATTAAACTCCGTTAAATATAAGCTAGGTACACATATTTTTAATACATTATATTAGTTTGGGCCGTTCGGAGTTTTTTGTCAACTATAAAATACAGATCTAAAATAATATCCAACTATAAAAAACTATTTTATATTCTGTGACCAATGGCAACCGTATAAAAACAAAAAAATATTCGTTTTTCGCTAGCCACAACAAAGAGGCATGTATTTGCCCCTCTTTAAAAAGCTAAATTTAAAAATTTGGCTTTGAGGTGCATATCCTCGGGTATCGGATTACTTATGTTCCCAATTTCAAAACCATGATTGCAATAAACTTTGCTGTGGATTGCTTACACACACACATACAGACTCAATTATCTGAATACAATAGACAAACATTAATACTAAAATTATTGTTCACAGTTAAAAATACGAAATGCTATTATAATAATTATATACTTGAAAATTCTAGTTATCAAGAGTCAAAATGAGTTTTACTCTATGGAAGAGCTATTATTAGTTTTGGCAAATTATTGATTTTGACGATAGTTATATTACATAATATTATATTAGTGTAAACTAACAATTAAAAAAATAAATTACAAATTTGCTGCTTCTTACTTTATTTGTATAAGTTTACTATTCCTTTAAACACAATTATATTATAACGATTTAAATAGCATTATTTTATTACAATGCAGACAATTTTAAGCTGTTTAATTAAATAATGACTGTAATTTTTTGCAGTAGGTAGGTAGTTGTTAATTATAATCTTTTTTTTATGGTAGTATTAATGGTTTATTTTTGCAATAATTAAGCTCGTAAAGTTGCGCATCTACTTTTATTTATTTTTATATTCTTTATTATAATTATTGTCATATTGTTATTATTATTTTTATAATTATTACTACCATCATTAGAGCATAGCAAAAAACAGTTTCTATTTGAATATCATAAATTCGATTGTTATCTGAATCATGGATGGATGACCAAAGACCAAAGTGGTTCAAACAAAATCAAAAAAAGTTTTCGAGTACCTACCAGCTATATCCTAAGAAAAATGAATTGTTTCATTGAAAGTTTCTTGTTAATTATTTATTTTTTCTGTCGTTCATTGTTTGGGAGAATAAAATATTATTGATTTTTATACTTATCTTCCAATAGAGTTTATAATAATTGGTTTCATGTTGGTATTAATTACTACAGTCGATAGAAAATATTCTTTCAACTAAACGAGAAAAAAAATGTTTACCCATATTACTTACCTATATATTCAATTTTCCTGTATATATATAGCTATGTAAATATTATATGATATTGGTGTATGTTGGCTATACACCTATTATACATTCATCTCCTAAAACAATTTAATATACACATAGAAACACAGATTATAAATTTAAAACATTTATACATTTTACATATTTTTTTTTTTGCGTCCTTTAAGTAAGTATTCTTTGAGAAAATAACATTTATAATATAAATATAACCAGAAAACCATTTATATAGTAATGTAGTTATATTTTTTTTTTAGGAATGCACTAAACACAGTAATACGTTTTTAAACATTTATATATTTTGTTAATTCGATATTTCAAATTACTCCAGGGAATCAATCTCTTATTGAAATATTGAAAAATCAATTAAAATCGACTTTACTTCGTTGAATAACACAGAAATGGATTTAATAAGTCAAAATTTAACAAATAAAGGTCAAAAGATACTTGCGAATCAAAAAATATCACCTCCGGTGACGGAAATAACTAATGCTCAAGATCTTAATAAAGAAAAACAAGCATGCAGTAAAGTAATACTGGCGGAATCACATACAAATGGTAAAAAAGAATGTTTATGGATATCACTTAAACCTGCATCGACCTTTGAAGAATATTTTAAGTCAATACCAAAGGTCTCATTTTTCTAAAAATTATATTATTTTAAAAATATAATACCCACAATAAAACCAGTCATCTATACTGCATATTCTGAACCTACGTATATTATAAGTATTGTATGTATTGCATAAAATACCGATCTCTCAATCATTAGAATACAGTTGTGGTAATTATAATATTATATTATATTATTTGAAGTGTAAAACTAAGATCTCTTTTCGGACCGAGGCGATAATCTGCGAAACTTGCCTTTGCACATTCTGGATTAAGTTTCACTAATTTGTTTGGTTTCACCGGTTGGCTTATTTTTTTTAAATGTTATCTTAATGTGTTACATCCTGCTTACAACGTAGGTAATATAATGACTATATTTTTGATTTTATTCCAGAAAAACTAAAAAGTATTCCAAGGTAGGTACTATTAATATATTATTAGATACTATATAGGTACACATTTATAATTACAGTAAATATAATATGATATTATATTAAAATTTAATATAAACCTTGATATTATTACAATTTAATGATAGTTAATCATGCAAATGTTCTCATTATATAATGTCATTTTGAATCGTTAAGATCACTCATTGGTGAAATGCATACGTAACAATATGTACATATTAACTCACCTAATATTTTATCATAGAATGCCCAGTTATATAATATTTAAGTTTGTTTAACATAATATTATACATATGAACAATTATTATTATTATTATAACATATCATATTATTACATAGTACAGTATCAAAAGATAACAATGCCCAGACGAGTATCCTTAACAAGGGTCGAAATTTATAGCGCTAAAAAGTACGGGGATAACGTGAATTTGAATAAATACGTACAAACTCGTGTTTCTTGTTGCGGTCGTACTGAAACTAATTGCATACACACGATGCCAGCGGTCTTACCGGCGGGATAAACGTGTCTATTTCGTGTCGCCTCTTTACGGTGTTTTTGACGGTTCATGGTTGTACATGGTAGATGTTACATTAAGTAGGAGGTATACAGGAAGGCGAAATCCGATTAATGTCGGCAAGCAGCAGGCGTATGACGTCGGAACATTGTTTTTGTTATTATTATTTACGTTTACGGTATAAATAGGCTGAATATTTATTATATTCTTTACTATAAATCGTAATGCACGCCATGATATCATTTTCCAGCTTACCTAAGTATTTCAAATTTTTGCTTTCAAAATACCTTGGTCATATTATTAGGTATAATATAATTTACCGAGCTCACGGGTGGTATAAAATTTAAATTACTATATATCCTGATATTTCATCAGTTTTCATGTAGGATCTGCGATGTGTAGCCACTTTTAATGGAAATTAAATTAAAGTGGGTAATCCCCGCATAATGGAAAATACGTTCTATAAAAGTTTGAATTTAATTTGATCGCTAAAATTAGCGATTAAAACTTTACACTGCATTAACACTGATTTAACATGACTCGGGGTATGCTAAACAATACATTCACTGTAGTTCATTGGTCCTTGTCTTCCACCCCTATTATGACCTAATTTAAAACTAAACCAAAAACTTAAAAGATACACATGTTTGTGGCTTACCAAATTGAAGTGCACATCTTCAGTGTGCACTTGTCTTATACATTTCGAGTGTACGAAAAAAACGTCCGCGCGGTACACCCGAGGCTACGAAATGTCGATATCATCACTAAATGGCTTAAACTTCCACCACGGCACACAAGTCTATCTGACCTAACATGATTAATCATCATTAACTTTATTCAACTCGATTTATAAAAAAAAAATTACACGTTTCATGTTTATTACTGTTTTGCATTCAAATTATTGTACGCTTATTTTTTTTCCGTATTTTGAATGATGTCTCATACTGACAGCATGCACAAAGTATAATTTATAATATTGATAAGTCACCCTAAGGTGAATAAATGAGTGCGGTGAAAATTGACAGAATATGTAACCTGTTGTCAAATTGTAATGGGAAAACTCCTAAATGTAGTAAATGTATACTTTGTAATTAGAATAATAAAATGATCAACATTTTTAAAACTACAAATCTATATAACTATATAAATATATTTAAAACTATATTAAAACAAAATGTGTAAGACAAATTATTAATAAGTAAATTCAAATAAAAAACTTAAATCCTGATTTTAAAATGTGAATATATACTATAAAATAAAATTGAATTATAATAATACAAATTATAGAAACTTTTATTTTTTTTATAGTAAAATTATTTAAAACTATAAACTAATGATTTTTGCGTTAGCGCCTCAGCGGGTAATAATTTTTTATTAGCATTTTATCTAAATCTTTCTATGATCGATTAGATTAAAATATTTAATCGTACCTATTTTAGTAGGTAGTTATATATCCCCAACAATTTCAGAACCATGGATTTGAATTAATAATGTTGTTATAATGGACGTGAAAAACAAGGTCCAATGAACTAAAGTGAATGCCTTGTTTAGCATATTGTAAGTCATGTTAAATCAGTGTAAATTCAGTGAAAAGTTTTAATCACACATTTTCAAACAATCAAATTAAATTTCAACTTGTATAGGTAAAACATGTCTATTATGCGGGGATTACTCCAATCAAATATCTATAAAATATGGCTACACACAATATCCTAAATCGAAACTAATAAAACACTTCGTTATAATCGTGTTACTTAATTTCAATTTTAAACAACCTCGAACTATACACATTTATGGTCTAGATTTCGAAACCATAACTATAAAACTAACCACCACTTTAGATACTGAAAACTGAAAAGCATAATATTATTATGTTGACAATAACAAAACTTTAAAATTTAAATTTTTTCAATTAATCCACTGAAATAAAGTATACTATGAATAATAATTTAAGTCTAATGCCCATATATATAGTCAAGTATATGTCACATAAGACATGTTAAACTATAAGTAACATAAGTAACATAATATTATATAAAAACATTAATATATAGTTAAAATATTGTCATAATAAATATATTTTCCAATAATTAAATCATTTCAAAACAAATTAAATTATTTTTACTGAAATAATGGTGATTTTTTAACTAAATAAAATAATTATGACGTAAATTATTGTGAACATCAATAACTGAACTCAAATTACGTCAGTATTTACTTTCTGCATCTAGCATTACAGTTATGTTCTATATTATGATATTATTGTATTATATGTGAATACTGATTTCTTGTGATAGATATGAGGAATAATTTGAAATTTGAAATCAGGAAGAAGAATAAATAAATCGATAAGACCTGAGAGGAATTCGTTGAACAATTTTGATGTCAGAGTGGCTCTACTTTATGAGTGATAAAAAAATGTTGTGGGGAGGTAATTCCATTTTAAGGATATAGCTAGTGAAACCAAGGAATTTGTGTTGAACACGTTCAAGCTGGTATCTTTCATCTGTCATTTGCGTGCCCTTCACAACAAAAAAGAGACGTACCTATTTAAATAAATTTAATAAAAATATAGCAATAATACCTCTATCAGGGGTACAAATAATTTAAACTTCTAATAACTAATGAGTATCAACATAATATGTTTTCATATTATTGTGAACAATAGTTTTATGCATTAATGATTGCAGTACACTTTGTTCAAATACTTTCATACAATGTATACATACATTGATACAAACATAAAAACATTTTTATAAAAATAATGATAAAGATTGAATATACATAGCATATTTTGGCATACTTGTTAAAAATTTCTTTCGGCGACAATAGTAACTCAGGATGAATATTAAATATCCTTCAGTATCTCTTTCTCCAAAGCAGATCTTAGATATATTTTTCATTCTTTTATTTGTATGAATAAATAAATACTTATTTTAAGCAATGAAAAAGATATCTCTAAAGTACACGTAGTTACATGAATGTATGAAATGTTGTAGGATATCTGCATCATGGTTTTTTTTTATTTTTTATTAATGCTTTAAATTAAAACTCCAAGCTTTTGATCGCTTATCCTCCTACCATAATCTCGTACAAATATAATACACACATAACAATAAGCACTATTATTTTTTTTCCTGTAACTTAGCCATATAAATTTGTTTAGCAAATCTCTTTAAATGTTTCTATTTTTATTGTCTTGAACCACAATAGAATATTTAAAATTACCTGAAGAAACCCAAGGTTTTTTATTATATTATTTGGATCATTATCAGGAACACGAACATTTAAAGTCACAGACATTTCAGCCGTATCCATTAGATCGTCATAGCCACTTAAATTTCTTTAATTTCTATGTTAATGATACATTTTTAAATCTAAAATAGGTATTAATTAAAATAATGGGTTTAGTTTCATATTTTAAAACGTAACTGTACGTACTTTTAAACTGTATAAATATTACTCTACCTTTGATCATCAAATTTGTCTCAGTAACCTTATAGACTTTTAAAATTATGACTAATTATCATTTTATACTTTACGTTTCACTCTTTGGTTGTCCATGATTTAAAATTTAAAATCTTTAGTATGACAATATAAAAATTAATACAGTTGTGTTTTTAAAATGTAGATTTGTCATTTAATATTTGTGTTTTTTCTAAATATCTATAACCTTTATATACACGTGAGAATTAAATTATGTTTTACATGTATGAGTTTGACAAGCTATAATATATACAGACAGGTGACAGCAAAATAAACATGGAAACAAAAGAATCATTAATAATGTAGTACTGTATAAGACATAGGATACATAATATTGTAGTGTTAGAATTAATAATATTATACATTGTAATACATCTTCATGATGAAATAAAGTCACCTTCATCCCTTTTCACCATGAACACGCCTTCTAGTGAGATTTCTTATAAGTTAGACGGGACATTTGAGAGTTTCGAGGATTTTTGTGATAAGTAAGTCTGTTGTGAAATCTGTTACCTATATTATTTGTGAGGTCGTTTTTTAAGTGCAACAAAAACATTAATAAACCTTAATAAAATATATTTAACCAACATTAGTTCTAAAAATATCAAAATAATGGTTATTGAAATTAAATGTTAACAGTTTAGATACAGTATATTATGATATAATATAATTTAGGAGAATATACTGTTGTACAATTTAAGGTCTTTGAGTAATGTTATGGATTTGTGTCCTCTTGTTTAGACTACTACTTTTTATTAGCAACTACCGTAGCAAATAATATGGTATCAGAATTGTCTGTTTTATGGACACTGAACGGGTATACTAGCCTGCAAACTACCTATCGGTGATTTAAAATTATCTATACAAAATATAATCATTTACTGTTACCACTGAAAATAATAGCTTATTACAATTTTATAAACATTTTGAACAGAATTAATTATTTACCTCTTCATAAATTAATACCATTGAACGTACCTACTGAACTTTTTATGGGTAAGTAAATAATTAATCAATTACATTTAAATTAAATATACAAAGATACAACATTTTTCCAAATTAATTTATAGACATATTATTATATATGTAAGCAGTTAAAATGTTAACAAAGTTGGATATTTAAATAAAAAATAACGATTTTCCCTCTAACGTTTTTAGTTAATATTATATGTTGTAATTCAAAAAATGTAATCACGGTAACTTGAAAATGTTTATTGTGTAAATAATAACAAAAATATATGACATAATCTTATAATATTTACTATGTTTTGGGATTTTAATGAAATAGTTTAAGCTACCGTATAATCATTGATTATATAAACCAGGTTTGTATAATCAATGGTATCACTAGTATCATTACTAATAACTAATATCAATATAAATCAGTAATAAATTAATATCATTAGAAATAGAGATTGAATAGTATCTGTCAGATTTGTTTTTCGTACGAAATGTTTATTATTGAATTCAAATTCAATTATTCAACACGTATATTTTATTACAATGCCCTACTTGGTTATGCAATACACTCAAAAT
The DNA here is from genome assembly GCA_008086715.1 of Sitobion miscanthi. NCBI lineage: Eukaryota > Metazoa > Arthropoda > Insecta > Hemiptera > Aphididae > Sitobion > Sitobion miscanthi. The sequence goes on from CM017797.1 coordinate 9,064,230, forward strand.
ATACTTTATAACAGAGCGAATGATTTGTTTTTATAATATTATAAAAAAATTATACATATAATAAGTTATATATTTTTCAGTTTATGTGATGAAAAAGTAATGGCTGTTTAATTCACTGTTTAATGTGCGGCAAATACTGAAATACCGTTAATCAGATTTTATTACATCGTTGCAAATTGTTAAGAGCAATAATTTGATTTCCTAATATAACACGATAGCAGCAATTAGACACAACGTTAACCTTTTATTATAATATATTCCAAATAGCAATAGTGGTTCAAGTGGTCGAACGAACAGAAAGACTAAGTTATAAACACCGCAGAATAATTAAATATATGTTCTATGGACGCGAGATAAAAAATAACGTGTTCAATGTATCTATGGGTAGGTAAGGGTTTTAAATAATTTAATCTCCGTTGTTTACAATAATCTTCACGAAGCGTTATTCGGTCGTAATAATTGTAATCTCATATAAAAATATATAAATAATGCTATGACGGTGAGTGGAATAAAAAAAAGGAGAAAAAAATGGAAAAACAGCTATATAGGTATAACTATATCATCTCCCAAACAACGACCCACATCTCGCGTCCCCGTAATGTTTTTGCGCCACTGCGAGTTACGTTCAACTAGTGCTATGGTATACAGCGTGCGCGTATTGCAGCTATCTTATTGATATGCGAATATGCGATGGTCGTAGAATATATTATTATATATTCGTCATCGTACGCCACATTATTATAGTGCTATACTGGGAATTTTTAAAATGATTGAGCCACTCCAAAGTTCATAAGAATATCGATATTTTTATCATAATATTAAGCAACTCTCGGTAATTCGGTACAACCATTATACATCAAGACATGTATAAATGCACCATAAATAATTATTAATTATATACTTTTAATAGAGTTATGTAGATTCGTGGAATTATCTGTGTATAGATGATAAATACTCAAAATTACTTCAAAAGGTTATACTTTGAAACAGAGTCTGACGGACAAATTCTGATTATATTATTGTTCTCAATTCGATGAAATGCATAGGTTTCAGAAAAAAATTTCTGAAATTACAAAGTTTATTACGAAGTAATATTATCTTAGTCATGCGTACAGCTAGCACAAGGGATTCGGGTTATATATATATTATTTCTAATATATAAAATATATTATGGTACCTAATACCAAGAATAATAATATTTAGAGTTAATTAAGTACTTAAATATGGTCTGCTAGTTTAAAAATAAAATACAGGTTGTGGTGGTGAGAGGGGGGGGGTACAACAACCTAATCCTTCCCGTAATTACGCCACTGACAGTGGTACCGTTAATTGTCATCACATTGGTACTACCTATTAATAATAAATTAATACATTAAACTATAAAGTATGTATAGCTGGAAATTTAAAAATTGTTCTCTCATGAAATTGCATTTGTTAAAATTGATTTTGTCACTTGTTATTCGATTGACGAGTAGTGTAAGACGTATTTGCAGTCTTAAGCTGAGAATATTTTTCAAGTTAACCATATACTAAATGTAATAATAAATACATTTTTGCATAGTTGATGCCTACACGGCTACACTGTTAATATTTCTAGTTATATGAAAGCACTCGAACGATCGGTGTATTTCGGATCACGAAGTATGGATTAAAAAATATATGATTATTATTGGTTAACGCAAAAATATATTGTCTGTTATAAATTATAACATTAATATACTACCCATTTTTGTCTAGGTATAAATAGGCAATAGCCAATAGGAATAAGTTTTAAGTTTACGAATCACGAGACAATTATCATAGACGATTGATTCTATTAACTATTAACTATTAAGAATTGATGAAATTATAACTGTATCCGCAGTGTAATTATACGCAATGCACTATTATACAATATGCGTAGTCCACAGTAGGTATATTATGTAAATTATTATGACATAACATTTATCGTAAAAAAATAGCAGAAAAAAGCTTGATCAGAAACGGAAACTTTAGTTAAAAAGAGATCGTAAAAACTAAATATAATAATAATAAACGAATAAAATTCACTCACGTTTACAATGCGAAGCCGTGCCATTTAAACGGTATATAACTATAAAAGTCGTTTGATAATAATTATATACTTTTGCGAAAAAAAAAAAAAATAATAAAATAATAAAACCTTTGCGTATGCATAACAGAATGCCACCACCTGCACCATCGGTCGGACGCTCGTGCATTTTTTTTTTATATAATATTATATACATTTTTCCGCAAACTCGTATGTATACATCATGTGTGTGTGTGTGTGTACATAAAAAATGCGCGACGCTATATAATATGAACCGTTGAGCACAACCGCTATATACCTACCGCTACCGCGGTTACCACGGATACGTGCGTTGTGTGTGCGCTCGCCCACGGAGCCGGCGCGCGCGGACCGTGCGGAGCGCAAGTCCCATAGGAAGAAGAGCGCAGTGCCGTAACGACCGCCGCCGGACGCGTGTGCGACTTTGGCGCGAGAATTTTGTTTGGCTTTCGATTTTTTTTTTGGTTTACGAATCGCGTCCTGCCCTTAGCGGATAATTTTGCCGGACTCAATTTGTCCGTAGACGCGTAATATACATTGAGTAGTGCTCGCATTCTTCGTATTTTACGCGCCCCTGGTGATCCGACGCGGACGATCACCGGCGGCGTGTGCCCCCGCGGGGCCGGCTCGGATATCCGCAAACGGATCTCACCGGAGACGAAAGCCAACCGGAATCGTAATAGTGACAGTGGTCGAGGTTGCGGTCAAAGTAACCAGTAGCCGGCGGAGGTGGTGGTGGTGGTGGTGGAGGAGGAGCCATGCGAAAACCAAAGGTAAAAAAAAAATATGAATATTATGATAACGGCATAGGTACCTCTATATTATATAATTTTTTTAAATTTTTATCACGTCCAACTATTATAAAATTGATGCGTTATTATTTATTCTACCGTCTTCTCCCCGCTGCCGCCGCCGAGACTGTACGAAAATAAAGAGATTTGGCGGGACAGAGGCCAAAACGCTATTACAACGCTACACGTAATACATCTGTCTACCGCGTAGCCGTCTCGTGTCCGCGGCAGGAAATTCGCACTCGGCCAATTATTATTACCGTTTTATTATTGCATCACACACGCGCCACACACATTGTCCGACGATGGCGGCGGCCACTACAGAGTAGAAATAACGTCTCTGCTATTATTATTATTATTATTTAAGTGAAATTACTTGTTTCGTATCCTGTGCGATGTGCGTCCTCCCCAGAAATCTCACTGATAATTATTATAGTTATTATAATTAATATCGTCGGGGTATGTAGTTGGGGCACCGCCCTTTGCTCGAATCATGATCAGTCCTGAAATTGACAAAAAACAAAATGCATTTAAAAATGCACAGATACCTAATCATTACTATTAAATATTAACAATATTAAAACTATTTCTAATCGGTTATGTTAACAGTAACTGGATGTATGGATAATATATAATTATCCAAGTTCTTTTGCTAAATAATATCATAATATATGATTAAGTAATGGATTAATGATGTAGGCCAGGATACATGGCATAGACATCAAACACAAGATAAACTACATAAACTATTGGACATAATCATGTCAGATCATAGTATTATATATATGTAATATATTATGTTTAATGGTTGATATAATATATATTAGGTATACTAAATTAATTTTTGATATTAAAATAACTGTATTGTATTAAGTATATTAAACTTAATACTTAACAAAAAAATTAAAATACACAATATAGGTATTACTTATTCAAATAAAGAAAATATTAGAAAAATTGAAGAGCTATTTATTTTTACATACATGTTTCATTGCATAATTGGAGTGACAAGGGGTGGGGCATACCTACCTTGGAAAATAACTTATTAAATATATTTTAATATGTTAAATAACTATTTATATAAATATTATGAAAAAAAATTAAAAATAAATTGAGCTTTTCAATTCTTGACCAAATGAGTACCTATATACTATAAATAGGTTTAGAAACCTCGATTAACTTGATTTCTCCCTTGAAAATTACCCTATGGGCGTCCTTGGCGATACTATTCTAGATTACATAAGTTATATTGAATTGAATAGTACGCTAAAAGATTTAAACCTTTTGGTACCACAATTTCCGTTATAAGAACACCTTTTGTAACCTCGACCGTTACCGTTTGACATCTGGCTCGCTATTTCCTTTTACAATTTAAAATAGTGTGACATCCCAACCGGAGGTACTAAAGGTAATGAACAAACACCTAACTAGTTTCAGGTATATTATGAATTATTACAAAATACCAAATTTCTGTCCAAGTCTATAGAATTATTCTTCAACATATTATATTTCTTGGGTCTACTCGGCTTTTGTAAATATCAGGTAGATACGTAGATTCACTTCATCGCAGTCTTTAACTTATAGATTAGGTTACGAATCATTATTATTTAATAATCCTACAACTGTGATAACGTTATTTCCTCCAAATTAAATAATATTATGTAGTTATGGTATATATATACAACAAGGTAACAGAAATTTATGAAATTAAAAAAATTAACATAACTCAAGATATAATACTCTTAACATTTTCCGGATCATATTAAAATTATTAACTTTAAAATCATTAACCATAGTCCATAATGCATGGCTAATGTTAACATTACATGTAGCATACTATTTTTGGTCCTGAAATTCGAAATGTAATTATTTAAGATTTTTATCTTGTATTTGTATGTATTATTTATAGGTACCTAGGGCTGTTCGATTATTTCGATTAATCGATTATTACGATGTTTATTTTTTTCATCAATTATTTTACAGTTTTTATAAAATACGATTAATCGCCAAATAATCGAAATTTGATAAGTCGATTAATCGAATTTCCGATTAATCAAATAATCGAATTTCTGATTAGTCAAATAATAATAATATAAATAGTATATTATATAAAAGTGGACATCTACATCTACATGTCATCCTGCATATCTTGTTTAAAATTGTGTAGAAGTTAAAGAATCAATAAACCATTGGTAAAAAAAAATCGATTAATCAGTTAATCAGTCATTAAAAAAAAAAATATTAATCCGGTTATTCAATCATTAAAAAATCGATTTTTGGTTTGATTATTAATTTTCGACTAATCGAAATAATCGATTAAAACGTGAAATTAATAATCGAGTGTTAAAAAAATAATCGAATAGCCTACAGGTTTACGAGATTTTTTTTTTTATTTAATTCAATTAATTCATCCACGGCCGCTATGGCCAAGTACAATGTTAGGTTAAACAATTAAGATGTAAATTATATTTTATGGTATAAATTATAAAGTTTGAGAAATTGAATAACTTGATTACTGCTACAGTAAGGTTTGGCCTGAGATTTACTTGGATATTATTACTTTTCTAATACATCATAATACCAATATCAAGTTCATTAAAATCAAACTCATTGCTCATCAATCATAATATATGTAGAGTTGTATTACTAAATTAATGGAATCTCTGATTACGACTTATTAATTTTAAACTTGTTGTTGTTATACAATATGCATACAACAGTAAAATATAAAAATACGATTTAAAGTATGATTTTCTTTTTGAAATTACGTAGCACTTACTTAATATTAACCTACATAATAATAGTATAGTACCAATGAGAGATGGAAAAAAAAGCATAATTATTAATAACGTAATAAATACAATCTTTAAATTAAAACCCTAGAATTTATCCCATGAACATAAAGTTTTGAACAATTATGATGTTTGAGCTGAATTTTAAATAATACTTTTAACATTGTAAGATTTTCATCTCGATTACTTTTCAGAATAACCTCATCCGAAATTTGAATTAGACAGATAATTTTTATATTAAGAGGACGCTATACGACCATTTGTTGTCTCCGTCTTACAAGTGTGTAACATAGAAAATTTACGCTCAGCAGATCACGTTTAACTCCGTTAGTCCAAAAATTAGAGTGAATTGACCTATTATGAAACTTGATGTTAATAGTGATTGTATGTGGGTTTTTTACGATAGTTCAATTTTTTAGCAAGTCTTGCGTATATAATATAGCGTAAATTAAAAATGCTCATAACTCACATAAAAACTGAGTTATCGTAAAAAAAACCTCATAAAAACACAGATTTAATAAGATCAAGTTTAATAATAGGTCAATTCACTCTAATTTTTAAACTAACGGGGTTAAACATTATCTACTGAGCGTAAATTTGCTATTTATGCACTTGTAAGACGGGGACAACAAATATTTCTGTGTAGCGTTCTCTTATGCACAAATAGTAATTATAAATAAAACAACATTAAACAAAATAATATAGTGAATGACATAATGATAGTAATAATAGATTAATAATAATAAATAGGTAATGATTAATGAATGAATGCTTATATAATTTCAATACCCATAGTAGGTAGTTATATTAATAACTTTATAGTTTATTTGTTACAAGCCTGCTAGAACATATAACAATGTTAATAAAAACTTCCTTCTGTTTAATACGGTACCCATTTTTTGAGTTTGGGTATTTGCTGTCCAATTATATAAATATCGAAATAAAATAAATGATTAGTATGTTATAACTTATCTACAAACTTACCTTAGTTGCATATATTGTCAATTTATTTATTAATAACTATAAGCCAAAATTATATAATCGTAGTTTTTATGTATAAATCATATAGTGAAAATATATAGGTAGGTAGGTAATTAATATAATATTATACACTGTTTTTAGAATTAAATTTTTATAGGTGACTATTTAAATATTTGAAATGAAAATGAATTAGAATTAGATAAATATGCTTTTATTGCTTCAATAAAATTATTCATTTTAAATTACTTTCATGAAAAAACTTAGGTGCGCTTATGTCTTATATTTTGTATTCATGTTTAAATATTGATTTAACTATTTTTCATATTATCTTTATTAAATTACATTATATTATAATATTCTTCAAAAGGTTAAGCTATAATCTCATCAAAAATTTCAAAAATAATTGTTGTTTTTTTTACCTATTACAGTATTACACACGTTCTTATTCTAGAATGATATTTTTACTATAAGTGATTAATAAGTATCGTAGACAAAAATGTTGACCTTCTGTTTTATTAATTTTAACTATCATAGCATTTCTAACTAATAAGTAATAATATTAGAAGTTACCAGGTACCTATGTACAGACTTTTGAATAAAGGTCTTACAAAATTTTTTTTTGTACCATCATATTTATATACCGTGTGTCCGCGGAAACAGTGTACACTTTATCATTGATTACCCTGTAAATATTTTTCAATTCTGTTTTCGGGACATTAAACTAGACTAATGGATCATACATTTCTATGACTTGAAATTTTTTTAACTCGTGTATCTTGCGCATGCGCAACACAACTTCATTTTTTTTAAATGGCAACCTCTATTTTGAATATCGTTTTTGGATTGCACGTTTTTTTTAAAGTAGTTTCGATCCACCAACTTATATTCTACACCCAAAATTGACAAAATTAGAGCTAGGTATAATTAAAAAAAAAAAATTAATTTACTAAATGTGATTTTTTTATATAATCAAATTGGTTATTATAAAGGTAATAAATTAATTACTTTTTATGAATTACTATTTTATTTTATTATTACACATCATGAAATTACCTGCATAATTTACTATCGAAACATGTATTAAAAAACTAAATTCTAAATTTCTAAATTATTTTTTTCTTAACTAGGTATACTATACATTTTTATTTACAATTTAATTTACAGAAATTACAAACAAATCATTCGATAAACATTCGATTTAGAATTGTATTTTTTAATACATGTTTTGATAATAGATTATAATATAGGTAATTTTACTATGTGTAATAATAAAATAAAATAGTAATTCATAAAAAGTAATTAATGTATTACTTTAATAATATCTTATTTGATATATCATTTGTTTAGAAAGGAAAATTACGTGAAATTGAAATTAAAAAAATCACATTTAGTAAATTAATTAATTTTATTTTTTTTAAATATACCTAGCTCTAATTTTGTCAATTTGGGTTTAGAATACAAGTTGGTGGATCAAAACTACTTAAAAAAAAACGAGCAATCTAAAAACGATATTCAAAATAGGGGTTGCCATTAAAAAAAAATGAAGTTGTGTTGCGCATGCGCAAGATACATGAGTTAAAAAAATTTCAAGTCATAGAAATTTATGATCCATTAGTCTAGTTTAATGTCCAGCAAACAGAATTAAAAAATATTTACAGGGTAATCAATGATAAAGTGTACACTGTTTCCGCGGACACACGGTAGACATAAATACATTATTAATTAAATAAATAAGAAATAATAATTCATTATAAAAACGAATTCCCTAGTTATTTATTTTTATATTATTAATATTGTAGTCAGTGGTTATAACTTATTGATTAAAAATAGGTTTAGTCTATAGTATCAAGATTATTACAAACACTTGTGTATTTTTTTTTTTTGAGGAAATATAATTTATTGTATTTAATATTTATAATCATAAAAAGGTGAAAATATTCGGTATTTACCCATTTTTACGTTATTCTCATTAAATTACAATTAAAAAAATATTTATACTTATAGATTTGTAATATATTAGTTGTGCATAACTTACAGTTTATACATTAAGTAAATATATAAGATTGGAGGATGAAATCAAGAATAATGATGGATTTAATTAATTTTAAAAATAGATAATTAAGTAACTATATTTTTAGATAGGTATGGAGTTTTTGTAATTTTTATCAGTGTATATCAAAAAATATTATAATTTATCATAATTTTTTTTTAATGATTGTACGAAATAATATAGCAATTGACTCTTAATAATGCAATTAAAATTTAGATACTGTATACCATAAAAAAAAACTATTATCGTTTAGGTAGTAGAAAGTAAATATATTGTTAAATATTAGTGCCATTGTAAAAATATGGTTATTCGAGTACAATTTTTTGTACCAATTAAGTATTCAAGAAAAAATTAGTTTATATAATAATTTCAAACATTAACAAGCTATAGTTAAATAGTTCTTTATCATTAGGTATTTTATTTTTCAACTATTTTGAACGTTGGTAGGTATGATCTCCTTTGATTTTTTTTTATACTCAGAAATATAGTATATACAGCCATATTTATAATCAAATTTTGTTTTGCTTTTGCTTCCAAATGAATTTATGTATTCCTAATACACATTTCCTCGCACATTTCAGTCCAAAATAAAATAAATAGGTAAGTATATTTGTTCATACATTTTTTTTATATTGATTTTTTAAATATAGGTTCTTTGGAAATAATGAAATACGCTTGCACAATAATATACCATGATATATTTTGTAATAATGAAGAAAACGTCTAACATTTTTACAAAAACGATTCAAGTTGAGTTGAATTGAGTAAGGATCCGCTAACAGTAACACGCACCAAGTGACACTTATTATTTCGATCATTGCCAAGCAATTAATTTTGTAAAAGGTTACGTTTTATTTTCAGTTAGCGATTGGGATTTTGCGAGAGTAATTTATTGTACACGTTGTACATTATACGTCACACCAATAAACAAAAACCACGAATTATTATTATAAAATATTTGGATTAATGAATGTAGAATTGCTTATAAAAAATGGGCACCTATAATATTATAAGTATAAAGATAAAGCTACTATTACAAGTAAAAATTAAATAACAGAATGTGCAATGTATTTATATGATAAATGATTATAAAATATAAAATCTCTCTATATTACACAACAACGTTACGAAAAATAGTTTCGTTAAATAAATACTACGATGGCAACCAATATTAAAGTTACTTTGTACATTTTAAGATGGATGGAAATAGACATCAGATATCAGATGAAGAACGCGTGTTACGATAAAAAGAACACTATTAAGAAATAAATCAAAAAAATAGAGAAAAGAATAAACGATAAAAATCACAGGAAATCAAAGAAATACAAATTAGAGAAAGAACAAGCAGATGAGCCTAAAGGTTTAGATATTGTATTTGGTGTTTTAATAGAAAATGAAAATAGGAGATCTACAAACATTTGCAGCTGTTGCCACGGAAAACTTTTCTATAAACATGATACGTATCCACAAGTACCTATTGAAAGACTTATTGCATATTTATTTATTTACATTTTTTGGATGATGGTGTAATTAATAAATATGTTACTCAAAACTTTGATGTAAATTTGGGTAGTGGTATTTCATCCACGATAACTGTTGGTCAAGCTACACAAAGCTTACTATCTAAATAACCAACATTTGGTCAAATTTATATTTATGACGATGGACTTATGGAGTAACAATGATGAAACTCTTAAGTCGCAAATAATAGATTAAATGGGGGTTTGCGGTCGAAGAATTCAGTGGCCAAAGCCTTCTGGTATGTAAAGCAAAAATAAACATTGGTTTTGGATATTTTTACATTTTGTTTGATAATAACCTGATAAAATATGTAAAATCCAAAGTTGTGTCAAACGAATTTTGAGTTTTCCTAGTTATGAAGCACACATCCCGGCGTAACACATTTTTTATTTAATCACATTATCCAATCACTATGGATTTGTATATAGACTATATTGCTACTTATAACTTAAAAGGGTATGTATTTACCATCGTACTTATCTGTTTATTTGTATCAATACTCCCAATTTTTTCAGTTTGAATTTATTATTAATTAAATATTCTATTTATATTGTTTTTGAATTTATACGTAGGTATGTAAAAACTTGGGCAAACTGCATATTATTGTTATTTAATTTATATTAATGGTGTAGTATGAAGTGTTTAAACATTTTAATTTAATTTAATCTGTATAAATATTTCATTCAGAAAGCAATAGTATGTGTACTTCGTAGTATTATAGTAAATTTACTTTTAATATTAAAAAAAAAAAAAACCATTATCTATATAACTTATAAATTAATACCCAGAATATTAAGACTCAACAGGTCAATACACTAAACATATTAAGTATCACTTATTAAAACCAATTTAATTAAATTCTTAACCAATTACAGTAGGTTACTAACTTAACTTCTAAAACATGTATAGGTATTATAATAATGGTGTAGAAATAGTATTAGCTGTATACCGTTGGCACTCCCAGAAATTCCCATGAACGGGAATATTCAAGGATGTTCTTGAAAATACAAAATAATTAAAACGTAAATACTTTGTATAAGGGATTTTTTTTTATTAATTATAAGTACTTTATAAGTTTTACTTAAACTATATTTGAAAATATTATTATTTATTATAATAGAGTGCCTAACGGTATCTACGCAGAAAAAAAAAATTTAGTCAGTAAATCAAGCAAATGTGAATAGTTCCAATAATAGAATATAACTTTATTATTATTTTTGAACTGAGTAGGTCTTTTATTACACTCTTATAGGTATTTATTTTGTATGATCTGCACTCTGCAGTAACTAAAACACTATTACAACAATTATATGTGACTGTATAACCACAGAATAAAAAATTGAAAAATCTAAAAATCTAATAAAAAGTAGGAGTTCTATGATAAAAGTAGACAAAAAAAGGTGGGTAAGTGGATGTTGCTCTGCTGTACAGTAGGTTACAAGTGGGCCACTGTAATGGATGGTGTTAAATTTTAATTTAATGATATACTATCATTGTATAAGAAAAACGATTCTGAGCGAAAACGGTCAGTTAGCCTATGACATTACCAAGTATATTTGATGATATTATTGTGAATAAAGTAATGTATATAGGTATAACCTATTTAAGTGGAGCCTTGTTTTAAATTTTCAATCCTTTGCTATAGAAGTTGAACATTTTATAAATTTATAACTACAAAATAATTATTAAATTATAAATTTTATAAATTTTGTTAAAATTAGAACTTTAAATGCTTAAAAAAAAAATTGTGCCTATATATTTGTAATATTTTTCAACTGCTACTGTAACAATATATCAGGAGCCTTGCATTAAATTTTCACACATTTTTATCCAACAAATAAAATTTTATTGATATTTACAGAAAAAAAAAACTAAAAAAATTGAAAACTGTCAATGTCCGCAAACAGCTTAAAACAAATCTAAATATTTTTAAAATTTTATAGTGTATAGAAAATGCTAATATAAAAATTCAGTGAAATTTTCAAGTATCTACAGTCATACGTTTTTTAATTAGAACAAAATAAGAAAATCGTTACATAAGAAATCGAGGGAATATCAAATGTTGTAAAAATATAAATTTCAAACGCTCATAAAAATTTAATTTGACTTTCTTTTAGAGATTTTTTTTTTTGATAAAGATAGACAAACTTATGGATAATCTTGTTTGGATTTTAAAATCTTAGATTTAAAAAGAAAATTTTTTATGAATTCTCAACTCAAAATAATTTGCTAATTTTCGTGATTTTTCGTGTTTTGTCAAGATTTGAACTTAAATGCTTATAAATAAAAACTGTAACTCAGGATTTTTAATATTTTTCAAATAACATTGTAACAATACAGTTGTAGCCTTGTATTAAATTTTCAAGCTTTTTTACCCAACAAATAAAGTATTATTGATACCATAGAAAAATACTAATACAATTGGAAACTGTAAATTAAAACAGTTCAAAACAAATCAAAATATTTTGAAAATCTTATCGTGTATAGAAAATGCAAATATAAACAATCAGTGAAAATGTCATTTATATAAGTTCATTTGTTTTAGAGTTACACCAAAAACCAAAATCGATTTACTCAAAAACAGATTTTGCGTAAAACTTTCCGTTTTTCCTTGATTTTTCTTTTGTTTTTCACGTCGCTTTTGAAAACTACTGGGACATTTTTACTTTTAACCCGCCAAAGTACCAACTAGATTCATTTTACTATCAGAAAAGTTACTGTTGAAGAAAATCCAAGCACTTTTACTGTCATTTATACACGATAACATTTTAAAAATTGACTCTTTTTGAGCTGTTTACGGACATTGTCAGTTTTAAATTTTTTTGGTTTATTTTTTCTATAAATATCTATAAAAATTTTATTTTTTGCGTAAAAGCGTGAAAATTTAATGCAAGGTTCCTGTTATAATGTTACATTAGTAGTTGAAAAATATTAAAAATACATAGGCGCAATTTTTTTTATAAGCAATAAAAGTTCGAATTTTGAAAAAATCATCAAATTTATAATTTAAGAATTTTTTGTAGTTAAAAATTTATAAAATCTTCAACTTTTATAACTAAGGATTGAAAACTTAATACAAGGTTCCACGAAAATAGATAATATATAAATTACTTTATTCATATCGTTTTTCTTATACAATGATATTATAACATTGAATTCAAATTTAACACAATCCATTGCAGTTACCCAATTGTAACCTACTGTACAGCAGAGCGACATCCACTTACCCAATTTTTTTAATTAAATTTATTTATTTCTCATATAACATTTATAAGCCTAGAACAAAAATAAATTACATTCATTACATTAGTATATTTAAGATAGACTGATATCTTCTTAAAGCACAAGCTTGTGGCAAAGATAGAGAGTTATAGAAACAGAGAATTTATGCTACCAACAGTATTTTGTAAAGAAGGCCCAGGAAATCTCACATTTTGACACGGTTGTTGAGACACCCCTATCTATTAACTATTAGCTATTAACTCATAAGTTATAATTATGTGTATAGTATACTGCATAGGGAAATTGGTGAAATAATCAAATGGGACCAGTCGATCGTTAGCTATTATCTTTGCTCTAGTTGCTAATTGTAACAATACTTTGAGTGTGGGGGGGGGGGGTGATGAAGGATATCCCCTTCTCAGAATCACTCATATAAAATACGTACAATAAGGCCAAATTAATTTGGATAATTATAAAACAATTAAACATCAATATTTAATTTCTAATTATTATGCAAAAGCAAGTTCTCGATGATATATTATAGTATAATAAAGCTTAGTATGTTTTTATTCGTAAAATCATTTAAGTATACATAATTTAAGTTTATTTAATATATATTTGTCTTTAATATGATACATGAATCATTTTTATTAAATAACATGACCGTTCGTCAGTTAATTTGATTATTATTAATTGGATTACTGCAGTAGACGTTTTCCCGCTTGTAGCTTCAACGGAGTGCATAGAAGTTAACGACCAGTTTACTTAAGGAAATACTGTTAATTCCCCAAGCGCCTTTAAACATACAATATATAACATTATAATTGAGAAATGCTACCTAGTAAGAAGATGGAATACAAGTAGAAGAAATTGAATTATATCAGAGTTAAACTATTTCGATAAAATTTGATGACCGTAAATAATTGTAAGTACAGCTACGAACTGTTGCATATACCAATAACGATAGATATAGTTAGTAAAAAAGTAACAATTTTTAATTTTAGCAATTCAATGTTTTATTTATTTTGCATTTCATAAACACCAATTATATAGGTTTAGATTGGATATATATTTTATTCTAAACCCACAAAAAAGTTCGTATATTTATTTTATTAATAATTCTGTATATTAAAAAAGGTTTATGTGCTTCATTACCTAATTTATAAATAAATTTAAACGAAATACAAGTTGAAATATGTAATCCATTATAATAGTAATCTAATAGAAAGTTCGATTGATATTTATAATTTTAGCTTATTATTAGACTTCTAACGTATCTGCCAAATGTCAAACAAGACCAACGGTTTCCTACCTTTTCTTTTGTCAATACCCAAAACGGTAATCCTATAATATTATTAAAACTATCAAATCTACTGTATACACATATAACATTTACTATATAAACACTTATTTAAACTTTTTTTTTATAGGTTCATTCCAAACCATTAATTAATGTATTCCTTTCAAATTATTCCCTGTATTTTAGCTTTTAAATTAAATTTTATAAGGCAGCCAGAATTTAATTGTGTACCATTTAAAACTCAGTGGTAACTTTAAGAATCATGTGCATCATAATACCATATAATATTATATATTGTATAATATACAGTCTAGAAGAGTTTAAAAATCGGTATTCTTATTTTAGCGAATCCTTTAATATTATTTATTTAAAATATAATATTAAATATAACCCCGTATTTGTTCCATATTTTGGCATTATGGCAATTATTAATAAGTTACCTAATTTTTAACTTAAATATTACATTTGTTTGTTTTGTATTAAAATAATTAAAGTAACACTAAAAATGTTTTATAATGTAAGTTTAGCATTTTATGTATTATATCTATATGACACATGATACATTATAGTATAATACATTATTTATACTAATTTATTATATGTATTTTAGGATTAAATTTTTAGTAAAACTGGTTTAGGAATGGTACATTATATATTGTATAAGCTCTAATAATGTAGGACTGTTTGAGTATATTATTACATCATTATACTAAAATATATATTATTATAACTACTTTTAATTTATTAAGTGGCAGAAGTTAGAAATAAAGTAAGAATTAAGAAAGTAATGTCAGTAGTTATATTCTAATTATGTAAGTAACTTAAAACTAACTATATCTTATCAACAGTATTAATTTACAATATTGAACAATTTTTATTTTTTATTTTGGATAGATTAAACTATGATTAAACAATATTAATAACAATGTTTTAAATATTTAAATTATACAAATAATTTCAGGGAAATAATATTAGAAAAAAAAATCTTTTTATATTTCATATTTTCATTTTTGGATTTTGTAACGTACACGAATCAAAATACATATATTTTGAATATTTTTCAATAATATAATATATAATAAATCTAATATGATATTAAACATTTAGTTTTCATGATCATTTACACCCAGAATATTGACAGTTGGTTTTTTTATTTAAGTTGTATATTCTAATTTAGTAACATATTACATGATATTAATTTATCATAATATGAAGAATGCTGATTTTATAATTAAAGTTACCATATTTATTCTATAATTTTTTATTGAATAGCAATATTTACATTGATTAGCATCCAAACAAAGCTTCTACCATTTTATTAACACTAATGTTTTGTAATCTTGATTAATATAAATAAAAGTATTTTCGTAGTTTAAGTGGATATGAAAATAGTGGGGGGGAGTGGCCCAGTAGATTAAGTCGTCGGTTGTGACGCACACCAGGCCGAATCCGGCCGCGAGTGGCATTTGTCTTCGGGCAAATCACGGTGTCCGGAGAAAAGTGCCGTCATCCCCTACCCGGGCGTGCCAGATACCTACGGGTGCCCACTAAAAAATCTGCCAAACCAAAACACACGTGTTTACTTACTACCTAACCTTTTAAATATTTTTTTTTAAACTCCTCCTTAATTTTGAGATTGGCGTATCAAAGTAGTTTTGAAGTTCAAAGAAGAACTAGATAAGCGGGGAATCTATTTTTTAAATATTCTGAAGCCAACCTATTTTACTTTGCACTTTATGCGATCTTTGTATTTTAACACTCGATTGAAATAAACATTGGAACTTCAAAAATTATTTCTTTAGGTCATACCTCAAAACTATATGCAGAATTTACCTAAATCAGTATCTATGTCAAACAAATCAGCTAGTACATTTTATCAGCGACATTAATTAAATGCGGTTATTTGATGAGATTTTATTTTATCAGCTTTTCCATGTTTATGTACACGTAATGTTTTCTCTAAATAATTTAAATACATTTTTTAAATACCTTCTTAGATTAATGTCACTGCATAGACTAATGCACAATATTACTGTTTAGTATGATGGATTACACTTAAGTTTAAGGACGGCAAAAAAAATATACGATGTAATGGTCTTACAACTTTAGTGGTTCACGGTTGGGTTTTTGCGCTAAGTATAAACACTGTTGTCCTGTAGCTTGTAAATTATAGGAGAGGACAGTAAAGTAGAGCGCAGTGTGATGTAATAATATCCTGAGTACAATGTTTTTATCAACGAATCAAGTGTGTGTAAGACCCGGATGTCGTGTATCTATAATAGGGACGGTGTAATCTCCGGAAATCCATTATGTAGCTGCGGTACAATGGTGGTGGAACTTTTGCGGATTATGGTGGAGAGCTCAAGACAACGACTTATTCGTTAATTTGAATTTGAACTTTTCATACAAATTAAACTCTTTTAGAATTATAAAATTTAAAAGTTTATATTATTATTCTGTACAATCTCATTAAAAAGTGATCAAACCATATGCCGAAACCTGGCACAATTATTAGGCGGGGAGGGGCTAAAAACATGAATACCTAAACATTTTGTCACTTCACTTGAAAATAATATTATGACAATATCAAGATAAATATATTGTTATAAAATGTTTAAGTATATTTTGCTTAATACATGTTCAACATCATGAACTTTTGAATATTATTTTGTTCTTAAAAATTGCATTCAATTTTCAATTTAAATAATAGTACCTAAAACTTATGAATATTCAGTCAAAAATTAATTAACTCTATTTATTTATTTTTGAGTTATAAAAATATAAAAATGTATTATTTATTATTATTTTATCCAAAACTGGTTTTGCGTAAACATTTTTGTGTATTGTTATTTTTTTTTCGCAGGGTTTTTGTATAATACTGGCAATTATTTTTAAGGCATCCCCTTAGTACTAAATAGATTCAATTTACCACTAAAATCCACCCTAAAAGTTAAACATTATTACTGCTTAAAAATGCGATGTCAGACAGAAAAATAAAAACCAATACCATTGTAAAATCAATACCAACATTCATTGCACTGCTCATAATTCAATAACAATTTTTATCAAACGATATTAGGCAATTTATTGTATAATTTAATTTTCTTTGCTTTTTAGACAGTGAACCTAACCATATAAGATATATTATATGAAGGCCAAGTTTAAAAAAAATCCATTTATCTGATGTCACTTTTTCCATATTATATTATAATATTATACTTATTCAAGAAAGTACCTTATTTGCAAACTTAACACAAATTACGATTATTATCGATTTAGTTTTTTTTAATGCACGAAGAACATAATATAATATATATAATATATTATATATATATTATAATATAGTATAAGTACCTACCTCTAGCATGTACTTGAAATAATTTTTCAAATAACTACTTAGTTTTAAAATGTTTCAAGAGGAAAATAAGTTATTCCGTTCTTTTTATTATTTTTTTTAATTTGAAGTGAATCTGATATTTTTAAAATTATTAGTTTTTTTTCTTCTTGCGCTTAAACATATATTATATGTGGTTTTCTGGGTATAATAATATATGTGTGACATTAATTAACTTCATGTAACGGTGAACGTGAGGGGATAAAAACTGTAAAATCCTCATTTGTCGAGTTGTATTATAGGAAAAGCTAGTAAAATAATAATGAAAAAAAAATCCTATAGGTACTGTAGACTAGATGAAATCGTAAAACTCCCTGGGCAGCTGACAGGCTATTGTGAGAATTTTCAAACGAAAATTCTCATACTTTCGGTTATATAACCCATATACTTCGTATTCCTACAATCGTAAATCTAGACGTATATATATAGAGATCTTTTCTTTCTCTTTTTTTTTATGTTTTCTGTTAACATATTCGTATGCTACCCGATCGTAACACATTGATTGATGCTGCTATCAAATCCAGACATCAAACCCAGTAATACAAAGGTAGAATTGAAATTTGTGTACCTCTATAAGGGAAATGGATCATCCTGGGTACCTGAACATCGAGAGTAAATTATACTCGCCAAAGTGAATACCGATTGTACCCTATTTTGTATAAAGGAGTAATATCCATTTTACATCTATAGAAATTGCTGCGTCACTTATGATACAGTATTCACTATCACTTAAAAAAACTTTATACAGAATATCTAAAACAACCAGTCATCACTTCGTAAACTTTAAGTGCTCAGTGGAGTATTTCGGAATTAACTGCCCATAACTTTGAGTTTAAACTTTTACAGAAAGATAAATATAATTTGTATTTGACTGAAAAGAAAATGTCCATTCCATGCTAAAGCTATAATACATTATTTTGATCAAACATTGAATGTTTAATTGATGGAATAATACGATTATACATTTATTTTAATGAAACATGTGTAGGCACGTAGGCGCGTAGCATTGTTGAATAGTGTATAAATATACTATTTTTTTATATTCCATCTTTTATTCACCGTTTACGATAATAATATGTTTAGATATTTTAAATTTAATTATATACAATATTATGAGTTGTGACATATTAACTTACATCAGTAATTCTTAACCAGGGAACCACGGCACCCTTTCCAAAGTTAAGGAAAATATTAAGTTGAAAGTTTTATTTTTAAACAATATAATTATGTTTGGTTATAAATATATAACTCATAAATACAACTTAGAAACCAATAATTGTTTGATGTTTAAGTCTAGTTTTTCCATTATTTTCAAAGTTTGATATATTAATTTACATAGAATAAGAACTATTTAAAATCAACTATTTTATGGTGCAGCTTTAAAGTTTTAAGTAAAAACCTAAGGGTTGCAAGGTTAACTGAAGGTGTCGTATCACTGGATTAAATGTTTATCTTAATGATTTAAATAACCATTTAATAAATTATGACTCAGGTATAATGTTATATTATAGGGTTATTATTTTAAATGGGGGTTCATTTTATGAAAAAGTTTTAAGGTTTTTGCAAATACTTTTTTTAGATAAATTGAAGTAATTTATTATAAACCTAAATTTGAAAAAAAATATATATATTTTTTACTTTTTGAATGACATGATACATTTTTTATTCCATATTGCAAAGATGAATACGTGAATAATTGAGTATTTTAATATAAAAAACTCGAATTTCGAACAAGTAGTTAATTAATTATAATTTATAAGGATTTAAAGTTTAGATGAGTGGTGTTATAGCGGGCAACATTTTTCGGTATACTCTTGTGACGCTCCACTCAGCTCATGAAAACTTAAATACTTTTAATTGAGTTATAACGAATTAACTACTCGTTTAAAATTAAATTTTTATATATTTAAATTATTTTCAAAAATGTTGTTTTATAATGACTTCAAATTACATAAAAAAAGTATTTTCCATAAACGTTACAACTTTTCGAAAAAAATTAGTTTATCTTAAAACAATTTATTTATTATATTATTTTAATGAATATTATAAATTATATATAATTATTTTCAAATGTTTATTTATTTTTATATGTATATTTGATTTGTTCATAAAATGTAATTTATTATAAACGACCTGTCATAGGCACAAATATCTACTAGAGTTTCTATAGCCCCCCCCCCCCAAAAAAAAAAAACTAATGATTTTACTACTATAGTTTAAAAGCACCATAAGAGTTCAAGTATAGACCTAAGCTTCAGCCCCCTCAAATTGCAAATACTATTTACGCCACTGCCACCTGTATGTACATGTGAGTAAGTAGAATTCAATGTCACTCTTTTTAATTACATGAGTACCTAATATGAATCAACTCGTATTCGTTCAATACAATATATTATACTATAGGTATTCAAAATTTTTTTTGCAACAAATTCTCATAATTGTATTGTTTAAAGTCTACAAATTCTTTAGTAAAATTTTAAAACTATATTTTATCATTGTCCTTAGACATCATATAAACATATTTTTAGTATATATATTTTCAGACCATTACGAAAATTTGTGTACTAATAAAGCTCAGACACATAAAGCAAGAAGTACCTAGGTATTATAATTTAATTCATCAAGATAACAGTACATATTATTTTAAGTGTATTTAATTTATTATACTTCATTTGAAGTACCTATATATTTTACTCAAAATTATTTGGCGTATAAATTTGTCAAAGAATATAAAATATTCTGCATTTTGATTGTATAATCACTTATTTTATATTATTATTATGACATTTTATAATGAAAGTTTTTAACTAATTTCAATGTATTTGTGTATAAATAAAAAAGTGCGTAGTAGATAACCACTCTGCTGTACAGTTGGAGACGAGTGTACCTCTTCATTGAGTAGGCCACTGTAATTAATGTGTTAGATATTTTGAATTAAATGATAAATCATTGCATAAAGGTACCTACAAAAAACGATTCTGGCCCAAGACTATCTAACATCATATTATTATGATACTAAGTATAACTTATCATATCATATTTATATTAATACCTATTAGGCACTAGTTGAATTACCCGGCGTTGCCCGGAAAAATACATCCTTTTGGATGTAACATGCTGAGGAAACAATGTCTTTTTATGTGTAAATTATATTATATTATAATGTATTAAATAAAGCCATATGGCCCATATATTATAGTATATTGTTTAATGTACCTATATAATGTACTAGCTGATCCCGTGCACTTCGTTGCCCGTTAAATGTATCAACTCTATATGACTCAAACTTTGTTCAATTCGTTATTTAATATTTGGTGTATGGTGTTCAAAATTTATCTTAACTATTCCGTTTCCCGGAATAAAAATTCTGATTCACAGCAGTACATTATCAGGTAGGCAATCTACCTGCGGTAGATCGCGGACCCCATGCTGTTTGTGCGTAAGTGTATGATTTTAGTGTATAACTCTAAAGTATTAAAGTTATACCAAGTTTGTCGTTTTTACTTAATTCCGCCACCTACAGTGGATTAATATAATCAATTTATACAAAATCCTATTCTAACCTAACCGTACTGAAATCCGAAAAAAAAAAAAAAATTTAACCCTTAGTAAATTAATCTAAGACTAATTAATTTAAGACTATATCTTGACTATAACTATACAGACTAAACTCTAGATCTACTTATCAGATCTTCTTGTATATATCATAAATGTCTTGATTTTTTTTTTAACGAAAGAGTATTTCACGGAGAAGATTTATATAAAAGAAAATTTTAGGAAAATCCACCTGTGTATAATATATTGGTTGCTATTGGTTAATCGGGCATATTTGTTGATTTGTACTATTGTCTTTTGTCAATATACATATAAGATCTTATAAGTAGTTCCAGACTTTTGTCTGTATAGTTATAGTCTGTGTATTTATATAGTTGTTGGTTGATTAGACCTCTGGGAAAAAGATAGGTTAATATATTTACAAAGGGTTAAATTTGTTTTTTTGTTTCATTCATCGGATTTAAGTACGGTTAGGTTAGGATAGGATATGATATAATTTGTATAAATTGATTATATTAAGTAAAAACGACAAACTTGGTGTAACTTTGATACTTTAGAGTTAAATCATAGGTACAAACAGCATACATACCTGATAATGGTCATATCAGAAATAGCGTATCAGAATTTTTATTCCGGGAAACGGAAAAGTTAAGATAAATTTTGAATACTATACACCGAATATTAAATAACGAATTGAACAAAGTTTGAGTCATATAAAGTTGATACATTTAACGGGCAAGACGTGCACGGGATCAGCTAGTCTATATACTATTATATAAAGAGAGTTGTTAGTTACCATTGTTGAGAGTAATCTCTGGAACTACTGAACCGATTTCGAAAATTTTTTCACCAATAAAAAGGTACATTCTTTGTGAGTGCCATAGACTAATTTAAACAGGGAATTGATCACTCCTGGTAGGTTTTCAAATAGGAATTTTGAGATTTACGGTAGAAATTGTTGTTTATTAATGGTTGCTATGGGTTATAGGAGTTGAGAATAATACTGATTTATTATTATTATTTATTATTACGTAACAGGCCATTATTTATGATAATTGATAACTCCTTTGTTTTTAAAGTTAAGAATCGATCAAAAGCCATAAACCTTCTCCGCAATGAGCTCTTCAATTTAAAAAAAAATCATAACGATCGGTTCAGTAGTTTCCGAGAACATATCACTCAAAGATTTTCATTTTCACATTTATATATTAGATAATAATATTTATTTACTGAAGACGTTTTGAGCCAGCAAGATTCGTTATTAAGTAGATTTATATTACACGGGATTAAAGGTGACTGCGCGTGAACACGTTTGTTGTGTCAAATAACCCTAACGTAGGGACAAGGGTGGTATATAGTAAGGCGATTTACGCTTAAATTGAAGTGTTGTTGATGTACCTAGGACCTACTGTCATTCTGTTTACTTAAACTAATATTTTCATATTGTTGCTTCCTAAAGATAATATGTTTTTATTTTTACGTATATCAAAACAAAATTACGATTTGACGTTCGTAATTTGTCCTCACTCTTGTCTGTCATGTTGATCATTTACTGTTAACATGGACAAATTTATAAAATATATATCTAGAAAGAAGGGAAAAAATAAAACATTGTAATGTAACAATCAAACACGTCAATAATGAATGTAGAGAATTCAAAAACCCAGAAGGTAATTTAAAATAAGTCATCTTATTGTAGAAATAAGCGTGGGCTCCAATCCGCTGTGAATGTAATTCATTTTAGTTTTAAAAAAAATCTAAATACTCAATAAACTATGGATACCAGTATTAGTTATTACCATTATCATTATTATTATTATATTATATAAAATCAATGTTTTTCAAATTATGTGACTACCTATTTTCTAATCGTATGTTTCTTATTATTATTTTATTACTATTTATTTTATTTTGTATTATAACAATAACATTTTAAGAAAGGAAAGTATAATATTCAGGCAATTAGACGTAATGCTAATGACCTAGTTGTCAAAATTGAATAACAATCAATAGGTAGGTGGGAATAAAAAAAAAACTAAATGTTATAAATATAATAAAACGCACTTAACCTATATTTTTATGTTACAATTATTATAATATTAGTAAATTATTTTTTATGAATAAAGATAATTTGATTTAATTAGTCATTTGACATTTTTTCATACATCTTTGTTATTTATTTTCTTGTCTATAATGTTGTTTAATAATTTTTATTAGAGCTTTGACTAAAAATGACAAATATTATAATTTATAATTATTATTTTTCTTTTAGGTGTACTACAACTGTATAAATAAAGTTAAAATGTAACTTAAAACAAGTACCTAAAAGAATTAACAAAATTATTAAGTTTAAAAATAAATTTGCTTAGAAAACGTACGATTAAAGCTATATAATAATTAACTAAATTCTTACATTTGCTACTTTATAGTTAAGTGAAAAATATTATTTCACTATTAAAATATGTTTTGTATGGTTAATAATATTATTATATCTAATATGAACATAATGGCATCGTATTATCAACAATATTATATTAACTTAAAATATATTTCTTAAAACAAAATAAGTTTTAACTATTTGTTTATTCAAATATTATATTAATTTTAATATAAGTATTTTATTATTATTGTATAGTAAAATCCATAGTTAAAATTACAAGTGCAATACTGGTGCATGTTCTGTTTTATTATTGGTACTCAGATATACGTACAAACAATAAATGCTTATAATTAAAAATACATTAAAATATTATAACATATATAATACATCAGTAAATTGGGTACATCACCATAAAATTGTTTTTTCTCCAGAATACATTGTGATTTAAAATATTAGTTGAGTGACAAAGTAACATTTATTTTAAAATGCGCTTAAGTCATATATTTCTTTAGGATTAAAATATCAAAAGAATCTTAAGTGGTAGGGGACTTAGATAATATTCTTTCCTTCAAATATGTAACTAAGTCAATTAGTTATAATATTAAAAACAGTAGAGTATAAAATATAAAATTATTTTCCGGAATCAAGCATATAAGATATAACATTATAATAGGTACCTCATTTGTGTTCTAGGATCCGAGAAACAGTTACAACGAGTTTAAATGTACTATGTCATCAAGGTTACAGAGCTTAGAAAGAAATTGATATTACAAGTCACATGAAACTACTAAGCTACAAGTGTACAACTATAGGTATATGGTCACAATCATAAATAATGGCCAAACTTGCAGGTAGGATGTAAAATCAGTTTACCTACCTAATGCCTGTAACTCGTTAGACGTAATTTATTATTTTTCCGTAAACAATTACCTACTATGTACTTATTAGTTATAAGTAGATATTATTGCAAATAATAACTCCGTAGTTAAAATTAAAATCAATACAATAATATCGAAACGCATTTTACCATCACAATCAGTTTTCATTTTGAAATATAATATTTGGTCGATATGGTATTTATCAAAACTAAAAATCAGTGTTTTGTGGATTTAAATTCCGTTTGAAGTTTAAATAAGATTTCATCTGTTTTTCTTAGAATAATAAACGTAAATAAAAACATTCGATTCGATAGAAACATGTGCGTTGTATTAGCGATTGTTATAAAAAAGTGCGTTATCGACGTAATCTTTGCATCTATAAAGACTGATACGGTTTTATTTTTTACATCGCCTGACAGTTGGCAATCATCCGTGGACTGTGTATGAGAGAAGAAGTAATGTTTACAGAGTGCCGATAAACCTATTTGAAATAAATATTTATTATCCACTACCCTTCTGTGTACATTTATAAGTATATAGCCCCTTCCATTTAAGATAGTGGTATATACATACCGCAATCGAATGATAGTTACGGAGGGGATGCCACTTGTTAAAATAAAAGCTTTATTTTTATTCTTCCTGTTGCGTATCTTTAAAAAAAAGATATTCGTCGTTAACCGGTGGCTGTCATCGTTCTCTTTTTTATTTTATTTTTTCCTTTACACATTTATTGGGTCAAACACTACGGTCGTTATGTATAATTTTAACACATTTGAGGATAAAAAAGTAAAAACAAAAACTTCTTGATGGATGTTACAATCACGGTGAGTTACCAAAAGGTATCTCTGTTAAATTATTAATGGATTTTGGTGGGACCCCACTTTCGACCGTATATCGAGTGACGTATTCGTAAATTCCCAATACCCTTTTTACCACTACATACTCCCCACCCACACATACACCGCTGTACACGCCCACAATTGCATTATTAACCCTAATATACGGTCACCTCTCTAACTCACGTCCCATTTATATATAGACTATTTTCTATAGACTTTCATTTTTTTCCTCATCTCACAATATGATACTCTAAAATGCACTGCATTCATTCTACACTGAAAATAACATGCCTTATACAGCAGTTTACGCAGGTATATTATTGTTCTGCGCGAACCATATATACTATGACAAAATATGACGTCAAATCATTCATGAATGGTCTGGTAAAAATAAAATAATAATAAAAATGCATAGTTTTCACCGAATTATTACAGTGGTTCGTTCGATATTGGGTGACCCATTTATTTTATTCTTCTAAGACCATTATTTTATTAACCCCAAGCCCGATGCAATGGAAAGTGCGTGTTTTTCATGTCTAAATTATTATACAGGTAATTATTTAAATGACTTTGCCACTTTCGTCCTTGATTTTGAAAAGCAAAAATATTCTTTATTTTAGTGATTTGTTAAAATTAAAAACCCTAATTCTAAAATGTTATTTCACGAATAACAATAATATAATAATAAATACTTTCTATATACCCAATAAGTCTATTATTATAGCTATAAAATAGTAGTCGATTATCTTATTGAATATAATGCAATATTTAAGAGTATTTTATTGTTAATAAATAATTTCATAGGTTTAAGTAAATTTACCTAAACAAATATATATAAATTTACATTTAATTTTAATATATTTTAAATTGTACTCAGTATTTTAACATAAGTGTCTTATAAGTAACAAATTTAGCATCAAAACCCTTTCGCATTTTCTCGTTCGATAGATATCGTAGATATCGGTCACGGTTTTACTGTATCAGAGATGATAGACAACGTTTTATAGTTACGGACACCTAGAGAAATTGTTGGTATTTTAAAGCTTAACAATAACTCAATTATATAGGTATCTATAAGAATTAATGTTTTATTTTTTTTTAACCATTAAAAATAAATTTATACTAGATCAAAAATCATACCCTACACTTATTGAAGTTTTGAACAAAATATCTTCTACTCAAAAACGTGATCACTAATCTTAGATACAAACAATTAAATCATGTCATTGTTTCATAATATTATATTGTCATAGCTTATAATATACCTACATAAGTTATCGATTGTCAAATATTATACATATTACGTATATTTGTTAATTATCCTAATGAATTATACTATTATTATTTGTCTATAATAATTAAATAACTTTAATTGTATCGTACGTAGTCATTATACTATGGGTAGGTTAATTTTTAAAGTTACCTATAGTTTCTTGTAGTAGTTTCAAACGGAGTAAAGTATAATGGCATAGGAATACCAGACAAAATGTTGCTCCGCTGGTCCATACTAAACAAATAAACAGCATCAGTGTTTACATCAGTATTCATTTTTAATAGGTTTAGAAGAAATCCTTATTTGACGGGGTCAAAATTGCTCTTGCCTCCCCCCCCCCCCATGGCTAGTGTTTAATAACATGTAATAGTGGGTGGGTATTAGATATTTTTTATTACCATCCTAAAAAATTAAGTCTAGTGCCACATAATTATAATACGAGGATAAGTATAAAATACTAAATGGAATCATCGCGTCAATGGAAAATAATAGGTAATAATATAGTTATTTACCTAATTACGCGATGCTGTACCATTCATAAAATAAAATTATGTTAGAACTCGCACAATGGTTAAAATCTAGATTAAAAAATGATAGTGTTAGTATTTAAATTTTCAACATAAGTTGTAATACGAAGTAACGTCTAGTATAATGAGTTGTTGAAAATAAAATTATTTCGTTAAGACTATAATAATATTAAGATTTTGAAAGATATATCGTGTTAATGTGTTTTATGGAATTCTTGTAAAACGCGAATACTTTGAAGATATATATTATAGTAGTCCTTATTTTTATACTTCTATTCATATCTGCCGTATGTACCACCACCAATTATATAAACTTTCAGTTAACCTCTTGTTGAGAACCACTAGTTTAAAGTTCTCTTTTCCGATTTGATCTAATTAATGTGAAGCAAAGAATCTGAAAATTAGTGTTCTTCCCAAACATTGTCCATTTTCGTACACAGTTAATTGTAAATTACCGTAAATCCGTCGACTTTCAATCCCCGTACATAGATCACTATATTATTATATTCTAATATGATTTTTATATATGATTCCGACTGTTAAACCCGTGACTTCATTGACCTTAACGTGGAGTTCCACAGTGGTATGGCCGCAGAGTATCTTCGACAATCATGGGTGTAGGTACCGAACGTAGTATCAGCGAAGGGGTTGTTTTATGGACAGCGGTTGGATAGTCGTGGCGCACAGGTAGAGGGCGGAGTCTGCGTGATGAGTACCAGTAGACCGGTTCCAGCTAGTGATCTGTCGCGATTTCGGCGAGTCTTTGCGCGCGAATCGAATGTCACCACCGCCAGTCGTCGGCACCACCGCCACTACCACCGCCACCGCCAAGGCCGCTGGCGCGCACGAGTATAAACGTTTCGGGCGTTGGTGGCGGTGGCGGTGGTGGGTGAACGGAACGGGCGTATTATTTCCACGGACACCACCGCCACCCCGTACGTAAATATGCAATCGGGGTGCTGGTGGGTGAGTGAAGTCGGGTAGGAAACGCGAGCGGAGGCGGATGACCGTAAAATCAATACGCGCGACGGGACGGCGGCAGTCGTGGTGGGCCGCCGCCGGCGTCTTGGGGAAACACCTCCAGCCACCCCAAGCGAACACGCACACCGACTCTGCCGACGCCCGCTCGCCCGCTGCGCCACCACACTTCGGGCGAGCGCAGCCCCTTCCCCTTCGGGACCCCTAAACAGTATATACACCCCACCACCGGTCCGTCAGTTTTAATATTAAAATACGAATCGGATACACACGCACACACATATACAAGTTATTTACGCACTTATATTTATATACATCACAACAAAGGTCACCCGAAGACGAGGGTGGTGCACATATCAGGAGCACACTGTATATTATAAATAACAATATATGCGAGCATAATATATGTATATAATATCAAATATGTGTATGTGTATAATATATATATACGCACAAAGACGGTGTGCTGCGGCCTACAAGTGACGTGTTGCGCATCTCGTGGGGGTGGCCGTTAAAACGTTACGTGGTCCAGTATTATAAAGTGCGATGAGGGGTGACGTTTGTATTATAATATAAATAATGTCACGTACTATTGTAAGTTCTTCTTCTTCTTCTTATTATTACTATTGTGACATCGTTGACTCTTTAATACGTGACCATATCATATATTATTATTATTATATTATCAAAATTGGATAAAATAATTTTGAAGTGTTTAGAAATGAATAATCCAATACTAAAAAATAATGAATATTACCAATGTACTCTGTAAACTATAAAAAAAAATTATTTCTCCGAATATTTTTATTAAATCTGCATTAGTTAATCAAAATATATAATGGATATTGGCTATCGGCTAATAGAACATTATATAGTCTAGTTAATATTAGTTAGGTATACTATTATTATATTCAATAAAAGTTTAATATTTTGAACAGCTACGAGTTAAAAATGTAAATTGTTACCACCATATATCTTTTAGGTAATATCGTCTTTATTATTATAATACCTTAAATGGAATTATAATTGTTAAATTAACAATAGTGAATATTTTAAGGTTTAAGTGCTCATAATTGCTCATAAATAATATAACTAAATATAAACAAAAAACAAAATATATTTGTAATTTAAATTAATTTTAAATTTTCTGTTATACTTATATTGATTAACTTGATTATGTGCTAATGTATACAATTTATAAGAGAATAATTTTGTTTGGTTAAAAATTATAATACTACTATGTTAATTATAAATTAAAAAATAACAATTTCGTAAACACTTGACATTTTTACCAAATATTTATATTAGCATTTTATACATTTGGTAACATTTTTGAATATTTTTGACTCTTTTCAAGCTATTTATAGCTTTGAGAAATTGTTCAAATTTTAAATTTTTTTTTAAATTAGGATCAATTTTTTTCACTTGGTTATTTAATGCAAGGTTCCTCTTTAATAGCAGATAAAAATATAAAAAATACATAGGCACGATTAATTTTTATGTACATTTAAAATTAACATTTTGGCAAAATTTATCAAAATTACTGAACATTTTTAAATTCTTTTCATAATTTATCTAACATCAGACATTTTAATAGTAGATTTCCCACGTTTTATTGTTCTACTATTAACAAAAAAAAGTGTACCTGAATGTTATACTATTTATAGCCATATGATATTTTCAATTGTTATTAATTTGTTTTATTTATTAATTGTGAATTCAAATTTAACACCTCATCAACAACTTCTGTAAAGCAGATTGGTACCCACTTGTCCACTTTTTTTTATTGTTTAAAATAAATTATTTTGAAAAATTGTTAAGAATACAATATCAAATATTTAAGTTAAAAAAATAGCATTCGAAAAGTATTCTGATTATTATGTGAGTATTATGATTGCATATTAATATTATAATATTATTATCGCCATTTTGACGCCACTGCATGTCATCTCCACTGACATCTCCGTCTGCACTCTGCAGTCCTCGATGTCCATTACCATATTTTCAATCTTGTCATCCTGTTATGATTATAATATTTTGATTCTATATTGGTACTGACTACTTAAACTATGGCATTTATATACCATAATAATAGAAATTATTTATTTTGCTTAGTTCAGTTAGTGATGGTAAAATGAATTTGTTATTTGGGGGGAAGGGATGGTTGATATGTAGCTGATTTTTTAACATGCATTATACATTTTCATTAAAAATATAATTAGGTAATGGTTATGCCTAATATCAATTTTTAAAATTATTGTAAACACAAACTTTATTTATAATTATATTATAGTATTAACAATATTTTTATTATATTACTAAATCTATTGACAAATCCCTTATGACAAATAGCAATCTATGTTTCGACCAACTAATGACCTAGAGCTACGTAACAGTGTAAAATATATGTATCGCACATATAGGCCATTGTTTTGGGTAAGTATGAAATTTGAACTTTAAATGCTTATAAAAAATAATTGTGCCTATGTATTTTTAATATTTTTCAACTGCAATTGTAAAAATATATTAGGAGCCTTGTAATAAATTTTCACGCTTTATTTCCCAACAAATAAAATTTAAATGATATTTATTGAAAAAAAAACTAAAAAAAAATGGAAACTGACAATGTCCGTAAACAGCTCAAAATAAGTCAAAATATTTGGAAAATATTATGGTGTATATAAAATGAAAATATAAACAACCAGTGAAAATTTCATGTATCTACGGTCATTTGTTTTAAAGTTAAAACAAAAACCAAATTCAATTTTGTGAAAAATCGATTTTGCGTAAAAATCCCGTTTTTCCTTAATTTTTCTTTTGTTTTTCTTGGCGCCTCCTCAATGCACCACCGATATTCACTTTCCAATCGAAAAAGATACTGAAGTTGAAAATCGAAACATTATTTCGACTACTTATCGTGTACACAGACACAAAAAAAAAAATAAAAAAAAAAAATATAAAAACACACATCATTACAAAACCAATAAATTCATCGTTCCACTCAGAATATAAAATGTAACCGTTTTATAATGGATGTTTTCAAACATATACATATCGGTCGCAGTAGAAAAATTAGTAAAAATAATATATAAAATAAAATTTTTGAAAAATGTCGTACTAATAAATTAATTTACGTTATAAATTTTAAAGTATATTGATGAATGATAAAATATGATAGTATTATATTATTAATATATTACTGAAGTACATTATATTTTTATTTTTTTGATTGAGAAAATTCTTTGTTTTCAATCCATACAATGCATAATAAGCAAATATGATAATAATATAAATACTGATACAGATAGGTGGCTTTATAGGTCTGAATAGGGACATTAAACAACAGCGCATACTGTTAAAAACTTTATGGACTCAAGTGAGAAAATTTATTTAGTTTATTTTTTTTTTATTTTAGGTAAAAATATCTTGGCCAACAGGTCTTCTCGTAAATCCCAATGAACGATAATAACCGAGGTTATATTTAACACATTTTTACAAATTATCCTGGTACCAATGACTACGTTTTTGAGAAATGTATAGTTATTTATCTCAAGTTTTATTTTAATGTTTCATGAAACTCATACGAAATGTTGTCACATATTTCGCAGTACTTACTCATTTATGCATCAATTATTAAATTATACAGTTGCAGTATTTTTTACACGCTTTTATGTGAACCAATCATTTTCTGTAAAATGTTTAATGTTTACAATAGGTAGGTACATACAATGTACACAATGTATCATATCAATAAATATATAAATAATTTTATCATGAAAAATCGTAACCAATCGGTTTTTATTGAACTGTGACTTTATATTACATAGCAAACTTTAAATGTGTACTTAAAATTAAAAATATAAAAAATTTAAATTTGAAATACATTTATTTTTTAATTAAATTTTTAAATACTAAGTGGGTACTTATTACCTTATATGGACTGTGGTTATTATATCAATATTTGTATAATAACATGGTAATTCTTCTTTAGGTCTTACTCGAGATCGAAATCAGTAATCACTGTGTAGTATTACATTAATAACAAAAGAAGTAAATATTTTTTTAGTATGGTAATATGGTGGATAATATAGCTTATAGTAATAATATATGATCACTATAATTCATCATTAGATGTTCCTTTTAATGATGATAATATAATGATTTTTTTTTAGTTACAGCTCTCTCCTGGAATCATGCCTGGTAAATAATACTTTATTAATTTTGAAGACATAAAAATAAATAGTATGATATATTTTATAATATAATATCACAATATAACTTTTTATGTATACATATAATTTATATTTTTTTATATAGGTATATTATATAAATATATTTAATTTAAATCACTGTAACTGGTTAAAAAATCTTATGTCAAGATCTAAATTTTTTAAATTTAAAAAACATTTTTTATAGCTGTCATCGTAAACGGTATAGTTGTTATCGTCAAAATATACAGTTTCTTATTTTTATTATTCTTTCTTCTTGTTTTTTAGGAGCTTTAGTGAGAATTTAAACCAAAATAATTCCGCAGGTGTTCATTATTCATGATTTAAAGCGACTTTTATTTAAAATATGTTTCTCTATCTTCCTTTACTTTTTTGCTTTTTTTTCTTAATATATACGTCATCATTTATTTATTTAGATTTTTTTTAAGTTTCTCACTAAGATAATATATTTTAACACATATAATTATACCATCACAATTATTACGTTTATATTATAATATATTTCAGGAACTAGAAAAATGTGTTATTCACAGTTACAATATCAATCTACAAAAAAAAGTGTAATTCCTAGTTTTTTTTAATAAATACTTAGAATAGTATATTCATTGGCTATTATTATTTATTAGTTGTTGAGAGATCCTAATACTTCCCATACAATTGTACTATTGTTCAACGATTAAACATATTTCGAAAATTAGTGGTATTGTGCCTTTTACAATGTAATAAACTATTGCTTAATCGATCACGTTATGATCATTAATTTGATAACTTCTGTAAAATTTAAAATAAATATCAACTGGAAAAAAGGTGGGTAATTGGATGTCGCTCTGCTGTACTGTAGGTTAAAAGTGGGTCACTGTAATGGATGGTGTTAAATTTGAATTCAATGATATAATATCATTGTATAAGAAAAACGATTCTGAGAGAAAACGGTCAGTCAACCTATGATATTACTAAGTATATTTGATGATATTATTGTGAATAAAATAATTTATATATTTACTTATTTACGTGGAACCTTGTTTTAAATTTTCAATCCTTAGCTATACAAGTTGAACATTTTATAAATTTTTAACTACAAAATAATTATTAAATTTTGTCAAAATTTGAACTTTAAATGCTTATAAAAAAAATTGTGCCTATGTATTTTTAATATTTTTTAACTGCTATTGTAACAATATTTCAGGAGCCTTGAATTAAATTTTCACGCTTTTCTATCCAACAAATAAAATATTATTGATATTTATAGAAAAAAAAGTAAAATAATTAAAAACTGACTATGTCCGTAGATAGCTCAAAAAGAGACAAATTATTTTTTAAAATGTTATCGTGTATAGAAAATGCTAATAAAAACATTCAGTGAAATTTTCAAGTACCTACAGTCATACGTTTTTTAATTACAACAAAATAAGAAAATCGTTACATGAGAAATCGAGTGAATATCAAATGTTGTAAAAATATGAATTTCAAACGCTCATAAAAATTTAATTTGACTTTCACCTGGCACATTGAAAAATCAAACTTTTGTAACATATTTTTTTATATATTATAATGTAAAAACTAACCTAATAATTTTTATTATTTTTCTTCATTAGTATCCGGTTAACAATTCATCATTTTCACGTAGGTATAACTATTTGTTTTGTCTCATCATTTAATTTAATGCCTCTATATATACATATTATATTATTATTAATAAGTAATTAATTTATCTACTTATTTAATAATTAATATTAGATTATTTATGATATTATATTATAGTTTATATGTTTATATATTTTTTTATGTACTACGATTATATGAATAAACATTTAATATTTTACAAAATATATGTTAGCTAAGAAACGGAACAGATAATAAAGGTAAAAAATTACCCGATGACAATATGCCCAGCGTGAGATTTTAGTTAGTAAGTCTCTTGGTAAACGTCGCTTTAGTCTTTGTAAGGGATTATCAGGAATTGTGTTTGATAATAAATTACTTATATAATAAGAGGATCTTTGAGTGAAATATTTATGTTCACTTTTTGATAGTTGGTGAGTTACAGATAGTTAGTACTTTGCAATTGTTTTCGTAATTTATTGTTAGTTCTTACTCTATACCCTAGGATAAATTTGTAACTTACCAATACGTAAATTAAAATATATTTGAGCAGTTTTTATGTTTGTTGTTGTAGTAACTTTTCAAAACTACTCAACCGGAGGCTGTAGAGAGTGCTTTATAATATATTAATATTATTCTTAGTTTTCTATACTTATAGAAAATATGTATTTGAACTAGCAAGTAAGCATATAAAATGATATATTAAGTCGATTGTTTTTCTTTAGTAAATTAAATGGTAGTTCAACCAGTGTATTGTATTCATGTCGTCGGATTCAAGAATTTGTTTATCATTTATGTTTCCATATTCATTTGTAAAATTATAATTACATCGTCAAAGTAGAAATCAGACTTATAGTATAGTATACTATATAGTTGGCTTTAACATGTCTTTGTTAAAAATCGTTTACAAGAAAGGTTTTGTATTATTTCTTTGACAATTTTTCTATCCTATGATTTCTATTCTATGCATTGTCACTATTTCATACAATGGAAAGTCCAGAAATGATGATTTCAAAGAGGCTTTCCATTCTAATTGAAATGCAAAAACCAACGAATTGTTCAAATAAAATTAATTCTCAAATCAATATCAATCGTTGTACAATCTTTCGTTGACTATCGTCAATAACTATCAGTGATCCTAAAATACATAGCTTACATAACTTTTAGGTATACAAACCATGTGAACTTTATTAAAACTATTTTAAATTAAATTTCCTAAGTTTAATATAGATCAATGCATTTTGTACGCTCGTTCGAGATATCTTTATAAGTAATCTTTATAATATTCAGTTAGGATTTCCTATTTGAGTACGAAGAAAACAGCATTACAAATATAAAATACAACGTCACTATCTATTTCTGAGCTTTTCAGGCCTATGATCAAAATGTATACCTACCAGAATTTGTTCCTTAATATTATTTACTATTATTGTGCTACATTATATTCATTGGTGATTCACTAAAAATTCGGTAGATGGATAACAGGCAACAGCGACGGTAAGGAATCAGTGTCTTGCAATTTTTAGTTATTTTTTTTAGACCACCAATTATTAGTTATAAATCATTGTTACAACAGAATACCTATTAATTACTATAAATATATAAATATTTTTTTTTCAATACAATCATTTCTACCAATAGCACATGCTCTGACCTTATTTTTGAAATAATAAATAAAATATAATTGAATAACCATTATTATATTATTTACATCACAGTGAATCGTATAACATAAACACTAATTAATTTCTAGACGGTTATTATAAAATAATATAATTTCATCATTTGAATTGTTCGATATTATTATGTTATTGAGCTAATTCTTATATTGTTCATCAACTAAGAAAAAAAAGAGTGTATAATAGGTATAGATGCCATTGTATTTATATTTTCACAGGCAATTATAAACAATAGGTTATACGAAAAATGTATTGAACTTTGATCATTATACATTTTTGTAATTTTGGCCAGAGAAAATTAACTAAAAAAGGAGAGTTATGCAAATAATTAATAATGGATAATAAGCATACATAAAAAGATTATTTAAAAGTTTAGAATTAATTTCTAATTACATTTTAATTTAACTAGGGTAAATAGTGTTCTTAATTTGTATCAAAAGCTTATAGTTTCACTGTTAAATAGTTAGGACTCCTGCGTAAGGTACTAAAGTGATATGGGTTTAAAGTATTCAGTTAAGTTGACATGTAATTTTTGTAATCATAAACTAAAATTATTAAAACAAAAATTTGTTTAAAGTGTTTATACTTAATATTATTATGTTTATGTCAGAAAGAAGACATTTTTTCTTTTTTTTTTTTTTTTTTTTCCAGTTTGTAACCGACGACGCCGCGGGGACTGCTTTCGCAATGCTTCCGCGACGCCGCCATCGTTTATTTGAAAATATCAAATATTTTATACATACGGGGGAGGTAGACGGGACAATACCCCGACTTACCCCCCCTAGACATGACCTAACCTGGTAGTCTAAAAGACATTTTTTCTATCTCAAAATAGAATAACCCTAAAAAAATTAAGTTTATCTACTGCAGGCGAGTTCTATTATAATTCAAATTAAAATGACTCATAGAAGTATAAATTGATAATATATATTTTATTATATGCATTTCATAAAGTGCTTTATTTTAAAATTAAACAATAGCGTACAATTAAAAACCAGCGATTAAATCAATGAAAAATTAATTTTTTTATACATTAATTATTGTTAATAAATAACCTCAATAATTTATAAAACTGATTGGTTTATTAAAAAATGTATTTTTAAACTAAATGTCCATTAATTCATGGAAACATTTTTAATCAAATATGATGATTTTATTTGGGGGGACTTAAAGTTTTAATTTTGAACATTTATATAATAACAATTTTAGGAAATGCATAAAATTAATTATAAATATAAACAACTTAATATTATCAAGATTAAAAATTCTGTTTTTTAATATATATTTTTTTAGTGAAATGTATGTAATTAATATTTTAAAAACAATAATTTGTTTAAAAATACTGGATTTAAATAATAATTAGAGTTGTTTTGTACATTATAGTCATTAGCCTAGTTTTAATATATTTAATATCAAATAATTTAAATAAAAGCTATTCTTTTTAAACTAAATATATATTTGATTGAATTAATGAATTATTCTTTAACCAGAAAACTTAAATTAATAATATTATACTTTGTATTGGTTGAATCGTTTTATCTGGTTAATTAAGTGTACAATTGATTATTATTTGGTAATTATTTCATCATTATCCATTGTTTCCTAACACGCAGTAACAATATAGCAATTATAATTATTTCATAAACATACCGGTTTTCTTTTAATCGTATATACTATATCACGTATGTCGAATATGATAATAATCAAAAGTTGTTCTCAAAGTTTTTTAAAGCTTCCTTTATGAGACGCTTAGCACCTTGTATCTCATTAAAAAATTATTAAAAAACTCTTCGAACTTTTACTGAATTCCTCTTATTATTCACGTGGGAAAATGTTTGTTTTCATTAAATGTTTGTATGCATATAGATTAAAATGAAGATACATTTTAAGAAATATTTCTTTAATAAACAAAAAGGTTTAATTCTAAGATTTTTATTTAAATTGTTCCATAAAATATTATATACTTATCCATAAAATCATTAAACAAAAAAAAAAGAAAAATGGACATTCAATATAATATTTGCTTATTAATATTTATTTGTTGATAGTTTTTAGTTTTCAATCGATTAAAAAATATGAATATGAATGTGATAGGTCTTATAATGCTATATTATATTATTATAATATATTTATTTTTGTTACACATTTTTAAGTTCGACGAATGTTATTAAATCTATTTAATGTTACGTGATAATGCAATATAAAATATTATGATTTCATAAAAACATTTGATATATAAATAAGTACAATATGTTAAATGTAATTATTTTACTCATGTAAATTTAAAAATAAAGTACACATCTAAAAAAAAAGTACAATTACTGTGTATTGTTTTATTTTAATTTTAATAAAAGTAGTTTATTTCAAAAGGATTTGATATGTTTTATTTGGAAACATTTAAATACTTTAAAAATACAAAGAAGGTTTTTATGTAGGTAGTATATAATATGATAAATGGATATGCTTACTTTCAAAGGTTTAAGCTAATCGTTTAACGTGAATAAGCTTATCCCAAAATCTTTCTCCATCTGTCAGTTATAATTTATGTTTTATACAGTTGTGCATATTTTATTTTTGCTTGTGAGAAATAATAGTAAAACATTATTATATAGTTATTTAGAACATTATAACATTATACACGCATCTATGTAGTAATTCTGTTTCATACGTTTTATCTCATTTTATCATCTTATCAAAATTAATTTGATCGTCTCATGCTAAAATTAAGATATTAAAAACTTTTTTTTTTAATGATTAGGTATAAACCTTAAATTATAGTTAAACAATATTTATTGAACTCATAAAAATGATTCGTATCTTTAGTATGCAGTTTAATATCCGACACAAAATCTGATCATGATTTTCTTGGTACATATTATACAATTATTATTCAGACACGATATTAAACACAAATATTTGTATTTTATTTTTAAAACTCATATTTGAAAATTGGAAAATTTGAGGCTAATATATTATACTAACCGAAAATATAATATAATTAATTTTTACTGTAGGTATGTCAGAAATATTTAGACATATTATTTATGGTATACCTAATTACATATAATTACCGATGGTATCAAATAACACTTACCGTATGTAAATAAATATAGTTAGATACTATATACATAATAATTCAAGAATAAACCCTAAAATATATCTGTGTATATATAAGTAAACAACGTATATAGATACTAATTAAGCTCGTGATTTTAAAAATATTTCATAATTTGATCGTAATTTTGAATAAAAAAATTAATAAACGAATGTTAAAATATTCGCTTTTTATGTAAGTAACTCTAAAGTTAACGATGTCGATGGTGTTCATAAAACAATAATTATATACATATCAAGTATCAACACAATAGCTTTGAAGTCGGTACCTATATATACTTGAAGGATCCTTATTGACGTCACTTTGTTTTTTATTCACTTTTATCAAAAGCATTTTATATTGTTATCGTATTACCATAGTTTAAAATTGTATAATGTAGGCACTAAATAATAATAATGTATATATTATCAAAGGATTAATATTATTGAGTTATTTGAATATAATGTTTGTGTTCTTAATATTATTTGTTTATCAACATATTATTATATTGTTTTTATAGTTTGGTATTTATAATGGTTTTTTTATTTAAAATTTACGGTTGTCAAAAACAAAAGCGTTTCCATCTCTGTAAGTAGCATTTGTTTTTATACATATCTAAAATATAATATACAACATAATACATTATGTACAATATCTACTAAATCGCAATATAAAAAACTATACTAGCTAGAGGATTATCTAAAAATGTTAATAATATGTCCGTTATTACATTTTCTAATGTTTTTTTTTCAAATTGTTAGGTACGAAAAAAAATCAAAACTTAACATTTTGTCCTAGATCAATATATATTATAAGTATATTTTAAGTTATATTAATTTACAAATTACCTAAGTATCAGTATTTTAATCAAAAAATATTCATGTACTTACATACTTTTATAAATAACAACTAATACAGGTGGTACCCATACTGGTACCTACTGAAAACATTGAACCCATGAAATGGGTTTTCTTACTGTTGTTTTATTGGTAATAAGGCACACAATGTTTCGTACAGGTACTTGATTGGATTGTATATTAAACACCAATTTCGATATAAAAGAAGTTCTTAAGAAAATTTAAAAAAAAATTACAATAATAACTGGTAGAGACACAGGTTAATACCTAACCTAACCACAAGTTTTAATATTAATTTATATTGGGTTTGTCATTGCTTATTGAAATTTAAAATACCCATACCTACTCTGTATGCAATAATGATAATAATTCATATTATTATCATATCAAATCTATGCGAGGTCCCAAAGTGATGTAAAATGCAAGTGCACATTTGAACTTTTATATACCGTTAATTAGACTACAAATGATTATGATTAGTTGTCGAAGTCCCAAAGAAGTCACGGTAAGAAATCCCTGAGAAAATACTTATGTGACTTTGTATACTATTATTATATGATTCAATTATTAATACTATTATGCCTCTGAATATATCTGAGAATTTGTTAGTATAAGTATAATTTTAGTTATATATATAATGTCAAACTCCATTCCTGTATCTAATTATTTACCATTTAATATATTATATATAGGTACATAGACAAATTACAATTTATTTTACTATCATTTTACGTGTTTAAAATACATTTTTTCACGTTGTTTCATTGTTTCATTTCATATTAATTATTCTCTCAAACAACCTATTTATCTATGTGTTCATGCGCATGGAATTTATTGAATATTATTTTCTGTTTTTAAGTTTGAATAAAAGAATTATATTAAGCTGGTTTTCAAAAAATAATTGAAAAGAGATAACAGTTACCAAACATAAATTATATGAATCTGAATAAATTATTTCCTGTATTTTATTCTTATTCTTATTAAGTTTTAAGGATTTAAAATCTATAAATTATATTCGTATTTATTAACCTATATTATTTAAACTTTATGATTTGTACACTTGTTACTATTCTGAAAAATGTTTAGGAATCTGAAAACCTGGATTTTTAGGGTTTTTAAGGTCAGAATATATTAGCAACTTAAAAGTTACACACAGTTTAAGTATTTATTTAAAACATTTAGCACATGATAAGCGAAACGCAAGATAATATACATTTTATACTGACTTAAAAGCATTCGGTTTATACTCGTAATTAACTATACATAGTTTTAAACTTGTCAGTTAAAGTAGCAATTGAATGTGTGGTTTTATTCGTCTATCGTCGTCAAATTATCAATGATTATAAAATATAAGACCACGAAACGTATTATAAAGTCGTATAAAAATAATACTCTGGATCTCAGTGTCAAAATCATATCAACAACTTTAATGGACACAGCAGTTACACCCATTATAATAAGAGTTGCGCATTATTTTCTCACCCCTAGTTGTATCCGGTGCAGCAGTATCAGTAAGATACATTTCGCAACCAGAATATTTATAAAGAAAACTATACATTAAATTTATTCAACACTTATTAAAATTAAAATAACAATAGAAATAGTATTTTAGCTTCAAGCGTGTCTTATAGTTATCACATACTGTGTACCTATTGAATACAATATTACTGTTACTATTAGTGTGCGCACTTTTACCAAAAATCGTTTTTCGTTCTACCACAAAGTTTTTGAACAACAACGATTCGGTCGATGACGGGAAGAACGCCCCCCTCTATTCACCGTTTCTCCATGTCAAGCCTCGGCGGCGGATCCGATCATTACCTTTATACATGCCTGCTACGAGACTCTATGGTCCATAGCTGTGGTGGAGTGTGTTGATGGCGGCTGCAGTGGCGAGCGTATTGTGTACACGTACACATAATATAATATTATATACAGTACTTAGCATATACTCTACTGCATAACGCTAGCGAACGGCGGAAAGACATTAATTAATGCTCTGCCACCACCACGGGAACAAAGGCAGAAAATGCTTCGGCAACTTTAATCTCCGGCATCCGTCGAAAAACGCTGCTAGCGTCCGCTGATCGATTGCCCCGTTCATCCGAATTATTACTATATTACACCGTCGTACTTCCACTCACTCTGTTGTCGCACCCACCGTCGTATTTAGTCATCGGACCCGCGGGCCGCGATGTTAAGCGATTGTCGTCGTCGACACCGTCATCGCCATCACCCGAAGCAACAACGAATCCAACGAGATTTTATGGAAATCATCATTATATCGTTGGACACGTCTCGTCCTGCGCAGTTTTATAATATGCTCCCATCGCACGGCCTCGATGTCGATTTTGGCATGTCGATCGGTTTTTCTTTCTGTACAGTTTTTTTTATTCGTGATTATTCCCTTTGGGCTGCTGCCGCTACGTGGCGTTAATTGCTATTCTATGATATACACACCGTGTAATAAAACGGAATATTGCAGCCAGATGACTTTATAGTTTGAAGTGGGTATTTTTGAGAATGGCAGTTGATACATAAATACACATTCTGGGCAAATTTTTAAAATATTTACCCTTTCTGTAGTGCGCTACATGCGTAAAACGACTTTAATTTTTTTCTAATGGCAACACAATTTCATTAGTGATTACCTATTGCCAAATTCAAATAGCCTTATTTTCTTCAAGAATGAAATACACTTTTCTATTACACAAATAGACCGGCTTACAGCAATTTAAAGTTTCCTGATAATCCTAGTGTTTGTAATGTAGAGAAATGTGTTCTTTTTATCATGTGAAAATGATAAAATATGACAAAATAATTAATGTATTAATTACGGGGGGGAGGGGGGGGGTAGTAACTGCACCCATAAACGAAAATTAATCGTATTGCGTATTGTCTAGGATCATATCTGAATAAAATCATAATATACTCATAAAATTGTAATAAATTTATATTTATTTTAGTAAAATCACAATA
Source organism: Sitobion miscanthi (assembly GCA_008086715.1). Lineage (NCBI taxonomy): Eukaryota > Metazoa > Arthropoda > Insecta > Hemiptera > Aphididae > Sitobion > Sitobion miscanthi. The sequence goes on from CM017797.1 coordinate 9,107,219, forward strand.
ATTTATTGCGCAAATATTACCAATGTAGAAATGTTTACATGAGATAATAATAATAATATATGGATGACCTAGCAACATAATACACGTAAATAATAACAATTTTTAATACCTAGTTAGTATTTATTATGTATTTTCCATGGCATGATGATTTAGTTGTATTTTGACTTTTGAGTTACATATTATAAATTATAATAGGCATTGGATAATTTACATTTGAAAATATCAATTTAAGATTAAAATAATAATATTACAGACTTGTCATTTTTGTCACAAGGCAATTTAGATTAAAATTATTACAACTAATCGTACCTACCAATGTATCAATATACTTACAGCTCACGTGAATTTTTCAGTTTTTTAATTTTTGAAACGATTCTGAAAAAATGAATTGCCTGAAATCATTAGTTTTTATGGTATAGTCTAACGAAGTTCACGATTTTTGGTGTTTTACACACTTACAACGCTTGTAACGAATTTTCAATAATTATTTTTTGAAACCTAGGTAAATCAACGTTTTAAAAATTGTGATGTAAAAACAATTCTGACACCGACCTATGGGGGTTTTACATAACAAGTCGAGGGATGTTTTCAATTTTAATTGTCCGAGTGAGTGACCACACTGGATGTATATGAAAATACCACCAATTTAAATTAGCTATAATTTTAAAATAAGTCAGACCACCAAATTCATACTTTTCCATCGTTTTCAGCATGTTTAACTACATAGGTATTAAGTATGTTAAAACAAAAAAAAAATTTAAAAAAAAGTTGTACAGTAAAACTGGCAAGTTCCAAACGTTCGGTAAAATATTGCGTTGCATACGAATACGTATAAACACCAAAATTCGTGAATTCTGTAAGACTATGACTTAAAAACTAATGATTTTTGGCAATTCATTTTTGGAACATCATTCTTAACTCGTTGTAGTACAAAGATCTCCGAAAAAAATTGAAAAATTCGCGTGGACGCTAAACGAGATTTGTTCCCAATAAATAATTATAATTTATAATTATATTTAAGTACTTATTATATAATATATTATGTTTGTAAAGTATCCATGATAAGGGTAGGTTTGTAGTTGAATTTGAGTTTGAAGGTACACTACTTTTTTTTTATGAATGCCCTAGATGATTGTCCGATGCTGTACGATTATGATAACTAAAGTAATATTATCCAAGATTAACTGACTGATGTTATCACAATACCAACTGTGTAATAAATGAATCTTGGTGTTTTGTTAAATGTTAACATTATTCAATATCCTGTACATATAATGCTTAAACTCGTATAAATAATACTAAAAATATGAAATTAATAGGAAAGTAAAGCGAATATTTATATTATTTGAATCATATTTGGACAATTATTAGTTTTGTTGTGAAAGCATAATTTATTTATTTAAAAAATTAAGGACGGAGCCCAATTACATAATATCTATGTTGTGATATATTGATTGCATTTTTAAAACGTAAAATGCAATAGTTATGAAATAATAAATATGCTTTTCAATAGTTTGTTTGAATTAAATTGTATCTAATATAAGGTATATTTAATTGTATCCACTAAATGTATAGCCTTACATTCATATTAAAAATCTTCATACATTTAAATAGGCACAGATATCAAGTACATTCAGGCAGTTATGAAGGCAAGTTAATACATAGAAACAGTAAACAATTGTTTTTCTTGGTTCTAGTTTTACTTTTAAACGGGATAATACCTTTTTTATGCAAATTAATGTGTTCGTACATATTTTTTCCATAAAGGAATAACATTTTATTAAATATTTGCATAACTACTACTGAAACTGGAAAGTATAGGTATAAGAGTATAGTATAGTATTTTTTGAATTTAAAAACTTTGGATAATCTGATGTAATATTTTTTTAATAATGTCCAACTTTAAAAAAATAAATGAGTAATATATGTTCTCCATGATTTATTGAAGCTTATAATCTTATGTCACGTTGCTATTATAATAAAGTCATATTATCATTCCAATTGTAAACTAGCAAAGAAGTGAAATAACATTGGAAATTTATTTCATTTTCCCAAAAAAACAAAATAATATAATTATTATATAATGGCATAAATCATAATATAATATTACAAGTAGTTATATTAACTAAAAAGTAAATTTGGTAGTGACATGCTGTAGATTGGTATGAATAAATTCCCAGCATAAATAGCTTAAAATTAATCTACATTAAAAAAAATAAAAAAAATATTGTTTTGTAAATAATAACATACGTAATGGTGAAAAGTTTACGAGTAATAGTAATTTTGTATAGGTACAACAAAACCATTAAATTTGTTAAATTTTTTTCGAATAAATATGATGCGATAAATGACAGTTTACCTTTCCAGCTAGACTAATAAATGCTAGGTACCTAGTTATTTATTATTATGTAATTTTTACAATGATTGAGCTTTTTGTTGTTTCTTTTAAATTGCAATGGTAACAGAGATCATGGTTAAGAGATTATTTAATATTTTTGTCTATATAATATAGACTTCATAGTAATAAAATAATTTCAGAAAAAAATATAATACATAAATAATCAAATAATCTTAACAATTAAAAAAAATACTGTAAAACAATGACGTGAATGTTTATAATTTCTATTGACGCAGTAAATTTGGAATATTAAATCAACTTTTCAATTTAGGTATCTGTATGTATACATACATAAATTAGTTGTATAGGATCAGCTTAACGTTTCACCCTCGATTAAATTATTACAAAGCAAATATTTTCATCGACCCAATTATATTATTAATATCACCCTGAATTTATGTACGTGTGTATTGTAATACACAGTTTTACGATAAAATCATTTTTTATGCGATTTGGAGCGTAGCCGTTCTGTATTAATTTCCTGTACGATACCTACCTTCTATTCGACTAAAATACCTATTGTGTGCAAAACAAAAATATATTTAAATTTCTATACTAAAGATTATATTAGTATACAGTATACACGCTTGAGCACCAATATTTGTGAGACTGTAAATTATAAATCGACATCAGTACCCTTTGTAACATATTATTTTAGGGTCGTTACAGTAGCTAGTGAATGCAAATTTGGCGTATGCAGCTTTTTTACCATATGGTACCTATATTTAGATGTTTAACAATCAAAATAAACGATTATTCAAATTGGAAGATTTAAAAATATATTTTACCACTACCAAATGAAACGATTATTACTTTCAATTTAACACACAGGTATAGATTTTAATATTATAATGCCTATAATTTCGGTCTCTTACCGATTTACTCGTACTTACTCGTTTTAAATATTTAAGCGTTGAATTTCAACATCGAATGTCTACGTTTCATTTGGAGATTCAATCGGGAGTATGCACATTACTGTTTTATCAAATTTACGAATTTGTTTGTTTAGATAGTAGTATATATGTACGTTTTAATTTTCTATGGTGTGTGCCAGTGGCGTAAAGCACGCTATAGCCCTTTTGAACTAGTAAAATAACTCGAGGGACTTTAAAATCTACTGGCCGTAGACTAATGACTCAGACTTCGTTCTCGGTTAGTGTAAAATAATGTTCCAACCAATCCTTCGCTCTTTCCTTGAAATGCGTGGTACTTTGCAATAAATGTCTTATCGACTGACGAAGACTCGCGCCAGACGTCAATATTAATAAATAATAACCAGTAAAAGTGCAAACTGTTATAGGAATTTCGTTTTAATAATTAAATACATCTTAGTCAATTACATTAAGTATTTCGTTGGAATTTCAAAAATCAAATGTTTTCTTAAATTCTCCAAAACAATAACAGTTGTGTTACAACAACTATTACATGTATCTCAGTGATAAAATTCAAATTATGCTAGTTATATAATATTGTTTAGTTTATAGCTGTTCAGAATAAGTATGGTTGTATAATTATGTATAATATTGTAAAGAAAAATGTTGTTAATTAAGTTTAAGTATCTTTACGACTAGAACGTATTATAAAAGTATTGATTTATTTTCATCAGGTTCACCGTTAATCTTAATGTTTATAATATGCCTTTGAATGTCTAATTAGTAATTTAGCTTAAATAAGTTCTTAGGTTACTACCTAGGAATACTATAAGTACAGTCATTGTTTAAGTTTGGTTATTCCGTGAACAATTTCTGGATAAATATTATTTAATTTGATGATGTTTTTTTATAAATTATTTGTTGAATGAATTTAATCGAAATCGTATTATCATTTATTTAAAACACTAGAATAATCAAGAAATGATCAATCAGAAAACAATGCACTTATTACCTAATTACTAGTGATTACTTTTATTTTTTTTAATAATGATATTATTATTATTATTAAAATTGATAAACTATTAAATTTCAATAAATTTAACAGCAACATGTAGTAGAGTTTATACAACTTGAATTAAATAGGATTAAAATGGCAATATGATCGTATATAAATATATCTATCATTGTTTTTAACAGTCTGCATGATAGACGCTCAATTTCCTAGTTTCATGCCAAATGGGTTATAAATAATATTTTTGTTTTGTTTTATTTTAATCTGACGTATTATAAAACAATGGTGCAACCAGTATTTTATAAAAATTTTTCTGTATTTAAATAACTTTTAAAATAATTTTTGTTATTACATAAACAATAATAAACGTTCGCCGTCATCGCGGCTACAGACAAACAACTATATGCTAATGTAATATTAATGAAAATTACCCTCCAAGTAATTTAAATAATGAAAAAAACAATAAAATAGCTTTTATAGAGTCATGTAAATCATTATACGTGGCGTGGCTAACTTTAAAACATTACAATATTATATTGTATAAGATATGCCATCACGTGGTAGACCAACCGAAGACGTCACACACGGCTATTTTCTATATTCTAAAACTTATTCAATTATGAAACCATGGCATCCACCTTTACTCGCGGCTTTTTCATAGAATTGAACGTACTCTAACTTTAAAGTACCTATAATATACGTTTTTTAATATGTAATCTGCTAGTGGCTTTATATTACATTTTCTAAACATAGTAAATAGAAACTAAATGTTGTAGATATGAGAATTTTTTTCAAAACTGTGCGTTTTATACTGGGACTCGATGACATTTATATTGCAAACATTTTTATAGATTTATTTTTAACAATACTATGTCAACAAAATACAATGTAAATAACCGTTTGATACGTTATAGCAAGATAATCCATTTTGTGTAATATATTGTCCGAATGCCAGTCGAGGTATCTTGCAATGTCAGGTCCCACACTCCCACGCTTATACTACAGCAGGATTAAAACGAAAATCGTAGATATCCTTTTTTACCCGAGCGGCAACGGTTGAACCATTTATTTAATGTACACTCGACGCCATCCGTCTTTGCCGTCCCGCGAAGTGCATACACGTATAATAAGGAAAAAAAGAAAATATTATATACATCTCGTTTACAAATTGGCTTGTCCATTTAACTTGTACCCACACTGATAAGATTATATTCTATAGAAACGATTTTTCGATATGGACATGGTACCGATGATCAGGAAATAATATATAAGGTGCACGATTCGTTAGCCACAATACAGATGATAGTATAATAACCACACTCTGACGAAACCTAACTTATTTACTTGATCAAAAAGTTTTAACAGGGGTAGCCAACCTTTTTTATATATTGAGCCAAATAAATACAATTAAAATAAGGAAGTGTCAAAATTAATATTTTTTCATCATTTAAAATTATACAATTTATAAATATCTAATTCTGAACCCAAAAATTGATATTAATCCACTTACATTACATAATGGCGTTTGATTTATTTATTAGATAATTTGCGTTTTTATAGTTATTTGATATACAAAGGCAATGTAAGACAAAAATATATTTAGTTTATATAGTAACAATAATTATATGGCCTATGAAAGGTCTGACAGCGGCATTAATTTGTGTTGTAGTGGATCAGAGCCTGGTGGTGGAATTGATACGTTAATTTGTTGTTTTGATCACACGGATTTCGGCCATACCAACGTATGCAGGGGGAGGGAAACGAACCAGCTACAAATACCCTCCACGGCAATAATAAACCAATATAGTAATTTTAAGGACCACCTAACGCTCAGTATTGGTGAATGGCGGAAACTGAAGGTAAACTATATGTCAATACCCATACGAAATAAATACATATAAAAGGTTAGTTCATTATTAACGGCAATTCAATATTGAAAAAATATGCAAAATGTACAATCAAGAATAGTTTCGTATCTTCCCTACATCTGGATTAACAACTCATAAAAGCGAAATGTGTTTCCGATTATCGCGCGACGGCAGAGTAATAATAATATAAAATATATGATATTATTAAATATATTATTATTATTACAGTATTTCTGTCCACCGTAGATCTTCCCAGGTATAAGCCCCTCGTCATCATACAGCCTCCTTCACCGCGACTGTATACGAATCTATCCTCGTCGTCCTGGATCGGCTAATCCACCACCCGGTTTCGAGCGCGACGAGTTAATCGAGCGCGCAGTGGTTCCACGTGGAGAGTCCTGTCGTCCCACTCCTTCTTCCACCACTGAAGTCCGCTTCCGTTCGCAGATGACGCGTAGGCAAAGAAAAGGGTTGTGCGGAAACGGTCATTAATTACCCCGAGAATATACACACTTACGCGCGCGCGCACGTATGTATACTAATCCAGAACGACCTTCTTAAGCACCGACGCCGCCGCCGCTAATACCGTTAGCATCTCATTCGAATAGCCCGTAATTTGTCCCCGAGGAGCTCACGGGCTCGGGGCTACCCCCCAAAACCCGCGTAACATCCCCCCACCCTTCTCAACGGTGCGCCGACACCATCGTCTCTGGCTGAACGATATAATAATGTATGCAAATCATATATAGGTATATATATGTACGTGTATAATATGTTATATAAATATATATAACGTTGGGTGCAGGTAACGTACCTATATAAAGACAACAGACATTATTATGTTATTATAATGTCGTAGAAATGAGACGACGGTGGCAGCGTAAGAGCCGTCTCGAAATTCATCCGGGACAAAAGTGTACTGAATATTATACATTATGTAATACAATCTAACTTGTACAAGTAGGTATACGTATATGGGATTGTGAAGCTGTAGCTCAGGTCCTCCTTTTTTAAATTCTAAGCGGTGCAATATTACCTACATTGATGATGACTTTTGAATCAGTAAAAATGTTTCAATCTTCAACTAGCTATACAGTAAGTTTTCTAACGGGAGAGTGAATTTTTTTATTTTATATAAAAATATTTATGCTCACTCAAGATTCTTAATAATTTAACACAAGATCCAAGAAAAGTTTTTTTTAGCAATTTAAAAATATTAGAATTACATATGCACCTTTTTTATAAATGTTTGAAGTTCAAATTTTGACTAAATTGTATATTTCAACGAAGATAACAAAGAATAATGATATTTATTATTATTTGTTGGAATTCGAATGGGTGACATAATATAATTTGTGGGGACTTGAAATGTTTACATATTATATTATTATATTTCACTAAATACTCACTACGCAATGCCATTTTTAAAATATTTGGATTAATATTAAGCTATATTGCTTATATTTACCGTATTATTTAAGTAAAATAAATTACTACACTCGCAATATAAATATATGAATATATGATGAGATGAACTCAGTAATCAGGCTAACAGTCTCTGCTCAGAATCATTTAAACACATACCTACTATTACATACTACCTACTTCCATTACAGTCACTGACGAGGTACACTCGACTCTAACTGTACAGAAAAGCGGTTCTCTACTTGCCCACTTTTATTTTTGGTTTACTATTGGTATATATATTATAATTATACCAACGACAATTTAAAATAATATTTTTTAACAATTTTAATCTAAAATTGTATTTTTCATTTTTATTACATCAAATAGATATTATAAATTATGATTTGCTTTCAAAATTGCACACTGACACAGGTAATGAAGGATTTTGTCGCGTATCATGCGTAGGCTTTTAATAATATAGTAATGGATTTTATCGTACCTATATCATATATATTGTGTGTAAAATTACATTTTTAAAACTTTAACTAATTATAAATCGTAATTGCATGTTTGGCGTCATAATCATACTCGAAATAATCACATTATGAAAGAGTATATATTAAACATTTTCAAAAAACCTACCAATATAGTTTGAATAAGTTAAAAAAAATAATGAAATTTACTAATAGTAGTTACGCATTCCTACTAATTATAGGGTTAGGGTCATTATTGTTTCATATCTATATCAAAACAATAAATTTACTATGAACACGGGACACTATTTATAATATAGCAATTTATCATTAAAATGAAATTATAGTTTTGTCATGGTTAATGTTGGTTATTGTTGCTCTATGTTCATAATTAATGAATTACCTAATTATAACATATTTTTTCAAATTATTTACTCCACTAAAATAAAATAGTAAATAAATATCTCTAATATTATGTTATAATAATTGTAAAATATAATATTTTATTGCCTATAAAATAATGAAGCATGCAGGTATTTAGTAAGTACCTACCTATGAATTATTATTTTTAAATTGTTCCTCAATAGCAAATCAGTAATGTATCATAATATAATATGTATAATATAAATATTAATATGATTCTTACTGCATATATAATATATATATATATATGTAAGTAATACCTATATAATATAACTTACTGCATTAACTATAAAGGATATGAAGTATATGAAGGAAACGTTATAAAATGTAAACAAAAAATATTCAACCTAAAAATAGCAAAGGTATGCTTAAACATTTTAAACTAAGACTATTATCATCTTATAGAATTTGATTAAATAACTTATTCGTACTTCTTAACTTATACTTATATATGTATATCTTGACAAATAACAACTCAATAATATTATACGATAACCCTATAGGTACTTAACTCAGAATTATAATTGATTCAAATTATTCGTTACTACTAATAATGATGTATGTACTTATCAAATATTTAAGAGAACTATCTATATTGCATATTAAAAATATATAGGTATGACGCGAAAATTGAAATAATGCTTGTATATTAATTTAAATATTTTCACTTATTTAAAATATGTTACTGCAAATAGTGCAAATATAACAGTGAAATATTTAATTAATTGTTAATAAATAATTTATATGAATCACTATAATAATGACCTGCAACCTCTGTCAAAGATATTTTTAAATAATAGGTAATAATGAAAAAAAATAATAATTTGAAAAATAAAATTATGAAGATATTTTGTTAAAAATACATTAAATTTAAAAAAAAAGTTTAGTTCGTTTCTGTTAAGCAATTATATAAAATGTACTTACATAAAAATCATAATTCATTGTGCTCGCACTTAAGAAACTGTAATAGTGTTTAAAACTTTAAAATGCAGATTTTCGAGACTTGGTTTTTCCTAAATAAAATTGTTGTTTGAACTTGAATTATATATTGTTGTAATTTGCACAAATATTATTCATTTTAAATATTATTAGGAGTATAAAATTATAAAATAAACAAAAAAACTATGCAACATTCGTTGAAGTTTTCTTGAAATCTGTTTCGTAAATTGAAAATTATATTTATTGTAGCGTTAAAGGATGGACATAATATTTTATTGATTATCGACCATTTAATACGCTGAAGTCTGCTAGCTTAATACATTTTATTTCTTTTAGTTTATGTTTTAAAATATCTAGAATTAACTTTTTAAGCTTTCTACAACGAATCAACGTAATAATTTATAATGAAATAAGAATCTATATCAATATATTGTATTCAACTTTCAAGTAACCAAATTGGAATTTATCATATTGTTTTAATCATTAATTATGATAATAATTATTATTCACCAGTGGTTTGTTGGTATAGTTTTAATAAAAATAAATAAAGAGAAATACGCATAGGGACAATATGATTTTATTAAACAATAGGACATGTTCAGTCAGAAAACAAAAAAATGAACATTACAATTATTACTTTGATTTGTGCTATCAATTTTCGAGACGTATTTTTCTATTTAATTATTTTAATGAGCATTTAAATAATTAAATTACGTACTTTTTTATTGAATTTGATTATATTAATTTTATTTATAGTTCAGAATTTTTAATTTTATTCGCATTGTTTACATTTTCTTTGTTAAAAAATGTTATTATTTCTGAAAATGTTGCCCAACTTCTCAACTAGCACTTTAAAGCACTACAGGAATCTGGTTTTTTTCTTTTTGATTTTAACAATTTAATATAAGTTTATGAGTTTCAATTTTAACATTATTAATTTTTATGAAACATTGACAATTGTTTAAAACGAATTTCATGTAAATAAAAATATATTTGTAACTGAAAACAAACTAATTAATAATAAAAAGTAGGTATTGTATAAACTGTATGTGCAATTGGAATATAATTTTTATTTGTACAATTTATTAATGCACAGGTAGACGAAAACTTCTTAAAATCATTTTCTCATTTCGGCCATCGTTATTTTTAGGGGCCGTATATTTTTTTTTTATGATTGTTTTAAATAAACATTGTACAATTGTTGTCAACAAGCAATTATTATACAAACACACAGGTTTTCTTTTGTACACTTGTACACTCTCTGTAGTAGCTGTTGGTGATTATATTCTGAAAACAAAGCCATTCGCTTTCACGTAATTAATTTGAACATTCGCAATGTATATACGATAGTACCTAATGTATAACGTTCTACCCTTGCAATATTTAATTATATAGGTAAAACGTCTTTTTGGACCAATGTAGAAAAGACCGATTCTGTTTCCATTTGGTTTTAGGTTCTCGATCACATCCTAAGATATATTATAATATGAGTATATGACTAGGATTTCCAATATCCACAATCCACATTGTAATGTTTAGACGCCGAAAAATTGGCCGACTTTTCCTTTAAAGAGTTCCATGTTTATAATGTTTTCATTGATACGATCTGAATGTACTATAATATAGCAGTATATAAAATCAAAATTTTATTTATTTATTTTGGTTAATGCCATATCACATTTAAAATTAAAATAAACAAATTGTAAACACGGGCCTATTTGATGAGAATAGTTGTCCATTTTACCGACTTCAAAATTAAAGCCAAGTCGGCTATCTAGTTGTATTTATAATCTGTGGTCACGTCATCATTTCCGCAGATACATGGACCGCAGCGTATCCGTTTTGCGTCCAGGTGTTAGCCGTAAATACAAAAGAGGGTATATGCGGATATGAAAGTTATAAATTATGATGAACCACATCGTGATAATAATATTATTATATTCGGGAATATATAATTATTTGTTCTGTTTTTATGATATGATACACATTAAACTAAACGCATATAATAAAATAATGAAAATGATATTGTACAAAAAAATAAAGTTGCCCTATCATTAAAGTGTGCCTGATGCAAAATATAATGATCGTCGAATTTATTGTGATTTATAATCAAACGAACGCGCTGTAACGTCATCACTTGCAGAATCATCAATAAATGTCCATGGTATATTTGGTTTATTTAGTAGGTACTTTTCGATGAAAAAAGCCTTTTCGTTTTTTAAATAATGTTTGAAATTAACTCAATGTCGATTACCTACATGCAAATGTAATAATATGGGTAATATACAAGTTATATTATACATTCATACCTACTTGAAACATTTTATTTTCTAAATATAAACTCTATCATCGTTTTCAATGATATTGCATTAACAAAAACATTTCATCATCAATGAAACTATTAGGCTAATTAATAAATTAATTCAATTGAATGCAAAAAGTATATTGTGGCCTAATACGTACAATCTACTTATCGGCTATCGTTCAAACTCGTTGCATTACATTCAAAAATACTTATAGTAATATATTACATAAGTAATATCTGAAATTCTACGACATAAGCCCGGTAGTAAATTAGCGATTTTATTGTAAGTGATGGTCTAAATTTCTAATATGTATTTTATGTTCAAAATTATTATTGTTTCATAGTATGATGAAACTGTATCATCATATTATATTTTATAATTGTTGTTGCATTTATATTTTATTCAAATTTAACTTAATTATGTTGGAATGTCATATACAATAATAATACGATTTAGATTGGTAATTGATAACCAGGGCTATTATGACTATTTCCCCCGAGAAAAACAAATCTACATTTTATTAGTTGTGTACTTATAAAATATACAATTTTAAGCAAACATTGTACGATTCAAACCTCTTATGTAAAATGATCTATCATTTCTCTTTCACTTTCTATAAATTATAAGCCACTGAAATGCTAAATCAATAACAATTTATTCTTTTTTTTTTAAAACCTACGGATATAAATAAAGGTAGATATTATAATATATTAATAATTTTGTATAGGAATATGAAGGTAAATCATATATTTTTCCGTTTGAATAGTAGTTTAAAATATAATTTTTGATGAGATAAAACAGAATAGAAAAATTTAATTTAAGTTATTATAATAGATAATTGAATAGGTAGGTAGGTAACATTTTTAATAACAGAGATTCATTGAAAATTAATTAATTGGAAATCCTGCTATACAATTATAATAATTTTATACAATATGATACACATTCTACACATTCATACTTAGTGTTTATGATGACTTGGCATGTTGTGCTTATAGAACAGTTTGGCAGAAATCTATTGATAACATTTCATGCGAATGAACACTTTACAGATACATGCATCTACGTATGAAATTCACATAAAGTTGACATTTAAGTAAACGATAGTAAACACTTGTGGTTTAATGAAAGTTTTATTTATTAATGTATACATTCTTAATTTTTATTAAATCGTAATAGAATTTTAAAAAACGTATATTATAATAATATAATAATATAATGGTTTAAATAATGGTTGCTATTATTATTACTATATAACAATTAACTTTAACCGCATTAGATAATTTTCAAGCTTGTACAATGTACCTACATGAAGAAAATTAAGACTTAAGTATTTTACTCATATAACCAAATATTGGGCTAGTAATATTGTATTACTTATATGCTATGAGTCTATGTGTTGATATATTTGTATTTTTTGTATGAATAGTTACCAAAATGTTATGAATTCAGAGACGAATCAATGAACGTATTGATTTTAAAATCATGTGTTTTTGTGTGATGTACTGTGACCTGTGAGAACTTTCCATGGTAATAAAAATACTTTGATCTTAAAATAGAAAGGGGTTTCTGGTAGCAAACTGGATTTACTTGGTACTTCCAGGGGGGTCAGAGGAAAAAAAACTCTGAGTACTTTTTAAAATACTTGTTCTTGAAAAATAAAAATTTTACGCAATAACTAGTTATCTAGTTTATTGGTAATAAAGCTTAAAAATGTCATACAAGATACTTTATAGGTTTTTTTTCTTTAACATTTGGCAAATGGGGAAACGGCTGTGAGGTGCACAAGTTTAGGATGTGAAAAGCAATAAGAAGAAATCTGCGTTGCACATACTCAACCATTTGTGAATCTGAAGCAGTGTTGGGTCCCAGACAACAGCACCGTATTCAACAATTGGGTGGACTATAGATAATATAATAAATATAATAGGAATACAATTATTAATTGTATGAAATCGTACACATCTCAAACATTTTAGACACAATTATTTAATGATCAATTACTAACATATGTTACTATCTTAATTATTGTGAGATGCTCGTTAAAAAATCACAACAAGTCTGCTTCGACCAATCACCACCGTACTTCGTTGTGTATATTAAAAATTACAGAACTTTAAGGGAATCAAAATTACTATCGGAACTGAATAAAATACGATCATTAAAACATAAATATGTATAATACCTACAATGGTCAATTGACTTACATCTAATATACAATATGTTCATTCACATAGCCATATGTTAACGATACTACATTACTTCCACCTACCTACTTGTAAATTGCTTAACCAGCTGATAAGAATCAAATCATTCCATTTGGGTTTTTATACTAAATTAAATGTCATTATTCAATCTCTACTTATGGTTAGGTTCAAAAAAAATTTTATTTTTGATTTTCTTGCATTAACGTATTGTAAAATAAGTATATAGATAGATGTATTATTGATAACATTTTCATATTTTCAATTAAATGTTAAAGTATAAATTGGGATATAGGTGGTTGTAATTGAAATTATATTTAAGTTTATCAACTTAACTGATCGATGAGTATAAATCGATCCATTTCTAATCTTTTTTGGTTAAATTTTTATCTGCGTAATTAATATTATCATAAACCATATTTTAATTAACCGTTCAAAAAATCGTGGAAAAAATGTCGTTTGTTTTACTCTATCTGTGGAACACTATCTTTTTAATCTTATACATTATAAACGAGTTTTAACTAAAATCGAAAATGATGTCCTAGGTGACCAGGTGATTAATTATTTGTATTTTGTATAATGTTATTTAGATTTTAGTTACCATAAAATATTACCTACCTAAGTAATAAGTATTAACCATTATGAACCATTATGAACAATAATTTATTATACTATATACACTAAATCAAAATGAAATCATCATTGCTGCAGTTCTCGTGCTAACATACTGCAATAACGTAACATAGCAAGATGGAACCTTTGTTTTGACTTGAAGTGTATCTTACATGTAAACCACAATAATATTATATCATGCCACATCATGCGTATTATATAAACAATGAATTACATTTTCTTAAGCAATACATACTTTGTATTGTAACAAATATATTTTTTTGTCTTGTAGAAATGTCACTGTCCACGCAAAACATATGTGTGTCTATGAGCCACATCCCATGCATGTTAAGTCAACGGTGGCTGCAGTGGTAGCAGTCATAGTGTCACCAAAGAAATATCATAATTTGACTGTTCTCGTGAGGAATAAGCGGCGTAGAGAATTGTCACAGTCGCCTGAGTAAATATCGTGAGTAGAAATCAGCAAAATGTTTGCTTTTTTATAATGCTATTTGGCCATATGGGCAATTTTTCCATGGTCATGTAAACCACCGACGACACTTTCCACCACCTCGTTTGACCCACTCATCACCCCGACCCCTGCAGACCGCGCCCCTATTGCCAATTTATTATCGAACAACATTTCGGTCCCTCCTGCGGTGGTAGTAGTGGTGACAGCGGTGGCGGACTCTTGCGGTCACTGTGTATATATATATTACCACACACTATAATATAATTTGGTTCGGTTTATTTTCCGATGCAGTAGAAAGCCGTCGAACGAACGTATATATATATACAGTAGTAACGAATTGAGGTTTAATTTTCGTTCGTCCCCAGTGCATTGAGATCAATTCTAAAGAATTTTACCACTTTTCTCTCTTTTTTTTTTTTAGTTTTAGTTTTCCATACCGCAAAAAAAAAAAACAAATTCCAAGGGCTGGTAGTAATAATTTATTTGAATTGTTAAAAACTGTTTACTACAGTAGTATTATAAGTCCATGCACACATTTTTGTATTATAATTACCGTAAATAAACTCATATGACGATTTATTCAACGTAATATTTTTAATATGTATTTTCCCAAGAACCCTGAACCATAACAATTTTATGTTTTTAGCTGACGTGTTAACGTGTACAGCTCGTATAGAGTTCTTCGCTCGATATCCAAGTAGTGTGTTGTATAATCATTGTTCTTAACACAACGTTCGAATACAATATAAATAATTATATATATCGTGTCAATTTGTTGCTGAGTGAACCAAAGTTTTAAAATTGATTCAATTAATGTAAAACTATTTAATTTGCTTGTACGCTGGAATAATGTGGAAATAGTAATTCTTGACGTAATCGCTATGAAGTTGGCTCACGATAGTTTAGAATTTACATTTAATCTGAACGGCGAATATTGGGTTAAATCCATATTGATACACTACCTATAAATAATATGTGGTCTAATTATTTTTGTCGACATACAATATTTTTATTTATTAAAAGATATTATAATAATAAATTGTGGTTTTTGTACGTCGCACATAATAATATGATAATATTGTAATAGCTAAATTGTATCAATGGAATTTATTAACTACTTAAACATGTACTCCGATCGTCACAGTCACAATCGGCCGAACTTATTACATTTATCCATCTTTATAGACATGGTTCATTTTTAAAATTTGAAGTAACAAAGTCTCACATTGTTTGAGTGGATGGTGAAGAGTACAGGAATTATACATTTTATTTGCTGTCAGCGTGGGAGATAAATAGCTGTTATAGAATGCCTTTGGATAAAAAAAAAAGTATGGAATCCTCAAATTGTCGGAGCCAGGGTAGGGTGACAGCCATGAGTTGAAAAATAATTTATAATAAAAAAAGAAAAAGTAATTTAAGGGGTAGAATTAATAGATGTTTAGTGGACTATAGAAAATTAACTTTTTGAAGATATTAATAAAATATTATTAATAATAATGAAAACGTGCATCGAGGTAAAAAATTTGTTAAAATATTAAAATCGAACTCAGTATTTATTTATATTTTATATAAGTTTTTCTTTGTGAGGTTTAGTTAATGTATAATATTGTTATACGCACGTACGTTTATTTCAGCTAATATATTATTTTTTATGTTTTAATAGTAGTAATTTCAACAGAAATCTAGCTGAATATAAATTCAAAAATCACAAGTTTTGAGGTAGTGATCATTTATTTGAAGTAAAATTGTATCTATGTTATTACGCTAATTTAAATATAATTTTAAAAATTATAATATTATATAATATGTTTATTTTTATTTGTATACATCGGGGAATTTAAATAATTCTGACAGTTACATAATTCATTATATAGTTCATTCATCGAGTAATTAATATAGGTGGATAATGTTCATTTCAACAATACAAAATATAGTTGTTATGTGGTTTTTCTATTGTTGTGTTAAACAATTATTTCAAAAATGAAAATCCAATTAAATGATTAAAATTTAATTACACCAGAATGAACACTATTAAAGGTTATAACTCAATTTATTACGAAATATTACTTATTATTTACAATTAAATATAAATATTATATATCAAGTTAGGTTTCAAATTTGAAACATTTATGTTTATTAAAAAAAAAATTAAAAATTGGTTATACATTTTAGAAAACAACATTAAAATTTTTAAGGTTCAAGGATATCATCTCATAGTTATACTTTGTCAAGTTGAATACTTATTGTTAAGAATATTGAAAAAATGAATTATATATATTATGAGCAATTAGAATACATTTTTAGGTTGATTATTTTTAAACATAAAAAACATGGAAAAATTTTAATTTATATTTTGTATGAGGATCATATCTTTAAAGTTTATAATGGAAAAAAATCTTATATGGCCATGATACAATTCGGTTAATGTGAAAACTTTTTTCGATTATAAAATTATATTGATGGATGGATAAATGAGTGCTCGGTTATAAAAAGCTTGTGCTGTATATATATAGTATTGAGCGCATTTGTATGATGGAGTTTGATTTTTCGGTATTATATACGCAGTTTTCAAATATTCGGTGAAAAGTTCATCTGGGTGTAACCGTCATACTTTGCTCGGCATTTCCGACCAAGTGAACTTACACAGAACTATTCGATAAAACGTTCAATATATTTTATTTGATTTATTAAAAATACCTCAACGGCCACGCCCGAATAATGTTTCCTCTTCAAAAATGGATTTCCTCCGACGCGAACGGTGATGATGATAATAATAATATTTTAACCGACCATGTCGAGGAATAGCAACTTTGAAACAAAGTGAACAATTATTATTATTTCGGCGAGATATTTGTACAATAATTTATAATAATAATTACGTAGAAAACATGATTATATTCTCGTACAATAAAAACGTTCTGTCAACTTGTCCGCAGCAGTTTAGTATACCATGTTGACGGCAGATTTGTATTGTGAATGATAGATATAATATAGTATACACTCAGTTGTTGCACGTAAATATCGTTTACCCAAAACACTGATAACACTACATTAGAGCCTTCGTCGTTTTAACCCCAAGCGAACGCCGTTGATATGACGGAAGTACGTCACAATGTTATTGTGTACATAGGAAATGCGTATCAATTTGAAGTTCTACTAATAATAATAATGTTTCGGATCACGATTTAAATTACCTATTATTAGTTGTAGTAGTGGTTATCGGGTGGGTGACGGTATTGCAGGTGTCTGATAGATAACAATATATAGGTACCTAATATACTATTGTAATATTGTATAGGTATTGTACTATAGGTACAACTAAAATAAAGGGAGGTCTAATGCTAGCATGTATAGTAAAGTTTTTGTCAAACAAAGGATTAAGATTTTAACGATGATAATCAGCTCATACCACTCACGGGTGATCATGAGTCATTTTCAATCACATGTGGTATATAGTATTATATAGCCTATAATAGGTAAACAATAAAGAGCATAATATGCAGTGGCGGATCTACATACGGGGCTACATGAGGTAGCTGCCCCAGGGCGCCAGGTCTAAAAGCGCACCTAATGGGCCAATGGGTTGATTCTATTTTCAAACAAAATTTAAGTGTAGACTCTAGTCTGTAGGACTGTAGCTGATGCAAAAAAAAGTGTTAAGTTTAACGTTGGCTGGTAGACGGTAGCAAGTTAATTGATAAAACAATCAAAGATAATATTATGTATACATGTGTAGATTCTGGGATTCTGTAGTTATATTTCTTATCAATATTAGAGATTCTACATCTGAAAAAGCTGTAACTAAAAATGAAGCAAATGGAATTTTTTCGCATTTAAATAAATTGGAAACTGCAATTTTAGTTTTATTCTGGGGTGATGTGCTTGAACCATTTAACCTTACAAACAAGAACCTTCAATCCATTTCAATAGGTTTAATAACCATATCAAATTTATAAGTTCTTTGATCATTTATGTCAAACAGTTGAGAAGTACAAGTATATTTGAACAATATGAAAAAAAAAACATTATTATTATCAAATGTAAAGAGTATCATGAAAATAGAAAGAAAAGAAGAGAAAACTTGCTCATGATGAAACAAGAATTAATGAAATAGTTCAAGATTCTAGAATTAATAGATTCGAGTGAATACTTATATTAAAATTGTTAATCGCTTAGCATCCGAATTAGGGAGAAGAAAAATTGCATACGATGAAATAAATAATAATTTTGGATTTTTGTTTAACTAAATTGAATTCTGGTGAACTGGCCAAGAACTAATTTATTACACAAAAAGTATAAAACCTACCTAGTTTATTTGCAAATAAATGTTTCCATTTTAAAGGCTATTTAATATCAAAATCAAAAACTGAACCCATGACTATACTTGAAATGCAACAGTTGATCAATGAAAATAAAGTTCAAGAGGTTTTTCCATTTATAGAAATTGCAACCAAGATGTTCTTAAGTATTCCAGCAAGTACCTGCTCTGCTGAAAGGTCATTTTCTGCATTGAAAACTATTTAAGATCTAAATTAAATGAAGAATTGCTAAATGATTACGCCATATTACATATTGAAGCAGAGTTAGAAAAAAACTATCAAGTTTGATGAAGTGATTGACAAGTTTGCTTCAACAAAAGGCAGAAAAAAATGCATCTAGTTTAAGGTTATAATAAAATATCTGTGTATATATAAATGTATAAATGTATAATGTTTCTATCGTTCATTAAAAGTTACTGATGACTTGAAAACATTAAAAAAAAAAGATATTCATTTAGGCACAACTGCAATTAGAATATTGGCGGTCCGTCCAGACATCCAGTTGAAATATTTTATACAAAGTAATGGCGGGGGGGGGGGCACCAAAAAAAAATTGCCCCATGGCGAAAAAGTGTTTCATCCGGCACTGATAATATGATACACAGTTTCACTATTAAGAAATTTTAATTTCAAAAGAATGGGTGATTGTAGAAAATTGAATTTTAAATTATGTTGTATAAAATAAAATAAATAATACTATGCTATTTTAATGAAGTATTTGTACCGGATGGTGTTTGGGTAACTGACCGCAGTATTGATCTGTAAAAAATGTTTAAAGTATAAGTAATTACCTATATAACATCATTTTTTTTTTACTGCAATACATTTTTGGTCGTTAAAATAATTCGTTTAACTATCTAATAATCGTAATGAAATTAAATAATATAAATTATTAATTTGGGTACTAAAAAAAGGAATTAGCGTGCTCCCTAAATCCGCCCTATCCTGAACCCATCACTTAAGACAAATTATAGTCACGATCCACGTGGACACTCATTGCCCGAGACTAGATTTTTAGGGTTCGTTGTAATGTGCACAACGTACATACACCATAAACTCGTGTACCTATCTACCTTTGGAACGGAACCGTCTATTTCATACTATAATAATATTATGTAATGTATAGTACTCGACTGAAAACTGAACGAGGGCATGAGGCTCGATTAAGTCTTCGTAAGTGTAGCTTAGACTAGGTTCTACCGTGATAATAATACGTATGCGAACGACTTTTATTGTATTGTATAAATATATAGGTACGCCAACTCTGCAGTAGAAAGCAGACTTAATATTTATATCGATATGAAAATTGTATAATGTGCAATGTGTGCTCCGCTCGAACTTTTAAGTCGATATGGTATAGGTACATCATACATAAACATAATGCATATTACATACCTATATAATAATATATACCTATATCTATGCATCCAGACGGGTGTATAGCGTATTAGCGTATAGAAGCCCTTTTCCGGTAGTGTATTAAAATATAGCTGCTACCTATTGCAATGTACATAAACGTACTTATACCCGTATGGGTACGTGACCGAACGACGCGCCCCGCGGAATGACCTCCGAATTCCTTACATAAATGAGCCGGGCGAAACATCTCAGCAGACGTCCTCTACACCTTTCGCGAGCGCCAAAACCATTAATCACCGCCCCCTCCCCCCCAATCTCTCTCATACATATAATATGTACAATATATTTCCCGTTTATCTCCGCGGCGTTCGTAATCATTCCCCACAGCCCTTGTCACCAATACGCGGCGGCCGATCAGAGGTCCAATGCCTTAAGTAATGATAGTAATAATAATAAAAATACCAAAAATGAAAAGTCTCGACGATAGTCGACAGACCGCTGCCACTGCGGTAGAGTAAAAACGCATTCCTTGGTCAAACATATCGTCGGATTTTTATGTGCATAGTATGAGCCTTTTGATCATTGACATTCCACGCTCGATTATTATAATCTAAAATATATCTGCAGACAGTAATATTATACAAAATGGCTTGCTGTTTTTTTTCCATTTGATATTTTTTATTTGTTTCAACTCAACACAGAAAAATGGAAAATTGAGCAAGGCTACCCCATATATATACATAATATTAGGTTCGACAGAGTTCATAAATGATAGACACGTAATAAATTCCACACAGGTGTTTTTTTTACCGTAGAACATTGGCCATGTTATGCACCACAGTAGGAATACGTTTACATTCTATACTTCTGTGATGATTATATTATTATAATTTATAACTTTATGAAGTGATTTGTTTTATCTATTTTTTTTGGTAAATAAAAAATTTAATTAGAAAATAGTAATCTGCAAAAAGTTAATTAAATGCATATACTGAGCATAAAGTTTTTTTTAGGCAATCTTCAAATAGGTTTTGTTAAACTTTTTAATTTTTTAATTCCATAATTTATTCCAAACAAAGTTGTAAATTCATAGCATGCGCATAAATTTGGTAATTCCGGCATAGTATTTAAAACAACTTTCAACTTGAATACATTTATAAAATAACAAACTAAATTATGTCAACGTTTTAATGAAACATATTATATATTTAAAATCATACAGATATAATTTCACCGAATAGAATTGTAATATTTTAGACAAACCTGTCCAATTTGTGTTTAATGTACGCTTAACAAACAGGCACTGCGACAAACAAATGACTATTTAGCTATTTAATTTTAACTATACACAACAAAAATCGTTTGATTTATAGAAACTCGAACAATGAATTGGTCTGATCGACGGTAGGTCACTTCAATTTATGTTTAAACTGCTGGTGACGGGTGTATAGGTACGAGATACAGATACAATGGAACCACTCTCTGGTAATTTCCTCACAATCATATCACCAACATAATAATATGACATAATGATAAGAATTACTTAAAATCGTGTTCAAATTAGATCGAAATTGAACAATAATAAATAACAAAACGACTGTGAACACAATATTGTATTCAATGAGCATTGTGATACGATAATATATATTTTGTACCTGTTGCCCCGAGTATAAAGTCCATAATATAAACAGTGAAATATCCCCGAAATATTGACTTTGTATAACTCACATGCAAAATATTATAATATTACACAGACAGAAAATATTTTTCAAATCATTATTATTTTTGCCTCAGCGGCATAATAATATTATATATAGCTGTATACTACTCCCCAGCCACTGCAGTTGGTACTCGAGATCTGAGTGTACATAGCAGCGGTGGCGGTGGTGGTGGTCAACAAAACTTCAAAGTCCTCGTTATACGCCCTCACGGTCAAGTGCGATCAGAGATCTAGAGGACTCGACGACGTTTTCGGCCGTCTACCGCGATCCATCCTCCCGGTGTCGAGGGCAATGGTGGTGGTGGTAGCAGCGGTGTGTATAGACGCGTGACGGATGTGTGTGCGAGAAGTTTGGGGTACAAGTCCGTGAGCAGAATACGCTTTACGCTGCTACCGACTGAGGCGGGCAGGGTGGCACTGTGGCAGCGAAAAGGGGGTGGGTGTGTGTACGGAGGGAGAGAGTGGCGGACGACTCGTGAATCGATATAAGGGTGGCACATACCCCTCTACCGCTATTACTACCGCCACACTACTATATTTATATACACAACCACCTCCGATGCCTCCACTCTATCGCGACCGCTACTGGTGACGTGGTGGCGATATGTACATAGGTGTACGCTAAAATCGATATCGGGCGGACACACACCGTACGACTTAGAGGTTTTGTGGATATTTTGACATTCGTATATATATTATATTATGTATGGCGTAGCGGAGTGACGGCGTAAGGGGGTCGAACGTAGGATGGAGTGGATGGGTAGGTGAGCGGGGATCACGATTGTTATAGGATTTTTGGTCGGCGCGATGCGAGGGCGAGGGGTTCAAAACTTACTCTCCTGCTCTGCGTGCACAAACACACAAAATATAGGTTTTTCTAATGACCAATCGTAAGACGATATTAAAATTCACGGTTCGCGTGTTCCAAGTTAGTTTTCCCAAAAACCACGGAACAGCATAATAAAACGGTCTCAAAACGTGGTTTCTACGTTTAATTCCGTGTATATATATATATATTACACATTATGTAGGTAGGTAGGTAGGTATACTGCGCTAATGTTGTAAAATAAAAATAAAATTCCACGCACGTGTGGTCATAGTTACACCATAGAGTAGTATAATACTATATTATAGTATAGTGATGTGTACAGTACTAAAGTGTATACGAAGCATAATAGCCGGACTTTTGGTGGCACAAAATGTTATTAAAAATTACAAAAAGCTGCTATATAATGTCAATGCAACGCCAATTAAAAAGTTTTCTTTTTAATGTTTTTAATATTTTGATAAATGTGTACGATTTGTGTTCAAGTCGGATTGCTTTAATAAAAATAGCTCCGACATAGACACACTTAAAAATATAAGTAACCAAAATATATGTTCGATATTTTACACTCTCGATTAAATAATATTTATAAATGACACCATTCACATATGTATAAACTGATACGATTTATATTAATATAATATGTTCGTTGAACTATGATCATTAATATATAGTGATTATAATACACGTACGTAGGTAGTTTGTTTTAAAAATAATAATAATATACCTAAGTAGAGACTTCAGTTTTGAACATTTTGCATACCTATTATGTTTGTAGTTTAAACTTTACTTAACCACGAGCGTATGAAAAATAGAAAAAATAAAATATAAATTTTTTAAATGTGTATTGAAATAAATTAGGTAATACAATTTAATAAAAATAAATGTAATATTGAAAACATATAAAATATACACAAGTATAGTAGGTATCGATATGTATGACACTTAAATTATATTGTTGTGAATTATTATGATTGAATGTAGTTTATTTTATGAATTTAACATTTCATTTATTCTTAAAATATAACGATCAAACATTTTTTTTCTAACTTTCATATTTTGCTTAAATAATATATAAATTTAAAAATATAAAATATAAATTTATACTTGTTAATATTTACTTATAAGTTATAACTGCACTTAACTTGTATTACATTTTATTAAAAATCCATTTAAAATACTTTTCAGCTAAAAACCCATAAAGTCTGTTGTAAAAGTTTCTTAAAATACCGTCAAAAATGTTATTAACAAATTATAATATATTTATAAACAACTCGTATTTATCTTAAGAAATCGCAATAAATATTTCAATTTGTAGAGGTACGACCTTTGTAACAAACGTCACCATCGCGGTCGTATGCCTCAATATAATATTTTTATAAAAAGGAAACCATTTTTTCTTCTGTTTTATAGAGACAATAAATTAATTGAACTATTGTAATTTTGTTATTTTTAGAATATAAATATAAGAACAGTTAATTAATTTTCTTCCCGTAAATAACGAGTCATCAACATATAATAACACGATGTAAAAAAGCTCACCAACAATCATTTTACTGGCTTCGACAATTGACAATAGCGAGATGATTGTATCAGCAAGCAATATATTATTATAGAAGTTTTAAATAGGTACTATTTTTCCTCCCTCCCCTCTTTCATAGTAGATTGTTCACATTTCACGGTTTAATAATTGTTGGATTTCAGCTCATTCCAGGCGTTTGTAGAGCTGTTATTCAAACAATTTGTCTATTTAACGTTAATCATATTTTTATAATATTTTACTATGCTCGTAGGCATATTATTTAAACCGGTATATAGACGTTTTCGAGGTATGCTGAGAGTGTATTTTAAGGTGTAACATAGATTTACTGACAACTCCTATTATAATATTATACTTTATACTGTAGCTTAGCAGTAAATTGTGTTCTTGTAATAGCATGAAAAGCGTGGCAAGAGCCAAGAATAAGGGTATATAGTTCAGTGCTTATGCGCTTGAGCGTACCTACCTACATATTGTTTCATATTATTTTATATACGAGGATAATGCACGCAGAGACCGACTTTAACTCTACAGTGTAGGTACGGACACTGCCGCCTGTAAATAATTTAATTTTCGTTAGACAACTATACGAACTAAAACATGAATTACTCCATTGAAACAACTACTACACATTATATACATGGTACGACTATTTCATCACGAACCCGGCAATATTTCTGGAAAATGGAGATTTTTTTGTTATTTTTGAGCAATATACAATGTTTTTACTATTATTATTATTATAGCTTGTTTAATTATAATAAAAAAGTTAAATTCCTCGTGAAGTACAGATTATGTAAAACTTGTAAAAATACAAAAAATTCTGGTATTTCCAAATATATTGGCCGGTTCTGCAATAAAATATCAGTCCGTTTATATTATAGATACATAAAGACGTGCTGAAATAGTGTATTATATAGCTACTCTCCTCTGGGCTATTGCTATCTTTCTCTCAATTATGTAGGTATGTATACATGTTTATTGTTTACCCTCTTTATCGAAATGCAGCACCTTATTACTTCTATGCGGTGACGGCGTCATTAGGGGTTAGGACGTTAGGGTCCTATCGAAACGTCCAAAACTTCAATCATTGTTTTAAAACTAAAGCTACATTGTTTATATAGGTAGGTTCCTTCTCGAATTATTTCGAATAACGTTTTGCAAATTGCAATAGTTCAATATTAACAAGGCAGGCGAGGTGGTCCCGATGGGCTGTCAAAATGTATTATCTTCATTATACATCGAACAAAATAAATTATTTATTGAAATTTATATGACAATGTTTAAAGTTTAGACTAGGTATCAATATCTATATTTTTATAGCTATTAAAATATAACCGTCTAGTAATTTAATTTTCGTTATCCCTTTTAAAATGCACATTTTGCTTATAAATTATATAAGTTAACTATGGATAATGTCATTTGACTATAGCGGTTTTATAATTAAATAATAATGTGTATTATCACGCTGAGGAATACACAATAATACTGTGTGGAATCAGAGGACACACTGACAATTTTTTTCCAAACCAAACACAGGTTATATATAAAAAAAAAAATAAATAAATACGAAATAGTAAATAAAATGCTTCAATCTTACCTCACTTTGAGGGTGATTTCCAACAAAAATAATTTGTATCTAGTTGGTATTATTGAGGGGACAAAATTAAAAATGTTCACAGTTTTTCAAAATAATTGGGGAAAAAAATAATAAAAAAAATGGGAATTTTAACAAAAAAATAGTTTTTGAGAAAATCAGTTTTGACGTTTTTGTTGGTGTATACCATGAATAATTAAATTGTTCACCAAATGTTTATACTAGCATTTTTATATTAAAGTTACATATTGTTATCCACGATTTTATTTTGCGCATTTGAAGGTAAAAGTTCGTTATAATTATAAACATTTCGAAATTATTTGTAAACATTTATAAAATGTCCAATTATTATAATATCTGAGACTTAACCATTTTAATACAAAGTTTCTCATAAGTATTTGAAACCAGAAAATCTAAAAAATATTTTTGTGAATTGAGTTAATTTGTTGTAATTCAAAAATATTATTCGTGGGGACTTAAAACTTTTGAGTATTTAGATTATTATATTTTATATACACAATGGTATATTCAAAACATTTAGATAAATTGTATGCTATTACCTATTAATACCACTAACTTAAACTTACACGTTTCTACGGTAAGTCGGTTCCGACTGAAAAGGTAATAACATTAATATATGATGATATAAATATATGCTATTATACCTAATAATTAAATATTAATAATATATTAAATGTTATGTTTTTGGCAAAAATTAATTCAACTTACAGTATAAATATTACTAATAGTGTAATCAATTACTGTAATAGCAATTTAATTACCATAAATATATTGTTGGTAGTCCATAGATAAAATAATCTTTTAGTAATGTAGAATCACAGCAGTCTTCGCTTAGAATCGTTTTTCGGATGCAATGATTTATTATTGAGTTCAAATTTAATACATACTTTACAGTGACTTACTGAGTAACTCTTACTCCTTAAGGACGATGTACACTCAACATCAACTGTACAACAGAATGATTACCTACATTCCCCATTTTTTAATTCATTAAAAGTAATACTAATATATTATGTTATAAGGCTAGGTTGAATCTATGAGTAAGAAATGAAACTAAATAATCTTGAGCAACTCATTTTTCCTATTTGTGCAACTATTTACATTTTGTGATATTGTTACCACATGCAAGGCGATGTTGACGAAATCACTGTACTATGCAGCACTGAAAGTTATAAAATTTACCACTATCATAGTGGTGTGAATGGCAGACAACGTTTTGAATGTTTTCACCCTTTTTCGTTAAAAAATATCACGTACGTGTGAAGTCATGTGAGTGTGTGTATGTGTGGAGGTGAGAGTCGTTATCGAGCGTGGTAAAGATATACCTCCCTCCCCCCTTCCCCGTTATTTGCTCCGTCACACTCGAGAGTCTGAGTTTATTTGTTTAAAAAAAATTTACTGACTGGGTCTCGGCCAATGGATACGATGATAGTTGATGATGTGGCTGCAACAACAACAAAAAAAAAACTACTATTAAAAACCTCTTTTGTCGCTGGAAATGTTGTTTGTACAAGCGAAACGAAACGTTTTCATCAATGACGGCCATTATAATTAGAATGAAGATTTTTCGAACGCAAAACGGAAACCTGCACCTTATTATAATAATAATCAGGAGAACAGTGTGGTATACATGTGGTATACATTGAGTATAGTTGACAAGCTACGTGGAGGGCGAATGGGAGTTTTTAAACGATGCAGCAGCGTTCGTCGCGTGTTGCAGTGGCCTTTCGTCTGACAATGTTGTGTACGCGTTTGGATATTGTGCACACGTCTCATTCGCTTCGTTAGTAATAAGCCGATCTCTTCTTTTTCATTAAACATCTAACTCGTGCTAAACGGAATAAAGGGTTCAGGAGCTATAGTATTTAATCAACTCTTTCAAAAGCACCGTAATAACGAGCCCATTTAATCCTTTCAACGATGACTTTCAGTAATAATCTGAAACGAAAATGTGATATCTCGAATAGGAATTTAATAGTAGGAAATAATCCCGATTCTCTCGAACAATATACCGAGCAAAATCGATTCATTCAATATTGACGCATACAATAATTGCAGTGGCTGCATAGTCACTGGTGTGCAGGATGGTTATTGAAACCTTCATCCTTTGTATTTTATGTCATCAGTAACCATTCGAATAATCACATACGCAGCGTGCTTCGACACATAGTCGTTTCTTTTTATCACCAAACTGTGCTCGAGAATAGTCGTTCAAGACAGTCCTGGGATGAAATCACTATGAGAATATTTCTTATAGGTCTTTTTTTCGTATTTTCAAAAATAATTTTTTTTTAAAGAAGACCTATTTCGGTACTTATATAGACTATAAAATATTTTTGTGATGCAAAACGATATAATATAAATACTTGAATGTATAAAAATGAAACTAAATGATAATATTTAATGTAGTTACCTAAGTAAGGTAATATGTGGAATTGTGATGTTGAATGTCGACTCGATATTAAAATGTAGATTTATATTGTCACAGAAAATAATATAAATTATCATGTAAGGCGAATAACACATTCAACACATCAATAAGACGGTTTTTTAATATCTATAAAATATAGTGTTTTCTTAATGATAATTGTGTGTGAATCGTTATTTGTTTGATAAATTTTGCTAACCTAATTTCGTCTGGTGTTTCAGAATGGGGTGGGAGATTGGCGTGTGGGTGATACGATCCACGGCCGAGGTGAATCTGGGTTCAACTGCAGACATGAGGACGCCATGTTAAGGTTTGTCGGGCGTAGTGGTACAGCCGCGGTAACGAGGATGACGTTAAACAGTGGCTGTAGTGGTTTCGTTTTGTTCAGGTTAACATGGTAGGTGGTCACCAGCCGCAGTCGACGGGAGGCGCCAACTGCACGGGCACTATGATGAACATACTGAACATAGACGCCGAAAACCGGGTGGTGCTGAACGTCGGCGGCATCAGGCACGAGACCTACAAGGCCACCCTGAAGAAAATACCCGCCACGAGATTAAGCCGGTTGACCGAGGCGTTGGCTAACTATGACCCGGTGCTAAACGAATACTTCTTCGACAGACATCCCGGCGTGTTTGCTCAGGTCCTCAACTATTACAGGTGAGTGATATATACTATATATTACTATAATAAGCATCACATGACCTCACTATATTCCACGGAAAATCATGGAGTAAAACGTTCGTACTTTTTATTTGGTATATAATTATAATATAAGTGATGATATTTTAATGAAATATTAACTATTTAGTATAAGTACTTACAAAGTACATTGTTACAACTATCATAATATGGATTTATACATACTATTCAGACTCGAGGGTGGATGAGTTAATGGAAAGAAATAACTAAATAAGTTTTTTAAGTGAAATCAAAGCATTAAACTTTAAATTACCTATCAGTAAATATTTCACGAATAATAGATTTGACTCAATAAGCTTAAAGTTAAAATGAATAATAATAATTACTTTGTTCAATTAAAAAAGCTAATTATTATTTTATTTTCATAATCACGTCTGTTCTACACAGTACACATATGGATTGTGTAATTTCCCAAATGTATCTATATTTTATATAAAAATGAATGTTTGTGTGTCATTGAACTCCCCCTAAACAGCTGGATAGATTTTATGACATTTTTCATGTAATTGAACGAGTCCCTGGTATAGATTCATAATTGGACCAGGTAGGTCCGAAGAAGTGTTCAAACAGGGATTTTGAGATTTACTATGGATATTTTTGTTTATAAATGGTTACTATTGGTTATGGGTGTATTAATTAGTAGAAATTAGTATTTTAAATGGTTGCCATTAGTGACTCGGACAGATTAGGCAAAAGCATCCATAAAATCGTCACGTTTAGGGTTTTGATTGAAGAAATTATATCTTAAGGGTCCCGATGCCAGTTTTTCAAATTTTCCACAGTTCTATACAATTTGAAAATAAAATTTGATATTTTAGTTGCCACTTCAATTTTAAGACTTTTCCACTAATCTACTACCTTATACCTATTTAATTTAGGGGGGGGGGGATTATAGAGTGTATAATATCGAAAAAAATTACATTACGGGAATAACTCTCAAGCTTTGAAAATTGTCGGATTTTGATGACTATTTTTTTATCTGAAAGAAAAAGACTTCCTACAGCCCGCATCGATCTCTGATTTTATATTTTATTTCAAATAATTGTATTAAAAAATTTGTAGAATAATAATTTTTATCCTGTATGTTTTTAGACATTATAAGGTTTGAGAATAAAATATTGAAAAACAGAGATCTATGCGGGTATTCTCTCTAGCAATTAAAAAAAGTTATTAAATTTAGTTGATTTTACAAGGCTGTATCGTTATTCCCGCAGAGTGTATTTTTGAGGACAAAATGGCATCGGCACCGGGCGCCTTAAAACAAATATGAGAGTTGAATGTATAGCTATTATATAGGTACTCAAAAACTTCCTAACCGAATTTGTGAAAGTTTCAAATTGTTCTTGGAGATATCAAGAGAGTTTAAAGAGTAGTTTGAACCACGTTCGATTTCTACCAAGCGTTATAACCAATCCACCACAAATTAATTGTCCATCTAGGTCGATTTAATTCGCAAAGCGACATAAAATCACCCGTGTCCTGAGGTAGGTAGAGGTACACAAAAACTAACATACGTTACACTTATTAAATATAAATTTTGTATTTTTCATTTTTTGCCCAGCAAAATTGGGTTATATAACTAAAATTGCATTTTTGGTCATCCGAAATTAGTTAATAGCTTCAAAAAACGACTGGACCATTTTCAATAAATGTTATTTCAATAGATTATTACTTGAAACTTCTAGGTGTTTATAGCTTGATTTTTCAAACGCATATTGGCTGTAGATAGCTAAAGGTAGCACATGATTTTTTTCAGCTTACGAAAAAGCGTAAGAAAATTTTTTTGTTTTTATCTAAATAGTTGAAATTGGTTACATATTATATTAATATAATTAAAAGAAATATGGTATATACATTTTGTACAAATATATTTATTAAAAATACCTGACCTAACCTATACATAATAAATAATAATTAATCATTTTTAAATAGTGTTTAATATACAATTGACACTAGTATGGTTAGGCGTTAGACAAATGTGTCTGAAAAATTGTTAAATCAAGAAATATTAACTATTGGTTTAACTTTATTTTAAATCGTTGTACACAATATGATAGTGGTGTATACAGCGTGAAAAAAATTTGAATAACATAACTTAATATTGATTATATTCACGGTTACACAAATGTTATAACCGTGATATACAAATCTATAAACGACATTTTTATGTAGTTATATAGTTAAATAACTGGCCTTTGGCAAAAGCTAAGTTATTCACATTATCACTTGAATTAGTTATGTTATTAAGTTGGTTAAAAAAATTAACCTTCTATAGTTCTATCCAACTCAATGTTCGTATATATATGCTATATATTCCGTTATAGGTTAAATACGTGTCCAGATTATTATATAATAATATAATAGGTGATAATATAAAATATATACAGATACCCGGTACCGAAATATTCACGGTCTATATTTTAAGCTGTGGATCAATAATATTTATAGCTACTCGAAGATTATATTACTTTATTGCAAATTTCAATATACATGAATATTAGATTTATGGAATTTACATTTAAAAAATATATACTATTGTGGTCTGCGTGTATATTATTATTATATTTAATCAGCTTAAATCAAAGCATGGTGATTCCGTTCGCAGCATTAACTCCTGATCGGATTTAAAAGTATGAAAAAAAAACAAAAATAACGTTGAATAATTTATAATACAGTAGGTATAGAAATTCACAATATAAATACATTTAAATTACACATATAATATACATATAGTACTATTATATTATATATAGTGTTTATATATACATTTAAGTGTTTGTGTGTATGTGTGTGTTTTACCCCATGTTAATGTATCCAAATATCGATTCGTGCGATTTGTTGGTTTAATGAAATTAACCACCACAATAATATAGTGTTACGGTTACTCAC
The DNA here is from genome assembly GCA_008086715.1 of Sitobion miscanthi. Lineage (NCBI taxonomy): Eukaryota > Metazoa > Arthropoda > Insecta > Hemiptera > Aphididae > Sitobion > Sitobion miscanthi. Next base: position 9,139,606 of record CM017797.1, read on the forward strand.
AAGTGTGTATAGGTTTTTTGATTGGAGCCATATTTTAGTCACCGGTAGTCTTTGACCATAAGTAAATTGTGGTCGTGTGTAGTGTGTACTGTATACAGTGTAACACTATAAATGTAACTCTTTTTAGATTCTGAGCGAAGCGATAAATGTATTGATTTTACAATGATGTGTGTTTTTTTAAAAAAAATTTTTTGTGTCTATCATCACCTTTTAGGACAGTAAAAGTGCTTCGATTTTCTTCAATAGTAACTTTTCTTATATGAAAGTGAATATAGTTGGTACCTTGGGGGGTCAAAAGTAAAAATTTCTCAGTAGTTTTCAAAAGCGCCGTGAAAAACAAAAAAAAATTAAGGAAAAACAGGAATTTTTAAAGTTTGCGAGAAAATCGATTTTAGTTTTTGGTGCAACTCTAAAACAAATGACCGTAGGTACATGAAATTTTGACTGAATGTTTATATTAGCATTTTCTATACATAATACAATTTTGAAAATAATTTGACTCTTTTTGAGGTGTTTACATTTTCAGTTTCCATTTTTTTTAGTTTTTTTTTTAATATCAATAAAATTTTATTTGTTGGTTAAAAAAGATTGAAATTTTAATAGAAGGCTCCTAAGTTACTGTTTGAAAGGCAGATGATTCTTAGTCACAGTTTTTATTTTTAAGCATTTAAAGTTCAAATATTGACAAAATACGGAAAAATCACGAAAATTAGTAAATTATTTTGAGTTGAGAATTCATAAAAATTTTTCTTTTTAAATCTAAGACTTGAAAATGTAATACAAGATTATTTATTAGTTTATCAAAAAAAAATATCTACAAGACAGTTAAATTATATTTTTATGAGCGTTTGAAATTCATATTTTTACAACATTTGATATTCACTCGATATCTCATGTAACGATTTTCTTATTTTGTTGTAATTAAAAAACGTATGACTGTAGGTACTTGAAAATTTCACTGAATGTTTGTTTTAGCATTTTCTATACACGAAAAAATTTTGAAAATAATTTGTCTCTTTTTGAGCTGTCTACGGGCATAGTCAGTTTTTAATTATTTTACTTTTTTTTCTATAAATATCAATAAAATTGTATTTGTTTGGCAAAAAAGCATGAAAATTTAATATAAGGCTCCTGATATATCTTTTTATAGCATAGACAAAATTTTTTTTATAAGTATTATAAGTTCAAATGTTGACAAAATTTATCAAATTTATAATTTGATAATTAGTTTGTAGTTGAAAATATATAATAAATGTTCAACTTTAATAGCTAAGTATTGAAAATTTAAAACAAGGTTTCACGTAAATAGGTTATTTATAAATTACTTTATTTACAATAATATCATCTAATATACTTGGTAATATCATAGGCTGACTGACCGTTTTCGCTCAGAATCGTTTTTTTTATACAATTATATTATATTATTGAATTCAAATTTACACCATCCATTACAGTGACCCAATTGTAACCTACTGTACAGCAGAGCGACATCCACTTACCCGCCTTTTTTAAATTAATGATAATTTTAATTTTTTTTTTCTAAAAATTTTAATTGTATAGAAATAAACAATGTGTATGAATTTTAGAGTAAAAGTCGGTTTCTAAATTAAAAAACAAAAAATATTCATAAATAAGTGACATTTAACAAATCATTATTATACAATGTATAGAATATAAAATTTGTGTTATAAATATTTTTAATTTTTAATCGAACATATTTTTTTGGAAGTAAAATGGAAATGGTTTTTCATTTTAACCCTATGAATATAATATCATATGTATAATATTATAATATATATTGCTCCTATAGTGTGTCATATATTATATTATGTAGTTGCATTTTCAGAAGTTTGTATTCTTATTTTATTTATTATTTTTTGTCAGACAGTGAACTGTCGGAACTAGGAATATTCCTTTATACTCATCCATCTTCCATAAAACTCTCACAACTCACTAAATGCCTACTTTATATCAGTCATTGGTGTTATAACTTGGTTTGGTTAAAATTGTCTCGCTGCAGTCATAATAATAATAATAATATTAAAATGACTTTTTGGGGTTAATATAAAAAATAAAACCAATAGGTTTTCCACGTAGAAATTTAACGAGATAGGTTTAATTTGTTATTTATCCACAAGCCACAACCAGAAAAGTCAAGCTTTTAACTTTATTTTCATATCCTTTTCCCTTAATATTTCCGATAAGTATATTTTATAATTATACTATAAAATAATGTGATTACTGTTTAACACCATTGTGCCTCTACTCTTAACCGTCCGGCGATGGCGTGATGTGGCGTAGTTACTTTTCGTCTTTATCTTGTTACAGCACTACTGTAGCTCGTGTAAAACAATAATAATGATAGAAATAATGTACCAACAGCGCGCGCAAATCGTGGATATGAGTTATACCCTCGCCGTCAGAATTGTAGAAATATCGAAAAATTGTTTTAAAACATTTTTAGGATTTATAGCTATTGCTTAACATTTTGTAACGATTATCAGGGTAGGATTTGAACTCGATTGTACTTGTGTTTAATAGGTTATATTTTTTAAACTAATTTCATGACTTATTAACGGATGGTGCAATATCAAAAGTATTTAGAGCATATAATATGTTTGCATAATCGGAGTTTTTTTAATATTTAAATGACATATTTTCTGTTTTAAGGGTTCATTAGTACGTATTTGATGGTTAGTAAAATGTCCAAAATCGTAACTTTAGATTCACTTCATGATAATTAAAATACTTAAAAATAGGTAACCAGTTTCACTGTTCAGCAAACGATATGACACGGCTATTTTTATTTCTATTCAAATCTAAACTTTAATTAGGAATGTAAAAGTATTGTCGTGTGTTGAAATTAGATACTTTATTATTGAAATGTGAAACAATAATTGATTTTTTTACTACAATTATTCAAAAACATAACTTACTCTAACTTGGTCAATTTTTATTTAATTTTAGTATTTTTTTTTTTTTTGAACTGTTTTAAAAAATATGTTCAACAAAATGGCTATCTTAAATTTTTAAATTCTTAAATGCGTAAAAAATATTTTTGAAAATTTTTGAATTTAAAAAAAAAAAATGAATTTTATGCCATTCAATCAGAATTTTCATATTTAGTACTGTAAAAAAACCGCGTTTAAATATAGTGATTTTACATGGAGATATTAAGGGTGATACGGGACTTTTGGGACATACTGTATAGTATACTGACTTTGATCTTACATTTGATAAAAAAAAAAAAAAATGAATTACTTGTATTTTCTAAGATATTGCTCGTTTAACGATAGAAATATAATCATACTGTATATACGTAAAAATATTAATGGCCAAATGGCTGTATCAGTAAGTAAAAACTCCCGAGAGAACTGCAGTAAAGAATAATATCGTGGAATATCGTCATATTATCATATCGTAAGTGTTAAACGCGTAAAAAGAGCGACATTTTATGCCTATGCGTGAAAACGGTGGTTTTGGTATTTTCGTTTTTATTTCATTTCCGTTTCGTAGTAGGTATGTATGTTATTAGGAACATTATGGTTAGATTAGGTTGGCGCCGAGGTTATCATTTCGATGTATTATTATTATTTTCGTTTACCAAACTGGTGGGAGGTATAACGCAGATTTTCGCGTGACCGATAAAAACCAACACTGGCGCGAAAACTAACGATAAATCGGCGAGATATTACTGTCGTTTCTGAACCGATGTAGGCAATATTTTTTCTCCTCGTTGGGAACTGACGACTGCTGCAGTTTATGCTGTACGCAATATTGATCCACCGTCTTCGAGCTTTTTGAAGAATCTAGACTTAACTTGTGAACGCGTAAATGAACGTTAGAGAGATTTATTTAATAACTGTTTCAGTGAATATTTTTCCAAAGGTAAAATTATTCACTGAACAGTTTTACTAAATCGAAATTAGATAAACATATTTGTATGTCACGATACGTTACTGAATGATTTTTAATGTTTAGAATGTATATCCCTAAACAAGAAATGCTTTCGTCGATCGTTTAAGTATATATTTTATTTTTAGTTAAAAATAAATTCTTGAGTAAACAAAATTATCTCGAACATTGAATGTTGTCCAAACGTCCGTATAATCTATATAATTTAGAAAAAAAACGTTATTTTTTATATTTCTCTATATATACCAACGTAATTAATTACTCAGTATATTTTGTCGGTGTTACAAGACCTGATTGTAACCGATGGATGTTATTAAAATGTTTTTATTTTTTTACTGACTTTTCAAAAATAATTAACAGTAAATATATAATAACTCTAATTGAGAAATAATAGACTTAATTTTAATTATATCAATATTTTTTAATAATGTCTGAAGTGAAAATTCAGTTTTTAAATATTATTGCTAATATAGCAACATTGCTTTATTTTATTTTATTCAGCTGATTTGTTTTTCATTTTCATTTAATTAACATACCAAATTATGTTTTTGTAAAGTTCTAAGCTTACAATAAATATAAATACCTAATCATAAATAAACAAAGAAATATCTTCTTTGTTAGTTGTCTCGTTGGACTTCTAGGAAGACTTCTAGGAGAATTAGCATACCAAATGTTTTCACAAAGTTCTAAACTTACGATAAATATAAATACCTAATCATAAATATACAAAAAAATACCTTTTTTGTTTGTGGGCGTGGTCTTAGCCTAGGTTTAGATGTTTTTTCGCCGAGTTTGGAGAGTTCCTTCAGCTTTATTTAGGTTTATGTTGAAGTTTTTTTGTTGGTTAATTATCTATATTGGTAGGGAAATGCCGTGTCGTGAGCTATTGTTTGTTTTATTTTAACTAAGATGCTTAGAGTGCTAATCATAGGAATTTGTATTGGAGAAATTGTAATTTTATTTCGAGGGGAAAGCGGCAGTCTAGCATATTCTGAGCATGCGTAAGATAATAGCAGTCTTATAATTGTCGTATATTTGAGTAGACAGTATTTCATTTGAATGGTTGAAGTGTAATTTAATAGAGTATACCTATAGAATTTTTGTCCTTGTGTATCGCTGAAGGTTTAGTTTTTTTATTGATGTCGTCACAACTTAAATATGCATATACATGACGTCCCGTTATGTTTCAACTTAATATCTTTATTGCTTTATGTATTATTGATCTTTGTGAAAACTGTCACTTGGTATGGCGGTGATAAATTATATTATATCATCGCCATACCATGTGACTTTATTACATACCATATTATGATTTTTATAAAGTGAGATATTATTTTATATGAACTGTTTTGTAGGGTAGTTATTTTATTTTACAACACATTTTAAGTATTTATTTATACTAGCTAATCCTGTGCACTTCGTTGCCCGTTAAATGTACCAACTCTATATGACTCAAACTTTGTTCAATTCGTTATTTAATATTCGGTGTATGGTGTTCAAAATGTATCTTAACTTTTCTGTTGCCTGGAATAAAAATTCTGATTCACAGCAGTATATTATCAGGTAGGCAATCTACTTGCGGTAGATCGCGGACCAACTGCTGTTTGTACGTAAGTGAATGATTTAACTCCAAAGTATCAAAGTTATACCAAGTTTATTTTGATATAATACGGTGGATTAATGTAATCAATTAATACATAATCCTAACCTAACCTAATCGTACTAAATTCCGACGAATAAAAAAACCAAATTTAACCCTTTTTAAATTAGCCTATCTTCTTCCCAGAGATCTGCACACAAACATTAATTTATATATAATATAGGTTATAGCTGATCCTGCGTACTTCGTGGCCCGTAAAAAATGACAACTTTTAAACAAATTGTGATTGTTCAACTCTTTTTTGGTGTTACTCACTGCAGTAAGTGCAACTCAGCCACCCTGGTAGACAATGTGTGAAAATTCGATTTCATGCATGCTTGTACCTGATCTGCCAGATTAACCAATAGCAACTATTTATAAACGAATATTTCTATCGTAAATCTCAAAATCCCTGTTCGGGATTTTTTGATTTTTCAATTCGAACCAGTATAGCCCCTTACAGCCCCTTTCAGCCCCTTACAGCCTTTTTTTAGTATTAAAAAGTAGCCTATGTTTTTTCTCAGTGTCTAAACTATCTATGTACCAAATTTCATTTAAATTGGTTCAGTATTTTCGGAGCTTATTCAATACAAACAATCAAATCTTTCCTCTTTATAATATTACTATAGATTGGTACCGCACCTACGACCCGAGTTTAATATAATAATACCACAAATCCCTTCACCTCATCTAATCATAGAAAATTATCTTAATATTCTGGTCGTCGTGGTCATTATCATTGAGGAAAAATGAGCATTTGCAGATGACGAATGTTTTCACCTCACAAACTCTTCCGATATATTAACGTTAGTGTTATGGAACGTTCGTGAACCTTCTTCTCTATTACACCACAGTGTCGCTACCAATACCCCCTGGCCCCTACCCTTCTGAAAAGCAAACCAAAATATCCCAGTTGTTTAATATGCTTTAACAGCAGCTGTCAAACATAGAAATTGACAAGTTGTCAGTCTATCGCCGAACCCGACAAACTTGGTCATACCATAAAGAATACGTATATACACATATATAAACGTTGCATAATATATATATATTTTATATAATATGTTTGTGAGGTTTTTAACATAGTATTGATTTTTTGTCGAAAACACAAACACACCCACAGATACACAATATATTATGTAAGTTATTATATATAATATTTATATATGAAAATGAGAGAGAAAGAAGAAAGAAACAGAATAATGAAGGATTTTTTTTAACTTTGATATGTTTTACAAAAAAAAAAATTTAATTTATATAAATAGAATAATATTATACAAAAAATAATAGTCACATTGAGCTTAGAACTTTTCTTCAAATTAAAATTATATAAGTATAAAAATATAGGTACTTCCAACTAAGCAAACATTATTTTATGGTTAAATATATATTTAAAAACACATTAACTAAATTATTTTTCAACGAATTATTTAACATAAATCAAATATTATACTTTATACAAACAGCAAAAAAGTATTATTTGAAATCGTTTAACTATTTAATGTATACGAATAAATGGTAATTATTAGTATTAAATAGAAATGATACTTAGAACTTTAAGCATCACATAAAAGTTCTACAAATATGGTTAAACGCTTATTGAGCCTCTTTTATTCTTGCGACTAATACAAATTTATCAACATTCACAAGACATATTATTTATGTGTGACATACATAACAATATTTTGTTGGATGGGTAATAGTATATTTTAAAACAAATAAAATTTGTCAATGTCAAAGTTATATTAAAATTTTAACTTGACAGTTTTATGAAATGAATTATATTATTTTTAATAGAATGATTCAATATTAGTTTTCTGAATTCACCCAAAAATGTCCATTTATCTCTGTGAAAATATTAAAACTTTAAAGTTATAATTTTGATTATTTTATTCTAGTTGTTAATTTAGCTCAGTAAATTTAAGTACATTAACTGTTTAATATTATGCCAGCTGTACTGTGATAGGATTCATTGTTATTATTAAACATAGTGATAACAATGCAAACAAGCAAAGCAAATTTTCTACTACATTCACATATAGTTATTGCTTCATCGAAGATAAACCACAAGCGTTGTTTCATATTTCCATATGGTATCGTATAAATAACCACGAGTCAATTATTATGACCTACAAAAAATGTATATTTAATGCTATATAGAATCGTTTTATTCAAACTATGAAAAATTAAAACTATAAGACATAACAATATAAACTATTTATATATTAATATACAAACTAATAATAGGTACCTACTCCTGTTTTTATCTGTACTGTGGACTTGTTATTCTACAGCACAAGTATTATTATTAGGTATGTACAAACTTGTTTCTGTACATTATAAATACACGATACATTCTAAATACAGCTATTCATGTGCAAGTTGCGGTATTAGGTTAAGCATTGTGTTTAAATTATAGTTAAGTACTGTATAATGTAGGTATATGCATGTATTATATTATTGTTTTATCCATACCAATTATTCGAAATACACTTATTTTAAACATTTTTTTTTTAAATATGTCGATAAAGTCAATTGAATTTCAAAAATACTTACATACTTAAGGTCTATTAATAAAAAAAAAATTTAGTGGAAATTCGTAACGACTGTTATTATTATAATTTGTATTGCTACCTACATAATGTCCTAAAGTAAAAGTATAATTAACTGTTAGTTTTTTAAATCATTTATTACACTTACAAAATATTTTTATGTACATTTAAAAATGTTTATATACAATAAATATATATTTATACATAATAATATACTTCTTAAATGCATTAAGTCGTATTGGACTTCCCTAAGTTAGAAGGTATCCACATTGGTGGGCCTCTCTCCTCAAGCCATTTCATGTTATGTACATTATATTAGCTATCAAATCTACTTATTGTAATATATATAAACATTACAGATTGTAAATACTCTATTTTTATCTAATAAGAAAAAAGTCGTATTGGACTATTGTAAAAGGCTGTATGAATTAAAAACTCAAAACCATAAATATAATTGACCTTGACCTTTATACGGTGGCTCACCCTATATTATGTATCACGTTAAAATATGATATAGACCATTAACTCTAATTAAAAAACAGCTTTCATTTCGAATAAATAACGCAAGGTGTTTATTTTTAAAATGAAAGAATGAAGTCTGAAAAAAGAATAAATAAATAATGAAACATTTTTATTATTATAGGGTTAAGTGTTGGTTTATTACAGTGTGCTATTTCTGCTATTAAAATTGATATCCAACCATCATTTAAACAGTGATTATTCAAAAGTGTGCGTGTTAAGATAATAGAAACGAATCCCGAGATAAGAATGGATCAACGGCACAGGTTTTTGACACAGTATTCTGAGCAACATCACAAAATCCCTGGTTCTCAAAAAACTTTTTGATGAAGATGCACATATATAAAATAACTAAACTTTCAGGATCTGAACATAATACGTTGTATTAACATTTTATTGGAACAGTTTAATTTTTTATGAATTTTTCAATGATCATGACTCACGAGTTGATGATTACCCCTACCATGAGTACCTAATGGTTATTTTATATTATGTATAATATTACCCATCTTGATAAATCATCTTAGTGCATAATATCAATGTGGTAGATGATTTTAAATCACTTTTTCACTTGCGTTATTGTTCATTTCGATCCGTAAAATCCAAGAATAACGAAATGGAATATTATACACAGAAACTTTTCGATACTCGGGCAAAAACAGAAAACTGATGATGGTGTGATAATATAAATAAAATATATCATGCTAGTGTATTGAAGTATAAATGCATAAATCACCGGTCTGTATCTCTGGTAGGTATAATATTATAATAATGGCATTTTGAATAGGTATGGCTATATGAGGAAAAATAATAAAACAAACAAATAATAGCTATTCGAGTTTCGCATATTATCCTTGTGCGTACACCCTATTTCTCCAGTACCAACGCAGTATAAGAAGTTTTTTTTTATATATTTTTTTATTTTCGTTGTGAATTTTGAACGACCTGAATACCCATCGTGACTGCTGGATTCAGCATAACTCAGCTGTGACTCATCGCGCTTAATGGCCGATATAGATAATTTTGGCTGAACAAAATGTTTACCATGGTATTAAACATAAATAAATTATCGTAAAGAATTATGGTTTTCGCCTGTGATCTGTATGTTTTAGAGTTCACTAAATCCAATTTTAGCATCGTTTTTTCGTATACAGGTTTATATAGAGTACAGCATAGTTGTTATTACACAGTTATTGAATATTTTTTATATGAAATTTGTAAATCATTTTATTTATTTATGAAACATTAAATTGAAAATTATATTAAATCATATTATTATGAATATTGTACTCGCTTAAAAATAAAAATGTGTGTACATAATTATTTTTTTATATAACTAGAAATAACATAATATTATGTAGGTATATACATTATACTTTAAAAGCTACGTTTAATGTACAGAGTATTTTCTGTAGCGTAGCAGATGTATTTAATTGCTACGAAAGCCACCAGACATAAATAAGACGAATAAAAATAAAAACCTGAAAACTTGTACTACTAGGCAAAAATATTTTCTAACGGAAAATTATTAATTTGTTAAATATTTTATTTACAACATTATAACTTGTATATTTTTATACTCAAGTTTTTATTAGCTGATAAATACTTGAAATATTAGAAACGTATTTTTGATACATTTAGATTGAAATCAATGTCCAAAAACTATAAATTAATAGGTATATTGTAATAAATAATAATATACGGTTAATATTATGGCATCAAACCACAACAAAGGCGATAAACTCAGTACATATTAAAATATATGACACGGTTTTAGAAAATGTTTTGTTTCGGTGTGAATATTATGTTCCATATTAAAAATGTAAAAATTATACGTGGTAGGTATATTAATAATAATGTGTGTTGAATGAAATTTGTATTTTTATTACGTTACGTTCGTTAAGAATAAATGTTCAGCTGTAGTTTCAAGAGCAATCTGGTAACATTTTCTTCAAAATATATACATACCAAATTTCAAAATTTAGTAGTTCATATTGTAATAAAATTAAGGTAGTTCCCTCTATATGCTTAGTGCCATAGTGTATATATTTGTGGGTATACCCTTATTTCTCTTTAATCTCTCTAATCCGGGTAAAATTTATAATAATTTCCGGAATGCGGTGTGGCGTGGATAGGGGATCGGAATGCGTTGCAACGTCGTCTTATATGATATGCGCGTGTCGTATATATTATATTATACAGGCAAAGCCAGCAGCTGAGACCTGCAGTTTTGCGGTTGTGCCGTCAGAGCACCATCGCACGTGATACACAATATAATATATTATATTCACGTGCGTTGTGTGTGTGTGTGTGTGTGTGTGTGTGTGTGTGTGTGTGTACACTGAGATAGGGAGTACGAAATTAATTTACCATCTACACCCATGGACCCTGACGAAAAAGGGGACGTTAAACCGGGTAGGGTGGTGCATAAGATCGAGGTGTAGAGAAGGACGACTAGGAGAAGATCGAGGCTGCAGGCGTAGTGACGAGCGTCAAAAGAAGTAAAACGGCCATGGATAAAAGGGTGTCAGCAGCGGACGAGTGTACAGGTATATACAGCGTGATCAATTTTGTGGCTACACGAATTTTGGGGGTTGAAAAGAAATTTAAAAACCTATAAACCACTACGATTAAAAAATACAATTTATATTTTTAAATGAAGTTTTATGAATTCTTTGAATCATACAGACTTTTTTTTCGTAAAACACAAACATTTACTTAGACAATTTCCATTACCATGTAAATGGGTCATTCCGTATAGCGGTTTCAGCTGATCGTTTGCGCGATACACATAGTCGACGAGAATAATATATCATGTGATTGGTATGTACACTCATATAGTATAATACTTGAGAATTCTGTACAATTGATTTTAACATAGTCGACAACTATTAGGTGGTACAGGGCATGTGTGATGATGTACCATACCTCCATATTACGAGTACCTATATGTTCATCTATGGTATCTATATTGTATAATATTAAATGTTATACCGTATAAGGCTAACATGCTACAAAAACTTTTTTACACTAGTTATAATTTAATATTATAGGTACGATCGCGTAAAAGTTACAAAGTTTCGTTTCTATAGATCGCTCGCCGCTGCACATTTATCCCAACCGTTCTATTTATTATATTATTTTTGTACAACAGATCATGGACTATTTTTCTAGCCTAATTTATTGATTACGTTTTTTAATATTATATAATCTATTTTTTAATGCAAAGATAAGTACTGTTGTTTATCACGGAGGGTTCAAAATAAAGTTTTTATACACCTAATTCATCCTTTTCGTTGTTTCCTGTTTATTTATATTCTAAATATTACACTTATATCTATTCAATATTTTTAAAAGAAAACATCTGCATTCGTACAATTCTGTTCCAAAAATACTGAGACTCCTTTGTTATTTCATCTGAAAGTTCGCCATACTTTTTTTGTTTAATGTATGCGCTATGCATTTTTTATTTCAAAGATGGAAAAATAGAAGGATAGGGGTACACTTTTTTTAACAAAACATTCTCAATATTTTTGAATTCTCTACCAAATATTATTCTATAGTCTCATTTTGTCAAAAATTTAAATTTTAAGCCGATATACTTATTGTATTATTTTATTATTTTGATTATTAGTAATTGATAACATTTATGATTGTTAAATTGTATGTAAAATCAAATACCTTAAATTTATAATTTGAAATTTGATTGAGTTGGAGTAGCTATTTAATTATGATGTTGGAAAAGTCAAAATGTTAAATGGATTTATATTTATAAATTCACAGAATATTATAGCTCTTGTTATGGGAGTTTAGCTTAAACCAGTTAGTGATCGATTAAATAATATAATTCAACTTTTCAAGAGTACCTATTGTTTTGTAATATTTAGTATATACCTAATGTACTCGTGAACTATCATAGTCCATAAAATTACTTTCAGTACATATTATACTATCGAACGTTTCACTGTGATTACCTATATCCATTACAGTTCCATAAATTATTCAGCAAATCAGCATGCATTTGAAGTTTGAACTTCGTATAACAGCATTATTTTGTCTTACAGGACGGGTAAACTTCATTACCCGACGGATGTTTGCGGGCCGTTGTTCGAAGAGGAATTGGAGTTTTGGGGTCTGGACGCGAACCAAGTGGAACCCTGTTGCTGGATGACCTACACCCAGGTAAGTTCTTACTCAACCGATTTGCATCCGTAAACACGCTATTTGAGGTATATTTCTATTATATAGGATAGGTAACTATATTTAATGAACGCAAGTGTAGGTATATCTTATTATAATAATAATTACGGTCGTAAAACGTAGCCGGAATTTGATTACATGTTAAATTATAAATCCCTCGAGCTCGGCATCGTTCGACACCATTTTATTGTTGTTATTTTAGGTTGTATTATTGTAGCGTCACGCCGAAGTTTTGAAATTTATGTCCTCCGTTTGGTTAAATGCTGCGGTAAATTAAAGTCTTTGGGGATCTCATTTGGACGTACTTTAAAATATAGGTATATAAATTAAAGGGGTAAGAACGAATGGGTTTATAGGCTTAAATATTAAGGTTTAATTTTTACCGATCCCTGGATTCTTTATTTGTTTTCGTTCCTATAAAGTTTAAACCATTCAATATTTTGACACTGATTCTTACTAACATTTTTTTAATTAAACTTAATTGCATCCTCAGGATTGTCATTAACCTCTGTTTAGCCAATCCTAATACCTAACCTAACTCAAAAATCCTGTCAATAATTATTTTTTTACCGATGTTATCCTTTAATAATTAGTTATTTATATTTTTTGTCTGAACAATAATAACCTAACACAAATAACAAACATAAAATACATTTTAAAGAAGTTAAAAGTATATTGGCTGTTGTTATTACTTCTGAGTCAATGATGTAATGCAAAAACACTGTTCCAAACTCAGACTAATTTATATAAAACATTGTCTGATTCATAAGTAAAATAATTACAGATTGCATACTGATATATTTCAAAAAAACTTATTTGTATGTTTATAAAATACTTACTAAAAATTGTATGAAAACAAAGTTGAAATAAGTGCCTATGAACAAAGGGTATTTTAAATATTTAATTTTAAAATTTGCCTTCGATTTAGAAGTGTTCTAAATTTAATTCACTGCTGTTATTTTTTTAAATATTTTTTATGACACTATATAAGTATATATAATGCTAAGGGTAATCGAGCACCTAAAATTATTATGTTGAGTTCAAGATCATTGCAATAATACTTTAATTGAAATGTCGTCAGAATCAGATTAAAAAAAAGGATGGATGCTAAACAGTAGGTTATGAGTGGGGCATTGTAATGGATGGTGTTAAATTTGAATTCAATGATATAATATAATTGTACCTATACGAAAAACAATTCTGAGCGGAGACGGTCTGTCTGCAGTTAGCCTATATTGTAGTAATATTTTTAAATTACAACAATATAACTGCGACATCGTTATTCTTCGTTTAAACATCAAATTTTGTCCAAATTTTAACTTAAAATAGCAATAAAAAAACTGTTAATATATTTTCTTTAGACTTTTTAGTGATTGTTTTGAATTTTCAATACTTAACTATAAGAACTAAATGAATGAAATGTTTAGGAATTTTGTTAAATTTTATACTTTGAATACATTAAAAAAAAAAAATCGTGCCAATGTATCTTTAATCTTTTTTATCTATTACTATAACAACTTATGAGGAATCTTGAATTACACTTTAAAGTATTTTTACCTACATAGTGAAACATTTTTAACAACAGTAAAATAAAAAAAAAAATTATAAAAATTGAAATGTTCTTATACCTATAAAAAACTCAAAAAAAAATTCAAAATAATAATATAAATATCCGATAAAAACTAAATCAGTAAAGACATTATTATTTATTGTTATTATACTATTAAAACAAATAATATAAGGTGTGTATATTACAAATTATAGTAGGAATATCGTATATATCTCGAAGCCCCCAAAACCCGGGGCCCCTGTGAATTTCACACTCAACATTCCCGATAATGTCACCACTGAACTAGATCCACTTCACTATTAGAAAATATGCTGAAGTTGAAAATCATACAGAAATAAAAACCCACACATTATTGTAAAATCAATACATTCATTGCTCCGCTCAGAATCTAATATATTATACTGATAGAAAATTCCGTATTTATGTACACGTTTATAAATGTTTACACTTTTCATATGCATACGAACAATATAAGTTCAAATTGTTATTTTTAAAACCAATATTGAATTTAAATTTATGATATACAGTTATGTTTATCATATTCATTGTTATATATTTATGTATAGAAAAATAATCCAAGTGATATAAGTTATAATGTTTCATATTATTCTATTTTTCTATAATTTTTAAGAGGACGTGATACCAGCATGTATTGTCTCTGTCTTACAAGTGCGTAACATATCAAATGTTATGCTCAGCAGAACATGTGTAGCTCTGTTAATTTAAAAATTAGAGTGAATTGACCTCTTATAAAATCTAAAGGTAAGATTATTATCTAGGCAACCTCATAGGCTTTTTATTATATTTTAATTTTAAAGCGAGTTATGAGTATTTTAAAATTGTAAACTGTACATCTTAAAAAAACCATGAGGTTGCCTAGATAATAATCTTACGTTTAGATTTTAGAGGAGGTGAATTAACTCTAATTTTTAAACTAACAGAGCTACGCGTGTTCTGCTGAGAGTGAAATTTGGTATGTTACACACTTGTAAGACGGAGACAACGCATACGGGTATCACGTCCTCTTAATAGCGTTACTGCATATTTTAATATGTAAGTATAAGCGACTAACAAAATGCAATATAATTTTACATTTTGGGTACAATATACTAAAAAAATATAACATTTAACTAGATGACATTTTTGCAAAATTGTTTGAACAGTAAATTTTCATTTTTAAAAGTACAGCTTGACTATTGTAAATATTTTATTTATAAAATGAATTAAAGTAGGTATTTTAAATAATAAAAAATATTAAGTACCTACTCATATTTTATTGGTGTGTGAATTGTAAAATCCAGCATATTATCATTGTTGAGCTCTATAAATTAATGAACACGCCATTCATTACAAAATGGTAATTTGTCAAATGAAATTGTCAATTTTCTTGGCCAATACCAAGTATTCACTAAAATGTCTTGGCCAATAATTGTGTATTGCTTTCTAGTACATTTGTAATATTTGAAGAATTAGAATTAATCGATTTTAAATATTTAGAAATAATAAGGGTAACATTTTATACGATATTATATAGTTCTTAGAATTCTATCTATGTGGATAACGAATAGTATTGGAGTTCAATGTCATATGAGATTATGTTAATTGCCCATGTTTTCTGTTATAAATCGTTCAGTGTAGAGATGTAAATTGGATTTTGAAACTTGAGTAATTCCGATTGACGTCAAATGCCATTTTTGTTTCTCGGATATTTGATTCCTTTATTTAATCTGGTGAAAATTAGGTCACAATAAATACAATTATACACAAATCTTTTATATAATTCACACACAAAATGCATACTTACCTAATATTTATAATAATAAATGACTGACAAAGTAATTATTTACTTTTATCCTGTAGTGTAACAATTTAACATATTAACAATCGTATATTTGCTTTCGAAAAGTTGATAAAATTTTAATTATTTTCTACAAATTATTCATATAATTTTACCACTGCAAAAAAAAAAAAAAATAAAAAAAATACGTAAAACAATTTTTAACCCATATTTTTAAAACATTTTATAGATACGTTGATTGCAATTATAGTAATGTATTAACTCCCAAAGGAATAAAAGCTTATAGTTTGATTCTAATATTCAACTATAAATAAATGCACCTGAAGAATGTTATAAGTTTTTTCTTATGTCTTATGTACTATGTTATAATATGCTATATAGGTATAGTATAATATATGATATAATATAGTTAAATTAAAATAATTGAACATTAACTCTGCTGTTAATTTAGTGGAGGGATGTTTAGATTTTTTAAGTTCCATTCTTCGGTTTTACAATATGTTATATGATTATATTTGAATAAAAGTAGTTTTGACATAATATGGTGTTCAAAAATAAGTAGGTACCTAATAAAACAAAATAAAAATAACACAACAAATAATATTTATTGAATTATGTAGGTATCTATTTAAAAGATTTTGTAGGATTACAATAATATTTGGAAAATTGCGAGTATTATCACATACAGTTGATACGGTACTTTCTACCAACCACCGCCACGGGGCACACAAGACATGACACAATGTACTGTCCAACCGAGCCGCAAAGGAGCCTAGTGGGACGGGAAGGCAAGTCGCGTCAGACGAGTGTTTATCAGAAAGTTAACACGAATCCATATTATTATGTTTATTAACATTAACATTTTTAACTATTTGGCATTATTCAGAAATTTTTAATATCACTTAAAATCTATGTACTTTTAGTACAATACATCAGAATACTATTTCTTGCGTGTAACGATAAAAAAAACTATCACGACGTCGGTTTTTTGGAAGAAAATAATATAATGTATAGACTTATATGTGCGAACGCTCTCGCTAGTATACATGTATTCACTAAAGCGTTTTCCTATGGAAATTTTTCTCGTCCATTAGCTTTGCTCGAAATACTACATTTATCATCAAGGGAAACATGTTGGCCCCGAGGATTTGGAATAAGGAATACTACCGTTGTACAATTTTTCTTCTAAGACTGGACGTAAGGATTATATTATTTCATCGTGCCTGCCTATTGGTTTTTCAACGAAAATCGATTAAATCTAGTGGAAGCGTGCCTGTAAAAGAAGCAAACTAGCTATTATGGGTTTTTATAGAACACTTTTTGTAGGTTTTGAATAAAAATATTACTCCTCGTCACTATACTAATATTGGCCCGCTTCTAATCTAATGGTTTTTACGGACTCGTGTTTCACGCTATTATATCAGTTAGCTTTGTTTGTACAACGGCACAGGATGAAATTATATTTTTTACGAACCATAAAAATAAAATATTGTTTAGTAAACATGCATTTACTAAGTTAAATGTTCACTGTTTCTTTCCATATTTTTATCGTTGTTTTCCACTTGAATCAAAATGTTATACATGCATAATATCATGACCATAATGTAATATTATTTACGAACTTTGCCAAATTAATTTTGACGAACTATTTTTAGATTCTGAACAAAGCGATGAATGTATTGATTTTACAATGATGTGTGTATTTTTTTTTATTTTTTTTTTTTTTTTTGTGTCTGTCATCACCTTTTAGGATAGTAAAAGTGCTTGGATTTTCTTCAATAGTAACTTTTCTGATAGGAAAGTGAATCTAGTTGGTACTTTGGGGGGTCAAAAGTAAAAATTTCTCAGTAGTTTTCAAAAGCGCCGTAAAAAACAAAAGAAAAATTAAGGAAAAACGGGAATTTTTACGCAAAATCTGTTTTCGAGAAAATCGATTTTGGTTTTTGGTTTAACTCTAAAACAAATGAACGTAGGTACATGAAATTTTGATTTGTTGTTTATATTTGCAATTGCTATACACGATAAAATTTTAAAAATATTTTGATTTGTTTTGAACTGTTTAAGCACATTTTCAGTTTTCAATATTTTTAATTTTTTTTTTCTATAAATATCAATAATATTTTATTTGTTGGATAGAAAAGCGTGAAAATTTAATTCAAGGCTCCTGAAATATTGTTACAATAGCAGTTAAAAAATATTAAAAATACATAGGCACAATTTTTTTTTATAAGCATTTAAAGTTCAAATTTTGACAAAATTTAATAATTATTTTGTAGTTAAAAATTTATAAAATGTTCAACTTGTATAGCTAAGGATTGAAAATTTAAAACAAGGTTCCACGTAAATAAGTAAATATATAAATTACTTTATTCACAATAATATCATCAAATATACTTAGTGATATCATAGGTTGACTGACCGTTTTCGCCAGAATTGTTTTTCTTATACAATGATATTATATCATTGAATTCAAATTTAACACCATCCATTACAGTGACCCACTTGTAACCTACTGTACAGCAGAGCGACATCCACTTACCAGCCTTTTTACTATTTTATTTCATGTCTAGAAAATTGTTATCCCTTCGATCACGTTTAAATTTAATGTAGCCACGTTTTCGGCGAAGTTATTTCAATTATATATAACTCTCCTAAAGGTAGTCATTTCAACGACACGACAGTGACATCGTACAATATGCACACCTTTTTTATTCAAAAATCGATAAATTTTAATTGCTTTTATTATTTTATTTTTTTTTATAACAATAGTAAGCATTCGTCGTTTACTGTAATTAATTGCTACTAAAAATCTATTGTCATATTATCGTTGTGACGTAGCGCACATTCGCAGTTGATTGCACGTGTCGAAATACATCATGGATACCTACTGTAACAGTTAAATGGTGACCCATTGTACACCAAACTTTATGACGTATAATATTACATAATTTATCACGCACTTAATATATTGCACTTATTTTCTAGTAAAAATATTGTGAAATTATGTCTCATGAATCCAAAATGCTTTTTTTGGTAAACGTTTTCACATCTGAAATTTTATTGATTGTATTGCCCTTAAAATTGTTCTGCAGATATTCTATAATCAGATACGGATTAGTGTTAGAATCATAAACAAAAATCATTATTATAACTTGAAGAACAAATTAATATATCTACAAAATGATCTTTTAAAAGTAATATTATTGTATTTATGTAAACAATTATAAAACAGTATAACATAAATATTAATTAATTAATTAATTTTAATTTATTATGTATGGAGATTATAAGTATGTGGGTCATTTATATAATTAATTTTTTTTTAACAATCTAATATAAAAAAATAACAAAAAAACATGTTAGTCTATATATTAAATAATTTTACCTTTATTAATTATTAAATTTTAACCATTTATTACGTTTGTATTGTTTTTTAAAATAAGTACATTTATTAGAATAAATTATTATTTTATTTTTTTTTATAACAATAGTAAGCATTCGTCGTTTACTGTAATTAATTGCTACTAAAAATCTATTGTCATATTATCGTTGTGACGTAGCGCACATTCGCAGTTGATTGCACGTGTCGAAATACATCATGGATACCTACTGTAACAGTTAAATGGTGACCCATTGTACACCAAACTTTATGACGTATAATATTACATAATTTATCACGCACTTAATATATTGCACTTATTTTCTAGTAAAAATATTGTGAAATTATGTCTCATGAATCCAAAATGCTTTTTTTGGTAAACGTTTTCACATCTGAAATTTTATTGATTGTATTGCCCTTAAAATTGTTCTGCAGATATTCTATAATCAGATACGGATTAGTGTTAGAATCATAAACAAAAATCATTATTATAACTTGAAGAACAAATTAATATATCTACAAAATGATCTTTTAAAAGTAATATTATTGTATTTATGTAAACAATTATAAAACAGTATAACATAAATATTAATTAATTAATTAATTTTAATTTATTATGTATGGAGATTATAAGTATGTGGGTCATTTATATAATTAATTTTTTTTTAACAATCTAATATAAAAAAATAACAAAAAAACATGTTAGTCTATATATTAAATAATTTTACCTTTATTAATTATTAAATTTTAACCATTTATTACGTTTGTATTGTTTTTTAAAATAAGTACATTTATTAGAATAAATTATTATTTATATTTTTTATTTATTAGAGAAGATTGATTCCGTTGGCATTTTCAGTTATAAACAGTTTACCATTATCACCTACAACATATTATGCATTTCAATTATTCGTGATGTTGCAATTAGTGATGCGTAAACACTGGGCGTTTAAAAAATATTGGTATACCTATAATTACCTATATGCATAATGTGTACTGATTAAATTAAATTAAATTAAATTAAAATATTTATAAATGACCCGAAAAGCTCTACTACCGGATTTTATCGAAAAATAATGGCGAATTTAAAAAATAAAGAACTAATAACTAAATTATTATATATTACATATTTAATCGGTTTAATTGGGTCAGAGTACCTATTTGCATGAAATAATACGATTTAATTCTATAACGCTAACACGGTATAGGTATACACATCAGAATTATTATTAGCGTTGATTATGTCCCAAGTTAACAACGTCACAATAGGAGTGCTTAAAATACGAACAAAAGATAAAGATAATGATTTGTAAAAGTATAAATATAATATGATTGGTTTAAGTATTATAGAAATATTAGAAAAATATTCTTGAATAGGTACATTTTATATTTATAATTTTTGGCAAGGACTTTTAATATACTGTACACAATTGCCTATTTTTCCATTCCGTTAATCTGCCTCTGTCCATCACATATACCTTCTGTAACGATAAAATGTTATGTACTTCATGAAATATTAAATCGTTATAACTAAATAGTAAATATCATAATATATGCATTCATTTTTTTTATTCCAAGTAACGTATTAATTTTCCCATTCGTCGAGTTACGACATAGAATGGGATGACAGACACACAACGTCTGGCTTAAGCACTGTTATGATTGGTCCGTTGTTACAAAAGGATTATAGTGAAATTCCCATTTTCCGTTACACATATCCGTCCGTCGCACTGCACGTCCAAAAACCCTATACAGTATACACCCGGGCACCTATCATATATATTACTGGTAAAAACAAAACTCAAATAATAACCAAATACATTACGGAGTATGTACATAATACTATAATCAATAATAATTAATAAGTGCCACGTTTATTTGTAGTACAACGTTACCTAAACATCATATACCACCCCTATGGTTATAATTTATAAATCAATCAAAATTATAAATTCGATGATTTGCTTAGGACTATTTTAATAAAGTCGGAAACCATTTATTATTAATCTTTTTTTATAAAAATGAAACATTAATAACAATAAATTATACTATTTACTATACAGAGAGATTTGTCAAGCATGCCTACCCCTATTTTTTCCTCTAATAAATGAATTTATTAAAATTACAATTGATGGAATTATTAAATATACTCAAAGACATTTTTTTCAAATACTTGAATTTTTTTACTATTTAAAAAATTCCATGTTTCAAATGAGACCCCCCTCCTTTTACTGTAAATTAGTCAGTGGTTAATTTTTTTGAAAATTTTAAAGTATCAGAATTAGAATTTGAATGAGTGGTTTTTGAGATATTTAACTTTGTAAGTTAACTTAGTACAAATGTTTTAATAACTAAGAAACTACTCATTCGAATTTTCTCCACTAAATATTTTACAGCAAAAAAGAGAGGTTATCATTTGAAAAATAAAAGTTTGTGTTGCCACAGGATATTCTTTAAGTAATAAAAATAAAAATGTTTGAATGGTTTAAAAAAATGTGTTTGAGTATATATAATAAATTCCAAAAATTAGAATTTGAATACATTTATTATAAAAGGAAAAATAGGGGGGGGGTGAGCATGCTAAGTGAATCACTCTGTAAAGTGTAAATTATGATTTGAACACAAATAAAACTATTGGCTTTTAAAAATAAATTTCTATAGTTACAGTTTGGAACATTACTGATATTGATAATATATAAGCTACATAAATAAATTTGACACGAAAGTATACGTAAAACGTGGTATGCATTTAATTGTATTTACTTTCTCCTTTATAATTAATATTGAACCCGAAAGCGAATTTCAAAAATGATTTAAACCCATTGTCATCTTTTAATGCGTACACATATAATATATAAATTATGTTATATCAATATTATATGGGTCATTTATCATTAATATTTTAAGTTATATGTACCTATTACCTAACCATAAATTAAACCTATTAATTGAAAAAAAAATACCTTTTTATTTATCAGCTTTTATTATAAATTATATTTTTGTTTTGTTTAGTTTTTTTAATTTGTGATTATTTATCTTTAAAAAACTTGGAAAAAGTTTAACATTAATATATTTAAGTCTATACTCCAGTCATAAAAACAAGTATGAACTATTGTATATAGAATACATTTTATATTTTATATACAAGCAATGCCATAATAATAATATGCTGAAAGTTATTAATTCGATTGTTTCGAATCCGTTGAAAGTTTCTTAACTATGGGCAATGTCTAACAAATTAGGTGCGTGAATTTTCATGCTCAAACTACTATATTCGCCAAATAATTATAATTAATTTGTCTAAACTCTTAAGTAATTTTACTGTATGTAGAATAATATTATTCTGTAAAGTTTAACATCATAATATGGTTTTCGTAGATTTATTTTTATTATTATGTAGGTACCTAATGTTAATGTGGTCGTTTCATATTCTTGAGTACGGATTTCCATCGTTTTACCGTTTATTTAATAATATTTTTGATAAGATATATTAATGGATGTATGTGTTGTATAAAATCGATTATAATAATATATAGGTACGAATACGAACTCTCAATAAATATTTTCGATATCTGGTTTTATGGGTCATAAACTCATATCGTTTCAATGTGTTATTAGTATATTATTGCACATTGGCAGAGGCATTTCGTTGGCAGTTTGGGATTTTATATAGACGGCTACATAATATTATACCTCTTAAACACTTAACACATCTAATGTGTGTTGGAGTACCCCGTTGTAGACTTGGAAATAATGTTATTATACTATCACCGTTGTGGAACAACAAAATCACTAAAGATATCTCTTCTTTAGGGCGATGGCGTTTAATCTACCGGTCTTCTAGCGAAGAAGTGGTGGGGGCGTATATTATATCCTATATATATATTATATCTTACCATATATATATAAAATAATGTGGTTTGTTTGCCAATGGTCTCTGATACCGTCACACATTCGGTTGTTGTTTCCTGTAGATTGTAAAAGGTAAGGGCTAACATGTCGTTTTCCTCTTTTTCCCATGAGGTCAACACAGGAAGACCGGAAAAAACGGTCGTCCACATATCATATAGCGTTTTCGGTAGGCGATGCCAATATGTTCTTTGGGACCAGTACATCACCTTCTTGTTTAAAATGCTAATCGCCATCTTCTTGGCCGTTTTATTATACACATTTCATATCATATATACTTCCATTGAAATGTAATCGAGTGTAAGTCTTTTAGTAAGTGTATGGCTATAGCTTCCTCGCTTATGTTTTGTTTCTATGCATCGATAGTATAATAGGTAGGTACCTAAGAGACCTAGATAAGATTAAAAACGTCTAGTCTTAAAACAGCAGTCCAGACGCAGTGTACCGACTATCTGTAATGATGTTGCTTATCTTACCTATGAGGTTATAGTTGTTACTGAATATATTACATACATAATATCATACTTAGCGTTATTTTATGTATAAGCATTAAAGTTTAGATGGTACCATGGAAAAAGGAAGTTATACCTACCTCACTAAGGGGCAATGGTACACTTATATGCTCCTCTAAACTTTGAATGATTATTGATAGAATAAAAATAGTACTATATTATTGTTTAATATTAAATTAAAAAAAAATTAATACATACCTAGGTAAATATATGATACCTAAACATTTTAATATTTTTTAAAAATTATGTTAGTTGTAAAAATATAGTGTTTTAAATTTACGAATAGGTACTAAAACTTAATATTTGTTTTTCATTACCATGAAAATCAACTTGGAAAATTAGTGTAGGCCAGTGAAACTCATCCAGCGCATATTATTATGGCATAACGTAAAAATATAACTAATATTCTGTGAAATAAGTAATATTTACATAGGTAATTATTATTACGTTTAGAAATTTGTCCTCTTTAGGAAGTAGTTTTTTCTCCATATCATCAACTGATCTTTAGTCATAAAAAACGACATCACATAACATGTAATGATAGATTCAGTCTTTTTCAGGACAATTTCTATGTGGCTGAGGTGAAAGTAATGCTAACCTAGTCACCACCTCAGCTAACCTAACACAGGGAAAAATAGAAAAAAATGCTTTTTTTGGAATAATCATGAACAACTTAAGCATTTTGTTATTTCTCCCTAGCTGTTAATGTTATAGTATTAATATTGTATAACATGTTAGTAATATATATATATGTTATGATTTGTGAGACTCGGAATCGATAAATCGCTCTATTATAATTGTTTGTTATATTATTCCAAATATTATTACTATGTACAACTATGAAAACGGCGACATCAGTCAAACTTCGCTTTCGTATGTTATGGTGTTCAGTATATTATGTATTGTAATTTGGCCTAGAAGCGAAGAAACCCATTAATCAAGTAGATTTCCTCGTGCGTTACTTAGCACATATTATTATTAAGGTTATGGTATATTCGGCCAGCAATATCATGCAGCACTATTTCAATCATCTTCCCGTATTAATAAAAGTAACTTTAAAACGTGCACGTACGAAACATGAAGTAGGCTTACTTAGGTATATTTCTATTATATTATTATATAATCATAAATATGATATTTCATTTACTTATATTTTTAATTTTTAATTGTTTTGACAATACAAATGAATGTCAATAAAATAAATAAATATTCAATGCAAATGTAAATTGTTTTTATTGTTTCAAAAGAGATTTTTTTATACATGTATATGAACAAGTGATAAACATCATGATGTCAAATTAAATAGTTTGGAAATAATTTATGATAATAGAATTTATTCAATTTACAATGAAAAAAATCGCTGGGTGACTACTTAAGTGCGTTTAGTGAGAATCAACTGTTTTTATAATGTCAATCGTTTTCATGAATATTAAAAGCCTACATTGTCTTAACGACATTATTTTTACTGATCGTAAAACTGATGTTCCTAAATACCAACAAAGACACGAGCTATTAATGATATTTTTTTAAAAATATTATTATCATTGTGTTTTAAATACATTAATTTATTGAGTTGAAAACTGGGACCAAAAAAAAATCAGTTAAACAACTGGACCCCGATTTCTATATTATATGGAGGATTTGTATCTGTAGCTTACAAATCCCATAAAACGGAGCTTAAACAAAGAAACTTTCACAGAACATTTACTTTAAAGTATTTCAAAGCCAGTCTAAAAAAAAAAAAAAACATTTGAGTATAAAAGTTTTTGGTACAATATCGATTTCCTTTAGATTCAATTTTGAAACTGACTTTTATGTTACTCGTGCTTATTTAGCTTGGCGATTTATTACTTCATGTTTATTAGACCTATCTATTTCATATATTTTGTATAGCAGGTGTATTCCCATACTGAAATTAATCTACTGTTCATTTGTATACCAACTTTTTAATTCCAAGTATAGGGTACTTTTTGCAAGGGGTATCGCGTGATTCGCATCAGACCAAAGCTACTATTAATCATTGGCCACTTTTCGTATGCACTCGTATGGACTTTTCGTTAGCAGTATTTTGCACATTTTTATTACCCATACCATCACTACTATAGCTTAGTTTGATGAAACTTATTAAACTTAATCGGTGTTATAAATATAGATTTTCTGACCTATAGCATAAAATATGATTTAGTTCCAAAGTGTGTAGTAAAAAAAAATATATTTATAAAATAATCCTACAGTATTTTCATTATTTTGTTTTTATTGGTTGAAATGACACCATGCAACATGAACAATTATTTAAGGCAACTGACTACGTGGTTTATTAGCCATCGTTTGCATGGTTTACATTTATCCAATTACATATTTTGTCATATTTATATTTAAACATTGGTTTACTTATGTAAGTAGTTTTGTAAATTAGTTGATGAAATTCGGCTTCGTTTATGAAATTTATTTGATTTCTGGATGCCTTCGGTATACGTGTGAGGACCTCGTATAGTGTATCGGGCAATTAATTACACAGTTTTTAATGTCATATAAATATTAAATAACAAATAAATAAATAATATTTTATAATTACTAAGTAGTTATTATAGAACTTACGTACAGGATAGCTAATCTGCTAATAGTTATAATTTAATAATTCATAACAGGTATAAAGGTATTAATATAATAATAGCCTAATAAATAAGTCATTGTAGCTTTAGGTACGCATAATATAGAAAACAATTCTATCAATCATTATTTTATATGACTTTTGCATTAGTCTACATATTTAACTGGCTGACAGAAGTTGATTAAGTAACTTTAAATGTTATATAGATGTTAATTTGGTTTATTCTTAATATGATGGAAACATTACGTGTAATTGACACGTGATTGATTGTTATCAATTCACTATTGTATGAAAAATGATGCAAATAATATTTTTACAAGTGAAAATAACAATGATTTATATCACTATTTATTCAACCACTATACATTTGAAAACATTATTTATTGATCAGTTTTTTATCCATGTACAATTTACATACGTATATAACAATGTTTTTAATAAACATCGACAAGTGTATTATCGTTCTTATTGTCGCGTTTACACGTCTTTAACGTCGACCTGATAAACTACACTTAAAAACTGTATAAGACATGGATGACATAATATTCACTATTTTTTTTTTTGGCAGTTAAAAATTAATATGATTGATATAATGTGAGTACCGGAAAATCAACAACCTATGTTACTAAATTATTAGGTTTTTATTTACTATTTTTGTTTTAGTATTTTAAGAATTTATAGTAGGTTATAATAACAGCTATAATATAATATGTGTATAAATACTTTAAATCATCTCAGAGTCTTGAAAAACCTTCACTGCTGAAATTCCATTATTATATAATGTTCACATGAATCGATTAAATTACAAACGAGTAGACAAGTTTGCGGCAGTATGACATTCATTAGTCCTGAATAAACTGCAGTTACAACAATTTCATCCACTGTGTACTGTTATATTTTTACGTCATTGCATTACGATGAACGTAGTGAACGGATGAGTAAGTAAAATAAAGGGCCCGAATTATTTTAATATCATTATAAAGCTCGCTTCGCTAAAAAAAATATACATTTTTTGGTTTAGATGAAAAAAAAAATGTAATTCCTTTCTTTTTTCCCTCTCTGCAATTCTGCATAATAACAAATATATTCTTTAAAAAACAATGCATTTTTTTTTGTTAAACTAAAAAAAATGATGTATGGATAGTATATTATTATATAATTATATATATTATATAGGACGTTGTTCTATCTTATACTAGACACTATGTGCACACAAGTTATTATTTTACTTTTAGTTTTTACTGAATTAGATATTTACATAGATTAAATAAAATAAAATTGAATTATATTGTATATACTTTATACAAGTTAAATATTTCTAAATTCGATTAATAACCGTTGAAATTATTAATATTACAATCGTACATAACATAGAAAAATCATATACAAATATAATTTAAATTTACTATAGATCTAGTGCTATGATTGTAGTGCTGTAGGTAAAATTATAGATCTAATATCATTAAAAAATTATTTTAACATATTTGTATTTAAGGTAAAATATCGTTATAATAAAAAAAAACGCATGTGTATACTTTTTAAATAAATAACAAAAATAAGTGTCAAAATCAACAGTATTTTTAGTGAAATCTAAAAATTTAAAACCATGTAAGCTACTCGAAAACAACGATTCGCAAGCACAAAAATGAATAAATTATGCGAGAGACACTGAAAGCGCATTGTCATGGATTCTAGAGTCTTTCTCTTTACTAAAAATTCAATATCATGAATTTTAACATGATATCACTTTCTTATTCCAAAGAAAACATATAATAATATTATGATGTTTAATGTTTAAAACTGCACTTGTAGGCTGACAACGTAATTCGTCGTAAAATATTCAGTATTACTACAAAATAATCACAAATTAAAATCGCATTATCATTTATCATATTGTTTCGGATAACGAGCTATAGTGGGACAAATATTAACAAACTATTTATTTCGTAGTAAAGTATTATTTGTAAAACTTAAGTTGATAAAAAAACAAATTAAAATAGTATGAAAAAATGTCACATTTCTAACATCAAAATTATTATAAGAATCAAGCCAAAATATTAATATTAATATTAATATGTATATCTCCAACCAATCTGCATAATGGAAAATCTTGAAACTAAAAATTGGTTTATACATTTATGTAGGTACCTACATATTATAGCAAAATCTAGAAAATAACATTTCCTTTATACTATTAGGTTAGAAAAATTAAAAACATGTTTATAAAATATATTTAAAAACAATTTATTTATTAATATATATATTTGGAAAATAAATAACAAATCATTTGGTTGGATAAATTATCCGACCAAGAGAAAATTCTTTGGACAGCGTGTTCTATGATTTTTTTTATGATGAAAAATTAATGTTATCTAAAATTGTGTATCAAATTATAGGGGTGGGTCCCTACAGTTTCACTTTTATTTGGTCAAACGGTATTCGACCAAAAGGCTGCCAGGAAATTAGCTTTCCATATAGGTAAAATTCGAGCGGATTACGCGATGTGTAACGGTTTACCTACTATATGTATAAACCGCGGCTATATAACTGGTATTATTATTATTTAACGAAACGTGGCTAATCGGCTCGCGTTCGGATTCTATATATTAATAATATATAGGTACGCGGAGGAGGCACTTTTGTTCTTGCTCGGCGCGGCGTCGACGATTTGTCATCGAGTTATTAATGGACGCCGTGTCCGGTCACTGCTGCTGCAGGTCGACGTGTGTGTTACAGTTGCGTTGTCGGCAAACCGAAACTTCGTCCAGAGGCGGCTCTATTGGCGTTCTATAATCGTTTTTTTTTTTTTTTTTTGTCGAATGCCGTACGTGCGTACAGGTGCGGAAGAATTGGTGAAGTGTGCGCGGGATTACTGCAGGAGGGTTTTTTTCCTCTGAGATTACGGTACCTACTGCACGGTGGCAGAACTGATCGAAGCACCGTGTAACAAATATACGAGTAGGTATACGACAACAGATTTTGAAGCTGAATTAGAACATTTTAGCGATGGAGTTTCACACGAAGCGCGAAAAACTATGCTTTAGAGATGACGAGCCGGTCCAAAATATTATTGGTGGGTACATATAATATAGGTTATCGATTTATTATTAAAACCAATATGATACTGTACGTCACGAAAAAATTGAATAGACCACAAAAATTCCTTTATTATCTTCAACTGGATATTAACTATATTCTGTTTATCACCACGAGATATTCACTATAATGATATTGCTTTCATACTAAAATTGTTTTGGAATTCTTATAGGGATTTTGCCGATTTAATACCTACTCCACGAAAAGCCAAAACTGTGTCGCTTTAATTGATTTTAATATAATATATTGTTATTGTGGTTCCAAGTTTCAAATTGTGTGCATTTGTTTGTATAATGTGTATTTTACTCACAATTGATGACACCACAGTTCACTATAGTATTCAGTTAGAATTATCATCTGGTTTTAAGTAAAACATGTACAATATCTGGTCTACGATGGTCGGTGGTTGAGTTTTTGACTGAATGTCGACTTATTCATTTAACAATATTAAGATATCGGTTCGGGTTCGGGATAGTTAATCAGTATTCAGCACCTAAAATGCGCAAATTTTTGTCAATTTATATACCTAAACACATCGCTTCTATGCATATATAGATACTATTATTATTATTATTGTTATTAAATAAGAAAAACAACTGTATTGCAGCATCTAGCCGCGTCTGCCGCTGTCTCCGCTGCATACTTTATTATTATACTGCAGTCGTCTTCAGTTATCCTACATGTATGACCGATATTTATTGCTCCTGTCCTGAGATATAAGAACGCGTATATTATGTACCCGCAATACATATAACTATATGCATAGGTACGCTTTTGGCAGACACGTGAGATATCGTAGTGTTGTATCGCGTACATGTGCCTCGGGCGCGGTTAGGGATAATTCACTTTAGTGTCGTGGGCCGCAGCCCTTATTTCCACCTCCCCACGCTGTTTGATCGTGTGTCACGAAAAAATATATTATGGCTACAACTGTCGTCAGATGACACGATATAATATGATATATATTATATACGTATACCGAATATTATAGCTAGGTGCGATTTCGGTCGGTAAAAATAATATTATTCTACCTATATCCCCTAAAGATGGCCTATTGTTTTCGTGCATGTTTTTTCTCTCACGATCATAACATATTGTATGGAAAGCCAAGAAGACGACTGCTGGGAAACGGCGGGGGTTAACTCGGTCAAAATTCATTTTTTCAAAAGCCGAAAATCTCACCTAACCCCGCAATCTGCAGTAAATAATAAATAACGAGTCGTCATGACCTATCACTCTTTCTCATAAAATATTATAGTATAGCCGTAACTCATTCAATCTTTTACGGGAGAGTGAGAGCTCAGAGAGGGAGAAATAAAAATAAATTTTGATCACAAATCTAAATGTTATGTATTATAAGGTTATATATTTATATCTAAAAAGCTACAGAAGAATGAAACACTAAATTATTTGCAAAATTGTATCGCATATTATTAATTACCTATTATACCTATAGTATAAGTGTAAAACTTAAGTTAAAAGACAAATTAATATTATTTATTAATTTTAATTCTGAGTTATGGAATAGAGATAATAGTGGATTTAAAATTATATTTATTATTCTATTTTATTTATTTTTTACAACTTTTTACTAAAAAAGTGATTCAATTGAGACTTCAGTTCCGGTAGAAATGACATACAATCGGTACCCGCTTTTTAGAGAGAATTCTTAGATATTGAGACATTATTTGAGTAAAATGTATGTAAAGAAAAACTAACAAAACACGACAGAAAAATGGTATGAACGCAATTTTGTCCAAATCGAGTATTGTGTATTTATTATGTGCTTGAATAATTTATTTTTTAATATAACTATAAGCTCACAATAAATCATATATATTCCTACATTTTCTCTCATGATTTACCTGATGCTCAACAGACTGATATATTATAATCAACATTAAGTTACCTATTTAGTTACCTATGGACATTACCCAAAATTTCCACTCAGAATCATTTGATTGAATACAATACATCCATTACTCCATTACCATCCACTCAATGACTGTATATCAGATCGAATTTCTTTGTCGTCTTTTTTATCAATTATTACAATGAAAACAAAAAAATACTGATTAAATTGAACGGAAAGTTTTTTTTCAAATTTATTTCAACTGAAAGTATAACAATTCCTTAAGAATATTTCAATGCATTTATTTGTTTTGTTTTTTTTATTACCGTTCACAGTGGGTCGTAGGAAGTAGCGACTGCGAAATAAAAAACTAAAAACCAATAAGGATTGGTAATTTGTTAATAAAACCTTTTTGCGATCAACCAGAGTGTAATCAATATAAAAAGAGGAATTTTTACGGTAGTTTAACGTATTTGGACAGACGTTTAAAATGTACATGTCTGCAATAAAGATAATAATATATTATAAGGATCGATATGAACCGTAATCAGAGCGGCCCCATTTGTGTAGAACCTATATATAATACACGACGTCGAACCGAGTTTGTTATTTCCGTTGCTATTGGATATGTGCGCTGTAAAAAACAAAAATAGAAAACTTTTCGCACACATTAGAACGACATAGACGCCTGGATTATCAATATCGATAATAACTTACACTAAACAATAATATTTTAAATATATTATTTGAAATATATACTCGTTTATACGTGAACATGATCGCATTGGAATTTTGGAAATAACCAGGCAATATAAATTTTTTGGTAAAATCAAAATATTTATAATACACAAGATTTACATAACTTATTGTATATTAAGCGTTAGTGAATACGACCAGCCGTTCTTGTGATCGAGCTCGATATATATAGTTATTGCAAACACCGGCTGTACCTTGTGATTGGCAGCTATTATTATTATTATTTATTATAATGTATTTTTTCAAACACTGATATATAATAGCTATATGATATTGTCATATTATAGGTAACTTATAAATCGATAACCGTTTCAAATGATCGACGATCAGAAAACTACAGTCATTTATGACAGTGCCTACCTATTATAAGTGCCTATACTCTCTGTGATATCTGTTTCAATGCTGCTATCTGGACGCAATTCCACCAGATTACGCTGCCAAACCCACTATGGATTATCTACCTTAGTAATTGTCTCATTATTTTACTGTTGAACAGTTTTTATAAACAGTAATATTTTGGACGAAAAATGGGTCCCCGAATTACAAAACGACAGACATTCACACTGAATTATGTCATATTTTGTGAAAATTAACCACTATTATTTTTTATAATGAAATGATTTATTTACTTACTAAACGTGCTTTTTATACCTATAAAAATACTGTGCGAATAATACCTACTAATTGACAAAAAAAAAAAAAATTAAAAATACAGAAAATTGATGATCAAAAATATTTTATTATGTACAATAATAAACCGTGGATAATATTTTTAAGACAAACATGCATATTTATACTTTCCTAATTTTCAAACTAATACAAAAGAATTTGTTAAATTATAATATAATTAGTACACAATTATAGCTTATGTAAGATTCAAACAGCAAAATGTACCTCCGATACATAGTTATTGAAGCTGAAAAATAATTGTACTCTTGTGAAAATAAATAATAATAGCTCATTATAATACGGTTTTAAATTATCAGAGGATGGAAATGACAATTGAGGAAATTAATAAGTAAAAAATGTTGAAGCTACTATTTTTTATGACCATTAGATGGAATAAATTCGACAATAATTTAAATCTTTTGTTTCAAAATAAATGTCAACGAAACTACCGTTTCGTCGATTGTATTGTATAAAATTTTGTTATTTTTATTCAAGTAATCTGAAAGAAGATTTATAGGTACGTTTTCCAGTAAGGCCGGTAGAATGGGAATGAATATAATATTTTGTTTAAAGTTCTAAAACCGCTTTTTAAAAATATAATTTCAGAAATCTTTACACAACTACTATTAATAATAATACTTTTTTTAAAAAAGGCTTAAATGTGGTACCTACTGGGTACAATAATGTTATACTTAAAATGAACACAAATCATATTTTACAACCTGTAGTGATAATGGGTGAAAACTGAAAGCTAATCAATTTACCACGTATTTATTATTATTGCGTTGAATTTTCTGTACGAATTAATATTATTATAGACAGTCGATATAAACGATTGACGTAATTTTGTTCAGGCGACTGACAAGTGACTGTGTCATAACGAAAATATCTGAATAAATAAATGTCACTGTGGCGTTATTGTATAAAACGCCCAAATCGATGTTATATCATTGCTGCCGTCGTTGCTACAGCCAGTCAACTTTCGTTTTCACTTGAACTGTCTCCGCTCGAATACTGGAACACTGTCTCCGCGTTCACATCTGTATTCCGGGACTTGCCACTCTACCCAGGGGGATCCAGACGATGCGAATCACAACTTTTCCTTGGACCGAAAATCCACACGCCTCGTTTCCCGCGAAGCCTTTATTTTCCAACGGTTGAATTTCTCAAGTGTCGAACGCGCATTAGTAAGGTTATCCGAACTGTGAAATAGCCCAGATAAAATAATAACTGTCTTGTATATTTATATCAAAATAAATAATAGAATTACATGAAACCCGCGTGTAAGTATTGTATACACATATTGTACTACAGTACCACACACGTAATATTCAAGATGGCCG
Source organism: Sitobion miscanthi (assembly GCA_008086715.1). Classification (NCBI taxonomy): domain Eukaryota; kingdom Metazoa; phylum Arthropoda; class Insecta; order Hemiptera; family Aphididae; genus Sitobion; species Sitobion miscanthi. The sequence continues at coordinate 9,173,926 of CM017797.1, forward strand.
GGTAACTGTATACAGAAGAGTGAAGTGTTACGTGATGGGTGAATTATTGTGGGTGTATAATATGCATTTTTAGGACAAAAAGGTTTTTTTCATAAAGATAAAAATACATATTGTCATATTCATCCATAGGTATTTTAAATGCATAGTCGGTAAATTATGTCCCTAAAATAAGGCTACAGTTATATATTATTACATAAATTGTATCACGGGATATTCTGTTTATTTCCAGTCCGAAAAACAATTTAAAGATAAGTAATAATCTACGATGTAGATAATATGTTCACTTTACAATACTATAGTGGCAGCCAGTGTGCATTTTATCGTAGCTCGTGTTCAGTATATAGTAATCATATAATATTATACAGAAATATCAAAACAACAAATAAATCGACAGGAACTTAAGAATAATTTAAAAGAAAAGCGGTTTGCCGTTGGCGATATATTCACTAAACTATCTAAAAGTATCCATTCTGAATTACAAAATGCTGATATTGAACTTTAACTTCTCAGAACGTAAACTTAATTTAAAGAAATTTATCAAAGGATCGAGTTTCTATCCTACCTATATTACCTGCTATTTTTTGTAATTTTTTTTATTATTATTATTATTATTATTAGTACACAATATGTACCAGCAAGCAAAATAAGACTATGAGATATATAAACTAAAAGAAAACTTGAACACTTGATTGAAGAAGCCACCCATTGATGACACTTGGGTCATTTATTTTTTTATTTTGATTTTAAAGGATTATTATCTAGCAGGTCTATTCCATTTGCGCTTAAAGCGACGAGAAGGGTTTCCAGAGATGACAAATATAGCTAAGGTTTTAATAAGTGGATTCAGGTGAGTGTTAAGGAGTAGGTTGTATTGTTCATAGTAACTTTTTGTCTCTTCATATATGGTTATCATGTGTAGGTCTCCATATAGGGTGCGATGGGGAATTGGTAATTTTCCTCAGTGTAATATTTGTAAGTCTCAGCATTTTATTATTTTTAGATTGGAGATTTTTGCATTGCCTCACAATTATAGGTTGTATGACGAAATTGACTTTAGTAGAGATTTATAGAGAAGTAATTTAATGTTTAATTTTGAGTGTTTGTTGTTGACGATTAGAGTTTTTAACATTCATAATCGAGAGTTTAATCGTAGTCTTTTGGCTTGGATATGGCAAGTACAGGAAAGACGGCGGTCTAAGGTCAGCCTAAGATATTTTATAGTTGGAGGTGTAGAGATTTGGCTACCATTTTTTTGTAATTAAACGAAATTGGCTTAAATATGGAATTTAAAACATATAAAAATATTAAATTTGTTTATTACTAATTGTTCACAAACAATAAACCCAATATTATAATCAAAAAAATATTAATAAAATCATATTGCTGGCCAAAGTCTGAAACATTGGAAGAAAAGTATAGATTTTGTAAAAATATTACTAAAACTAACATACCTACGTATGAATAAAAAATATTTAGGCCACAATTTACATATGATGTATAAAATATACCAGAGCCACAATTTTCATAACATTTTTAAAATAGGGTGAAATTTACAACAACATTTAAAATTGTCTATAAAAATATCCTTATTGTATATAAATATTTATTTTTGTTAACTGAGCTGAAAACGTGTTACGAAAAATCAAAATAAGTCTATATTCAATATTGCATTAATATTATTCATCTGCGTGTTGATTAATGGTATTAAAATTCAGGATACAAATACATATTTTGAGATGTGTGACTATTAGGAATTGAAATATTTATTGATAGGTTAGTACATTGAAATGTAGGTTTTGTGTGAAGATTTTTTTAATTAAATATTTTAAAAACGGTTTACTTATTTTTTTATTATTTAATATAGGTACCTACATGCATTCAAATTTTCAACATTTTTGTTTTGTCATCAGTTCAACTGTTTCATTTTTTTAAGTAACTACGTAAATAATATTTGTAATTAAAAAAAAAAAAAAAACAATTCAAAATCTTAATTTAAAAATGTTCAATTAAAAATAAATCATAATATACCTACTGAACAAAGAAAAAAATAATTAATAAAACACGATTATAAAAAAAATAAACACACTTTAGGTCTTTATAATGCTTTGGAATTATAAACAAATATGAAGGAATTTATTTATCTTACGAAAAATTTCATATTTTATGACCATGGCAAAAAGTTAAATTATGTCAACGATGTGATTTGAATTAATTATATAATATAAAGCACCGCTCACTCAAAAGTTTTTCTTTTCAATTAAAATGTAATTGAAAAATCGTTTTATTTATTTAATGATTATTCAATTTGTATTTCGTATAATTTGAACAGTTTTGAACAACCAGTGGATATAAATTATATTTAAACAATTATATTTGGTCATAACCAATTGTGATTTGAATTCAATATCAGTAACTTTTGGACTTTCAAACCATTCTAATTATTTTCGAGCACATACCTGTACAATACAAAAATATTTACAAAATGATAGAGATATTTTAAATATATGTATATGTATATATATGATACTTTCTTATTACAGTTATAAATTAGCACTCTAATGTGATGGTGTATACTATAATAAGTAATAACCTAATTCTTTTCGAAATATCAACAGACGTAAAAAAAGGCAGATAAAATAACTAAATATATACAGTAAAATAAAAATGGTTTAGTATAATTACATTTTTTCATATTTTTTTTTGTTTTATCATTATGCGTTCTTTGTTTTATAAATTATACAAAAAAAGGATAAATAAAATATTCAGTTTTAAGATATTTCAGTTGACCTGATTTTTAGTTTATGTTTACGTATTTTTTTTTCTTTGACATTGCTCAGACAGTACAATTTTTTTTAATAAGCACTGTTGGCAACTACAAAAATATAAATATGTTTTGAAAACTGTTTGCGTGTTGGTATATAATATACGATTTCCAAAATATGTATGAATCAATAATGAACCTATCATTTATTATTTGTTATTATTTTCAATTTCAAAATTATTCCCTCACAAATTGTATGTTATAATATTATTCACAATTTATTATTTTAACACCCAACTGAATAAAATGGCTCAAAAATAACGGCTTTCAAGTACTGCAATAATATTACTAATACTATCAGTGCATTATATTTGTGTACGATAGAAATACGTTCCTAATTCAATTTTTTTCTCCGCTCCTAGACCCACATACCTATTATATTATATCCGTGTTGTTTTATATTGAATTTACAAAAAACAAAAAATTCAAAATAAAATGATTCAATTTACTAGCTTCGGGCTTATTCTGGGATAATATGGCAATTTTGAGTGTTCATCCCCCTGAGCATAGACGGTGTCTGGAATAAATAGATAATTTATTTTCACCATCAACGCGCAAAGAATTTATTCTGGATGCGCAACACTAATAATTATTGTATACACGAGACATATATATATAGGGAGGTATCACTGAACATTTTTGGGTTTTCGTTTTAATGGAAAAGGACAGTCTAGCATAAATGTATCCCGGAGCTTTTATCTAAAATACGAGTGAATTCTTTGAATGTTGTGAAAAAATACCTTTAGGCAAATATAATATGTACTTCGGAAATTGCCGTTTTCCCGTGAACAATGCACTCCAATCCAATTTTGGAAGTGATATGATATATATATATATATATATATATAATATATGAGTGTATATACTTTATTTATTCAATAGATACAATATTATAGTTATAGTAAATATATTATAATGTATATAATGCGTTTACTTTAGGTTAGGTAGGTACTGAGGGCTGATTTTGTTTGTCATTTCAATTACGTTATGACATGTGCGTTGTTATAATATCATAAAAAAAATTATTTACCTAAATATACTTATATTAAAAGTCTAGGTTTGGTTAAAGACTTCATTATAACTATTGCATATTATTATCCGTACCTATTGGATGAATCAAAGTCATAAACAAGTACGTTTTTAAGTAAAATATTAGGTGTTTAGCTATTTTAAATTATATTATTTTTTATGTTCACTTTTTTCAGTGTTATTTGGGGATAATTGTCAAAAATTAAAAAAATTGAAAATTCAATGACTGCTAAGTTAAGTTTTAAAGTATACAAATTTAAATTTGGTTTGATCATAAAAATAACATTTTTTTTTTTTTTTAACTTTTGAATTAATTTTATAATTTTAATATTAACACATGTTTCTAATGAAAAAAATAAATATTTTCAATTAAATTATCTATAAATAATAATTATTAACATATTTTCTTCATTGATATGATATAATAACTATAAACTATCATGTATTATTTATATTTATTCATTTTTTTTTTATTTGATGTTTTTAAAAATATATTTGTTCTAAAAAATGTTTGTTCTCATTTTACCTTTTAGTGGCTAATATTATTTTTTTCGTAGACATAAACAATTGCATATTTTAACGTTTTATAGTGATCTAAGTAAGTCCCAAACCCTGCATTTATAATACTTTGGCTGAGGTAACATGACCGCGATTGTATTTTCTTATTTTTGGTTCATAATACTTTGTGTATACTTTAATATTACAATTCTACTACAAATTAAAACGTATACTTGTTGTATTTGCCTATCTTTTATTAATAACAAATGTAATATTTAGTACTAATAAAAATACTTGTAAAATTATATATAAATTGTGAGATTTTACCAAATTTATATTTAATTAAAATGTTAGTCTGTTTCAACAGATTTCGTGACAGCCAGCCAAAATATGCGATATAAAAGTTTAAAATTACAATAATTCGTTCTAGGTTGAAATATTGAATCCCCTTTACTGTGTTTAGATAAATTGGAAATGGGGTTTTCGTTTGGCGATCTACTTCACCAAAAAAAATTCGGTTACTATAGATTTTTTGTAAGTCTCTGATTAAATTCGCTATTTAGTAGATACCTACCTGTCCATGTGAATTTCGTATCTTTGTTCACTCAAACATATTCAGGTGCATCAGTCTCTCTGCCCATGAGACATTTTTTATCATGTTTTTTGAGTAATCAAATAACAAGGATGGTGACACATGAATGAGCGTCACAGAATAATAATATTATAATATTAGTTATAATATTTATTATAATATTATAATATTTCTTAGTTATTCGAGATATCTCAGTACGAGCGATTAGCATTTTAATTATTCTAATTTCTGTGTATGCCGCATTTATCCCTCGGTTGCTTTCGGATAGCCCATCGCATACTTGAGTCCCAATGAAAAAGAGTTCAAAAAAGGTCATAGGTAATTTGCACCACAGCATAACTTATTTTTTTAATCTATTTGAGTCCCTAACTATATAGTATATATTATATACATAAGTATCAATAACTAGGTATCGATATAATAATTATTTAACAAACACAACAATATTAAACATAATTTATACCAGAGCCTTGAACCCGAATGAACCGGAACTCCTAAAACCCCTAAAAACTCTTAAAAAATCAAACACTCAAAACCCATATATAACCCGAATGATTCTGTTTTCAAAACACCTAAATTAACCAAAACCCAAAGTAAATATTCTGGTTAATCCGAAACCCGAATAATTTTGTTTTTTACTATCTGCATAGGATATATCATTTTTTATGTATTTTTCGTGATGAGTTCGATTATGCAGTTAGTTGTTTAATAATAATAATAAATTAACAGTAACAATTTAACAATCAATCATAGGTAAGTTCTAGAGATTCAAGATTAAACATTTTCAATTGAAATTTTCTGAAAATTTTTAACTTTCTTTGAAAATTTTAGTTTTAATGTATTTTTCTTAACTTAATTATTTGTTGAAGTATACTGGAGTAAAAATACAACATTTTTAATAAGAATGCATATTTTTTACCGAAATAAAAATCACAACGTTAGGATAAGTCAAAACTGAAATTTATGAACCAGTTGTGACCAGTTACTGTAGATAAACTCCAATATTAGATCCTGGGGTCCTCGCAACATATACTATAATAGTGGATTGTACAAAATATTGTATAAAACCACATAAAATGTTATTTGCGATTGACACTTAACACGCCAAGTATTATAAATATCCATAAATATTGAAGTGTGTATTAATGTAAATATACATATTATGATAATAGTATACTGTTATTGCTGGTACAGCGCAAAATTATAATATTATAGTCTTGCATAAAAAATGAATTTCATATTTGAAATTCTTAAAAAAGTAAAATTGATAATAATTGCACCTTCTCGTCAACCATACTATAGTGTTATGATAATATATTATAAACTTAATTAGACGATGGTGGAAGGGTGATAAAAATATGAAAGAACCCGCGTGAGTAGATTTGACAAGGAACGTTAAGACCCGAGGGACGCATACGCGTCAGTCACACGGAAATTATAACATCCCGAAGCTAAAGCGCCCATGGATGGTGGCGACGAGCAGTGAATACCGTTATATTATAATATTTCACATATTTTTGCACATTGTATACCACACAGACATAGACACACACATCTAGACGCGTGTAAACGTCATAGTATCATAGCACATAAAATATAATATTGAAAATATATTATAATATAGTATATCAGAGTCGGTACAGAGGGTATACGCACCATTATTATTTTTATTATTATCATGACGATGATGAAGATGATAATATAATGTTCTTAAAATGTTGTAATTTATGTACGGTGGTTTGTGTGGGGATGAGTGATAAAAAAGTTATCGAAATGTCTAGTACAATCGAATTGTGTTAACTGTTGTGGTCGAAAATTATTATGTATTACTGAATTATTAAACGAAAATTGAATTTTTGAAAAAATGTTCAAAAATATATTTATTTCAATAAAACTTGCGTGACATTGTAAATAGTGTATTTTATTTTCTCCCCACATGATACTTTTTGACAACCGTAGTTCATGTATTTTCATTATTACATATATATTATCCTATAATACAAAGTCATACGGTTAACTAAGTGCAAGAATGGTTCTTGATTGACTCAGCTAATTATGACTTGCTACATGACATAGTTTAATACATTAAGCTTATTTTTATCACATTTTGTTTGTACTAAATTATATATCTTGCGACAACTAATGTGATGTATCTAACAATAGTCAATACTTTTTTTTTTACTTATTTAATTATTTTAAGTTTTTTCTTTTCATATTATATTAATGAATATAATATCTATACAACGTTGACCACATGATTTTAACCATTTTAATCCCATCCAGCTTAGAAATACAATAAAACATATTGGTGTCGTATTTGTTTTGACAATACGATTTCTGTGTACATAAAACCATATACCTACGCTTTTGAAAATCGCAGAATTTTTTCCCGAAAAACATAATACTGTTTGTATATGCTCGACTGCGCCATTTACTCCGAGCATTAGTATATAGGTATATAATATAATATCGTATAAATATAGCTTTTTATTCTCGTACGTTGTATACATGGTATGATACGTGTGCGTTTGCGTGTGTTATATATATACATAGATATACCATAATATCGCGGTTGCCGACTATCGTTCAGTGGTATAGTATATAATATATATATACCAATATATACATATTATATACACGCGTGCATCGTGACTATGGTGTATTATGTATTATTTTCGTTCCCCCGATCGCAGTTTTCCACGGCGATGTTACTTTTTTTCTTTCGACTTTTCCCTTTATAATGTTATATGTATATATGTTACAAATCGATAGCGAATACAAAAACTTTGGTTTTAATTTTCTATTTGTGTCTCGTCGGCAGACCGTATTATTATTAACGCCGTTGTAGCTATATTATTCCGTTGCGTCGAGCGTCGGGTTCTCATAAAACAATAACAATATTCATTATTGTGATTTTATTTTTAATCAAAGAACATTACTAACATGACCTCCCAAGAATCGTAAACTTTTTTAATTATTCACTTTTAACGCGAGATCGTCTTCAGAGTTTATGTTATTAAAAAAGAATTTCAAATAAAATTGTCGGTCTTGCCAATATTTGTTTATTTTTACGATCCATAATTTTTATAATAGATGAACATTATGTGAGTAATTCATCCCGAAAAAGCATTTCAGTCACATCAGAATGATGAGGCGTAAAATAATTTATGTATTATTATCGTTATAGTATTATTCTCATTATTAAAACAAATTATTCATGATAATATTAAAAACAAACGTGACGTGCCAAAAAATTTCACTTTATTCTTTTATATTATATTGGTTTAATAATGATGTGTTGTTTTTGTATGTTTGTCAACACTTTTTTAGGCCTGTGTCATTTTTGTGAACCTCGTTTAATTTATTAACATAATTATTAAATACAGTCTTATTTTTGTCTTAAAATACTTTAAATTTAAATTTCCATATCATCTCAAAATTTCATACTAGCTAAATAATAATAATAATAATAATGTATAATTGTATTATTATAATATGTTAGCAAGTATTCAGAAATCCAAAGATCAGCTGAGGAAATTTATTGTAGAAAATCAAACACTAAAGAAAATTAAATATTATTTAAATGAGTTGTATAAAATTGATTAACTATATTAATAACTGTATTAGGATAACGTTATAAATATAGCTTACACTATTAATTCTGATGTTTGCTTTTATATCACTCTATTTTTTACCGGTATATTATTTTAAGATGGATTCTTGCGGAATATTTCAACAAAATTAAGGTTACACGGCGTATTGGATAGGCAATATAGGTACATAGCTGTTGAGATTGATATAATAATGTAAAATAACATTCACAGATCACAGACCGCACGAGAGTAAGAATTTTCACACAATCGTACAATTCTAGTGTGACTATGAAATATGATTCTGAATATTATAACACATCCATCGTATTTGACCTAGTTTGTAGAAAGTTTTAAGTTAGAGACACCACAATCTTGTGCGATTCAGTGCAACTCCAGATGACATGCGAATTATAATGCGTGGAAAAATACATTGTGGATGAACTGTAGTGATATTATTATTAATATTTTTATTTTAATCAATTATTGTGGAAATCTGAAATGGGACAAAAAAGTTTTCGAGATAATTAAGGGAAATTATTAGTATTTGGATATTTTTATTACTTAACATTAAACAAATTTTTTCGGTAGTTTTTCTCCGGCAGTTTGTTCTGTGTCTAATATATTATAGCCTACAGGAGATGCATTTTTGTTATATTTTATAAAACTTATCGGTTATAATAAAATTTGAACTGGTTTTTCTATGTTATATGCAATAGAACTATAAACATGATTTATGTATAATAGTATATATTATTTTGACCTTATCTAGTAATGTTACATCATAAATGATTTTTTTTTAAATCTCCAAAATGTGTATAGATTTAAGTTAATAGACTCCAGGACAGTGTAATAGCTTTCTTAATGTGCACGTTTGCACTTCATTCACGTTTGATAAAATGTATTGTAACCATTTGTTTGAATTCGTTAAAATTTTTTTTATTTTTATGCCTGAATCGTTTTCACATACAAATATATTGTCCAACATCATAAATTAAATCTGAACTGCAGTTTACCAGCTAATAGAATCTAATAACTAATTCATATTGGTATTAAATACAGTAATTTCGTATTTTTTTTCATTTTTACAAGTATAAATAAACAATTGTACTGTATATTAATATTCATGTCCAAAATATGTAGTTTTCTTTTAAATTTAAAATAATAATAACAACTTGAGCGAATTAAAACGAGTGCCTGATATTCAGTTTCCGTATTTTAGTTATGTACTTTTTTCATTTTGGTAATTGAATCTTTTATAGCGTTGTTTCGAAATATAAACTTTAACAGTTTTTAACAGTTTCAAGTTTTTAACCGAGACTAACGAAAAAGTTTTGGAATATGATTATAAATAATAAATGTACGTAAATATTATGAATATAAATATGGTTATACAATTAAAAATTAAATTTCCTTGTAAAAATAAATAATATTACCGACCAGTTAACTATGGTAATTGGAATAAAATCCTAGCAAAAAAATCACCATGCAAAATGTTTAAAAAATACAATCTCCAAAATAATAATAATGATAATAATACCTGACAAGTATTTGATTCACTTTGAGTAGAACAATATAATTTGGAATTAGGAAAATCTTAAACATAAAAGTGATTATATGATATTAACACATTATTAGGTATAACAGTTGTAGTTTCTCATATTGTTTCAAAATATAATTATAATCCGTACTTAACCTAATAATCAATTACCAACATCCGTCTAAAAGAATTGATTAGAAGACTAAATGAAAATAATAATTCATTTCAATAGGACCATTTTTAACAGCTGTATCCAGCAACATACGCAAGCGAGTTGACCAAAATTTTTTTAATACCCACTAATCATCATGAAGTGTGCATAATGGAAATGGATAAACTCGAATAAAAATATGTAATTTATAAAATATAAATAATACCTATATATCACTTACCCATTATTTGTCATGAAGATTTAAAACATTATAGTATTATACTTTCAATAATGCGTGTATAATTAGCTACTCATAGGTTCTGTATTATTCTAATGCACTGACTAGTATAAAGTAAATACTATATTACTATGCAATGTCAGTAGTTTTAAGGATATACATTTTCATGCACAAATATTAAGTAGTTGCGCTTGGTACTTTTTTTTCAAGAAATATTTCTTGTTAGCGATTTTTTCTGGGTATTATGTTTCCTATATTCGTTTTCTACGAATGCATTATTGGTTGTTACGTCCATGAAATATCATTAAATGTCATGCTTGCAGAGTTTTTTTTTCAAATAAACGTTTTTCCTTTGCTTTTGTGTGATGTAATAAACCATGTATTATTTATCAAACGACGAGCAATACAACGGGTGAAAAATAAATTATTTCTCTGGAAAACACTTTGACTCAATCGTTATTAATTTCGAAGAGTGTACGATCACGACCAGGAGTCGGACTCTGCACGCAATTCCACGTTTTCGGGTCGTGTATATTCCACATCCGCTTAAGTATTCTGGTCGCGCGACCCACTACCGTAAGAGGGTGGTGGAGGTAGTTGGTACATTGCTACCGCCACGCGCGGTTTCCAAACGGATACCGAGAAAACGCATGCAATTTAGTTTTTTCTTTCCATCCGACAAGCAGGTCGGGTTTACACTAAAACAAAACTAGAACGTAATAAAACGAAAACAGTTTTTTATCCACTATACGTGGACGATCACAGTACGAGAATACTAGGACGTCTGCGTATAGGTACGTGTAGTACAATAAAAAAAAAGCTGCTGCGTTCGGAAACGATATAGAAAATTCATTCAAAATTGTCGTAGTTGAATGCTTACCGGATATTTGTTTTATCACCTTAACAGTATTTTTCCCAATTCATTTTGGTTTTTGAAAATATATTAATTTTACTATATTAATTTACCTCCTAACCAGATACATAACCAATATCAATATTTTCAAATTAAAAAATTAGGAAAAGCATGATTAGGTTAGACTTATCACTAATTGGCGATTACTCCAAAATGTACATTACAGGAGTACTATGGTTATTAAAATAATATCAACACAATTTTAATATTATTAAAAGTTTTTGTGGTAAATCAAACATTTAAAATACACATTAAGGTAGTAACTTTCAATAAAAAAAAAAAAAAAAAAACATAGTATCATTAACTATAACAACCATACAAAGCAGAATAAAAAGGCATACATTTAATTAAACTGGTTTAAACAGACGATTTTTAGAGGTTTTTCAAATACGTTCATTTATGATAGGTACCTATCTAGCGTCGACTTAATTTGGCCCATCCTGAACCACAGTTTTTACAACGTATATTATTATGAAGGTATTTCGTTCGTTTGAAACCAACTCCACTGATGCCGCATAATAACACAAACATTCCAAGCGGCCTGTGAAATTAAATTAAAATCTATTTGGGTTAGGCATGTCACTTGTTATTATACAATGCGGGTCCCTCTAAAAGGTTATGCTTTTGATGAGGTTTATTTACCTGTGTTCAACGGGCAGGTATAGGTCTCCGGAGACAACGTTTCAAGTTTAAATTTTCTTAATTATGACCTTTTTTGCCAAATTACTGAACCAGCTAGTTCCTCCAGTGTTTTTGATACGTTTCAACCACCATTTTTCACTCACATATTGACATTATAACGTTAAAAGTTTTAATTTCTCCTGTATTACGATAGTATAATATTACCATTAGTTAAACAAAAAATATTGTTATGAGTGTCATTTGGCCTTTTCAGGGTAAATATTGCGAATGAAAACAATTTGAACTTATCATAAATCTATTTTCGTCATAGAAAATATAATATTACAAATGTAAATGTACTTACTAACTACTAACTTACTAACTACTTACTACTTACTAAAAGTATTAAAAGAAATTGTAAAATTAAAAATAGCTCTCTTATGTGTACAAATGTTGGCATCTTGAGAAAAATCCATGTTCACATAATATATGCATACGTGGTTGAAGGATTTAAACCACTGGGTTTAACCAAGGAAATATAAATATTCACTAAGTGGGCCCTTGCCTGTGTAGTTCCTAGGTTCCTCACAGATTTTTAACTATATTAACAAAGGAATGGAAAATAATTTGATCTAATTATTTCAGGAATTTGTATATGGTGCATCGACTGTCGACTGTTGTAATAACTAATTACTACAACTATAAAAATTGAGTTTATTCCATACTCAAAAACTACAAGAACCATTTTGACGAAAATGTCAGAGATTGTGCTTAGAGATATTAGGAAATTGTAGAGAGTAGTTTTAACAAAGTTTAAATATAAAAGTGTTATATCTAATTCACACAGCGAGGAACACTGACGCAGATTTTCCCATGTACACTATAATAAATTTGGGGCACCTGCACTAAAGTTGAGATACACCGAAATAGCGCCGAGGCCGAATGTTATATTTCTTCTTTTTTCACGAACGAAGTCAACCTGACTTACACTGTTAGTTTTTATATAATTTAACTTAAAATATTAATTAACAAACAAAAATGTTGCCCTAACCCTGAATAATAATTTTTTTGTTCTTTTTGTTGTGTATGGGGACTTTTTTTTCTACTACTGAGATAACATATTTTGATCGATGTGTGTATCGTTTAACCTTTATTTGATGTTGACTATTGTAAGGATGTTAATATAATATTATTATTTATTATGTTAAACCCAGTATCATTGTTCTAACTATTAGACTAGTTGTACTCACGTTTTTGGTCTTTCTGTTTATAGCACAGGGATACGCAAGAAACGCTCGCGGTTTTGGACCGGCTGGACTTGGATACGGAGAAGCCTAGTGACGAAGAAATGGCTCGGAAATTCGGTTTCGAGGAAGCGTTCTTTCAGGGTAGACTCACCTGGTGGCAGCGGTTCAAGCCCCAGCTGTGGTCCATGTTTGACGAACCGTACTCGTCGAACGCTGCCAAGGTACGTAGTTTCAATAATTTAAAACACGGTTTCTATGTATTTTGATAACAATTTTTACCTGTCCGCTCGAGATGATTCACAACCGGTGGTCTCTCGTTTTGTTTGTATTTGTATTTTTTTCATTACATTTTTCAGCGTTTACGGTAAACATTGCAGGTGTATATTGATTGCATATGAATAAATTAAAAAAATAAAACGTAGAAATTATTTATTAAAGTTTAACTATTTTAAAACTGAATTTTCAGATTTATTATATCGGGATGATGTTGACTGATTCTTAAACATAATAATTTATATAAATCATATTTTATTTTATTACAAAAATGATATTATCATCTTATTTCTAATTGATATTAATAGTATAAACATGCACCCAAGGTTTAAATAAAACAAATTACTCCTTACGTCTGAGATCACAATCTATTTATATATTTTTGTTTTTCATTGAAATTTGTTTAAATGTGTTATTATTTATATAATTAGGTTTGACAAGTATTAATTTGACATTCTTTCACATAAGTTTACACGTTGTTGCCGATGCGTTCATAGGTATTCGATAATAAATTAGTTCAATATTATTCTGAAAGCGTGTGCACCCTCTGTTATGGTAGGTAACCATATTGTTGTCAACATCGAAATATGTTACAACATAGTAATACTGATACAACTAGAATCGAAAGGGTGCAACCGTTTCCGTGGTTGTTTGTGTATTATAATATTATATACGAGCTATTAAATCCCAGTCCGAAAAACAGTCGTTATATAATAAAATCGTTTAAGGCATACACCAAAATAATATTATAATAATATAATATCCTTTCGTCTGTTCTCAGTGGGTAGTGATGAGGGAATAATATTTCTGATGAGAAAAATGTAATTCAATTTAAATATTGTGTACTCTCCGTCTATGCAATGTAGGCGTACTATGCTATTTGACAGTATGCATGTGAAAAAAATAATAAATCATATTAACAATGCGTAAATGAATGTCCACAAGACACGGTGATGCCATGATACTAATATGTAAATTCAGATTCGTCAAAGTAAGAGTATGTGCTCGCGTATTTATATCACTCAATGATTTCTATGTACGCATTAGATTTTGGGATTAGGTTTAAAGTTAAAAATTATTTTAGAAAATAAACAGAGCTTGTGATCATACAGTATAATAAAGCCATATTGTGTGGCAAGGGCGGAAATTGCCTTCCCGCACGAGCCACACATACTATTTTTTGTCACGCCTCTGCGTTCATTGATCCGCCATCACGGCAAAGGTAATTTAGACTAGAATCTATGCAACAACCAGACTATTCTACGAAAACAATATTTCGTGAAAGAAACGATTTGGTTTTATTTGTTTTAAGCGTCATGTATGGAGGTTATAATATAAATATAAGATGTAACCAAAAGTTTATGTTTTTTAAGGATCGTGGTATAGATTTTAGTATAAATATTAATTATTATATTAAAATAAAATAAAGATAAAAAAATGTAATCAAGGCAAAGGTAATGCATTATGCAAGGATCTATGCAACAACCAAATTATTATACGAAAACAAATTCATGAAAGAAAAATGTTTACGCATGACGCAAGGAGATTATAATATAAATATAAGATGTAACCAAAAGTTTATGTTTTATGAGGACCGTAGCATAGATTTTAGTGTCTGTTTGTTCAGAGAATACGCGTAATATCTGAGTTCAGTACTCTAGGGGATTTCCATTTTACCACCCGGTACTTTTGGGGAATTCCACTTTACCGCCCGGTACTTTTGGGGATTTCCACTTAACCACCCGGTACTTTTGGGGATTCCCACTTTACCGCCCACTGGATGGAAAAAAATCGCTTTCCAACGCTTCAACCGTCATCGAAAACTAAACTTTCGGTGCAGGCGTGACAAAAAAATATTTCAAATGAGCTAACGTTTGAAATATAATCTAATTCGTTAAGTGTGTCGATGCTAGTTTTTTCCAATTTTCCGAAATTTTATCAAATTTGAAAATTATATTTTAGTTACTACCTTAATTATCCACTTCTCCAGCTTGATACGACGATACCTATTTATGGGGCGTTGATATGGTATATTATATCAACAGGAATGACTTCACAGGAAAAACTCTCACGCCCAGTAAAGTAGTCGGATTTCGTACATTTTTTTTATTTAAAAGAAGTAAAAATTTTTCAGGTCAGATTAGACTGAATTTTCATTTTACTATAAATAGTAATAGAAAAATGCGTTTGAAAAAGAACAAATACTGAGCATTAGTAAAATGCATATTTTAGCTTTGATAGTTAAAATTTTCAAAATCGAGCTATGATCTGAACTGCACACGTTGTAAAAGGTTTATGATAAGATGTATCGTGGAAATGTTGTATGGTCATTATAATTTGAAAATTAAATTATATTGATATTATATATTATATATTGTTCAATATATAAACTAATGTATAAGCTGACAATAAATGATCAGCCTGAAAGAAGCTACCCAGCAAAGACATTTTTCTGAAACCCCTTTATGTTTTAATAACAATAATTGTGTTAAATTTATAATTTGTTATTATATATGGAATTCTGAAATAGAACAAACCGTTCCTCATATTATATATTGTGAATACTGACTACTTTAAATAATACCAACTGTTCATGGTTTTGATTTTTGCTATGTAATCATACAAAATATCCTACACTCCTACAACCTTTTCGACCCATCTATAAATTACCCCTATAGACGAATTTTGTAAAGTTTTATTATTTAATTTTATGTATATTTTAATCGAAACTAAGTTTTCAATCAGCATGTATATATAAATGTGTATCATGTAATAACATTTATTATAATATTGTATAATGTATATATTTATGAGCTTACAAATTTAAATTGTGTTTTTGTTCTAGTTTTATGATTTTAAAGCAATGTTTTTTATACTTCTCCCGTACAATATTATAACGATTGTTTTAAATGGTTGTTTCAATAAAATATATTATAATCATTAATTTCCCTTTCAATTAAACATTTTACAACCAAGTTCAAATTAGAATCGTTGCAACCACACAGGGTCATAATAAGTTTAATGTGGATTTTACACCAACGAAACGTCCATTAAACAACCACTTCCAGGTCTTATTTGTATCAAACTTTAAACTTGATAATCTTCGAACATTATATCTTTGCTATTTTTGAATAATGTATTCAACTGTTGAATAAATTACGAATAATTTTTATCTTGAGAATTACTTTGGTGATTCAATTCCGAGTGGAAAAATAAGGGTGGAACAAAAATTTGACGTTTACCCATCTGTTTTGTGTCTCTCATTCGTGGTTATACGAGTATCTGACAATAAAATAAAATAAAATGAAACATATTGTAGTCGAGACATTTGTTTCCTCTCATCTCCAACAAAATCTCGTAATCACACACAGATGCATAAACATTTGTACTTGTTTCTTAAAGACCAATTTCTAAAAAAAGAAATGACAAAATTACATTATACTATATTTCGTTTGGTTAACGAATTCATTCAGTCAACTTGTTTGAAATCCTCGTTCTTGTAATAAAAACCAACAAACATTTGAATAAAATGCGAATAATAATATATTGTTATTAAATAATTTTACTAAATTATACTTTTACAAGCGCAGACAAACCCAATTCGAAAACAATCATAAATAATAATTGTAAGACAACCACGAATAAGAGAAAAAAAAACTCTTGGCCTTTTAAATGACTTATTATATTCAGTTATTTTTATCTAAATAGAATTTATACAAAATTATGTTTTCAATTCATTATAAGAGAACCGTAGCGTTTGAAAGTCATTATTATTTCTAGAACGGCAACGTATACTTTTTTCATTTACGATGATTAACAAACAAACGATTTGTAGTATAAAATACATCAAGTCGTATATTATAGAAATTACCTATAATAGTATAATATTATTTAAAATTTATTACCAACGAAATTCAAACCATATTTAGGGGTGTGATTGAATGGCTGTCGTGGTTCTATAGTCTCGTGGTTTGTTTAACATCATTATGCCAATTTGTATACGTCCGTTTAACGTATGATAAGTAGCAGTTTGTCAGAACTAACTGAATTGTATCGATTGAAATATTATTCTGTATAGGGTGTGTCAGTGGAACACTTCATAAAAGCATACCTACTTAACTGTTGAAGCAGATGTAAATTACATCCAACGAAAAGTAAAAGTTGTAAATAGCGCTCCATAAATCACAATTAGTAAAAATAGTATATTACATTTGTGATCAATTTATATCGCACGTAAGCACGTTATCATTTATGAGCAGGTACAACAACATTATTGTAGTTAATAGTATTTGAGTTATAGTGTATTTACTGTAAACTTCGAGTGGTGAAAAACTTTAACTATGAATCTTGAACATAATGTATATATTCTCATGCAAATTATGAAAGCCATTTAACCATTATTATCCAAAGGATACCTTTTTCACTTTCATCCAAAAAGTGTTGAGAGTTTTTTTTTATTATTAATTATAATGGATTAAATAAATAAGTGAGTGCACAAAGAAACAATTATTAAAATAACAAAATAAATTTAAATAATTATGCTGAAATATAAAATTATATGTAAATAAATATTCATTTTTTATATTTCTCTATTATTATATTAATCATGCGATATAGTTTGTTTTATTAATTAATTCAATATTTTATAAGTTTTCAACTCATACTTCAGGATTTTCATAAAACCCCGAATATGATATACGCTATTTAATACACCATTTTTACGGCCTGTAATTTATTGGACACAATAACTATCAACAGTCCGACGGTCATTCATTTGCACGCGTATAGTGATCGGATCTGGCAGTAGGCTACAAAAACGTTAATGTATCAAAGTTAAAACTCACGAAACATCTGCTCTATAGGCCAAAATAATACTTACGTTGCTTTAAACGAATCTATTAACTTTCTATGGCACGTAGTTTCGACAAAATATTAAATGCAATATTATATTGTCACGTATATCGATAGGCTGTATAGTTAAGTTGTATTAATTTGTGTAATTCGGTCACGGGGCGCACGGAATGGATATAGTACGTACGTGACACGCGTGTTACAGAAATAACGTTTATTATTAACAAATACGTATAGGTATCAAGTTAAAACTATGTATAAAACTAAATATATGTACCCCATGCGCACGTGTGAAGTCCTTGACAATAATTCCTCATTACATCGAATTGAAATATATTATGTAAAACGATGACGATATCGATTTTAACGTATCCTATATTTGCCAAAATCGGTTAAAAACTCTGAATTTTCAACTCTCACGAGATTTTACTGTTGTTAAGTGGTATAAACTCTACCTACGTCGCCGCACCGTCTTTTTTAAATATCTTATCTTTTATTCATTATATTACATCAGCTGAAAACGTTTTTTTTCCTTAGACCTTATAATATTATGTATTATAAGATTCTGTCATAATACCAAAAATATCTATACTGATATAATATACCAGAATATTTATTACCTAAGACGTATTATAGTTTCACGTATAATATTATGGACCAATGGTTTAACTTCAGACTACGACACGTTGCAAATTCAAGTAGTAATGCCACACTTACTACTGTGATACTATTTATTTTATAATATAATGTGAAAACTTTTTTTTTATTCGATATAATTGGAAAAGTTGTATTTTTTTTATTTACAAGGAACAGCTCAATTGTATTGTGCTGGAATCATCTTGCTCACCATCGAATACATTGCATAATATAACACACAATAATAATAGGTATATAGATTGGAATTTGGATTATTATAATGTATGTTATAACGAGAAATAAGTTATTCACTGTTCGATAACCACTTTCATACTTTTTAATCTCGATGGTATCGTCTTTTTACGAGATTCCGCTTTTGTGGCTCGTGTGCGAAACTTTTACTCGAAAAATATTTTTTGTTATACAATACCATTTTGGTGTACGTTGCCGAAGTGTACCACTGTTGTTGTCCACGCTCCACTGCGCACTGACAAACTATACGGATCGTGTAGATAACTTATGTCTGTTTATATACATGTGTTTTTGTTTATCGAGAACTATTGTAGCCAACGCGTGACGTCGATCCGTCCAAAGCCATATACAATAACTGCAGCGTCTCGTAGACGATTTATAATATTATAAGTACCAAAAAGCGGACACAATGGTGATGTGATCGAATGAATCACGTTCATTGTGAATCAAAAAGAATATTTTGATATAAAGTATCATTTTGTATCGGTTCTTATTATCCAACGATTACAACGATATCAATATGCGATTATATAATACACAATGTAGTATGTTATTTATTCGTTTTGAATTCAAATCCTATGCTGGGAATAACTTTGTGAAGTGCTATAAACTATAATACAAAAATATTAACCGATCGGCCAAACAATATTCTATATATCAATCATGCAATTTGAACCATCTGTCGATTATATTATTTAATTTACAAACCGATGGTTTTCAAAAAATATATACATATTTATAATTTAGCATAAAAGTTTCGACAATATTAAATAAATTACATAATTACATATTACTTAACTATTAGTTTTTTTTATTAAGTAAATGCTTCGACATCATGGGTTGTTAGCCTACATTTAAAACACAAAGATAAAAACAGGTTAAGATAAACAGAATTGAAATATTTACAGTTTAAGTATAGTTTTTGCTCAAATGTTTGGTGTGGGGAAAATAGGTATGTAAGTTCGGTGGTGTTTTCTTCGTTTATGTTTTATCCACCCAAGCCTACTGTTGGGTAGTTCCTTAAAATCATGTCAACTCACGTTAAAACACATAAACACCGCATATATGCCTATTGTAAACTAACCTTACAGATTGTATATTTTCTTAATAAATGTTAAAAAAAAAAAAAAAAAAAATATTTTATCGATCTCTGATTTTGTATTTTATTTCAAATAATTGTATAAAAAAATTTTCTAAAAAATGCTTTTTATCTTGTATTTTTTTAGACATATTATAAAGTTTTAAAATATAATATTGAAAAACAAAGATTTTTAGAAAATCAGTTGCATTATAGATCCAATACTACTGCATAGTGATTAGTTTATTATATATAATATTACAAAATATATATATATATATTAATTAATATTTAATATTGTATTTATCGAAATGTGGGGATATGTATTTATTTATAAGAGAAAGGCATTATAACTGAATGCATATAGAAATAATACAGCTATAGTGAAGAAAATCGTAACTATTATTAGTGTATACTCACGTGGGGGAGGTTCAATTAAAAGATGAAAACAAAGACGATGATACAAAAGGTATAAAGGATGTGCCGTACTGGTCTTGTTATGTTTACTTTGAGTATTAAACTTTTGACAATAAACCACTATTATTATTTTAAATATATAGGTATAAATAGTATATTATGTAGGTACTACAGATATTATATTTAATAATATAATACACATTTACTACATATTTTCTACTAATATGTATTTGTATCATATATTCATAAAACTATTAATATACCTACAAAAGGTATATTATTTTTTAATAAAAAACTGTACGAAAAAACTTTTAATAAGCTGGTATTACAAATAACTTTTTTTTATTACTATTAATCTTAAGGTCATTAGCTTTATTTTTATTCAATTTTACATGATTATACAAGGGAGATTAAATAATAAATAGGTATTAAATAAAATGTGCTTTAAAACTGAAATAAAAACAACATAATTATTTGTATTAAATATATTTCGCTAGTTCAGTTACCCTAAGAAATTAAATGACGTTTTCGTGTTGGCAATCAAGGCCGATTGTTTCATAGAGATTCTTTGGTAAATTGTGTTCTTTTCTTTATTTCTTCGTTGAATATGCATTAAAAATATGGCACAAATAAGTTTACCGTTTGATTCAAGATGATGGAAAAAAATAATACGGTATTCCACTTGAACAAGAGTTCTTGCTTTTGTACTTGGATAGGGTGTATAACAGTTCATTGATTGTAATTTCTTCGTTAAGTTAAATTTGTTGTGTATTGTTTGATTTTCTTTTTAAATGAATTGGTAAGTTTTTGGCATTGAGTTTTTTATTTCTGAATTTGGTGCTATAATTTAAATTGTTCTTTTTTTTTCTCCGAACTATTCACCTAATTGTTTTGCTGCTTCTTGTTGCGGGACGGTATTGTTAGTTTCATTGTTTAATACATTTATTTGGTTGTTGCACTTTAGTCCTTTTAATGATTTTATTTTATTCCAAACACTAGGTGGATCCATTTTCAAGTTTAAACTTTACGTGATTTCGTGCCAAGAATTTATTTTCTATTTTACTATTTGGTTTGAAAAACAACGAAATCGTTGAGTTTTTTTGTAAGTGTTTAGTACTCTATTTGAGTTATACCTATTGCCATTGTGATCTTGTCATCCACCATTAGTTTACATTTGCTGATTGTTTATTTTCGGCTGTAATTAAAATTAAATTTATGAACAACTTAGCTGGAGATTTTCATTTATATTTATTTTCCATTATATCAACATATAGGTGCCAATTAGGGTTTTTTAGATTATTTTTGTGTCGGGGTTATGTTTAGTGTACATACAATTCTTGGTAAAATGAAAATTTTAAGGTGATCGCTGCAATAAATTTCAGTATCAATTGTCCAAGGACGACGCTGAGTTGAGACTGAATTAGAAAATGATGAATAAACTCCTAAAGAATTTCCATTGTGAGGATTAGTTGTGTATTGTAGCCTGTACTTAGAATTGTTATACTATCGTATTTTAGTATTCTTCCTATTATCTTTCCTAAATTATCAATCATTCAACAGCCACATATCTCGTTGTGAATATTGAAATTGTCTGTGATTATAATGTATGATAAAGATATAGAGTGTTAATTATTTAGACAAGATAATTTTCATAAAAATAAGTTTGATTTGGTAAATATATATTTCAAACTGTAAAATTGTTGTTGTACGTGAATTATTATTACGATTGCTTCTTAATTATTGCGATTAAGTTGACTCTCGTAGTCGTGTACATTAGATAGTGTGCGTATGTATTGTATTTGTTTAGAGTTACACCAAAAACTAAAACTGATTTTGCGTAAAAATATACCGTTTTCTTTAATTTTTGTTTTGTTTTTCTCTGCACTTTTGAGAACTATTGAGAATTTCAAATTTTGACCTCCCAAATGTACCAACTAGTTCGTCTTTCCCATCGAACAAGATACTGTTGAAGAAAATCTAAGTAGGGTTACTGCCCCGAATAGTGATGACAGACACAAAAAAAAAATAAAATAAAAACACACAATATCATTATAAAATCAATACATTCATCGCTCCGCTCAGGTACTAAAATATTAGGATTTAGGCAGGTAGGTACTTATTATCTTTATCAGTACCCATATGGTATGATTATATTATAACTCAAGTTCCAAATCCTACGTTTTGCGTACCTGAACGTTTATGAGTACCGACTTATAAAATATGCTGTAATAAATGTACAGTTACCATTCACTATATAATTGGGAGATTGACATGTGGCCGCTGGCGTTATCGTAGCAACCTTTTTTTTCTTAGATAAACAGTGGTTCTAAAACTTGTATACAACATAATAACATAACATTTGTATTAGGTAATTATATCTACATCCAATGTTTAAAAATGCGCGAGGTTTATTTTGCGACACCAGAACCGAGCGCATCAGCGGCCACTTTTCATTCTCCCAACCATATAATGCGATAGATACTGCTGAAAAACGCTACCTCTAATTTATTGTGACTAATTTTTGTTCTTGTTTGATTGGCTTGCAGATAATCGGTATCGTGTCCGTGTTCTTCATATGCGTGTCGATCCTGTCGTTTTGCCTGAAAACGCACCCGAACATGCGGGTGCCGATCATCAAGAACATCACGGTGAACACTTCGTTCAACACGACCGCCTGGGTGCTGGACAAGACGCAGACGAATGCGCACGAGGCGTTCTTCTACATCGAGTGCGTGTGCAACGCATGGTTCACGTTCGAGATCCTAGTGCGATTCATTGCCTCGCCGAACAAGTGCGAGTTCGTCAAGGCGTCAGTGAACATCATCGACTACATAGCCACGCTGTCGTTCTACATCGACCTGATACTACAGAAGTTCGCGTCACACCTGGAAAACGCCGACATACTCGAGTTCTTCTCAATCATCCGGATCATGCGGCTGTTCAAGCTCACCCGACACTCGTCCGGGCTGAAGATATTGATGCAGACGTTCCGGGCGTCCGCCAAGGAGCTGACGTTGCTGGTGTTCTTCCTGGTGCTGGGAATCGTGATATTCGCCAGCCTGGTGTACTACGCTGAGCGCATCCAGGCCAACCCGCACAACGACTTCAACAGCATACCGCTAGGCCTGTGGTGGGCCCTGGTCACGATGACCACTGTCGGTTACGGTGACATGGCACCAAAAACTTACGTGGGCATGTTCGTCGGGGCCCTGTGCGCGTTGGCCGGTGTGCTCACCATCGCCCTGCCCGTTCCCGTCATCGTCTCCAACTTTGCCATGTACTACTCGCACACGCAGGCTCGGGCCAAGCTGCCCAAGAAGCGGCGCCGAGTGCTGCCCGTCGAACAGCCCCGTGGGCCCCGGCTACCTGGCCAGGGCCCGCCGCCCCAGCAACAGATGAACCAGCCTGGATGCGGCATGGGCGGTATCGGCGTCGGTGGCGGGGGTCACGGCCCGTGCGCCGGCGTCGGCGGTCTGCCGCCAAACGTGGCCGGAGCGCCGGTCAACACGACGGGCGTGCCGGCCGTCAACCGGCGGATGAACGCCATCAAGAGCAATCATCCCAAAGACGGGGCGGGACCCAAAGTCGGTGAGATACCAAACACGTGGCGATGGCCAAACTCGTGCGACCTTTGACACGACCTTTTAGTCGTCGTTGTCGTCGCCTTGTTATGTTATTTTTAATACCATACCTGTAATTTAGGTATTTTAATATATTGTGTTCCTCGCTGTTCCCGTCTAGGGTGCTTGTGTATGTCTTTTTAGTTTTCTTGACGTTATAACGTTATTTACGCGTGGCCTGGCAGAAAAATGTCGAACTTACAAAAAGGGTGTGCGGTATTCTCTAACACTGCTATTATCTTTACCATGTCATTATTTTTATCATGTCAAAGCGGGTTTGGACCAATTGGAAAAAATCGTATGAACAAATGTATACACGAAAATTATTGTTTCTCATAATACTGTTGATTTTTAACATTTAACTTTTCATTTCTTTTTTTTTTGTTTTAAGGCAACCCTTAAATAAAATTGTCACATAGGTAGTATCGTTTAAGTAGGTACAGTAAAAACACAAATATCAAATTATTTTTACGATTAATATAAAAATAAAAAAGCAATCCATATATTAAATCGATCAATGCAATTGTATCATAATTTATTTTACTTGGTACACGTACCGTTATAATCTCCATCTTTCACGTGCCAAATTTGCACTTCAATCATAATACAAATATGATTAAGATCTATATTCAGATACTCTATAGGTATAGATATTATAGTATGTATAAGTCAACGTTAAGACCAAACCGTCGTAGTTTTAATTTAAGAAATTTAAAACACTACCTGTTATACGATTAATACGGTTTATAATTGTTTTACTTTCCAAAAATTAAAATTTTTTATTTTTTACTACATATTTAAAATTTTTACCATATATTTTTGCTTTTATATTACATATAAATCCCAGTCTTACTAGCAATACATAAGTTTTATATGGAGTTTGACTACTTCACTAAGGTATTACTTGAATGACGAAAGTGAATACGTTAATAAAACTATATAAATAGTGTTGAGGATGAGAACATTAATTTTATTTAAATAAGCCAAAAATAATTTTCAATTATTATAAAACAGCAAAGAAATTCATATATTTATTAAATCAGACGCGTGTACAAGTAGTTATCTACTGTATATTATCTATCCACTTCCTATAATAACATATTTTATGTTATTGAATTATTTTTCAATTGGTCGAGACGTAGCTTGCACATTTTATTCTCTGGACTCTGCACGACAGTGGCTATTTATGGGGGTAGGAAACACTTAATGTTTATCACATTTTATTGAACTCTTTACGGTTTATAATTTTTTTTAATTTCTCGAAAAACAAAAATTTTAATTAAATATCATCATAAATTCCAATGTAAATAACGGCTTTAGTAGGTATTTTGTTATTATTAAATTGAAATTATTTTTCTTTTTCCAAAAAAATTGAAAAAAAAAATCATTTATAAATTCCGTCAGAGGTAACGTAAGTATATCCATTTGAACTAGTAAAATCATTTAATTTAAGTTAGTTGCGTTCGTGACGTTATAATATATCCATTTAAATCAAATTAATTATTCACAAATACCCGACTAAAGTTCTTATGTAAGAGACATTAAGATCTGTGGTAGAACTCCTAAATCCTAATCAAAATGTCTATTTGCCATTATTGTACTTAAAGTCTCTGAATACAGTATAATAGTTCTTAAACCCATGTTTCACAACTCCGTGATTTTAAATCACTGTGATGATTAATGAAGACTTGTAAGACGTTAGATCTGCCAGTGCCATTGCTTTTCGCATTAATTATTGAACGGGCTTTGCGAGTTTAAAAACACTTTTCGTCCTAACTGTAGATCATTAGAGTAATATTATATATAGTTATTTATGACGCATACGATTTGAAATTAAAAATGTGTATAAAAATAAAATCGTCTAATATTAATCTAATTAATGGACATTATCAATCCCTGTACGATCTATGGAAACGGACGAAGAGTGTGCTTTTAAAGAAGCAGCGATGGGTCAAACCATCTCTATTGCTAATCATGCGCTTATAAATTGTGTGTAATGCTTACAGAAACTGAACCCGCCACGAGATACTAATCGATAATACACTCTGAACATAGTAAAAACCAAACAAATCAACAACGGTATACATAATACAAACACTATAAAATTACACACATAATTAAATTATTTTTTCTATTCGCACCACGGTGTTTTATTTGGTATTGTTGAATCCAATTATAACATTGATAAGTATAATAATATGATAGTATTAGTTTCGATTGCAAAGTAGGAACCCTATAAAAATGCGTGTGTCCATCACAGTACTATAATTGTATTGAATTGATTTCATTCGTGATTATTTAAATAATATTATACTTGATTTAATAATGAATTTTATCACCTATAATATTTTTGGTAAAAATTATAATAAATGTGTGTTTTTAAGTGTGATTATTGATTATATATTATTAAGCCAATTAGATAGGTATTTTAAAAACGATTAATATAATATTTTAGTTCAAAGACAATATGGCTTAATATATTTTATTTAAGATATTATTTTGAAGATATTTTGACATTTAACCTAACTTTACAGCCATCATAATATTTGAATTCATGTCAGACAGTTATTATTATTATTATTATTAATTTTACTTCAAAGAAATGTTATCGGATTGAACCGTATCCGGCGTGTAACAAGATAATTTGACGTGAAGAAAAATATATTTTCGATTTTTTAGACATATCTCTGACCTAATAATATGACATCTTGTACTGCTACATACGGTTTGACGACGAAATCTTATTCTACTCCAATGGGTCGACGGGACCGAAATCATAAAACGACATGTCATCTAATTTCGAAAATGTTAATGGAAGCTCCGGGATGTGTGATCGAAATGATGATCGCCACATCAATCGCTACGTCTTAACGTGGATAGTCGTCCCGGGGGATATTAATACCAAGAATATTATTATATTTTATTTCACGTACATGAGCATTCGACAATATATAGAGACTATTACAATGTACTATCGCGTACTGTAATAATAATAATAATAACAATATTATTCGCATAACCAGTATAGCTATGATGTCTTAGGCTATTAATCGGTTACCTAATAGCAACAAGTTATATATTATACGAAACGGATAAATCGACGACAAAATAAAACGATTTTGTATTATATACGTAATTATATTATTCAAAGTATAAATAATAAACAAGTTAATTCCTAACTGAGGAAATATAATATTGGACAATACCTGAATAACTTTTTTTTGTAGCGTCGAACTTGGTTTAGTGGTTAGTAGTGCGATAATATGTATTTAGGTACATCAGAATTTGTTGTTGTTTTTTGGTTTTATCTGTGGTGTAATATTATATTTACATTGTATACAATATATACCTATTTTGTTTCGTCATGACCTGCTAGTCATTCCATCGTTGTTTAAACATCACAGTCACCCTTAAGAAATGCACCTATATAATATAATTGTATGTCCCACCGGACGAGAAGTAATAGTAACGCACACTAAGAGATGAATTCAAAGTTCAAAGGTATCGTAGTTAGATCAAGTGATGCACGCTACCGAGAACACACGCCTCTGCCGTAGATCTTCTCACTGGAAGTCATGTTGCATGTGTACATTTATGAAGTTTTGAGTATCTTTCGGAGGCGCTGTGACTTTTAACATTAAATATCAGTTATTGCTGATATCGTGTACTCATGTGACATAACATGATTTTATTAAGTCACGGACAAAGATATAAAATCCAGGGGTTGTACAATAGTGAATTATATATTATTCATTATTGTCCAACCATTATTCCTGAGAATAGATTTCAAATGAGAAGAGAAGAAAAACGGTTTAATAAAAACTCTATAGGTAATATAACTGCAATAAGGAACCGAAATTATTAGCATTTGAAAATTTAAAAAAATTACTAGAAATATTATAGCAGAGTGAGTCATTTATTTGTTTTTTTTTTATACCTACTATATTATTATAAGCAATATTTTCCATATTTTTAAGAGTTTATAAAGTTTTATGTTTTGCTTTACAATTGTGAATTATTTGTAAACATTATTATTTTCATAATTATTGGGTATTATGTGCCAATCGTGGAAATTAGGTCAATAATTCCTTATGATATTATAATATTATAATGTATGAAGATACCACGGAACCAGTTGTATAATAATATATTCTATAAAAGAATAGAACACGTCAAGTGAATATAGTTACATACCGTTCACACCATCAGCCATGGAACTTTATCGGCAGCGGAGTGAACATATTACATAAATGGAAAAGTGTATTAGGAACGCGTAAACCGACGACGTGTCTGGTGGTGTTTTTCATTTGCAAAAAGGGATATTGCACAGATAATATACGTCTCACTGTCGACATGTGCCACAGTCGATTGAAAGTCGCCGTTTTAAAATAATTGAAAACAGAACAGTGCGTACAGTATAAGGTGCAAAACACAACGCAATAATATAGGTATAAATATGTGTGTATAAAAAGTAAAAACCACCGACAGCCCAAATCAACTTTTGCACGTACAACGCACGTCTGCACCATCGATAACGGCAGTGGAATTACGTGCGCTATAATTAGGGTATGCTATGTAAAATGAATCTTGTCGTGCATTTATTATACATTATCAATTAAAACGGCAGCGTCACGGAGCTATACTTGATAAATGTAAATTTATGTTTAAAAAAATAATAATTACCTACGTATTGCTGAGTTCATTAAATCAAAAAACATTATTTTTTTTTTTTTTGTTTTCATTAGATTTCTGACAATATATTATGTATAGCGAAATAGTTTTTGGAAATTATTATTGATAGTCGATAGGTATAATTTAAGATAATTTTTATTGAGTCTTCAAATTCTGTAGACTGTAGTTCATTATATAGGAAACCAATTCTTTTTAAATCCAACGTAGTTTTTTGAGCTTTAATCAATAATTTCCACATTACATACTTCAGGCCACAGTGTGATAGCTACTGCAGTGGTGTAGTTGTCAAAATAATATATAACCAATATTATACGTTCATGCACTCTGCGATCGACGATAATCCGTTATATCATTACCTATATTGTCATTGTCGTATTACTTCGTCATACGTTATTACTAATTAGGTATCTATTGTCATTATTATTATTTATACACATTTTTTATATTTATGTATAAGTACCTACTTACTTCCCCATTTAGATATTTTTAAATTTGATCGAAATACATTTCTCCCGCAAAGTAGTATAATACTTAATCTCTATGTAATCGTTTTAACAAGTTCCTATTATGTAACGATGTAAGGTACATCTCCAGGTTCCACAACTTAAAATACATAATTACATTTTAAAATTATAACTACAAATACGTACCTATGCAAACGGGCTTATATTTTATATACTCTTAATAGATATTAAACCAGACAATCATCTCTATAAATAAAATACATTATTATAAAAAAAACAACGGAGATCGTCGTAAATTGTTCAAAATTAAAGTTAAATCCATACAATGCTATATTACCGTTTAGAAACCGTTCAGAAAAATGGTGCTGCTCTTTCAACCTCTATTTTCATAAAACACATAAAAAAAAATTGGTTGGAGTAGGGGGATCAGAGGAAAGTCATTGTTGGCCTGAAAAGTTTTTCTGAAAGTTTTCTCGGAGAAAAATCGCTCTTTACTTCCCAGGCCAACAACGATATTCATCCACGCGTTTAGTGACGTTTACCGGCGTGTGTAATTTATTTATCATTATAACGCAAATATTGTTGGCTATTATAATATAGATTATTATGAAGGAGGATATTGTTTTGATGCAGCGCAAAAGGATTTCGGGGCGTGCAATTTATCGAGATATTTATAATTCAACGATTTTTAAGCGCACGTATAACGTTCTGTTCAAACAACGCGATCAGGTAATTGACGAGATTCAATCAAATATTTATGTAAGCAATCTTGGCGATTAATGATTTATGTGCAAACGTTCGACATTATTATGTACATAACTATTGTAATTGTCTTGCGACCAAAAACACGAGGAAAGTTCGGTAGTATGTCCCATAGCGCGCACATAATACGCCCAATATTTGTACTTTCTTTTTCTCTACTACGAAAAGCTCGCTGAAAAGAAAAAAAACTATTATTTAATTGACTTTTCTTTTGTTAGAAATGGAGTGTTTAGTTTGAACTCAGTTTCATGTTCAACTCGTAACTCTGTAATTTCTTTTTTCATTTATTCGAAACGCAATAGTAATAATAATAATATAATCAACTCGGCGTGCGTGTAAATGTATAATAATGTGATGTGTAATAATGTGACCTACCCTTAAACGAGTCACAATTATACGTTTAAAACTTTAAAATAAATATTTTTAAAATATTCCTAGTCACATAAAAATAATGTGTTGCATATTGTACATGACGAATTTGTGTACATTTGGGCATTTGGCTCGTAAAACACTATATATGGCAGGGGCATAATCGTTTCGCCGTGTATTGCGATCGATATTGCATGCAGCTGTTCGCCCTGAAAAATATATTTAATGTCGTTAAAAAAAAACTGATGTAGCTGAATTGATGTACGGTCATTAAGGTTGTAACTATCTATCTTTTGTTCCAGTAAGATGTGAAATAACAGAATTTATGATATAAAATGCATATACGTATAATACACATGTTATACATACATGGAACTTATTAAACTTTCACTCGCTCCCTTTCAGTTTGTTTTCGCTCTCGTCATTGACGAATATTCGTATTCGCCGCGATCCACTCTATCTTCTATTGTTGATTTTGAATATTCGCAAGCATTTGTGATATCTATTCAACTTCATGTTTAATATTTTTTTTTTTTTAAATTTCTCAAACTTTCAATTTGTTGTTGCATTGTTTTGTAAAACTGGTATTCAACGATTTTGATTTTGGTTTTAATCAGCGTGGCTGGTTGAATTGAGTCATCTGACACGAAATATATCATTTCAGATATCCCATGAAATCTTAACAAATGTTTCGTTCTCATTCGTTTTACTCGGAACTCGGAATTGACATATTCATACAAAAAGTTTGGATAAACGAAACGGTATTCGTGAAATTCAACCATGGCTAAAATTTAAAGAAAAAAATATCCGGTACTGGCATCGTAGATCTTACATTTTTGGACGTGGGTATCTAAACTGTAAATCATCTCCAGACTATTTGAGTGCTATAATATAATCGAAATTAGTGATTCAACTTTTTAAATGTATTGACTGGTTCAAACGTAGTGATAAATCACTATGACTGTTACCGACATCGCAGCACCTGCAACTGGGATTTCGTGGAATCGGTATACGATATTACGATGATATACGACAGTGGTGAAACTCAACGGAAGTCCATTGTTTCCGGTTGGAAGTGCGTTTCGTCAAAAAGCGGTGACGGGACAGCGCGGTTTGCAAATGTGGGAGGGGTCATGAAATCATGGAATCCACCGGCAGAATACAAAAGCAAAGCCATTTTCTGACTTCAAAAACAAGGCCTCCACCCATTACCAAAACCACAATAACCGCGACCGCGATAATGATATTATATTATTGTAATATAATATAAAATTAATTAATTAACTTTCACATGTATGCTCGCACGCACACACACACACACACAAACACACACTACACAGTGCACGCGCACGCGTGAAGTTAAGTATGCGATTTCGGCCCGTGAACTATACAATGTGCTGTTGATTACTGTGTTTTTGAACGCGGTCGATGTGAAGAGTGTGTACGTATATGTATATGTGCACACGTATACTATTATTATTATTATGTGAAGTGTCCCGGAGACTTTTGAAAAGATACTACTACTGCCATTGTCTCGAATAAACGTTGTGTCACCGGGTGCCGAGTCGCCAAATGAACCGTCAAAAGCACTACAAAGACTGCATACGTTCTGCACCCCATCCACGGAGATTTATTATCCACCAACTGACGTCCAGACAATTCCATTTTTTTTGGTCAGGAGGAGGGGTGAAAAAAAAATTTAAGCTTTTGGCGTGCAGGCGACCAAAGACGAAGCAAAAACTCGATGGTATCCCAGCGAAAAAAACCTACCCCGAACAGACGGCCGGCAGTCACTTTATTTGTGGGTCGGTTGATTACTGCTGTGACACGTCGCTCATCCACCACGCCGGAAAATTCCTGTTCAGCTGACATCAATCTGTGCCCCCCCCCCCAAAAAAAAGTTGTGTTTTCGAGAATAAAAAAGGTTTTTGTCATCATCGCACCAACAGATTTAATACCGACTCCCACAGAGAATTTTCATAAAAATAATTTTAATTTTTCAATGGAATATTAGATTAAAAATACAAGCTACGGTTTGGACAAAAAATGAAAGCTAAAAACATATAAAAGTTAGTCATTTTGATGTCTTTAGTACAATCTAATGGTATCATTAAATACTATTGTCTATAGACAAGTATACTTACCTACTTCAAATTGTAATATGACAATTACTGATTTACTTAATTTATTCACTGACAATAAATCTATCTTAAAAAAAATGTAGGTATACATACATAATATTTCACTCATAAAGTTATAATATATATCTGAAGAATAAACAGAATTTTTTCCAGAAAGCAACTAATATTATTCAAGTGTAAATATTATTTCGTGTTCATTCTTAAAATTTGAATATTTGCAGTAAAATCCTAATCATATTCTTTCCACATACCAGGAGTCTGTACAGTGTACATTATATTACGCGATTCAAGAAATCATCGCTAAATAGTCTTCTATGGGTAGTAGGTATTCAATTTTTGCGCAAGTCCGAATAATAATATGATTAAATATATTTTTAAATGAATGTCCTGTTACACTAACAATATGACATGGAGTCCGCTTGTACATCACTCGGTTTTATAATATAATATAAGAAAAGTTTGAGTTAAACAAACATTATACGAGAATAAGGTCTTAAAGATAATTAAATGTTAGCAAAACTACGAGTAACTAAAGTTCTGAACAGAAAACTGACAAAAATACGTCTTTTGAAGTTATATTAATTTCTTCGTTACGTCACCACTGCTAGAGTAGGTATATATTATTTAACACTCGTCGGAGATTATATTAAATATCTTAAAACCATTGAAAATTGTATAAAAAGTTGATAAATTTTTTGGGTGTGAAACAATGTTTCAATAAGTACCTACTCAGTTGATTGATTTCAATATTATATTGTTGACTAAGGAAACCAAAAGTTTTATGACTAATTTTTATAAGATTTTAACTTGTGTCATTTTTTTTACGTAACTAGTTGGTTTGATTTTAAAACATAATACGGATTAATTAGTCAATACGTTAATAAGCTACAGTAATACATTTAAAGATATTTTTAAGTTTTTTTTTTTTTTTTTTTTTTTGTAATTTAAATACGCTTGTGATTTGGGGACATTTAGTCTTTTAGTGAACGTAATACGAGATTTTACAATTATTATAAAATGTTCATAGTTATTTTTATAAAATTTAAAAGTATATACAAGATTATGTAACATTAAAACTAATATATAAAATATAAAATATAAATGTAGGTCTAATAAGTAGTAACAGTAGTATAATATTTTAATACAATGTGACCACCTAAAATGTGTTCAAGATACGTTTATTGAGGGAATTATTAAAACAAATAACATTGTATATTTTATTTTTGAATTATAATAGTACTCGTCTTGGACCAAATATATATGACCATTTAATTCAGTAAAAAGGAGAAAATAGTGGTTTAGACTTAGAATATTTGGCAGAATAATAAAGTCGTCCATGTCAGTGTCATGGACTATTTTAAGAAAAATTTAAAATCAAAATGTTGGTTTCTCAGTCATCGATTTTATATGAGGCTAACGATAACTATACATAATGCGATTTGCAGTTGTGTAGCCAAGAAGTTGACAGGGAGACGGTAGATTACCATAATAAAAGATACCTATTACTTGAATAAAATCGGATTCTATATGTCGATTGTTCGCCTTGCTCCGATCATCTAGTTTTGGGACATAATATTATAATGGCAAATTGTTGTTAATACATCATACATTTCCAAAAGATAAATCATCACGTTAGAATAACGAATTCTAGAGGAAATTACACAGTTCAAACCACTCTTCCTTAGAATATTTGTTCAATTATTACTTTTCCCTTGTGCTTCTGGAAACTGTTTACCTAGGTGGCTAGGTACATATTATACTAATGTAATCGAAAATATATTTCTTCGTAGCACTAACTGAACTCGATTTTTAATCAATATGGACTACATAGGACGTTTGTAAGAAACTTTTCGGACTTTTTCATTTCATGTCAATATGTGTAAACTCTAAACAGAAAGATAAACATATAAGTTAAACCAATACATATGGCTATATAGCTTCGCTAATTAAATTCTAATGTACATTAATCCTCTTAATTTAATGTATATTAATAACATAATTTATTAACGAAAACACGGATATGATGGGAGTGGGAAATTTAGTCTAATTAGCTACCCCTCTTCCATGACTACGCCCCTGAGATATATACAATATGTCGTGTTATACGCGTTAGATGTAGATAATTTTACTAACAATTGTTAGATATTATGCAAATAACATTAAGCCAACGGTCAGATATTTAACAACGGTGAACACATTAAACGTCAATTAACGTTAACCGGATATCATTACGTTAGACAATACCTATAGGGTAACGTTTCAATAAATGTATATATAATTAATTAATATTAAACGTCTTATAACTCACACATTCACAATGTTTCAGGTACGCCTATAGACTATTTGATTGGGTTAGAATAGAAACTGGACCTCGAAAATAGAATATTTTATAATTATTTAGGTTTAAGTCGACCAAACTTTAATATATGTATACAGATAGTCGTAAGCACTAAGCCTCCTTTTCTTATCTTTTTTTTTTTAAATCCAAACAATTTTCGTTTTAAATGTTCTCTAATCCTTTGTTTGCGTTTGTTTGGTAATAGAAACACGCAGAATGATTTTTTTTTTGGGGGGGGGGGGGGCTTGAATAGGTACCAATAAGTGACACCGTCGAAAACACGATTTAGCTCAACTTTAAAACCTGATGGATTCAAATTGACATTAAAAATACATATAATTTATTAATTTTCTGTTATATACGCATTATAATTTTGAATATATTATTACATTTTTCTGTAAATTCAACATAAAATGGTCATATTATTATCCTTTCGATACACTCTGCGGGCGCCCCGCCCCGTCCGTATTCGGGACCGAATTAAAATTATTTTCGTTCCCTATCGTTTCCACACGACTAGATTTCAATGTCCCTCGACGACTTGGGCATACATTTGCAGACTCGTCGTCGAGGGAAAAAATACAACGGACGGTCACACCGAATGGGTTAAACTATATTACGAGTTTATTGCCGAGTTCATTTAATTTTACGTTTCGTGAACAAACAACCATGTCCATACCGTCTATATTTTACTTATACTAAGTACTTATGCGTGTATAAGCTATAAACAATTATATTACTGCGTGTGAATTTTGATATATTTATAGTGGGTAGTGGGCGCAAGGTAACACGAACCAAGATTTTATTGATCAAAATATATTTTTTCACTTTTTTAAGAGCTAATTACAAGGTACAATACGTACATGTCACACGCGTCACCACTTAGGTTAACTTTTACCGGAAATAAACGGACAAATAATAATGAAATTGAGTATACTATTATGTATTTTATACATTTTTAAAGAAGCCGTGTAGACGAATTATTTTGGCAAAATTGTTTTTCTAAAATTATACCCCATATACAAAAATATATATTCAACCAGTAAGTGTGTAATGAATATAAATAAATGGTTAACTCATAAATATTTGTTTTCAATTAAATGAATAGTTTGAGGGGTAATTGTTGAATACACATGTACAGGTGTTAGGTATCTACTCTTTGTAAACTTCAAACTTTGGTCGTCAGATGTTAAAATTATATTTACGATCGACCTGGAATGTAACAAAACTAAGTTTTAGAGTAATTGTGAAACACAAAAACATTAACTGGCAGTCCTCAGAAAAGACACGATACTTTTAAAAATTAATTGATGCCATGTCCTCATAATATATATATGATATAAATATATAATATCTGTTATATTTTTATACTGCATCACGTGTATGATATAAACTTTATAGGAGAGACCGAATAGTGACTATCTGCAAAGCGCTTATACACATATTTTATATGAAGCCAGAGACGCAGAGTTCGTGAGTAGAATATATTTTGCTGTTTCCGACTAAAGAAATCGTTTTCATTAACAATTATTCCGGAAACTATCTCGGTCCACGTCTCTTTTCACGAACACAAACTTTGACAATTTATTACTTTTTCTCTTTTCCGACGTCCACCGGAATCCGCTCAAACCGTGTATTGTATATAATATATTATTATTTACAATAATTTTAAAAGTCACGATGGCTTTCGATAATAATATATACAATTTTACTGATCATTCGTGAGGTGTATAATATCATGCTACATAAGATGAGGATCATTCGCTATGCGGAATAGTAAATATATCAAGTGCACTTCGTCATTCAGTAGGTCATTGTAATTGATGTTAGATTTTGACAAGTTTATGTAGATTATATAACTCGGTTATTTTTTTTGATCTACAGAAAATAATAATAAGTGTATGAATTCCCAATTATTTGACGGCTTGGAAGTATAATTAATCAGTAAAAAATAAATAAAAAATAGGTACAGAACAGTTTAATAATAATAATGTTAAATTATTTATACCTAGTACGTCTATAGGCAGGTTAGGTACACGAATTCCATAACAAAATACTTGCCTTCGTTTTGGGTTTTGTTTATTTTTTATATTTATAATTCAGTGACGTAAATACTAAATACTATTTCACATTAGTGCTTGGCTATTACTGATTTCTACCACTGGTGCGTTCTATAAATAAATTATTTTATAGTTTTATAAAAGATGTCTGTTAAAAATGCAGTTACATATTTAACGAATGTATTATAATATAATATATAACGGGTCGGCGCATACCTAGGTGTAGCAGAAAGATAAATAAAAAATAACTATATGGTCTTATAAGTTATGATGCATTCTATTAAAAGTTCATGCGTAAAAAATAAAATCAAGCTCGGTCTAGACAATTTTGATACATCCATAAGCACCCGCAGAAATTTTTCTAGGAGGGAGGGAACAGGATTTAAAATGGAATAACATATTATAAACCACATATACAATAGTAAAAATAAGTGTATACCTATATAAATTGAAAACCCTATGTACCTATAGGCTATAGTATATTATTAGATGGATTAAAAATCAACGATGCTGAAAAAAGAACTACAAACGTCTTAAACATTTCCAAAAATTATAAACAATTTTACCGTAAAAATTGCTATAGTATACTTGACGGTTTCAACTCGACGGTCAAATCTGTTACAAAATTTGTTCCGTGTCCGATATTACAGAATAATTTTATCTTTTTAAAGTTTTTAATACCTAGTTATAGGTATAAGTATATTATTCCAATATTAATAGTATTCCAATCGTGATAGGTAGTATCATATTTTTTTATTTTATTTTATTCATTTTTATTTATTCTTCAAGAAGATAATGGGCCCCACTGAACATGTTACATGTTGAACATAATACAT
The DNA here is from genome assembly GCA_008086715.1 of Sitobion miscanthi. Taxonomy (NCBI): domain Eukaryota; kingdom Metazoa; phylum Arthropoda; class Insecta; order Hemiptera; family Aphididae; genus Sitobion; species Sitobion miscanthi. Next base: position 9,211,955 of record CM017797.1, read on the forward strand.
TCATTTATGCATTTGACATGAGTAATTAAATTATTGGAGGTACCTATGAATTGATATAGAATGCATATTACTGTGAAAGAAACTAATTAATTATATCAAGGTTCAAGTCCATTACGAAATAGTTTGATTAAATTTTAGCAGTCGATGGAGCTACATGATACGTCATCGGACAATTATAATATAATTGGTTTTACGAATTTCAGTCGTCTTTCTCCGCTGACGACTTTGCATTACTTCAGAGACACAAATTTTCATTTTTATATTATTTTTTTTTTTTAGAGTCACGTATCTTACATTTTGCTCATATTATTTACACTGAATTTGCTCATAATTTTATTTAAATCATTTTATTTATATACCATTATATTTCATTACTGAAAAATGAACCAACAATACAATACTATACTCGAGAAATAAAAAAGTCCTGACTTAACCTTACTGCACCCCTATTCATCTACTCATCTAACACCCTTAGTTAAAAAATGTCCTAATTACAATAAAAATATCAAATACATCTTATAAGTTACTATCATCAGACTTTATAGGAGAGATGTTTTAAATTTCTAATTTTCTACTGTGGTACGATTTTTTTAACAATATATCTGTAAGTACTGATTTAATTATAGAACATTCTTAATTGCATTAGTACATTAAGAGGATGCTACACGCCTACACGTCCAACATTTGATTGTTAAAAACCATTTCGTGAGTGAAAAAAACCACTCAGGTTATAATAATATTAAAGTTGTAGATAGTTCTAGTTGATAAAGCAGATTTTCGCCATTACAAGAACTTTGAGTCTTTATTCAATATCACTCTTGCAAATAAAAATAAACGATGTTGCACAGACAAAGTTATCTCCTTTTAATAATAAAAATGTAGTTTCTTAACTTTTTCTGTAGCCTTATTGTTTTAACGCTTGAAACCTTTTTTCTATAATGTGATGGAATCATTTTAGTTGTTTTTACTTATATTTAATACCTATTAAAACACTCTATAATTCGAATAAATTACACATACAAAAAAGCGCGTTATTCAATTAAATGTTGTATAGATTTGAATCCTTACCACTAATAATTAGCAATAATTATTATCAAACATTAATAACGAAACACAAAATTCAGCAATAATAAATGGTTATAATGTCTGTACAATTTACAAAATTTATCAATGAGTAAAACAGAATAAAAAAACTAATAACTAGGTAACAACACTAATTTGTTGAAATAGGCATTACTAAAAAATGAAATATTATATATTTTTGGGTACCAGCCAATTTTGGAAAAATGTTTAACGAAAACAAAAATTAACTATAATATAATAAAAAGGTATTAATATTACAGAAATAAGATTGGCTTAAGTATATTAAACCTCCAAACCCCCCCCCTCCTGTGTACGGGCCTTAATGCTGGTATATATAAACTAAGTTGTCGAATGCTTTACGTAAGCAAACTAATAAAAGCAATAAACATCAATATCAGTATAAGAACACAGCAGAATTAAACCTGAAAAATCTGAACTAAAATAAAATTAATCTAAACATAAACCTCAACAATAATGGTTTAAATTTCGACACAAATAAAGATCTCACCATATTAAACGAACATTCTAACGCATATATTACCTACCACGACGTTTGAAGAATACCACAAACTCGATGAAATGAAGAAAAAAAATGTTCGAACATTATAGTGCTCGTACAAACACATTTTAGGAATAATAACATTATAATAATTAATGGACACTAGTCCATAATATAATGTACCTATATCAAAATAATATTCTTACTAATTTCAACCAAATATTGTAATCAAACGTTCAATGCTACTTACAATTTTACAGTTAATCATCTGCATTTTTAATATTTTATTGTATGTTAATAATATTTAAATATTTATGTGTTCATGTTTTTATATTTTATTTTATATTTAATTATTAATATTAAAGTAAGTCGATGGTTACAAAGTCCCAAACTAGTATATACCATTTTTATTTTTTAATCATGATACTCATAAGTCATGATACTTGAGGCTGTAACGCACAATTTTTTTTCACTAATATTAAAAAATTAACTATAATGTTTGACAGAATGGATCCTGTTGGTTTATACCTAACGAGTAAATACTCAATACCAAATTTTGACTTATAAACGTTTGGCTTATATTATATCAATCGAAACTTATAGGTATAACAGCTCTGCCCTGGTGTGGACAGATTTTCCACGTACGTAACAAGAAAAAAAGATATTACAACATTTTAATAATACACCTCTTATACCTATGTATAGTGTTCAACATTTCCAACGTAATCCGCCGTTCGCCCCCCGCTGGTCCGTTTAGATTCTAAAACGGGCGCTTAAACGAAATCGTAATTTTCAAACAATGTAAAATTAAATTCGTACTATTCACAATCGCGTGCCGTTATATTATTAATAAATTCCATTATAAAATAATTTCGAACGTCTTGTCAGCGCGCGCTGTATAATCTGTATATTAAAGGAGAGGTATAATATGTACCTAAGCGAGTATATAATATATACGCATAATATCGGTGGCAGGGTGGTTACTGAAGGCTGGTTACTGCCGGGTATATTGTATTACAATATAATATAGGTAGTATAACACCGGGCAAATATTATTATGTTGGTTTAATATTATGTAGATTTCGCGGTCGGACGAAATAAACGCAGGTCAACTGTACACGCGTTTACTAAATGATGATAGGCAATAACATGGTTATATTATATTTTTTCATTCAACGCAATATCGACGGACATTGAAGTCACCTAATAATAGTAATATGCATTCGACACTCTTCTACCGGAAAATCGTTGTAAAATGCAATAATTTTATAGTGAGTTTTACAAGTATAATATAAATTTATAAACAGGGTTCCCCGTGAGGATATCCCCAATAGCCGTAGAGGGGCTCGCCACTTGGACAAAAACCAGTTTTTTGCCGATTTACCTATCAACTAAAAAAAATTATTAAAAATCATGAGATTATTGAAAGTAAAATGTTGAGAAGTCAACGTTTCACAAAATAAACCCTATAAAATGGATATCTTCAATTGTTTCAAAAATAAAAAAAATAACTTTTATAACTTTTTACCAAAAGATGTGATTAAATTGAAAAACTAAATATGACGTATAGCCCTTGTGAGTCTAATAAAAAAACAGATTTATGATATATTTACTATCTCAAGAGACATCGCAATGGGTAAATCCTCGCGGGACACCCTGTATATATATTTAATATATTTTGTTATTTTTTATCATAGTCATGTCATAGGTTTCTTGTTATTATTATTTTTCTTATTAATAGCAACCCTTTATTTTTAATATCATATTTCAGAATATTTCCATACAAATATTTCGCTTTAGAATGCAAAATTCAAAATACCTAAAAATGAAAAAAAAAAATGGTCACAACGATAAAAATATTTTTGTACAACTATTTGAGTTGCAATATATTTTAATACGTGCATAAATGAAAAGGCAAAATTAAAATGTTCATAAATACAACGGTTGATTGAAAAACGGAGATGGTTGTGAATTCACATCAAGTAGTTGTGCACGTCAGTCACCCTTTTATGGTCACATTCATTTGAATATTATGCATTTCAGTATTTGTTATATTTTGATAATATTGCAGTTAAACTATTCTAAGTACGTTTCAAATTAATGTATGCCTGATAAAATTACTGGGAATCACTACTTTACGTAGGTATATGTTAATAATACAAGACCCACTATATAAAACATTAAAACCATAAATTATTAAACAGAGAAATGTTGTTTTCATTTATGTTTTTGATTTTACTAACTATATGCATTAAAATACTTTATATTTTTATTAAAATTTCTTTGAATCTGAAACCATACAATTATGTAGGATTGTTTCAAATCATAATTTTTAATTATTAAAATATATTATCTGAAATAATATTTATCTGTAATAGTCACTGATTCTGCTATATTATAATTATAGTATAATATAGTAACATATTATTATATTTAATCAAAAGAATAAAACACAAAATAATCATGAATAAATAATGATACTTTTTCATAGATTTTTAAAAATAAAATTGTAATGCATCTTTTAGAACTTTTAGTGCTTTTATGTGTGCATTTTTGCTTTATTTTGAGTGCTTTTGATTAGTTTTTGTATCACATAGCTTCAACCTCTTAAAACTCCAAATCAACCATCGCACATCGACGATTATATATACAATATGTGCGGTGTACCCATGTAAAAGTACCCATAACGTATTTATGCATCCACGCACAGTGTTATTGATAGTGCGTTGTTTGTTTTATTTTCTTCCGAATGCAGTTGGCGTTTCAATGACGTTGAACCCGAACGGCGTGGGAGTAAAAGCCGAACCTGTGATGTCGACGGGTGTTGTCGGCGTCGGCGGTCCGAGGAAACAGTCGGCCACGAAGACGTGAATGGCTACGACGGTGGATTGCGGCGACGGCCGTGGCAGCGGAACGTTTATTCTAAAATACGAGTGGAAATCGAGGATCAAAATCGTTTATTTTTTTTCGTTTTTAAGTTTCATTGTTTTTCCCGACAAGACAAGACAAGAAAATACACCCCCGTTACGATATTATTATAATATGTATTACCCGTATTATGATATTATAATTTGTATTCCGAGTATTATTATTATTATTATTACTTTACGACGGCATCAGTAGGTATATTAATTATTTATAATATTAAATTATTGTAATATTATTATTGTTATTATTATTATTAACCATAGATAAACTCCAGTCCTGTCTTGATGTACAAATTTATCTATTAATACTATTAAACTGCACGCACACACAAAAAAAACGACCAAAACACGACCAAGTAATGTGTATGCATTAATTTCCGACCAAAGATCCACGACATTCGAAGGTACATGGGCAGCAGCCACTATATTTAGTATAATATTATATTTGCGCCCTCTCTCATCGTCATCGTTAAAATAATAATATTATAATACAGCCTCTCGTTGCTATAATTTTATTCGCATCGAGTAACACGTGGTGTAAATATTTGATTTTTGATTTTTTTTTTACACAACATTTCGTTATTGTTAACGGTTTCCTCATATTATTGTTAAAATTAATTTATAATATTGAGATTAGCAAATCTCGTCACTCCCAGAAACCATGGTCATTCGGCTGTACCTTTATAATATTATGATACGTACGGGGTAATTTTTTTTTGACGTGAGACACTCATAAAACGTCACATTGTTTTTTTAACTATATAAACGGTTATAAGTAAGTATTTATATCTACGACTTAAAAATTGAATTTATTATCTTACCTATATTATAATATACATACCTACATAATATTATTATTTATTATATAGATTCGTTTAGATTTTGTAGTTTTTTAAAATTTAGTGTTTATCCCTCGCTACTTTTGCACTTGTCTGTAAGTTAGTATATCTAAACTGTATAAACAACCAACTTGGTACAAGTATAAGTACCTATAATTTTGTATGTATAAATTTAAAAAATGTGTATTCTTTGTCAGGAGAATTATATTCTTCTCCAGAATATGAAATAGAAATAACAAGAACATATTGATATGGTAAAAAAATAAGTTAATAAATATAGATAATAATATAATATAACCTACTTTAAATTAAAAGCTATTTTTACAAACAGTGTCTTGCGTCATAAAAAATTCTCCTCGTACATGTATTTATATATTGTGATATTAGATAGCTAAATATTCGTGACGAATGTGTCTTTGATTATTGTTGAAATGGACTTATATATTATATTGGCCATCATCGACGGTGGTGTGACCTATACCCAAAGTCCCAAAACAATATTATAATATACGTATGTACTATATAATATTATGTGTATAATGTAATATATTATGCGTGTCGTTGAATACGAAACAGCTGAACAAACCAATAATAATAGATTTTTTTTTTTTTTTTATTGAAAATTCCTTATTGTGGGATTTGTACGGTTTTACAGAGAAAAATTTGCTCACTTTTAAAAAATAATAATAAAATATAAAATAAATAATAGACTATAATATTATATTATATAAAAAATGTGTTGCACAGAATTATTTTATTTCTATTCAACAACTACGTTACAACACATTATTATTATTATTATTATTATTATTAATATTATTCGACAAAAAAAAATAAAAACAAAAAAAACATTGACGATTATTTATATATATTATGTATAATTTATTACATTTTTTTTATGTACATAATAATTACTCTAGTAGATTATTTATGCATAGCAGTATTATCTACGATCATTTTTTGAATGCACCAAAAATAATTAGACAAAAATAATAATTTGCTTCGATAAACAATACAAATTAATATTCTCATTTATATATTATATATATAATGTCGTTCTTAAAATGTTTATGAAAAAATTATATTATATGTATTAAACGTTACACTTAAACATTGTATTTAAAAACATTTTATACTCGTTTAGAACTAAATTTATTATTATCATCAAAATATGAACATGTTATTATACGATAATTCTATTATCTATTTATAATCAAATTATTATGTTTTATAGTTAAATTCTGTTTCTGTCCACGAATACTTTTTTTCTTATATTTTTTGTTCTTTATGTTAATTGTATAAGTTATGATTATATTATTATGTTTTGACATTCATTTTACGTTCCCTGGTTGTGATTTTTAAGGTTGTTTTTATGTTATTTCTTTATAAAGTTTTATTACATCATTGTCGTTCAAACTGTGACTGTGTATTTTTATTTTATTTTTTTTTGATTATTACTCAACAAAATCCAAACAGGAACACCACATACACACACACAAACACGCACATACAAATATAACCTAACCCGTAGTCAGGTCTTCGGGAACGTGTTGTATAGTGGTTAATAATATTATAGTATCTACAAAAGAATATAATTTATATTTATAGGTATAAAAAGTAAGTATACAATATTATAAGTTTGTATTGTAATCTTTGGCGGAGTTGGCTTCGGTGAGGCGCACATGATGTCGCCAAATGTGTTCATTATCCCGGTCTTGTCACACGGTCGGCGACACCTTGTGTCGTTGTGCGAAACAAAACGAAAACAAATTCACGATGAACACTGCAGTTGTTCGTATCTGATGCACATTCCCAAGTTGTCTTCGGGATTTTCTTCCCTGTTGCCTGGTCCAAACTGCACTCGCATCACGAATGGCGTGGTGCTGCCTGTGGAGAAATCAAGTTAACTAACAGGTCGGTTGCTTAAACTTAGCAGTTATAACGAGTAGGTATGTATATTGTTATGTATGTATGTTATTTTATCATACGAGATGACTTTTTTAACACCATAAGTCCAAATTTCGCAAATAAAATATATTTTAAATATCTTGATGAATCGAATTTGTGTGCCTACCAAATTATAATTATGTTCATGTAAACAGATTATGAAACATAAAATACTGTTTGTTGTTTAAAAATATTTCACACGAGACTTGACGGAGGGAAATTATATAAACGCCCTACAATAAAAAATGCCACTTATTATATTATAATATACTACACACATCGTTCTCTATTATAATTGATAGTATAGATACTCTATAATTCACTATAGCTGAGTAATATTATATATACTCACTCTCGATCCGGCACGGCGTTTCCTTGTCTGTGCAGAAATTGTTTCCGCAATGGAGAAGATCACATATTCCAGGGCCACCTTGAGGCTGTGGAGTGTAAAATAAACAATGCATACAAAATTCACACGTGTAAAAACGACTAAACCGACTTAAATATTAAAAGTGTAGCGAGTGATAAAAATACTAACCGTTATGAATTCTTCGGAATCGCAGGGCATCATGACGCGGTCGCTGCACTCACGGAATACGTCCATGGACACCACCTGGCTCCCACCTGGAACGTCACCACCTTCATCTCCTGAACCCTCGATTCCTGTATCTACGCCAATGATAACAATATTCCAATATTCAGCATTTTCAAACCTCGTAATATGATTATTTAACGTATAATGTATTAACTCACCGGAAAATATCGGTGGTCCGATCTTAAACGAGTTTTCGTCACACGGCTCATAAGCGATCGAACACATACCTGTAACGCCAAAACTATTTAGAAGGTTCATCAATAAAATAATTATTAAGTAAGCTACAGAACTCTTCTTTTTAATGAGGGAAGGGATCAAGGTGTAGTTTCTTTTGCTCCCCTGTTATCTTTTTAAACCGCCTCGCCTATAATTCACATTAAACTGGCCTATTATAGATTTACCAACTAATGACGCTGATTTGGCACAATATTGTAGGTCAGTTAACTCTTTGACACTCTTACCTACGTGAAAGCACACTATAACGGAGACCTCAGAATGAACAAGTTCATATAACAATCCAATAAAAATATTAATATCAAAAATCTATTCTAAAAAGAACATTTTTTATAAACATAAACTTTTTAAACGCAAAGAATTAGTCAAGAGTAAAAACTACGAAATTAATTTTTTATTTTAGTATTAATAAAATTATAATAATTAAGGGTATTACAATCGTTAAACCACCGAATTCGGCCAATAAAATCAGTGGGTTAGGCGTAACCGAGGTTTGAACTATGATTGTAAAACAGGCCCTAAGTAAGTTAAAATATTGTAACTAGGTATTTATTATTATACGAGTTATAATACCTATATTGTTCATTTTATGTAGGTACATAAATCGAGGCAACGGAAAGGTGTATAAAGGTATACATAAAAAACCCTACATAACTTAATTTAAAGAAATTGATCGAGTTCATGAACTAGGTTCTATGTTACACTTATGAACTACTTAAATTTTGTACAATTTATAAATAAACATTCTAAGGTCTACAACTTGAATGGTGCCACTGAAAATATGACGTCACTAATTATATAGGTACCTACCGTGTTCTTGTCGTATGCAAATCACGTAGTCTTGGTCAGCCAGATGTCGGCCATTGACCGCAAAGTTCATAGTCTGCACTGTGCCCGTGACTTCGTGGAAATACTGAAGACATCCAGCTGGTGCACGTTGAGCGAACTCGATCTGCGTGATCTAAATTACAAAATTAACGCAATTAATTCGGTATATACTCACGACATGGCGACAATTAACGATATTCGAATAATGATTGATTATTACGACGACAACCTGTTGAAGTGAAGGTAAGTATAGTACCTAAATTGTATACTCACTTTAATCTCCCACATCCGGTTATAGTTGCCTTTGGTCAGTCGAATGTTGATCGTGACATAGTCTTTCGCGTCGTCCATATCATAGTACACTGTGAAATGACAATAATAAAATTATTGTGGTAGTCCGTTTTAGACGTTGGTTAAATAAAAAATGTTACGTATCAAGCTATGAACCCAGACACAACGCGTAAGTAAACAGCAAATCTACCGTAAAAACCTGAAGGAGGAGCAGGAGTTACCCAAAATCGATATCGTACGCAAGAAATAAAAAAATAAAAGACCTTTTAGATCACGCATATCTATATTATTTATAGTGGCAATCAACGAAAGTTGTTCTAAATTTCTCAGAATATTGTTATATTTATAATGAGATCGTGTAACCGCATTATAAATAATAGTATATGTATATTATGTCAAATGTAGCAGTCCATGCCCCTCCTCACCTATTTCCCCTCGAGCTCGAAAGCATCGCGTACCGGCCCCCAACCGTACATTCACACGCGATTATCACAATCGTCACTGTTCCGGTATAACGCTTGCGCACTTCCATTAGTTATATTATTTGCGCCAACGCGTCCTGCTGGTTGCTACCACTGTCGCATTGTGTGTGTTTCTAATCACCACCCTTTACAATGCGGTCGTGCACACACGCAAATGGCTCGTGTGGTATATGCATCGCAACGTTTGGGTTTAAACCGCATCGCTTAGTGCGGTAACACGTGGTAGGTAGGTATAATACTAAAACGCGATAAACCACAATCGCACGAATATGTTATATTATACTCCGAGAGCTCGTGACCATGCTTTAACATTATTATTGCGAAGGCGTGCAGGTAGTGAACCCGGATTTGACACGATTGCGGGTCGTCCGCCGTGGACCAAACCACTTACCGTGTTGGCCGCTGTTAAGACCGCAAATTCTCAGGTCGTTGGACGCTCCACCGGTGACGACGAACGTGTCCGTTTCGCACACTCCCGTTTTCCTGTTGGGCTGCGCCTGTATCGAATAATATTCATAAGGGATGAGACTATGAGGGTCAAAATTGTCAATTTGTTGATTATTATTAGAATCATTATAATTCGTCTATAGGGATTATCGTTTCAAACGAAACGGGTTGGGTCCATAAATTATGGTTGTTAAGCAACTCACTAGATTGAAGTTAACAAAGTCCAATCGTAGCTGGCTTATGTCTTTGGATATCTTCTTGACACGCAGCGAGCATTCACCCACGTCGTCCAACAGCCCTGGGAAATTTGGATTAACGAAGTATGTGACGTTGTTGGCCACTTCTGCGTTACAGGACGACGTAACTGTGGTAAACCATATACACGATATATAGTTATAATATATAAATATATAATATTATATTATTAGAACAATCAACATAATATATCATGGTAACAAATGACAGTTCGGCTGCAGGACACACCAATGCCGTATATTTAGGATGTGTTTTTTTTATTTGGTGGGGAGGTCTGGAATACCTTAGGTTTGATATGGCTGGTCACTTTCTAACCATCTGTTGGATTATTTGATTAACTTTATATAGATATCTTCTAATATAAGAAAATCTCGTGTCACGGTGTTATAGTGTTCAAACTCCTCCGAAACGGCCCGACCGATTTTAATGAAATTTTTTTGTTTATATAGTAGGTATGAGAATAGGTCGTAAAAAATTTTTCATCCTCCTAAGTCTAACCCGGGGAGGTGGTCAACTTGGGATTTTGAGATTTACGGTGGATATTTTTGTTTATAAATATTTGTAATTGGTTATAGGAGAGTTAATAGGTAATATAGTAAAAATTAGAATTTATTTATTATTGGTAGCCATTGGTTATTTGGGAAAATCAGTTACAAGCATCAAATCGAATTTTTGAACATTGCCTACTAAGGTGTGGATGATTGGCACTTTGTCCATGATTTGACGTAGTCGAATTTCCTACCAGGGTGGCTGAGTTGCACTTACTACAGCGAGTTATACCTAAAAGGAGTTAAAAAATCATAATTTTCTTAAGGGTTGCAATTTTTTACGGGCAACAAAGTGTACAGGATTAGTTAGTACATACATATATTTCTTAAACTATTAAATATATAAACATAAGTACAATTATTACTTATATTTTGAGACATTATTTTATCAAATGTAAAAAATAAAAACAGTATTTTGTACTATCACATTTTCATTGACAAATTCTAAATACGCCACTGTGTAGCAGAAAAGAGGCACCACATATAAATTTTACAAAATCACGAAAAACTGAATTTTTACACCAATGATTGAGATAATATAAGTGTAACTTGACAAGAAAATATACAGCCTGAAGTTTTAACTCCTCAGACACCTCACCCACCAAAATAAAAATATATCATCACGCATATGCGTAACAATATGGTGTAACTATAATAAAAATCTATTATGATTACAATGTGCATAAAACAAATAGGTACATGATTTAATATGAAAATTGTGTGTATATTATGGTTGTATACTTACAGACGCAACACACTCCAAAACCCAAAGCGCAAGCACCGTGAGACTCTCCGTTTTGTATTCTGCACTCATACGTGTTCAAGCACAGGCCTAGGGTGACACAATAATAATAATTTTAATTTAACACTCGTATGATGGTTCGAAATAATATAAGAACAATGCGATGATAACGACATTGCGGTATAGTAAAATATAATATTATACTTTACCCGTTCTCCGCGAATCGTCGGACAGGCACTCTTCGGTCACCGGCACCGGGAAGAAATTCAACACTGCCATCAACAAATTCCAAAACATGATTAATCACGGGCACTCATCATGTATATATATCATATTATATTATATTATGTGCATGAACGCGAAATAAAATCCTAGCGCACGCCCAAAAATCATCGCGTGGGAGTAGTGGCAACAGTAGACGCGTTTTCCGACCACTATACCTAACATGTCATATTTTTATTATATTGTCATTATATTTTGATAATGATTCATCGAACGATTTTCACACACGGCGATCTGACGAGATAATTATAGATGACAGGACGTCCGGTGTGGGTGCTCGGTGGTATTTATTATATTAAAGATACGCACTTTTAGGAATTCTGTTGCGACTACTCTTTTTTCCCCGAAACGAACACCTTTTCACCTAAATTACAATAGTACAATATTATCGTCTGTACGCGTGTCATGCGAAAAACATGTTTAGTTATTAGATCGTTCATAACACTATAAATTGTTCGGTGCGAGTTAGGAGCGGTCATTATCCCGACACACATTCTACGACGGTCGTCAACTGTCGTGGTGTTACAACTCAAAACCACTGCAGTTTTTGAAACTACGTTATATATTTTTATATACACACTATTTATTAGCTATTATTATAAAAAAAAAAATTAGATAAATAAACAATTTATGCTATTTTTACGACGAGTAATAATTTTGTCTATAATACACAAAGAACAAATTATGGTAGAATCTGTACGGTCATGCCTCTTTAGACGTTAATATTACTATTAGTTTTCTTAATAACATAATATTATCACAATAGAATAAAAAATATGCGTTTTTGCTGTTTTCTAAAATTTGTGACAACACGTTTATACAGTTTTATTCCTATCTTCCACGGACTACAGAGTAAAATTAAAAAATATTAGCTATTATGTATGGTTTATTAGACATTGATAGAGTGAACATATTTTGTATTAAATGGTTTATGTGGTTCTGAGATTTGTCGTTAGGTTGTTTGTTATGAACTTTACGTGGTCTTTGACGCAAGTCATGGAAGATTTTGATTTAGAACATAGTTTGTGTTTAACAAGGGTAACCGGTGATAATTCCTAATGTGACGAATTTTAAGAATAAACCAGTTTAATTCCGTAGGACTTTTAAACTAGTCCGGCAATTATCCTTCGATGTATTGATAATTAGATAGTTGAGGAGATTCCCTTTGGTTTGGAAATGAATCAGTGTACCTATGGGCGAAACCAAAAGTTGGATTGTTTTTGAATTGTTAGTGTGGAGGACATTGAGACCGCGTTAACATTTTGTCTAGGGTTATTTCAATGTATATAGTATATACAATATGTCAAATGTCAATATATGAGTGAGTACCTATATTTGAATGATTAGGTACGTCTAATAGCCAAAAGGATCATGTTTTGATTCGTACACTTCCCAACCCCACGGCTGCAGGCAGGTGGTAGATTAAATATTTGTGCAAGGACGGGAATCTAACTATAATAGCTTTAAACGTCACCGTGACCTCTATATCACAATTCAATAATATAATACGGTGATGAGGCGACGGGCTCGCGTTGTGTGCGGGTTTTTTCATCTCCGATTTCCGGTGACATCCTCGACGTGAATTTCCAGTGATCGTCCTCATCACAATGCAATACAACAATAGTGTACTACGCGTATAATAATATAGGATATATGACCGAGACGACCACATTGCATTATTAAAATGATCGATGAACGATAATATTAAGCCGTCATATTATTATATAGCTCGTCAAAACGTGTAAATTGCCACTTATCGATCACCACCTATGCACGCGTATCTACGTTAATGTAATTTACACGAATAGATTTTTTTATCATTATTATAAGGTATTATACCATTCTAATATAATATTATAATGCTGTCGCCGGCGAAAGAATTCAATCAGTCTCCTGACAACCATCAAGTGTATGGTATAATACTATAGGGCCAGCAATCATGTTCGCCAACAGATGGATTACGCGTTATCGTGTATAATAATAATATGACGAACCCTATCCATTCCAAATTCTCTTTTTTTCCAATTTAATTTTAAATCAACAAACTTACTGTTATTTAACTATACCATTTGTAACCAGTGCATACAAGTGTATCAAAACACTGAATTGAAAAAATGAGATTACATTTTAATTGTTTGAAACGTGAAATCTTCAACTTTTTAGATACATGCGAGTTTTATCTCTAACCAAAAATTGTTTTATACATTATAACAAAAGTTAAAAATATTTTTCATAGATCATATTTAATCACATAATATGATAGTACAGTGCATTTTTGAATGCAGCAATGTGAAAAATACTTATTATTTAGTCTTTACAGAAATATTGATCATTGTTATTGACAATAATATCAAACATAGTTCATTGCCTACAATATCCATGTTTAAGGACAATTGATCATAGTGAACACTCGGAAAATATTGTTTTTTTTTTAGTAAAAACCACTAATAACAGAATTTTCCGTTTTTTCACAGGCCTCAAAGGCCGATGATAAGATATTTTTTAACAAAAATATGTTTTTGGACTGGGTACAGATGTTTTATTTTTCTAACCGATTTTGCAAGATAGACGTTATTGTTGTCATGGTTATTTATTAACAAAAATATATTATTTATGATTCATAGATTTTTCTTGTAGAGTAGCGTGCTATTGTTTATTTTTTCTGTCGTGAAGCCGAACAATGATCTGCTATTACCCATCAATTATAACCGCTAAAATTATAATATACTTACACAATATTATATAATAATGATTTCCGAATTTCTACTTGACTTTAACATCGGATTGTTTTACATCAATACAATATATTCATCATGTTAATATTTATACATAATAAAATAACCAAACGATTTGGCAGCATTTATTTTTTGTATGCGTTCTGGAAACTAAAATCTAAACAATAATATAATAATCTACGTGTACGCTCGTTACTTTTGCGTGTGGGTATAATATTTCTTTCAACATTTCAAAACGATCCGTTTTGCCACTTTTCTTAATAAACAAACCTTTTTTTATTACTTTATAAATCACCAGTTAATCATGCTTATACAATTATGCTCTGTGTTAGGTTTATCAAAATTAAATTCAATATGTGAGTAATGATTGACGATTGTAAAAATTTTAATCACATCATGTTATATTATAATGTATTACAGTATATGTACAATACAATAAAATACTGAATTATTACTGAAATTGTTATTTTTATAGAATAATATAAAACATCTGTTATTTGAAATTTGAAGTACCTATGCGTCTTACTACACTAGTCAAGGTACCTACTGTAATATTAATGTTGATACCAATGGTGAAACCCAATTTTGAACGTTCTACTATTTTTGTATCAAGATTGCGAATCAATATTTGTATCAAATACATTTTTTTAGACAACGACGTTGCCAAGTTTAGATATTGTATATTTTTCTATTTATTTAGACTTATTGTAATTTAGTAAAATTTGCATTACATACTATTTATGTAATGTGTGACGTCTTGTAAATATAATAATTAGGTCACAACAGAATTCAACAATATCCTGGTCAACTTTGAAAATAATGTTTATATATAATTTTATGTTTTTTTTTTTAAACCACAACGTATTGACTTAACGGTAATGATTTGTTTTTAAAGAATTACCGTTGTCTCAGCGAATGTTATCGTTGTGCTATTCGAATTGAATAACTTAATTAAAAAAATAAATCCTTGTATGACAACAATTTCGTACATTTGACAAATATAATAAAAACAGGTGCATTATTCATTGTTTTTTTATAAAATTGTTTTGTTTCATTTAATCGAAGAGATAAACTATAATAAAATATCATGGTATGAAAAATGTAGATATTAAATCCTGAAGCATGTGTGCAGTAAGTCAATGGTGAAACAGAATAATTAACATCATTGGGCTAACTCCAAATGCAATTTCTTGACATTATATTAATAAAATATAATAAAAATACAATATTTTTGATATCGAAACCTTTCATCGATAGGATAATATTATCTTAAGTTTTGTTTTCCTGGATGTTAATTCACAATATCTATGCCCGTTCGTTGGGGTCTTCTGTTTCAATTCTTGTAGTTTGTTTTTGGCGTTTTCGCATTTGACATTTTGTAGGTGCACAACTCTAGTCGTGGGTTTCGTGAGATAAATAAATCAATGGGCGACGGGCGTGTCAGAAATTCCTACGAAGCCATTCATACATAAAGTGCGTATACAGTGTAAGCTCACGTGAAAGTGCAAAAATAAAAATAGTTCTGTGTCAATAATGAGACTAAATTTGTTACAAAGTCTATTTCGATTTTCGACTGACTAATAAATTTATTATTTTTTTTTGCTACCGTGAATAACGTCTCAATAAACACTATACTACGCAAAGTGAATGTATATTTTAATGTAACAAGAAAAATGAATACTTCATTATTTTTTAAAACGTACTCTCGTTGAATATTTATCGTCAACAGCCAGATAAATATTTAAAAAAATGATTTTGGCGGAAATAAATAATAATAACCAAAATGTACAAGTATATTATATAGGTATGGTTTTGAGTGATAAGTTATATATTTTAAACGTTAATTTATCGAAAACGATAATAAACGTGATAATAGTAATATAGTAATAATAATAACTGTTTGACGTGCGTATATCCATGTATAATATGTGGGTGGAAAAAAACTCTCAAAAACTTCGGTCTTTTCGGAAATTAAAAACCAGCCAGGGATTTACATTTTGAAAATTATACTGACAAGTAATATATAATAAAAAGGTCGTAGCCGTATTAATTATATTAAGTGTCCGTGCTGAATATTTTAGTCGTCGAGAAATTTATACCATTTCCCATCCATCCATCATCGTTAATTTAAACGAGCCGCGTTTTTAAATGGTTTTATATCGAGTCCGTTAGACGTTCTTTTAAATTTTTTTTTTAATTCTATAATTCACGGTTAGGTTACACGCACTTCAAACTAAATCAAAAATGTAAGTATATACAGTGAAATATATTAATTCAAATCTAGCCAGTCAATGAAAACAATTAATTGGAGTTGCGTAGTTGCGTTAAGCTAAAAGTAAATTTCTTAGTTAAATTGTTTAATTCAAGAAGTTTAATGATGATATGGGAAAAAATATTAACTGGACTTATTTTTAATTATCAGGCCTCAAAGTGATACGTTGTTATTGTGTTACATTTAATGAGTTTTTAACAATAATATTCACACTATGTAGGTAGTGGTTATTGGTTTGATAATTTCAATAAGTTTGCGTCTAATGAATTATTGATTCGTGAAATATAAATTGCTTGATTGAATTTTAAAAGATTGTTCTTTGGGTAATGTAAATAACTTGATTACAAAAGAAAAATCTTATCTCATTTATAATTTTAACCATGGTTATAAAATATATAATCATGATTTTAACGTTGTGTATTATTTTTTAAATTAAACTAAATTTTTTAATTCATTATTGGATGATGTAAAATTATTAATACAATAAATTGCCATTTGAACTAGTCGTGTTAATATACATCAACTTTTTGACTATAATTAAAGTCCACCTTTGAATATCGGAAGGACGCTGTATAGTACCGCACATGTCTAAAAACCAACAAGCATTATACAAATTAGACTGAGTCAGATAATGATGATAATAATAGTAATAATCATATCTAATATTAATACAACCGTAATGTGAACGGGTAAAAAATGTCTGTATGTGGTACGACTTTCGACCTAGTTTGTTTTATACGACGCGTATATCGCGAAAACTTTACAGCCGTCCCGCGACCGAATTTATATAGCTAATTGCCCAGGGGCTGTCAACGTGATAGATTGTTATTATTAATATTTGGCGACGGGCTTTTTGCGCGATAATAACTCAATATTTCTTTTGGGCTCGCCAAAGTGTATTACGACATGACGGGTATACCAAACTAGCTCTTACGAACAAAAGACCTTCCCTATAAACAACATGTTTATAATATCAGACCGGTACCGTAGCTGGTACGCGTGTGTAATGTGTATACCCATTACCCATGTACATATATATATAATATGGTGTTATCAATAATATTGTCGTGACCGTAGGTATATGCTTTTCGGATTGTATAATACGCACAACAGCAGGTTATTGCCCTCCCCCTCCCACCAATACAATTACTGATATAACTTATATAGGACAAAAACGTTTATGCTCTACAAAATTACTAAATCTACGACCAGTATTGTTATTACCTTAAAAATTATAACTACAGACTACAATCAATTTATATAATAGGTATAAGATAAATACGAGATCTGATTTAATACCTACATAATATCATATAAATGTTTATCATGAATTCATACCGCAAAATTAGTACCTCAATTCAATGATTTTATTTTATCATTTACGAAAATGTTGACGAAAAATTGTTATCCTTATTTATAGAAAAAAAAACTAAACAAAATTGAATGTGACAAAATATGTGTACACATTGCTCAAAAAGCATCAACATTTTTTAAGAATGCGTCACATTGTATAGAAAGTGCTATTTTACCTCATTTGTCGTTCCACAAGTACCAACTAGATTTGCTATCAGAAACAAAGTTGTAGGTCGATCCATTTTTTTATATCATATCGTGTATACAGACACAAAAATAACACCCATTATTTTAAAATCGATTCGTTCATAGATCCACTCACGATTCTGCAAAATCTAAAATTGTATTTATCATCAAATATTCACTTATAAAATTTAAATTCATAAATACAGGATAAATTATGCCCTCAAAATATCTCTAAATATACAGAAATATATGCACTTGAAGCACTTTTGGTAGGTATTTCATCCTTATAGTCATGAATATCATAATATTTAAAGCTTACTATAACGTTAAATCTAAAAAGCCAGTAAAAATAAACATTTTAACGCCCTTAATTTTGAAGCTGAGAACGTGATGTATCGTCGTCAATTTATCGATTAAACTGTATTACATTAATCTATATATATATATATTATAATTATAGTGAAAATATGCGATACTCATTTCTAAAATAATACGCCATCGTCCGATCGTTGATATATTGACAGTAATAACAATAAAAATAATAATAACAGCCTGCCGTCTTGCTCGTCAAACCGTTTCGCATTAGTTCCGGTCGTTCAACAATATCTTTCATTTGACCATCACGTGGGCGAGCATCTTAAACACTTGTATGACTTTTCAGACTTTTTCTATTTATATTTTCATACACACGTTATATTGAAATAAATGTTGAGGATTACATGGTCTAAATAACGTCGGATAGTCGTAGATAGTCGCTCTAAGCGACGGTTGCAGTCGCCTGCCTTTGGAATCCAATGCTTGGCTCAACACTTATTACATAATCCAACAATCTAATACTATAGTTTATGCAGTTATTAACCTTTTTACCGCTTTATGAATGTAAGTATAACATCAAAATAATATCTCTTCAATAATATTAAATAATGTTATCAACATTCGGACAGTAGACCATAAAATAGAACAACAATATTGTTTCAATATGAGGACGTAGTCTCTTGAAAATTTGAAACTTTTTTAAATATTTATTTTTCATCTAAATAATTTGTTTGAATGACGACATACATTTTTAATTTCATATTCCGAAGCAGAATAGTTTTTGTAATGAATACCTCGATTCATAAAATCAAATTTCAAACTACCCAATAGTTAATTAGTTATAAGTATTTAAAGTTTTGTTGATAAGCTGGTACTCCAGTATCACTAATATTTAAAAATATATCTAAATCTTTTTTTTAAATTATGACTGTAAACACTTAAACGGATCACATTGTATATACATAATATATTATGTATATTATCGTTGCTATTACAATAGAAACGCTATACATCGCAACCATTCGTCTCTTTAAAAAATCAAAGGCAATCGCTGCGTGTCGCAAACGCCTCCTCTGCCACACTAGCAAATCTCTGAACGGATATCGCTACTACCTATATAATATATGAGCGCACATACTGCTGAAGAACGTAGGTATTATGACACTATAAATATAACGTGCACGTATACGTTATATAATATGGTATTATATGACCTGACGTCGGGCTTATCCGTTTCCGATCATTTTCTCATCTCCGAAGATGTATAGGTAGGTGTACATACTGACATCAAACTTTATGATATTATTTTTTTTTATCCAATAATCGATGTTCAAATATTGTACTAACTATATGCCGCTCGTTTGCGTTCGAGCCGAGAAATACAACATTGTAATAATTATTGTCTTGATATAGGTATAATACAGGTACATATTGTTATATATTATACAAAATATAACTAAATGCATCTTCGGTATTCTACTTGGATCTTTGGCCTTGATATCAAAAGTTCTTGTATTTGGTCCTTATCTAGAGCCCGGATGAATCAATGATAAAATACAACATACATCATATTTCCAATATACGAGTAGGTATGTGGAGTAACTATGGAAGAAGCGAAAATATTATGTGCACTAATTAATTTAAAAAGGTGGGTAAGTGGATGTCACTCTGCTGTACAGTAGGTAACAAGTGGGTCACTGTAATGGATGGTGTTAAATTTGAATTCAATGATATAATATCATTGTATAAGAAAAACGATTCTGAGCGAAAACGGTCAGTCAGCCTATGATATTACCAAGTATATTTGATGATATAATTGTGAATAAAGTAATTTAAATATAACCTATTTAAGTGGAACCTTGTTTTAAATTTTAAATCCTTAGCTATAAAAATTGAACATTTTATACATTTTCAACTACAAAATAATTATTAAATTATAAATTTGATAAATTTTGTCAAAATTTGAACTTTAAATGCTTATAAAAATAATTGTGCCTATGTATTTTTAATATTTTTCATCTGCTATTAGAACGATATATCAGAAGCCTTATATTAAATTGTCATGCTTTTTTACCCAACAAATAAAATTTTATTAGTATTTACAGAAAAAAAACTAAAAAATTGAAAACTGACAATGTCCGTAAACAGCTCAAAAAGAGTCAAATTATTTTCAAAATTTTATTGTGTATAGAAAATGTTAATATAAACATTCAGTCAACATTTCATGTATCTATGGTCATTTTTTTTTTAGAGTTACACCAAAAACCAATATCGATTTTCTCGAAAACAGATTTTTCGTAAAAATTCCCGTTTTTCCTTAATTTTTCTTTTGTTTTTCACGGCGCTTTTGAAAATACTGGGAAATTTTTACTTTTGACCCCCCAAAGTACCAACTAGATTCACTTTCCTATCAGAAAAAGTACTATTGAAGAAAATCCAAGCACTTTTACTGTCCTAAAAGGTGATGACAGACACAAAAAAAATTTTAAAAAAAACACACATCATTGTAATACAATACATTCATTGCTTTGCTCAGAATCTAAAATTGTATTATAACTTATACAAATACTCAAAATCGAAAATGTATACTATATTATTATATTATATCGTAATACATAGATAGGACCTGGTACTAAAAATATGTAAACCAGAAAATCTAATTTGGTTAATTTGGAAATTTATAAATTGATTATTAGAATTTATAATGTAATAATTGCTGAACCTAAAAGGTTAGTTTTAAACTTTTAAATCACTAATAGTTGTATTACACAATATAATTGTGTATAATACTAGCTGATCCCGTGCACTTCGTTGCCCATTGAAAATAGCAACTCCATATGAATAATATGTTTATGATAATAATAATAGATTTAAGACCCATCGAAACCATTTATTAACAAAAATGTCCATCGGAAATCTCAAAATCCCTGTTTGAGCACCTGCCTGAGTTGGTCGTCTCCCTTTTTAAATTAGCCTATCTTCTGCCCAGATGTCTAATCTATCTTTGTACCAAATTTCATCGACATCGATCCAGCCGTTTAGGAATGCATAAAGGACACACAGACAGACATATAGACTATCATTTTTATATATATAGATTATATTATACGCTCTACGCACGTTAAGTATTTTTATTTTTAATAACAGTACTAAAAACAATAATAATAATAAATACATAATAATATTAAACATATGGTTTAATACCCTTGGTTGTCAGAGACGCAATATCTCAGTTTGTTTGGTGAAAAGATGCGCAAAAAAAATATAATCAAATACCTAAATAAAATATTATTACAATGTTAACTTTGTTAACGTGAATTCGGTTACGCATATGGCAATGGAGTAATACTTGATCCTAGGTAGATATAAATACGTTTATTACATCGTATAGCTATGGGCTAAACCTATGTGCCTACAGCTGAGCTCCCGTCATATCCACTAAATAACTATACATAAACTTTATTTTTCAGCTTTGTAAAGAAAATAATTTGTGTCGTACTCAGAACAAATATTAAAATACTTAATTAAAAATGTTAAAATATAAGTTATTTTTTTAATGGCACGTTTGATACGCTGTAAAAACCTTCATACTTCAGACTCCCCTTAGAGTTGCTACTAAAAATATTTTTTTACATTTCGTATACAATTAAATTACTGATGAAAATCGTATACGGATACACATTTAATTGATCAAGATCATGTGTGTAATATACGATGATGTACTATATTGTTTAAATATATTTATAGAAATTTGAAATCCTTTGGGTACACTTTGTTCGTAAAATGTTTTATAGCGGTATATAATATATATTGTATGGAACAGTAACGCAGTAACATTCAAACAAATAATAGATAAAATTATAGTAAAAATAATGACAATGCATACATTATAATATACAGAAATATGTACTAAGGCTTTATCACTCAATGGATTTCTTTATAACTTCATTGATACCATTGATATCCAGCGTGAACCTTCTATTTATAACGGTATTACTTTGTTGTAAGTTATAACTAATATTATATCATCTATTAAAATATTTTTTTCTTATATTATGGTTGAGCAACCAAATTATTAATTGGTTACTGTAAATTTATTAACATACACACAAGACACAACACTGCTTAGGAAGCAAGCATAGTTGGATCAATTTGACCTCCAAGCTCCGAGAAAAACGTGGGACGAGTGAAAGTTATAAACAAAGCATATTACATTTGAAATTATTTTTACTGGATTATAATATCTTTTTGTTATGCTGATAATAACAGTTTTACACAGACTTCTGCAGTTATGGGTGTTAGTGTTGAAATTAAAATACATTATGTTAATGAGCATTTTCATCCATTTCTTTTATTCTTGAAAAACAAATTCTGCCACTTGAATGCCTATATGTACGTATATATTATAAGACTTTAGAAAATTTGTAACCGTGTAATTAAATCGGGTATAACAAGTAATTAGTTCTATAATATTGATGGAAATTTTTAGTCAAACAGTACAAATAAGTAATTTTATAACATTGACATCTTTAGACAAAGCATTAAATATATCTTTCTACACGTAAAGAAATAGAGATAGCGAGAAAAAGAGAGAAATGCATCTCTGTATGCGCGCAATAATATAAATACGAAGTTATTACTGTATTTTAATTATGAATCTGTAAAACGAGAACGCTTATTACGAATTTATATATCCTGCAGTGCCTATGTGAAACGGTTAGTGTAGGTACCTATCTCGTTTAGGTAATATATTACCCCTACTCAGCAAGAAATGATAAATTATTACGAGTGTAATGACTATGATATCTCAAAAGTCATATTTATTATTATAAATTATAATGTAAACGATTCAAGCTAAACATTTATCATCGGCAGTAAAATCGATGGCCCGACCGAATAGAAACAACGTCATGCCACGCCAGTATACACATTACACATATAACTAATTAGAAATATTAAATGTATGAAATATTGTTATTAAACAATCTTAAGTCGATAGTGTGCTTAACACACTAACGAAATAATTCAGTTATAATTCTGTAAATCGTAATAATTAATTCTAATTGGGATGTATTGTTCTCTCGGTGAATAGCTCAACCAAACGCTAATGATAATAATGTAATATTGTTAGAAAATAAAATATCACGGTAATAATTATTATTATACTGCTGAATAAATGCATAATGCATTATTTTTATTTTTATTTTTTATTGAAGCTTCAACTGCATGGTTATTAGCTGGTTTTTACTGTGGGGGAGGATACGGTTGGTTTGGAACACGTGTATGTGGGGTGAGGATTTGTCACTAAAAACCCTGGTGGTCACCCATCCGGGAGCTAGCGATGCCAGCCAATGCTTGACCTCAAACACATTAGTGACTGTGGCCAATCTCCGTGCCACACCAGGCCCCATGCAATATTATTATCTATATAGTACATAAAATAACTGGTCCTGACTGATTCATCATCGCCTGACCGGAAGTATACAATTTGGTCAGTAGTTTAAATTTATGATTTTTCAAAAATTCACATTTTAAACAAGTCCTCAAACAACGTTTTGAGTTTCACAATGAAAGTTGAAACTTTTATTTTGTTTATAAATGGTTACCATTGGTTACCCGGGCAGATGAGATGCGTTTTGATTAATTTTGATAAAAATCTCAGATATTTTTTTTAGAGATATCAGAAAAATGTAGAGTAGCTTAAAAAATACACCAAGCGCTAAATCTAATCTGCAACTTGCGGTTGCCCATCTAGGTCGAATTATTTCACAAAGCTATAGGCTAACACTGACGGCGATTTGGCAGTGAGCTGAGGTACAAACTACACTCAAACCTAACCTATATAGTGTTGCATTTTATATTTGTACATTTTTTCCCGGTCGAAGTCGGCTTTTACAGCTATCCACTATAAACATCAAAGGACTATAACGGATGAACCTTATGCAAATCCACAGTTTTTGACTCATAAAATGTTCGTCTGCAGATTCAGCTAGATCCACACGGGCGAAGCCGGGTTATTCAGCCAGTATACCTATTCATATTTTGCTCTGAATACAATGATTTTCATATAATATAATATTATCCTATTATAGTAGTAATAATCGAGTTTAATAAGCTGTTATTATATTTTAAGAACGTAAGAAGTTATGTATTCTATAACTTGACAGTATTACCAAACGTATTATTTATTACTAGACATTAATTAGGAAGGCTAGCTAATTTTATTAATTCAAACAATTACATTCTACCGGTGTTTCTATTATTTTGATGTGTCAAATTTTGTAGAATTTAGAAAAATTATGGAATCAAGATAATGATCAATAAAATATATTTCTATGCCTAATACGTGTTGTCATTTAATGGAAAATATTGAATAAAGAGAATTCATTTTATGTAACAACTTTATTAAAAGTTATGGTTTTGATAAAAACACATTTCAACTTGAAAGCTTTCATAATAGCTCATCTAGAGTTACATTATTTTTTGATAATCTTTTAATTGTATGATGTTAATTATTTATGAATATTTAAAATGACATTTTAATTTTACTTTGTCAATTTCAATGTAAATTAGATACAAAAAACAAACTAACTTTCCAACCTGATAGAGTTTTTATGTTTTTTGCTCGTGTTCTTTATTGACATTTAACATTTACTTGGGCTGCCTGATTTTGAAGTTATAGTGGTTTTATTTAAATACGTATACGAATCGTTATATATTTTAACTAGGT
The DNA here is from genome assembly GCA_008086715.1 of Sitobion miscanthi. Classification (NCBI taxonomy): domain Eukaryota; kingdom Metazoa; phylum Arthropoda; class Insecta; order Hemiptera; family Aphididae; genus Sitobion; species Sitobion miscanthi. The sequence continues at coordinate 9,237,545 of CM017797.1, forward strand.
TAAGTTGTATTAAGTGCACCTACAACAGTCTTATATAATATATATTTAATGGATACAGTTATTTGATTGTAAATATGAACCGTAGGGGTGGACGATTTGTTACGATGGCATTTATCTGTATTATAATTTGTAATATATAATGTTGTATTGCTGTGTAACGTGTATATCACTAACATCGAACTTTATGAAATTTATTTTCAAACCATACATCATAAATCAAACTTAAAAATATAAATAAAAGTTCTTTTTTTGTGGTACAAAATAAAAATGTGCCCACATACTATAAAAGCAGCTGCTGCGGCGTTCAATAGTCCATTTACATTATACATACCATTGCGTTTTATATATTTCTAAAAAAATATGTACTATACACGTACTACGTAGGTATATATTTTTAAATTCTGAAACAGTGTTTTTGTCGACCTATTTTTCTGTTTGGTAACCGCATCAGCTATAGCGTATTGCGTATCCATCTATAGAATACAATTTAATGTTATTATCTATAAAGGCCAGGCTTTATTGTGTATAATATAGACTCACGAAACAACGATAAGTCGACAATGATTCCTATTCTCGGCACTATCGTCTCGCATCCACGCAAGATTGTGGAGTATACTATTATATTATTTTTTATTATTATGATGGGCGCTCAAAAAACGATTTTGGGTGCTACTCAAGACTTTGTCATAAATAACGGGCATTTGCCGTTCAGCAATGTGCATCGTACACTCCAAATGAAATTTCTCGAGACAATAAAACAAACGCGCTGTGAATTAGGCTAAATATAGTTTTAAATTTGAATTATTATTGTTTTATTTGTGACTAAAATTAAATGCTTCGTAAAACTTTTATCAAAATAAATTGCATAAGATTTTAAAACACTAAATACAAGTACACTACTCTCTTATATCATTACAACTGCAGTTTGAAGTCTGACAAATCGTTTTCATTACTCTCGAAATAATTGCGTTATGATTCATTATCGATGTGTATCTATGTGTCACTATTACTATTGCCCGCGTTTTTTTTTTTTTTGCTCGTCATTACTAGAGGTTCAAGAGGATAATATCAAACAGTCCATTTGGGATTTGAGGAGATCGATATGTAATAATGTATATAGTCAATAATATCATGCTATATCCAGTGACGTATAGTAATCGCGTTCATAACGAGAATGTTCATTAAATTAACAAGGAACACGTTATTTCTCCCACACCTTACCTTTCCAGTAACAAATAAACTCTCGTGCAAATAAACGAAATATGTACCATAACAATTAAAAAATGTTGAACGCCGAAAAATCGCGTCTACTCGAGAAAAAATTGCCACGTACCTATTTAATTTTATAAGTTTAGTATGATGTCCATTTTGTTATTTTCGTTTTTTTTTTTTAAATAACATTTGGAATGGGTTTACGGCTTATTCATATCAAAATCTTAAAACATCGTGAACTAAAAAAAATGTATGTAGTCTGCGGCTTGCAGCTCGTGTAAGTGGACATTTAGCACGATCAAACTCTATACGCGTATCTAACAGTAAAATATCGTGTCAAAAACTTAGATCTTACACAATTTATTATATATGATCTAAGGTCAAAACATAGATGCGGAAGCTTAATATACAAGTACGGGGCGCATATTATAATATTGTAATCTGTGGTATTGTGGTAAACTAGTTTTCGATCGCCCGAGGGAAAACGTCGCTCTTGAACTTGACCGACTGCCGTACGAGCGGCCTTGTGCACACCGTTAACCATGTTACCTGGTAGCCGGTTTCGTTTTGGTCACTGCCGGAAGGACAACGACGACGGCGACGACGGTCACGGCTAATGCCACTCTCTATTTAATAATAATGATAATAATATGTGGAACACTAGTGGTGGCGGCGGCGCATCGAAGTGACCTGTTAAACTAAAACCATGTGCCACTTTATACGTACAATTCCGGTCGAATTCAATACACGTGGTGAACGATGAACTTCTTAATATTATATTCATTTATAATAAATAGACGTACTAAGTACATTAACAACCATATTTCGAGTTCCTATATACCACTGAGCTTTTTTAAGCTCATGTCACGAGTCAGTTAATCCATGATTTATTGTATTTCATAGGAATACCATTATATTATTGTTATTTGTAATAATAGCTATTTGTCACTGTACTACTTGCGTTATGCACGCATAATCTTAATGGTTGGTTAAAAGACATTCGATATTCGTTTTTATGAGATTTAAAAAAAAAACAACGCCAAATTAAAATATTAATGATCCGGTGAATTTAAACAATCTCCAATCTACATACCTACACATAAACTAGAATGTTTTTAGCATATAAAATTACATATTAATATTATTATGATGATAATATTACACTAAACATCCAAAGAATGTCTATACGATACGAGTTTATAATTACGGGAGTTTAAAAGTATCATTGACGAGGGTGTTAATCCATAACATTAAAAGATATTATATTATATAGTTCCCTTTCGCTTTTGTTTTACTAAGTATGTGTTTATTTTTAAACCGTGGAATTTTACCGTGTGATAATAATATTATAATCACGTGATCACACATAACGTATCTCATGCAATATCGTTCCAGCAAAACTTCCGACCGCATATACATATATAGCAGAACCTTGTGGAACTTACGAATTCTGAGGGTGTCATCATACGAAAATAGCGTGCACTAAAATCGGACGATGCACATAACATACTACTTTCCACAATTTTCGTATCAAAAATAATAATTCATCATCCCCGCGTGTTGTATTATATACGTACCTCTTCCAACGGCTCCGGACGGACTACCCAACGACGGCCACGGCCAACCTATGGCTCCTCTCGTCGCAGCCAACGACAGCAAAAACTGAAGCAGCAGCCGTGACTTTGGCGACGACGTTACCAGGTTCATGGTCGTCTACGATTGGCACCGGACGATCACCGAACGTTGTGCGGCATTCGAGATATTAAATTTTAATAAAATTACTTTCGTGGCACCGGGATACCCAACACTGTTCGGACGACGGTGACTTGTAGCGTTTTCCGTGTAGGACAACCGTTAGGTTATGGTGTAGGCGACGTGCGCTGAAGACCGGCCCGAACTGAACTGAAACGACGCCTCTGACGCCACTGACTCGTACCGTACGCGGTGGGAAGACCGGTTCCGCGCCGTTGCCCGCAGCCACCGACATTATTAGTTTTTTCGTAATTTTTATCCGTTCGCTTTTTTTAACATTACCATTATTTCAAATCAGTTACCAGGGATTGAATTTGTAAATATTGAAAAAGACATCTTGAACATCTCATACAAGATTACTAATACATTGTTATATATCAATTTAAAAATATCCAAAAAACATAAGCATAACATTTTTACAAGTGTTTGATGTCAAAATGTTGACAAAATCGCCAAAATTGGAAATTATTTTATAATTAAAAATACATACAATTGTTAATTTTAATTCCTTGGACTAATTAAATGAAAAAAAATATACAACAAAAAATGAGAAAGTCTCTTTATTGAGTAGTTATAGGTGTATAATATACCTACCTTACATCGAGTGGGTATCAGTAATATATGTTTAAAATTTTAAATCGTTTTAATATTCTCATACAAACAATTTTACTTTTACTAATTTTTTTTTATTAATTCAGTCATTTTTTCTAAAAATATTATATCTATAAAATATATAGTTGATTATTTTAATACCTAGTACCTAGATCATATAAATCATATAGTACTATTATTATAGTATATTGAAAATGGCATTGTGTATAGGTATAATAATATACAAAATTATGTAAAGGTTTAGTTTAAACTTTAAAGTTCTTAAGATAAATATTTTTTCAATAATAATAATCTTTATAATATGTTTGAATATTACCCAACATTGTAAAAATGCCAACTTTATTAATATCAAATAAAAATGTATGTGGGTTTAAGTTAAGTTTGTTTTTAAATTACAATAAAAAAAAGGTGGGCAAATGGGTACCACTCTGCTGTACTTACTGTAGGTGTTGTGTGTGTCATTGTAATATATGTGTAAATTTGAATTTAATGACATCAAATTATTGTATTCAAAATACGATTATGATCAAAGAGTCTGTCATCCTATATTACAAGTTATAATAATATAACTATAAATATTATGATAATTTATATTTAAATATTTTTATTATTTATAGCTTTTTACCTGAACAAAACAATTTTAACTTTAAAATGTTTACAAAATGTTATCATGTATAGAAAATTCTAAATTAAAGATTTGGTGAACATTTCAAGGGTCTATTTGGTTATTCGTTTTTGAGTTACACCAAAAAACAAAATCTATTTTGTCGATAACTTTTTTTGCGCAGAAGTTCCTTATAATTTTTTTTTTCAAACGTTTTTAAAATTACAACCTCTTAACAAACTTTAACTCATAAAAAAGTTAAAACTTTAAATTTGCTACCTATTATAATCATGTATTAAAACAAAAATTATAAGCCATAAAATAAGAATTAAAAATTTAAATAACGGAGGGAAATAATATAACCTATTATTATGTTCCTAATTAATACTAGTATGAAAATATGAATGTCAATCGGGATTGTATAAAATTAAAATATGCGCCCATGTGATAGGAGCCGAGCTCACAAGGTAAGGTTTTCATAGTAGCTGAAGACTGCAGGAGATGAAATAAAATTGATGGAAACGTGATATATATTAATATTTATAATACTACTTTACGCAGAATAGTACTTACTTATAATCAATGATGATATACATTCTATACAAAGTAATAATATTTTTGTTATAAATTATAACACTATAAATTTTAATAATATATTTATATAATTTTATCTATAACTTATGAGGGTTGTAGAGGAGCAAATTAGTGACCTGAGTGACTAAGCAATTACAGTAGGGTAATTTGAACCACCACTGCGAATTAAAAATCATTATTACAATGAAAGTATTTTTGTTTTGTTATATTTGGTACATTTTTTACTTTTTTGTAAAGCCAATTATTATTACAGACCATGGCAATGAGACGAATATTCTGTGACCACAAAATTATCATTTAACCATTGTCATAAACCCCACCTTCGCGAAGAGCGTAGAGGAAGTCTCTCTCTTTTGCCACTCGGTTAGATGTGTGTGTGTGTGTGTGTGTGTGTGTGCGATGATCGTACACGTGCAATCTGGTCACGAAATTGTGTATTTTAGTTTCATGTTAGTTTTATTTCAACAAAAAGTTTCTGTGTTTATTTATTGTTTTCCTTTTAATTTAGAGTAGTAACGATACCTTTCTATTTGTTTGAATCCGATCTGAAAACGATTACCTGACTACCCACCTCCTAATCTATTAAAAAGGGAAACAATAGTATTTTGGGTATATGTATTATACTGTACAACAAATAGGTACATATACCGAAATGTCTTCATTGTAATAATGTACACCGAGCCTCGTTGTTTGAGTGATGTTCCGAAGAGTCAAGTGTCTAGATAAATTCAATACGCCAAAAGAAGATCATGGGTATATTATATAATACGACAATAGATGGCAATGTCACCATTGCAGTTGTATAGTTCTCCGTGTGGTGATGGGCGCCCGTCGAGATACGCCATCTTAGATCATAATATTATTATACGATGTACAATATCGTCGTCAATAAAGCAATACAACGTATCTCCAAAATATCGAAAATAAGTTGTACGATTTGATCTAATAAGGGTCTCATAGACGATCGACGAACTCCCGAGCGCCCACGCATGGCGAATGATCGGAGCTGTTCTCTCAGCCGGCTGTCACGTGTTAATGTAAACAGGTAGTTAGAGGAATCATTAAACCTCACATCATATACTAGGTTATATATTATGATCTAAGCATAAAACTGATACATTTTTGATAGATACTAGACTCTTATACTTGGTCATAAAAAGAGATTAAAAAATAATTTCTAATAAACAATCTCTCATAATGATCCAACATTATGTTTGTATAATATTTTATGATTCCCTATTCCTTTGACTTAGGAGTATGGATGGTTGATGACACAGGTACCTACAGACCATATTTTCAAATTGCTGATATTTTTTATACTACTTAAGGAGCGTCCTGTGGCGATCCAAACTTTTTTTTTTCAAATGAGAACACAAGGGGTCTACTTCAAATTATTTAGTGGATGATAAAATTCTAATGAATAACTTCTGAGTAATTAAAATGTATATACCTACTAAGAATAATATTCTTTAAAAATGGTTTTAAAAAATATAAAATATATGCAATATTCGGTGTAGTATTTATTATACTTGGATAATTTTTACTATTTATTTATATTTAGACCAATAGAAATTATACTAACCTTTTCAAATCGGCTGAGATCCAATATCTACTTAAACCATTTACCATATTTAGATACATACATATTTGGACTCAATTCGTATAATTACATCCATCGCTGACAAGACTTTATGTCCTATTCATTTCTTCATGATCTATTATTTACAACGACCCACAAGCACAGAATAGGTTTACCCATTTTAGCCCGCCGTTTTATGCTTATCAGAGAGTTGCCGAAATATCTGTTTACTTTAGCATGGACTGCCAAATATTATTAAAAATCCCTCCTCAGTCAACTACGATTCGTGTCCTATACACGTGTGCCTCATAAAATAAAACGTTTGTGTTCAACATAGCCACAATTGCCATTTACATAATATATTTATATATTTCATGACAACTATAATATTCAGAGATAATTTAAAATTGAGGTCAATACTCCCGTTTAATGGCTTCTGTAGGTATCTGTATAAGTTTGTATGACATTTTTGAAGATGCATCGTCTTGGCACTCATAAATCGTCAAAACCCCCCTAACATATCTCATTGTTTTGAACCCGATTTGCATCCATTTATAATCTCCATAAAAAATTTGTACCCCTCTCCTTTTTACACAAAACTAAATCCCTCGTCTAGGTGCTGTAACGACGTCGTCCTGGCACCCGGAACCACCAGAAGTCAACTGATCGATTTCGGACCTATCTCATCTTTTTGTACCCGAATTGTACCCATTTGAACCCTCCCTACATTTTTCTTGCCCCCTTTTTTTTTATACAAAACCAAATCCCACGTCCGGGTGATGTAAAAATTTCCTGGCACCTGGAACCACCAGGAGTCAACCGATCGATTCCGCACCAATCTTTATTTTTTGTACCCAATTTGTACCCGTTTGAACCCTCCATGAAAATGTTTGTACCCCTCTTGCTTTTACGCAAAACCAAATCCTCCGTCCAGGTGCTGTAATTTATATGGAACTTAACTTTTATTGAATTGGAACGTAACTTCAATTTAATTGGAACTAAACTTTACTTGACTTTATTTTCACTAGGACCTCTGTGTAACGTAACTTTAATTTAATTTATATGGAACTTAACTTTTATTGAACTGGAACATAACTTTAATTTAACTGGAACTCAACTTTAACTCTAGCTAAGTCTCATATAAATTAAATTAAAGTTAGGTTCCAGTTCAATAAAAGTTAAGTTCCATATAAATTAAATTAAAGTTAAGTTCCATATAAATTAAATCACAGTTAAGTTCCAGTAAAATTAAAGTTAAGTTCCATATAACTTATATTAAAGTTAAGTTCCCATGAAATCACAGTTAAGTTCCATATAAATTAAAGTTAGGTTCCAAAAAAATAAAATCAAAGTTTTGTAACTTAACTATGATTTCACTGGAACTTAACATTAATTTATATGGAACTTAACTGTGATTTCACGGGAACTTAACTGTGATTTCACGGGAACTTAACTTTAATTTAATTTATATGGAACTTAACTTTTTATTGAACTGGAACTTAACTTTAATTTTACTGGAACTTAACTTTAATTTAATTTATATGGAACCTAACTTTTATTGAACCGGAACTTAACTTCGGTTATGTTAACTATAATATAACTGTAACTTCATTGAAATTAACTTTAATAAACTTATGAGGAACTTCACTTTAATTTAACTTCAATAGAACTTAACTTTATTTAACAAGTTAAATTACACCAAAAACCAAAATCAATTTTGTCGAAAAATTTTCATGTACCTACAGTTATTCGTTTTTGAATAACAATAAAATAACAAAACCGCTACATGAGAAATCTGTAAAATATCTAATATTGTAAAAATATTAGATATTTAATCAATTTCTCATGTAGTGGTTTTGTTATTTTATTATTATTCAAAAACGAATTATAAGTTCAAATGTGGACGAAATTACGGGTAAAACACGATTGCGTACGTTTGTTTTTGGTGACACCTTTTAAGCTACACGATTGCGTACGATTTTACATGATTTTCAACTACACGATTGCTTTCGAACTATTTAGCGATGTTGCCAATTTTAATTCTAGCATATAGGTACCACATGATTACACTAAAAATAATTTATAAATACATTACTTTTTTAATAATTATTTAGCTTTTATTACCTACGCTTATTGTTAATGATATCTGAATCGGCACATTTTATTTTTTAATAATTTATACACTAAATGCCTTATTTAATTTTGTTAGTTTTTATTTAAATGATTTATTTTAGCATAATTTTACAAGTTTAGGAGTTCACATCGAAAGCAGACCGTAAACTGAAGATAATGCGACCCGGTGCGGCGACACCGACCGATATTTAAACAATTTATTGCCATTATTATTAAATTACATATGGTATCGAACAATATCAGATAGGTATTCGATAGATATCGAAATCTCGTTATTTACGATTTATAGGGTATTTTCTGGCTTTCAGTTCGTCGTTGATCGTCTCGCGTGTGTAATGCGTAGTAATATGGAAAATCAAATAAAACTTATAAAATCGGAAAAAGGAAAACCGTTAGTTCTTTTAAATAAGAATAAATATAGGCATGTAAGAACACGCATTGATGGAATGCATAATTGGTTTTGTACAGTAAAGACGTGTTACGCAAGCATAGTTACTGACGCTCATATAACTTTAGTTGTAAGTATTATTGGTGAACATAAACATGAACCTCACTCATCTGATGTGAAAATAAAACGTCAAATATTGCGGGAAAATTGTAAGAGACAGACAGAAGATGGAATTTCAACGCGACCTATCAAAATTATTAGAACAGAACTAATGAATAATGTAGGATGTAATTTCGAAATGAAAGACATTATTTCAGTTCAAAAAGCTATGTATGATAAAAGAAGACAATCGTATCCAGTATTTCCGAGTTCTTTAAATGATGCCATACGTCAGTTAGAGAATATGAAAAATGACAATTGTTGTATGTTGTTAGAAGAAAATTTTGTTCATGTTTCGACTGACAAAAATTTAGTTTGCCTTACAAATAAAGAAAATTTGCAGTTTATGATGAATTTTTCAGAGCTATTTGCAGATGGTACATTTTAATATGCACCTAAACACTTCTATCCACTGTTATAAAAATGGATTTTATGCACCAGTTGTTTACTTTTTTTTGCCAAATAAAACCAAAGAAACTTACCAAGACATGTGGCTATTTCTCACGCAACTGTGTATAAAGTTAACTTCAAAAAAATTAGCAGTTACTCAAATTAGACTAGATTTTGAAATTGGAGCTCATGAAACAATTAGAAATATATTCCGGACGCAAAATTATGAGTTGCAGATTTCATTTAGGGCAAGCTTGGTGGCGTAAAGTATGTACAATATAATAGCTATTTTAAAATAATTTTTTCGTCAACTCCGTCTAAAATGTATAAACATATAATAGTTACTAATCAAAATTTAATAAAAATTAGGTATTTATATATCATTGGCGCAACTAGGGGGCTTAGCCCCTGACTAAGATTTAGCCCCCCACAAAAATCCCTTATTGATTTAGATATAAGCTCCTTATGGGTTATTTTAAATAAATAGTTTTGTTAGCCCCCCCAGAATTTTAACCCTAGTTGCGCCCATGTTTATATTTATTTATTATATGAATTATTTTAACTAAATTAATTCCAATTTAGTTTACTTGGCCCAAGCTTCAGTCTAAAAATGTATAGCCAAGTATTAAGTATTATGTAATAAATAATGCCAAGTAAACTAAATTTGGAATAATTTATAAAGATATTTTTTTACACGTTGGTTTTTGTTGGGATTTAAGTAACTAATATAAATAAAATTGATTTCAAATATAAGTTATTAAAATATAGGTATAATAATTATAAAATTTAATATTTAAATTTTAGATACAACAAGAAAATGTGTTAAGAATTGCTTATAATGAAAGTGACCAATTAGGAACATGGTTGAAATCATTTAATGTTCTTGCATATCTCCCATTTCCCAAAGTTGAGAATGGTTTTCTTGAATTAATGGCTACGAGTCGAAATGAAAAATATGGTCACATTTTTTCAGACTATGTATTAAAAATATATATTGAACCGGAATGTCTATTTCCTCCGGAAACGTGTGCTCAAAAACCAACCACGAATCCTCAGTGAGCAATTTATACAATATAAAATATATATTTTTACTATTTTTAATTGTTTATTTATAATTTTTAGTATCACAAATAGACCTGAAAGCTTTCATAGAACTTATAACGGACAATTTCATAGTGCACATCCTCCAACACATTTTGTCATTCAAATATTAAAAGAAACACAAATGCAGACAAAATCGATTATACAATCAGTAAATAATGGGACAGTAAAGAAAATGGTAAAAAAAGACTTAAATAGAACTCAAAAAATTATAAAGGCTTGATGAATATAAAATTCATAAAAACGTAATCCAATATTTAAAAGTAGTAGGTTATAGATGTCAGGGAATTCCAATTTAAGCATAATTTATTGACGATTTTATTTATTTATTAATTATTTTACTACTATTGAGTTATAAATTATTTTTTAAAACTAACTAACTTTTATATTGATTATTAGAAAAGTCTACATGTACTGGATATTTATTTGGTATATTGTAAAATTAATAAATTTGACAACGTTGCATACAATGTCATACGAAATAGTGTTTATTTTTTTTTCTTAAAGGTATTTGCTACCCATCTACAAACATACGCAATCGTGTTGTCAAAAAGGACAAATGTACGCAATCGTGTTCTACCCGAAATTACTTAATAAAACAAGGAAGAACGATTTTAGTTATTTTGTTGTAATTTAAAAATAGTAGGTATTGTGGATTTATGAAACTTTTAGAGTAATTATTATAATTTAAATACACAATGACACTTTCAAAAGTAATTTTTTGGGCAAAAATGATTTTAACCTTATGTTGTACTAATGCCTAATAATTTGTAGTTAATATGGTTGTAATCATAATTAGTTATTCCACGCAAATTTAAATTATTTTACGTTTTATTATTTTTTCTATAGCAAAATATGATTTATTTTTTATTTATTTTAGAAAAAATTTAAGTAAATTTAAACCCCAAAAGAAAATGATAACAAACTTACTTTAATCATCGACTCTTTCGGCGGGATCCGTGACGTGTGTGAACTGTGACGCCGATGTGGAAACGCTCCAGAATACAGAACTTAAAATATTATGAGTTATGAAAAATAAAATTATACGGAACGCAGTAAGTCTTTTGCTCATATTTGCTTTGCTTATTGAAATTTTAGAATTTTTAATCGACTGTGTCGTCTGCAACGACTTTGAGATTTGCCATAGAATATAAAATATGATAAATATTATACTAGGTATACCTACGTCAATTTGATGAATCCATGGACATATTATTATAATGCAACTTTTTATATCAAAGAGTTCCGTGTTAAGGAACAATTTGCTCATTGAAATTTGATATGACAATAAACTAGAATAGTTTTTAATTTTTAATTTGAATTAAAATAATATGGTATAGGTATTATTTAAATTACTATTTCCGTTTATTAATTTAATTATTGATTAAGATGGTGAATATACATCAGAAGTACAAGCATATTTTTATAAAAGCTTATCGTATTTTATGAATCATTAAATAAAAATGTGATTACTGTATTTTAGAATTAACATAAAGGCAAATTCAGTAAATGCATCTAATTTACAGTACCGACAATAATACCAACTATATTGTAAAATTCCAAGTCTATCATTTTCTCCGAATACTGCAGAATACGAAATTAATAATAATGATTTAATATGTTAATTTTAAATGTACCGGATATATTTTAGATTTTAAATTCTGAGTGGATCGCCGATCGATGACTGTATTAATTTTACAATGGTGTGTTCTTTAATTTTTTAATTTTTTTAATTATTTTTTCTTGTGGTCTATGTAAACGATAAGTATTCGTAATAAAGATTCAATTTTCATACATAATATTATATTATAGGCACTCAGAATGTATTCATATATTTATTTTTAATTTAGTTGTAGGTATTTAGTAAATATATTTATATTATTTTATTATTATAATAATAGGTATACGAAATTGTGTTTTCGAAAAGTAATTTATTGTTTGTATACCTACACCATAACAGGGAACTAAAATTTTAATAAATTTTAATTTGGTAGGTGTTGTGCATAAATTATGTAGGTACAAATGTATTATTGGTGTTTCAAGGCTGCTGTAAGATCAATTTATGGGGATCCTTGCTTTAAATTGTTAAGATTTTTTTATATGAATAATTATTTTATAGAAAGTACTTACATATAAGTCGATCAGAAACTATGTACACTGAATGTTAATAGTCAAAAGCTATTAAAATATCTATTATTTGTATTTATTTGTTATTAATAATTGAGATTTAAATATTAGCAGTAATCTTCTTCCTTTCACAAAATGTTTTTTAATTATTTTTAATTTAATTTACATTTATACGTTTGGCATTTATCCCAGAGTAATCTCTGAATAATCATTCAATGATGAGTTTAATAGTTACATTCCCGATTAAATTAATTATTGGATTATAAATTAGAATAAACTACAGTTTCCAGCTTCTACTGCAACATTATTTTATGTTTTTAATTTTTAAAATGCAATCTGCACCTTATGCCGGTGATTTTACACGTAATATAATACAATTGATACTATATAGTGATGGGTACCCGATCGTTCAATTAAATTATCTACACGACTTCAATAAAAAAAATATCTATGAAGTATAAACATCAGCATTTCTACTAACTACAAATTCTTAATTGTATGAGCAATGAGCTATACATATTACATATTATATTTTTCGAAAAAATTATTTAATAAAACAAGAATAATTCCTATTTTATGTCTCACGGGTTGATCTAGCAACTGACTGGTACGACAACTGTGCAATTTTTTTAATTATAATCCGTTTTGAAAACGTCCAGAAGAGAGTTGGTTTTAAGACTGTGTGTCTTGATAACAACTAATTTAATTATTAAAGCGTATTGTTATATTATATTATAATGAAAAATAATAATTTTAGTAAAATATATAATTGCGAAACATTTAATACCTATATCTAGCCATCTAGGGTATAAACCACACTAAAAAAGGTGTAAGTATGCTAATAAAATACATGATGTGTATAATGTATTTACGTATATAAAATATAAGATTAATAACATTATATTGTTTTAAAAACTTCACGCAAACCTAAGGTGATACCTGGCGTATAGTTTATGCAAAAAGGTACGTATTAAACTTGGCGTGGTGAAACGAAGACGGCCTTTGGACTGTTCGGTCTCACGTATTTTATACATTGCGCTTTTAGGATTAAACTTATAAACGCTTCTACGTCACCCAGTTAACAGATTGTCCGGGGCAATAGATATTTAATTTTAGTCTTAAAGTAAATATAAAATAGTAATAATATGAAAACAAACTTACGCATAAACATCGACTCTTCCGGTGAAACCTTTAAGTCGCCGAAGAAACAGCTATCTCCATCCATCTTCATCTCGCTCCAAACTGAAATTTGAAAGTATCGAAATATTTTATGAAAATAACCTGATCATAACGAAATGTGCGAGTTTGTGTTAAAACTTGCATTATAATAACATATACGTCTTAACGAACTGTCCGTCTATATTGATGGCTAATACATTTTTTGGTCACTGAATTTATTAGAATTATTAATCGTCACCGTCGAATGTCGACAATTGACGATTGCCATAGATATTATTATAAAATATATTCTTTACTATGATAAATCCATAGAACTTATATATTATACGATTGCCATAGATATTATTATAAAATATATTCTTTACTATGATAAATCCATAGAACTTATATATTATACTCAGTATCTATACGGTCTGTTTATAAATCGTTTGCACTTTTACAGAAATCTTACTAATCAGCAATGTACCTATTCTAGTTTTCTATTTCAGTTATAGTTCGCATGCCAAATTTAACTATGCTAAACTGGTTCGCAAGTTTATAGACATTATATTATTCGAATGCATTTTCCCGCCAGTTCCTCTAGACACAGAGTTTGAGAGGTTATATTATTTTGATAACTTATTAAATTACAATATGAATTTTTATAAGTTGCCGCTATGTAGGTACTTGTGACTTGTCCAAAACTCGACTACCGGGTTTTAAATAAAAAAATATAATTTAGGTAACCTATTGGCCACAATTGATCTATTATAAAATAGAAACTTAACCTACCAATAATATCACTATATAAAATAATTAAATGTGATAATTTGAAGACAATCTCTTAACACCCCTAAAATATTATTTAAATTAAGTGTTATAATCTAGTTTAGCGCTCACATCAATTTTTCAATTTTTTTTTTCGGAAACCTATGTGTTTCAACTAGTTAAAACTATATGATGCAAAAATTGATTGCCGGAAATCATTATATAATTTTCATAGTATAGCCTTACGAAGTTCACGATTTTCGATGTTTTATACGCACCCGTACAACGCTTAAAGTTTACCGAGCTTAAGTATAACAAATTAAAATTTTTTTAACCTAGGTAAATCAACGTTTTTAAAATGATGATGCAAAAATAATTATTACGGTCACCCATGGTGGTTTTACATAACAAGTCGAGGGATGTTTTGATTTTAATTGTCCGTGCGAGCGCAGCGTGCAAGTGACTATACACCGGGTATATAATATGAAAATACCAAAAATTTCAATTAGCTATATAACTTTGAAATAATTTAAACATAAAAATTCAAAAATAGATGTGGGGCGCCGTTGGGCCCCGCTGAGCTAACGATTAGCGGCCCTCTACAAGGGCACTGCCCCAGCTGCCCCTGTGGTTGTTTCGGCACTAGACAAGTGAAAGTTGTATAAGTTTTTTTTTTAATTTGATAAATTATTAATTTTTTTAGCTAGGTAATGAATTTTTCGTGCCAAGACGACGCACGTCATTTTTTATTGCATTTTCCATGTTTTCGCATGGGTGAGTATTGAACTCAAATCCAATACGAATTTACGTATCTAAATGTCCAGCAAATAACGCGGGTGTGCGTGTGTGTGTGTGTGATTTGTTGGAGGTTTGGCACTCAAGGCGAGGTATGTCAACGAACTCTGTCCTATAGTCATATTTGGATACCATATGTGTCTCTGCTAGTATAGTAAACAAGTTATTTGGGTGAACAGTGAACTGGTTTAGTGAAACCCACAGCACTGATAAATTGTAATAATATGTAGGTGTGTGGGTGTGTGTATTGTACTATTGTATAGGTTGAGCTAAATTCTTACTTTACAGTTTTCCGTCATCTAAATTGACTTAATAATCATGGCAATAATTACAACGGTTGGTGATTACGGCCGCAATTTTTTGTTTCGTTGATGCCTAATTACCTATATACCTATATTGGTACTCAGCCACGTTTAACACATCGGTTCTTGTGACAAAACCATTTAAGATTATACAATAATATCTTTACATGGTGTATATGACATGTACGCCATTTCCATTGATTTAAAAAAATAGGTACGTAATTTAAATGGTTTTATTTTCGATGAATACAATTTGACCTTTATAAATATATATGTATTAGTTAAGGTTATTTTAAATTATAATCTAATATAATTTTATTATTATTGAATTATTATTACTTAAAATGTATGCAGACATTATTAACCTCATTATTGATAACTAATATAACCCGTCCCTTCGTCACCTGTCCGTTTAAAAACAATTAAGAATATTAAACATTATTTGTGCACTAACTAAAGCCTAAATATACTAAATTAATACTATCAGTTTACCATTTCAGTACGTTTTATAATACATTCAATCTAGGTAATGCACAACAATTTAAACACAAGTTAAAATGTTTTAATAGTAAAAAAAATTGGTGTTTGTGATATATAAATAAAATCATATTGGGATTTGACTAAACGCAATTTCCTAGTACAATACAAACAATCAAATCGCACGCATATAAGAGAAACAAGTTGTTCCCGAAATTTCGGGGCTGGTGAAAGGTAGGTATACAATTTTGAAAGCGACCACAATATTAAATCACATGGCACACGACCCTTCAGTAGTGCTAATTATTATAATACATACCTAATATTCTATTGTACACAATGACTAGTAGTGTGTCGTTATTATTATATTATGGTAATACTGCATGCGAATGTCAAACCCATATTATATCAAATCCGTATCGGATCGAAGGAAATACAGCAGCTGGATAATGATAACGGGGTTCAAAGAAATTTCTATTAGTATAATAATATTTCCGACGGACAAATACAAACCGTAGATATAATACTATAATATTATCTAATATAATAATACATCATTATTGCCCAGATAATATTATATTAAATATTAATATTTAATCCGATATAATTAGTTCCGTGGCAAATTGGACAGAATTATTTCGTGACGTATCTCACTGTTTGACGATTGATTAAAATTAATCAAACGGTTTCAAACAACGCCACGACTGCTGAAACGATGACGATCGCACTTTCACGGCGCGTCGGATATGCTATCACATTTGCGTTGCTTTAATGTCGTCAACGCCTTAAAATGCATAATCGACAATCGTTAACCTCTGATGGTTTTGATTTTACTTCGGCAATTCGCGGCAACCCGGATGTAAGTAATTGTTATAATAATTGAGATCGAGATAAACAATACATTTACGACGATGAAATAAACGTATTATTAAACAGTGAGGTAATATAATTATTTCAATATTATAATAATATATCATCCGTATGAGATAAAAGCAATGGATAAATGCTAGAGAGAGTAGAGGTACGAAAAACATAAATATACTGTTAAGGTTTGAGATTGCAAACCGAGTGTACAAAATTTTATTAATTGGACATCCAGTTAATGAAGCAATCAATTTCACTATGCGGGTGTGACGTGGGTACATTATAATTTATTATCAGGCGATATGTATTCATTCAATGTAGATACGAATGCCGATTAGTGAAATGCAGTTCCGTTATAGTGACGTAGAGCAAACCCCATCGACTACAATTTATTTAATATGCGATATTGCACGGTTGCTGCAATATCGTATGTCACATTACAGGTGCAGAACGTCGTATATCATCGTTGGAGGTCGTCTCCTGTATAAAAAGCGTAAAAACACGTAAGCCGCCATTATTTTCGTATCGCAATAATGTCGTATAAAATATAAAAACATTTTCAAAACAATATATTACGCTTATTTGCGCACGACCATGATATTGTTATACAGTTTTGGTAATTACGATTTGACGAGTCCGTTGGTAAAACAGGAGAGGAAGACCAGAAGCGACGGATAAACCGGGAACTTGTCAGAGCTAGTGTGATGGCTGCATTAAAATAATGTGTTGTTTATGCGTATAGGTCAAACCAGAGCAACAATTTTAATCCACTATATGAACACGTCATAATGATTACACAAAAATCAGAAAACAGATAGGTTTCCAACGGTGGACGTGTTCTATAGAAAGTAATCATGGTTTACTATATTTTATGCAGTCCCGACAGCTCCGTATAATATTATAATCAACAATTAAACATCAGATGGGTAATACAAATTTTGAAAAATAGAACAATCTTTTAATATTATAATATTATTAAACACCTAACAAAATATAATTTGTTAAACATTTTAACCGTCTCGTCGATTGAAAATTCATTCTTTCACAATATTATATTGTCTGTAAAATTAAAACATTTACACACTGAAAAGTTTGAGGTTACGTTTGACACTGACGTATAGAACATTACAATAATTGTATGCGAACTGCATATTTGCTTAGCAAAGTAAATATTATGAATATTTTGTGTTTTTATTTAACTAAAAGCGCACTGATGTTGTGAATACAAAACATTAATATATTTATTACATGTCGGGCCATCTTTTGAAATGTTTATACAACATAATATTTAAAGTACATATATATAAAAGTATAACGCCTAATGTATAACACAAAATGATTATGTTTTATCTACAAGCTATGGTTATTTTTGAACTTTTAACTCACTTTTAGCTCACCATTTTTTTTTTATCTTAAATCTTCAGAAATAGTACAACACTGCATCGTAATACTCATCATTATTCATTTTATATAGCAACGATTACTTATCTAATGAGTTTTCCGGTTTCTGTGCAGGCTATATATCGGTTCCACATCGATTTTTATAGCCAAACTCTAAAAAAAAAAACCGCAGAGGTTCTAACACTCTTACTAAATATCTCCAGAGCGTAACCGTTCACTCAAAATTAAGTGGTTTTTTTTTTTTTTTAGACATTTATATGTGCTAAACCCTAACAGCTGCTAATCGAAAACTCAGGAAATATATCTTCCACAAAGTCTATTAGTATTGTAATAAACAGTTTTGGACTTCACCGCCTCACTATATGAGGTAAAATTATTCTACTTTATGTTGTTTATTTGTACTTAAAAAATCAAATAAATAATTAATTATATTTTTCAATGTCAACTGAATATTTAACAACACGTGCTGGGTTATTATGAATATACTTACTTAATTATTTTAAAATATAGGTAATTTAAATAATTATTTAAATTATTATTTTCGTTGAAAATATACTGTTCTTTGCTAAGGTAACGTTTTATCTTTGATTCCAAAAAAAAGGGAGGGTTCAGAATTTATTTTTCTTCTTATCCTGCAATACGATAATTGGCTCTGAGATTGCAGTATTTACATATTTTTTCGGATAGAAAATCTTAAAATAATCTAAGAAAGGTACAAATTTGTTTACAGATTATAGATCTACAAACCATAAAAAGTTAAATTAAACTTGAAAATATTTTACGACGTTGAGACAACCAATGACATCTAAAACTAAGTAATGCAACCTATTTAGAGTGTATAAAAAACTATAACGCGCATTTTTCCTTAAGACGTGATAACAAGATGATATAATAATAGCTTTGTTTGTAAAAAAACATTGGCCTGTGTACGTATTACATTTAAAATAAAAATGGTATCTAAAACTACAAAGACGATGTAGTCGTATATTATAGTTTAACGTTAAAATTAATTTGTAGGTATACATTTTTTTTAAGAGCATTATATTATTTTCTACCTCCATGAGTGGTCTTAGGTCTTGTGTAGTAGAACAGTTATATTTTTAATCCGTTTAATTTGTTCATCAGTCAACACATTGACGACACTCTATTAATAGGTTTTTCACAAAGTTAGGCATTAACTTGTTAAAGAGTTAAAGTTAAGTTAAAAAGTTATTTTTTTTTAACTCTTTAACGTAACTAGTTAATTATTTTTGTTTTTAACTTATACAGTCAAAGTTTTAGATTCTGAGCGAAACGATGAATATATTGATTTTATAATGATGTGTGTTTTTTTTTTATTTTTTTTTTTGTGTCTGTCATCACCTTTAGTAAAAATGCTTGGATTTTCATCAACAGTAACTTTTCTGATAGGAAAGTGAATCTAGTAGGTACTTTGGGGGGTCAAAAGTAAAAATTCTCAGTAGTTTTTAAACGCGACGTGAAAAACAAAAGAAAAATTAAGGATAAACGGGAATTTTTACGCAAAATCTGTTTTCGAGAAAATCGATTTTGGTTTTTGGTGTAACTCTAAAACAAATGACCGTAGGTACATGAAATTTCCTATACACCATAACATTTTCCAAATAATTTGATTCTTTTTGAGCTGTTTACGGACATTGTCAGTTTCCATTTTTAGTTTTCTTTTCTATAAATATCAATAAAATTTTATTTGTTGGGTGAAAAAGCGTGAAAATTTAATAGAAGGCTCCTGATATATCGTTCTATTAGCAGATGAAAAATATTAAAAATATTACACAATTATTTTTTATAAGCATTTAAAGTTCAAATTTTGACAAAATTTATCAAATTTATAATTTAATAATTATTTTTTAGTTGAAAATGTATAAAATGTTCAATTTTTATAGCTAAGAATTTAAAATTCAAAACAAGGTTCCACTTAAATAGGTTATACCTATATAAATTACTTTATTCACAATAATATCATCACATAAACTTGGTAATGTCATAGGCTAACTGACCGTGTTAATTATCATTGTCGTGCAGTTTAGTTAATTTTCTTTTCTAGCCATGCGTAATCAACTAGACAATACTGACTGGTCATATATTTTCGAATTATAATCTATTTTTTTTACACTGTGATAAACGCCTTGGTAAATGTTTCTGTAGGTATAACAAAATACTATGGCAGTTTATGACATAAAAATATTGTACCTTCAAAAAAATTAACTTTTTTGTAACTGAGATAAGTTAATTTTATTTTCTGTCTCAACTTTAAACTTATCTAGTTAAAATTGTTTTTGTTAAACATTCACTTAACTGAAGGCAATTTAATTGAATTAACTTAACTTGCCACAGTTAATTATTTTCATTAACTTGTCCACCTTTGGTTTTTCACTCCGTTAGCTCTACTCGGCAGCTTAAAAATGTAAAAAGGAGATTTATTTATATCTATCGACTTGTTAGGCCCTTAATTGTCTACTTACTTAGCGTATGTGAAATTTTTTATAAGTACCTAAATTAAGTATGATGTATTACACTGCACATTATCAACCGTGATGGTCTAACGAACCCTTTTACAAAGGTAAGTGCTAAGTATTAATAGTTTCAAACCGTAATGAATCTTCGACATAATTATTATTCTAAATTATGTATATTGTATATTGTTATATTCTCTCCAAATCTCTTTTCGTATACGCAAAAATAAATCAAAGCAAACACCTTTTCAAACTTAAGTAGGTACGGCTACTAACGATATTATTATGGCGTAGGTATGTATATTACATTAATTAGGTGGGCCTTTGTAATGGAATATTATTACCATAAGAACTATTGTAAAATGTTTTCATTGGTTGGCTACTTTTCTCATGCGTCTTATGTCATAAATATATATGTATATCTGCATACATGCTTATTGTAATAAATAAATTATCGATTGTTTGTTTTTAAAATAAAGTTAAAAAATGAATTAAAATTAAAATTATACACGTTTTAAAATTTTCTTTTATAACTAATAAGTTATTCAGAAGAACTTATTCCTAAAAATCTTCATCAAATATTCGTGTACTAAACGATATCGCAATATATATATATATTATTATATAATATAATATAATCATGAATATTATCAATGTAAATATCTTTTGAAATATTATAATTTAGACAATTTTCAACCGTAATGTAACTTGAATCTCAATGGCCATGGCTGCCGAGAGTAGTTTAATAATAAAAAAAAAATGATTTTTGTATAAAATTTGTACATGCCATTCTTAAACCAGTTGTCGTGAAAAGCTCTGTGAATTATCATCCAAAAGTATACGACTAATTTGTACCACGACTATTTGTACCACCAAATGGCAGACCAATTGACGTTCACTCGTAAAACCAATACATTTATCGCCCCACTCGGAATCTAGAATAGTTTTTATGGCTCGCGCGGGAAGGCAATTCAGCCCTTGCAACACAAAATATTACATAATGTACAATTATTTGAAAACTAAATGTTTATTCGTTTAATGATTTCAAATAAAAAGATATTTCTGGTGAAACGGGAAAAAAATTGTTCTTGGAAAAATGGACTCCCCATAAAAAAAAACTCTAAAACGCCTCTCCGGCACTCACATTTAGCGTGATTGCAGTTTTATCCCGTGTTATATTTTAACGGTCCGAACAAATTACGAGTATAGTGTTGTAGAGGGTGGTGATGAGGAGTGGCGAGGATGGTGATGAAATGTTTAATTTAATGTCTGTGCCTCCACCGCATATGGTTTTTATATTTTACCATGATGCATACTACAATTTACCATTTACGGGATTATTATTTGTATTCACCATTCAATAATGAATTAATATAAAATAAATACACATTTCAGCGTGCATGCTTGCAACCGTCTAAACACCCTATTTACCTCTTTTATACGTTTAGTCGAGCTGTATGACTGAAATATTATTTTATTTGTTATTATTATATCTTATTGTACATAGGTGGATGTAAGGATTACCACAAGTCACCACTGGATTGTAACTCCACCCCCTCCTATTTATAACTTAGAAAACTAGATTTTATTGCATAAATAATTAATTTTTAATACAAAGTTGTGATAGTTGTGTATGTTTACTTTAATTTTCGTTATTAACATTTTTTTCAACATCATGCCCTCCTCTCGAGGCCCTATAAAAATTAAGTAGATATAGGTACATATTAATTTCAAAAGGTTGCTCTTGATGATGATATAAATAAATAAATTATGATATTAGTGCATTTTTGGAACAAGAGCTTTGCTTTTGATTTTTTTTTCAAGTATTTTTTGTAGGGGTATTAGTAAATTTGTATAGTGAACACTAAATTAATTATGTCAATAGTACTCGTGTACATATTATTAGGTAGTTGAAAAACGTATTTAACTACCTTTTTGATATTTTGTTACGTAACAATAAATACGTGTCTTGATTATTCCTATCATATTATTTTACTGTTTCACTAACATGGTATCATATTTTGCTGGCTAACACACTAAAATTCATTTTTATGACATGATTGATCAAATTTGTCGGCGTATCAAAGAATATAGAAATACAAAAGCAAATCTTAACAATTGAGCACAAAAAATTATACAATTTTGTAATTTGCTACAATTTTTATTTACCTATGTTATACAGAAAATAGGTATTAATTTATTAAATAATTACAATAATACAAAAATGGTATTCGTTAAAAATAACACTATTTTATGGTCCTTAACTAACCTCCGTCTCAAAAGATTTTTTGTTTTTCGCTCGCTAATTGTTGTAAAAATTTACTTTGACTCTTTCCAATGAAATAATTTGTATATTATTCATACCTTCCATAAAAATAATAATAATAAAAGTAAGACACGTTTAAAACTTTTTTTACCTGACGCATGTGAAGGACCAGCCACTAAAGGTGATCTAACACTCATTACACAAATTGAATTATTTCTATTACTATTTCGGTACAGCTATGTTGAGCAGCCATGATGTTCTCACTCAAATAATAATTTAAAAAAAAAATGTCATTAAAAATATTATATTAGGTATATTATTATTTTCGTATTATATCATATTATTCTTTGTATCATTTATTCTATATGTATATGGTATCCAAGTACATTTTTGTAAATAACTTTATATATTATCAATTGACAATTGTTAAATTTTCCAAAAATAAAATACTGTAACAACAATAAGTTAGATGGCTTCGCCAGGAAAACTTTGTAATAAAAAAAAAAAAAAAGAAACAGTTACATATCTTAAAACTTTAATGCTCATTCCAAATGTTTGCCCAGTGCTATAAATGTTTAAAACTACGCATTTATAACGGTCAGTATCACGGACAAGAATTAATATTTATTGCTTTATTGCGGCACTAATTTATTAATCGATAACATAGTCGATAAATCTGGGCTCAGCTCACGGCTGACGGCTCGTATTTCGTTCATAATAATTATTGATGTAATAATACGTGAAAATAATTAATAAAATAATTTCGGTTTGTGAATGAGGCAACGTCACATAAAATATGCCATGCTTTATATCGTGTTTCTGAAAAGGTATATCAAGGTTCAATCGTGTTTTTTCACATTTGCTAATATCCTCGGGCTATTAGATTCAACATAATATGCACACACACATACGCAAAATGTGACGTGTACCAACTCAAATCAGTATGAGGTTGAAACAACGTACATATATAACTGCACACGCCATTATATTTATTCACATAAATGTGAACCTTTCAATATAACAATCCAGACTCATGTATTTGCTGGAACGAGTAGAAAATTAGTGAGCATGTTGATTTTGTATTTTTATCGCAGAGTCCTTAAAACTTTTGGGGGTGAGAGGTTAGGGTCAAATTTAAGGTTTTTTGAAAAAGTTTTATTTTTAGTTTCCTAGTACACGATGATAGAGCTGTAGGCACTCAGAGTTTCATTACATTCGACCAAGTGGTACTTACTATCTCTCTTTATTTCAGTTGAAGGGGAATAATATGAAATTGACGTCAAATTATTAACTACTTTTTCACCCTTAGAACTTTGGTTGGGATGAACGTAGAATATTATTCGTTCTTGTCTCATTGTACAGGGTTTTGCATATAAATTAGGGGTCATTGCAAATTACAAATATCCGTAGTTATATTCCATCTATCCCACCCGCTACAAAATATGCCATATAACCTAATTTAGTACCTATAGTGATGAGTACAATAAACAGTATACGGTGGACCGGCCAGCATAATAAACGTACGTGACGATGAAGTTTCGTTGTGGTGGGCACACATTGTTTTTTTGCCCAGATCGACTATAGTCAACTTGATTATTAATTTATCATTACACTTACTAATTATTACAATTCTCCAACATACATCAAAACCATTTTCAAACGATATCACTTTGGTGCGTTTCATTTAGTTTTTCAATTATATTGTTTGATATATATATTTTTTTTTATTTTTTGCTGAATTCTTAGATGTTATATTTATTCATTATGTCATAAATTATAATATATACCTCACAAAACATTCATGAAGTTCTAATGAATATAATATTAATAAATGAGATGAGACTTTTTTTTTCCTAATGAAAACTTTTTAATGCATTTTCAGCAACATAATATTCACTTGTGTTTTCTTGACATAATTATAAATATACTTACTTAGTTAATTTTATGACCTAACAATCTTGAGCCATATTTTTATGTTATAATAATAAATAATAATATTATAACAGCAATAGTTTTTTATTACGGTTTAAATTCTAATATTATTTTATACATGCTCAAAATATCATAATAAGAGGGTAATAATTACCCATTAATATATTATATTGGGTTGTGTTGATACACATTTTTAATTTTGTGCAAAATAAACACCAATGTTCAAAGTTAATGCTAATTACATATAGGCTAAATAGTAAGTATAATATAATATATTCCTTAGAGAGTGTTGTTTTTTATCTAAAGCCATTAACCAAATAGGTATTTAATAAATGACGATCAATGTAAACGTGGCACAAGACTTAGTAACAACTTACTATTAAGACATTTTAATTTATTTTCTTATCAATTTTCTGCAACCATGATTCAACTGTTTCCTTAGATCATAATATTATAAACTATAGTAGATGATCTAAGACTATTGTATTATTAATCCTATTTATAGTGTTATCACAAAATATGGCATAATCAACGATAAAATTAAAAATAATTATTATCACTAATTACTGAAAAAACAATTGCCAACTATTAATTATTACTATTATTATTATTTTGTTATATTCATTATCTTAACAAACGTGCAACATAGCGATACAAATTGCGTTTACAATTTTCAATATTTTAATCGGTCAAGGGTTAATTTCAAACATATTAACTTGTTAAGCAATTTGAAATGAGAATCATTGTCATTGCTATGTGCTTGGTAAACCGGTAAACTGACTCATGTAACTTTTTAAGTGTCTCATATTATATAATATAGTATAATTGTTCTGATAGTATTATATTATTCAGAACTATGAACTGCATTTCTTTTCTCATAAAGTTGAATTAAAAATTATTGTTTTCTTAAATTGTAACAAAATGTTTTAAAAATGAGAAACGAAGAAGATGTTCTTCATCCTTTTAAGACATTATTATATAATAATGATATTATGCTACCCAAAATTCGCAAAATTACAGTGATGTATTATCATAATAAGTCGATATAACGAAAACGTTAAAACCAAAAACCAGAAAAGATGCAAATAATACTTAGTACAAGTTTATTCATGATTCGTTTAATTCGTTTGAAACTTGTAAGAGCAATATGCATGAATCATCATTACGTATTTATGCTGTTTTTGTTTTTAACCATTTGAAGAAACTCACTTGGTCAACACATGTGGTTCCCAACCTATGGTTCGCGAGACATTGGATGGTAGTCCGTGAGACGTTACAATAAAATATATACTAATTTGATGTACATTTTTTTATAGTAGTAATTTACGTTAAATTATTAATAGTTTTAAACTTTTCTCAATATTGATCAATTATAGACATTATGGCTAACACTATAAGCTATAAGGAATTTCATTGTTTTTTGTTAATTCATAAACTTTAAATTCTAAAATGTGTGAAATAAAATGATTCGTGTTTATAAAAAAAATAAGGTCTACAATTAAGGTGGTCCGTGACACATCTAAAATTCTCTTAGTGGTCCATAATGTCAAAAAGGTTGGGAACCACTGGTCTACACACATGCGCAGAAGTGTGGAACAACACGATCAACGCTACGCCACGTTGACCGCTGAACTACCGCCATGCTCCGTCTATGAGTATAAGTTATATGATAAGACGTGATATTAGGTAGGTAGTAGGTACCAATTTACCATTAAGTAATACTGTATGTTAGGTAGTTATGAATGTAGTATTAATATTATATCCGCTCTCGTGATCATCTCTCACAGTGTATTTATTAGGTTACCACTGTTGTCAATGATATACAGTTTCATTGATAACGGTTTGGACGGATTTGATTTGTCTATACTTATAATATATTGATTTTGATTGAACACTATAGTTTCTGATGCATTTGTGAATATAATAGCTACTTTTTCGGATGAAAAATAATTTTCATCTTTTGATGATAACGTACCTATTTGATAATCGAAGAGCTAGCTGAAACAACAACATTTATAATTTAAAAAGCGGAGATCAGATACGATTTATTTAATAACAATAAATATTTAGTCGTCAACTATCACTGAAATGTGTGCAATTTTGAATTATTGACCTTCCAAAATTATCTTTTTAACAACATTATACCTATAGTCAAATTATGTGTGGTATTGAACGGTGTATAGAATGTACGGTTTTGAACGATGCTCGTAACATTAATATGTCGGACTGATATCAATTAGTGTGTAGAATCGATACACTTTCTTTGCACTCGAATTTCCAAATTGTTCTCAATAAATCTCTTTTGTGAATCGCAGGTGGACTATATCCGGTGTACTTTTTGTTCTACGCTCTATTTGGCGTGCTACACTTTAATGGCGTATATTATTATATTACATTCAGTAGGTACCCATATAATTTATATTGCGATGTATTAGTGATACTTTAGGATAAATTATATTGAACAATTAAGTATTATAGGAACTAACGATAGAAAAACATGTCAAACAATAATATTATATTATATTGATCTGGTGGAGGGGGGGGGGGGAATTATCCGTGTGATTATTAGTTGTTTTGTTTTTTTTTACATTCCGATCAGAGCTAATGATCCAAGTAGCAGGTTATATTATTATGTTGTATAGTTTCACTGCAATAACTCGTTTTTTCAGGGTTGAAATATTTTGTGAGTAGAATAAAAGCTAAATCTTATTTCTCTAGGTTTTAATAATTCAAAGCGAACATTTTTAAATAAAACTAACAAAAAAAAAAACAACCATAACCATGTGACCGCCAAATATTGTGTCTCGAAAAAATAGGTAAGTGCGCAGTTGTATAGTACCTACAAAAGACCTTCACCCACACCTTGTTGTTATGGTCGACGGACGACAGGTTAGTGTTATTGCGATAAGTCGTAGTAAAATAAATAATAATAATAATAATATGACGTATAATATTAATGGATAATATTATACGAATAAAATGAAGTTTTTTTCCTCTAAATTTTCAGGTTTAGATCTTAGTACAAAAGTCCGTATTACGTTGTATTTATTATGTATTATTATTTGCGCAAGTAAAATCATAATAATAATTATAACTGTAGTCGCCCTGAGCGGTTGCTGCGCAATTCCCTTTATATACGCAAACGCACCCACAATTTATTACACCTACGTTATGATATTATATTGATATAAAATGTAATAAGTAATCGATTGTATGCAACAATAATACTATTATAAATAATGTAGGTACGTCGATGCGGTGTGAAGTGAATGCGTTAAAAACATACTATAATAGATAATCATCTAGACACTGTAACTATTGAAGTTTTTAACAGACGTTAATAATTTCTCGTAGTACCTTTCTGTAGCGTTTGAGTTATAATATAACCAATATTTGTGATTAATAAAGTCGACACTGCTTATAATAGCTATCCGACGATACTATACTTGTAATCCAAGCAAAAAACTTTTGACCCAATTTTTTTTCAGTACTCTCTACTATAGGTCAACTACCCTGACTATCATTAATTATCAATTATTATTTTTTATTTTTTAACATGATATAATATACATACTGTGTGAACTGTGAAAACTTTACTCGTCATCGATTATTAATTTCATAGTTTTTTGTCATTATTTTAGTTGATTATAATACCGCAGTTCTTGACTTGGGCGTAGGCACCTGCTGGAACAATAGCCGTCCTAGAAGTCGATAATAATTGTTCGTAAACGTCATGTAAAATCAGAATTGTACTCTTTGATTCATCGTTGCTAATGTTACAATATATCTTGTAAAAATTAGAAACGGTTTAAGCATATTATTGTGTACCTAATGTATTCATATAACCTTCATGTTACCACGTGATTTTGAGCTGGAATTATAACGACAACGGTGGATCGAATTAAACAAATAAGTTCAATATTGCATATAAATATAATTATAAAAATAAACATAATAATTTAGTATTACACATATAAATAAACATATAAATAAACTTATAACTAAAATAGTTTATCATTAATTTAAAAAATAGAACATTTGAATAGTCTGTTGGTTAGGTTAGGTGTAAAGTGTTAGTTCCTTGGATACAAACTTAGGCGACTGAATAGGTTGTTGATTTGGTCTTGTATGTCTTTTGGCAAATCTTCGTCTACCTGTTCGTACAAGAAATGTGCTACTTCTTTGGCCTGGTAAATGCGAAATAACATAATATAATTAATACATAAACCGGATGAAACAAGATGAGTAATCAACGTCACTATAACGTGGACAACGACTCACCTCTTCAGTCCAAAAGTCGATGGGAACGGAAAAAAGTCCGTCAAAGTCCACATTTAGTCCACGGGTGTCGAACGATTCACGGGTAGGTACATTACCGATGGGCGTTTGTTGGGCCGTACCAGGTTCGTTGTCTATCCGGCGCAAAATCCAGTCCAATACGCGACAGTTTTCACCGTATCCGGGCCACATGAATTTTCCCTGGTTGGACAAGTGTTTAGTCGTCGTTAGTATATAATTAAATTAAAAATGGTATACGTTGGGTAATGATAGTAATGTGAACCTCGGTACACAACGTATCTTACGAGTACTTAAACGGCAAGTCTCAAGTATATGATCAAAAAACTATAATCTCTAAATTCATATTTAAATTGAATTCATCTGTATATTTAATATTATAGCATAAAGTCATGTTTTTTTTTTCATTGGCAGTACTGAAAAGCATAATGATATATAAAATAAAAGGTATTTGGAACTTTTTACTAGGGGCTTTTAATTAACAAGACCTTGTTTCGGTTATGGTCAAAATCAACATGATAGATTATGCCGGTCGTCAACTACCGATATGGGGCTGTGGATATTATATCGGTACACTCACCTGGTCATCTTTCCGGAACCAATTGACGTGGAATACTTTGGGCACCTTGACGTTGGGTGAGGCGGTCTCCATTGACAGCCAGTGCTGAAGGTAGTGTCCAAAATTGTATCCGAAAAACGGCCTCATGGCAAACGGGTCGTGCATGATTTCCTTGCCCTTGTGCTCAGCGGCTGCGGTGGCCTCGGACTTCATGGAAGCACCGACGTAGACGCCATGCTTCCAGTCAAACGCCTCATACACCAGAGGTACGCCAGCCGGACGTCTACCACCGAATAATATGGCATCGATTGGCACTCCCTCCGGGGACTGCCAATCTGCGTCGATAATCGGACATTGTTCGGCTGGTGTGCAAAACCTATAAAGAGAGTGTGGGCCTTTGTAATACGGCAATTTATTAAGGTGACTATTAACTAATAGGAGTTATTATTTTTAGCTTATTGTAAATAGTTATTTTTTGTAGTCAATTGAATAACATAACTAGTTCTAATGAACATTTTAATATCGTTGCTCTTTCGTTAAGAATTTAAAGTTATGTTTAAAGGTAGGTATCCATCTATAATCGCGTATCAAAAATTTAAAATTAATTAAATATTTTATTTTATTATTAATTAATAATAATATATGTACATAGATAAACTAATAACTATGTTTGTTCATTCAATAACTTATTTAATAAACATGTAGATTGTCTTACGACTATAATAGAATAAATGTTTAACAAAATAGTTTACTATTCAATTTAAAAATTGAAAGTTGTTAAATAATTATAATAGTGACCCAGTCACTTAGATTGTAATTAAATAAAATCAATTATCATTTTTTAAACTGGGTTAAGTTATTATTGTTCTTCATATTATAAAATTCAAAATTTTATTGTTAAATATGTTATTTATGTTAACTATATTAAACTTTACAACTTTATAATTTTTGGTCAATATTTCCATTAAGAGCATCTCAGTACTAGGAAATATATGAATTCGAAAATCAGGATATTATGAGTATCAAGAACTATAAATAGGTAGTGTGGATATCTGAAATTTTAGAAAATCTGATTTTCACATGGACATTTGTAATTGATTTTAGCTTTCCAAATGATATTCGCGCTTTTGTTCGTTTTACTTTGATATAAACACTCACCTGGAGTTCGGGTGCGCAGCCGGTGTGCTGCCGGGTGTCCATGGATTTCCCTGCCAGTCTGTGACGGTGATTCCGGGCTCCAGTTTGTCCATGCCCTCCCAATACACACCACCATCGCTGGTCTGTGCTACGTTGGTGAAAAGCGTATTCTTGAACACCGTGTCCATGGCCACAGGATTTGTGGACCTGGACGTGCCAGGCGCCACGCCGAAGAACCCGAATTCTGGGTTGATGGCCCTCAGCTGCCCATTCCGGTCAAATCGCATCCATACGATGTCGTCTCCCACGCACTCCACCTTGTAACCGGGTAGTGTTGGCTGCATCATCGCCATGTTGGTCTTGCCACAGGCACTAGGGAACGCGGCCACTACGTACCGTTTTCGACCCTTCGGGTTAGTCACGCCTAAGATCTGCCGTGTAAAATAATACATTTCTTATAAATTCCCAGCAGTATAATAACATCCCGGATGGTGCCAAAGGGAATAGATATGTGAAAACGAATCGAAAATAAGCTCATGCGATCTTATGATATGTGAATTGTGGCGGTCGTGATAATAGGATAGTTTAATTTGTTTATCATTGAAGAATCGCATTTCTTAAATCATTAAATATAATATATTTTAATATTATAATATACCTTATATTATTATTATTTATTACTCAATACTAACCAGCATGTGTTCTGCAAGCCAACCCTCACGGCGAGCTATCGACGAACCGATTCTTAAAGCGAAACACTTCTTACCCAGGAGTGAGTTTCCGCCGTATCCGCTCCCATAACTGATGATTTCGTTCATCTCGGGCCTGCAAAAAACCACACGCGTTAACCTCACCTGACGCATATTAACCTGATCTACCACCTAACCATACAAAAATTCCAAAAACAACTAGCTAAAATTATAAGCCCGTGGAAAGTAATTTATTTTAATTTCTTGACTCATGGTAATCAAACGTAAGTTTTATCATTTAAGTTCTTAATTCTATATAATTTCTTATTTCAAAATATCCGGGAAAAATATAAATTTAATGATCCACGTCGATACTGTGAAACGGGCCCAATGGACTCTGTATTTTATATTATTTGCCATTTACATATTGCCTACATACATAATAATATCACAAAATGTCTAGGAATTGCAAACTAATAGGTAGGTATACTATTATACAAAAATAACTAGAGTGGATTCCTGGATACCATTAAAGGCCGTCTTAGTTTCGTCGAAACATTGATGTAAGTATAGGGCCTAAACAGGTACAATTTAGACAACATTTTACAGAATTTGTGTAATTTCGTTACTTTACTCAAAGTGTTTATCGTCATAATTTGTGTAATTAATTAAACATTTCTGCCTCACAAACGATATCGATTCACTGAAGGAACTGAGACACAAAACAATATGATGTATTATACTGTATAGAGTATAATATTTCAAAGGTATGAGTATGACAATGGCATAATATGAGACTTCAATAAATAAACATTAAATTATTATAATAGGTATCCGGTATACTGACTTGTGTAGGATGATGGTACGGTCGGGATCACAAGGCCAGTGTGGGTGTTGGACGGGACCGTCGGCAGGATGACCAACTGAATGCAAGGCTTTAACGAAGTAATCCACACCGTTGCCACTGTCGTCAAGCGAGTCGAGTTTTTCAAGCACCTTGGTGCCAATCCTGGTCATGATGCGCATCGAGCACACGACGTATGCCGAGTCAGTAAGCTGTACACCGAGTTTTGAGTACGGCGAGTCCAGGGGGCCCATGCTGAACGGTATTACGTACATGGTTCTACCCTCCATGCATCCCGGGAACCGTTCAGCCACCGCACTGTCCGTATCCTCCAGACTCATCCAGTTTCCCAGCATCCCTTGGCCGATCCCCTTGGCACGTTCACTGCGTCCCTCCGGTTGGTGGTGCATATGAACGTCCGGCCCTCCACCCTGGCCACGTCCCTGGGACAGCTCCTGGCCAAAAAGCTGCAAAAAAAAATCGATATGTGTTAGATCACGGTTAAGAACCTCTATGAAGTGTGTATACGTGGTATACAGGGCTAATTAGAAAGTTAGCTGGTTAGGATAGGTATAGAACGGGTTTGTCCCTTTTTTCGGCATAGAGTTCCGTTGCCATGAAAACATTTCAATAGAAAGTATTTTGTCCTTTAACACAAAAATACATCCATTTCTTTCCAGTTTTTCTATTCGAATAAACAGGTGTGTTTTAAAACTACTAAATTTATCTCCTTTTTTTCTGATGATGATATTGGTGCTCTGAACTGTCTCAAATTCACAAAACGTAAAATAAGTTTTCGATATCACACACTAACACGAGATTACCTCGAGTTCACTTTCTTGCATTTATTTTCCGAGTTTTAAGCCGAAATATATTGTCATATAAAACTGATTTGTGCCGTTTTCGAAACGCGTCGATTACTACAGTAATAAATTAAATAAACAAGAGTTATTATTACTATTTGGCTCGAACACATTGTGTTTCTATCGCGCGCGCGAGGTGAAATGTCAGTGAATATTCTTTGGCGCGTAATTATATAAAATCCGTCTTATTTTTTAGATTACATTTTTTAACTCATTGTTAAATCAACATTATATTATTATTATTATCATTATTATAATCCGCCGACCATGATAGCTTGTGTAACCTATATTATTCTCCTATCTACTTTTAATAATTAATAATCAACGATTATAATATAATTAACTTATTTTATTGATTAATTGTATAATTTGTTTTCGATAAACACGTCAGTGATACCTATTATCTTTCTTACGACTGAACAGCTATAATTGCTTGAGGACATCGAATGAGATTCATAGATTGTAGACATATAATCCAAAAAACGATGATTATTCACGAAATATATTAAATTAATATATGATAATTATTTTTGAATATCAAAGAGTTGAAAAGTAAAATGAAGAATATTTTAAATGTTATCGATTATTAATTAGTGATAATAATATATAATAGCAAATTTTATTGTTAGTAATCTAGAGCTAATATTTCGTTAACTTATCAAATTCTATTGAATCGTTTTAATGTTTTAAAACAGGTTTCAATAAACGTTTTTGGAACTTAGAGTTTCGCTCGGTGAGTGTTATTTAATTGTTTCCAAACATCGTTTTAAAATCAGCTGCTATAGTCTCACTATAAAAACTATTTTGCTCTTCAGTTTATTCGTTTTACAGTAGATTCTCAAAAAATTTACCGTAAAACTTCCATACACAAAATTGGATTTCAGTCGAAAATATTTTTTATTTCCACGGTGCTAAATATTGGTCTTTTATGTTACTGAATAAAATTGAAATCTAGTCCGAAACGAAAATTTGCTCAGTCCTTTGCCGTTCCATTTTATATGGATTTTACAATATTATATATTTATGTTTTATTTTTTTCTTTCGATACAATACATAATACAATATAGAACGTGAAGTACGTCGCGTTTATGTTTTAGTTAAATCATATTTTTTTTTCACCAACACAAAATACGTATCGCGTTCAAAGCACGAAAACAAAGTACATAAAACCAATATCAGTTTTTTTTTTCATCTATACTCATTTTATTATGTTATTACGTAACACGAAATTAGTTTTGGAAATTTATTTGTACATTGACATCGTAAAATAACGAGTAAAATAACAACTTTCAGCGTAATAAACAGAAATTGCGATGCTGCTATATTATTATTCAACGTGCGTATTTATTTCACGGACTAATATATATATATATATAGTAATAACATTGTATAACCACCCGATATACAGGTATAGTGATTAAAATGTATAAATTAAAAAAAAATTAAGACATTAAAAAAAAAAAAAAATGTTTATTTTATTTATACGCAAAAAGTTTCCATCCACCTAGTCTGTTACAATATTATATTAGAATATAAGTTAGTAGCATTTTCGGTTAAAAAAAAATCAATTCGTATTCGTAGAATAGTAGCTACACGTGTTTGATGTGCGCGTTTCGCGTGAGCAGAGAAAATGAATTCCCTACACGTCGTACGTGCAGTTATTGATTATTCCGGTCCGTACGCGCAGTGCACACTTATAATAGAATTGTTTGTTTTATTTAACCGTTTTCCTAATTTTCCGTCTTTCTAAACGTGGGTTACCGTTTTCATCTGGAAAACTGTTGCGCACGTTTTCTGAGAGAGAGTTTATAACCGACGAACATTTTTAAAGCACTAAAAATGAATTTCCGCGATCCGGACGTGTACGAATAAAATTAATCGAAATTAAAATTTACCACGCTGCAGCGGTGATGGACTTTGATAAGTGGTGGCGGTGTGAAGAAGACTACCGTAGGACCCTAGGATACCGAAAATACGCAGAATAAGGCGCCAACGGATGTATAATATTGGTCGACATAATAATATAATATAGATACCTACTATAGATAAAGAGAAAGCCACTGTTCGTAATTGTGTCATATCGATATCAATTAGGTGAATATGGAGGTTTATATCATACATAACGATAATCATGAAGTGATATTCTGTCTTAGATGTCTGTTCGTGTATCATTAAATTCTTTGAATCAGTAAAATAGGAATTCATTCGAGAAAATCATTAGGAATGAGGACTTATAAAAATTCTTACGATGCAAAGTAATCTCGACAAGTAACTATTTTGATGAGATAAACGATGACACTTATTATAATAATAATGATAAAACCATAGAAGTAGACAGTCCACCGTCATAAAAAAAAAAAAAAAAAAAATGATTTAACGTTTCATCATTATTTATATCAGACTAACCAGTTTTGGTACTTTGGCAACGGAACGATGGTGCGGTTTTCCAGCAAAAGTTCGATGAGCATCGAGTTCTCAGCTTCAGATCCATCGCAAACGTACACGTTCGACGGCCTGCACAACCGCACACTGTCTTCAACGAAATCCTTTAGCTGTGTAATCATTATCATAGTATTTATTATAATATTTAGGTATAACAATTAAAAATACAATAATATAAACTAGCACATATGACTAACTAATGACCACGCATCAATAAAAATAATATTAATGTATTAATGCATTAAACAAGTACTAAATTAGTTGATCTGTAGTTCTGTTAGATAGTCTATTATATAACCAAACTAGATTCAAACAACAAAAAAAATTGAATACTTATAAAAACGTTTTAAAAAAAATTGTAATTTAAAACAGTAGGTACTTATCTTACTGTACAATTTGGTGTTTACGACGTACAATTATTAGCGTCTTAGCAATTCAATAATATATGTTGTGGTTAAATTACACAATTACGTCATAGTTTTATATTAATTATAGGATCAGGGTTTTCGCATGATATATGTTGGTATTATAATTTGTTGTTCAGATCTTTAAATTGAATTGATTGTTACAATATTATCATTGTTCTTTGGAATTTCAGATTATAGCGGGCATCTATAGATATTATGCATATCCGAAATCGTCGTACCATATTATATTGTAACAAAGACTTATAATAATTATTCAACGGCGCGCACAACACGAATAGGGCAGTGGCCATATGAGGGAGACGCGTTATAATATGATTATCATTTTTGTTTGTACCTTTTGGGGCAGCAACGATACAACGCTCAACTTCCTGACCGGCTGCGACCCGGAAGCCCACTGTAAATGCACCTTAGGGCGGCAGTGTGAAATGTCCCTGTGAAAAAAAAAACAAAATATGAATAACGTAACTGTTATATTATTATTCCATGGAGTGGATAAATATATTATTATGTACATACTCTCCGATACTGTCGAAATCAGGCATTTTAATTTTTTGTTATAACGTACAGTGATACAAGATATGTAAACAACGTCAAAAAAACAAAGTGACCGCGGATTCAAATCAGAAGACGACTTCAGGTGTCACGTTTCATCGGGATTCGACGTGCTAATATAACAATATAATATTATCATATTATGGTAAAACGAGCCAGTGGTGATGGGCTGCTGACGATCGACTAAATATCAAACTGTCGGACGATCCGTTTTTAAGTGTACGCTGAGCGTAATCTGTTTACACTACGTTATCGTTTACCACCTCCACCTCCAATTTCAACACGTGACCAGACAGACTCCCAACGAACGCTGTGTCGTTTATTATACGATCTACTCGCGCGTGCCCTATGTCGATATAAGCGCAAGGTGCGTGTTATTAGATTGTGGTACCGTGATAATAGGCATAATGGGTACTATAGTAGTAAAGTGCTATTACCTATTAACTAGTTAATTAATTCACTCTTTAGACGGAGATTCTATTGTTTTCATTTTAATCACATATCGCTGCAGACGATTTAGATAACAGGTATTTAATACGATATTCCAATGATAATATTAATATGATGTTATGGACGGAATTTGCAAGATAAATAAAACTAAAAAGACATTAAACGCGTTACTAGGTACCTAACCTATATAAATTTTAGAATTTAAATGTTGACTATTCATATCTATATATAGACAATCATTTTACTGCTCAAATGTTATATTGTATCCTACAGAAAAAGAACATACAATGTACATTTTGAAAAAGTTTTCCCTCGACGTAAACATAAGTCTACACACTTATTATATGTCCAGGGATTGTTATTTTTGTCAAAAACAAAACAAGTAAACAACCAATATTGGTTAGACTTATTATGTTAACAGTTTATAACAGCTTATACGAAATTGACTATTTTTAGTATAACCATACAAATATTGAATAAATATAACTATAGTGAAAATAAATTTGTTTTAATTATCTAGGTAAAAAAAAATTATACTACCGAATTTAATATTTGTGGTTCTGAGTACTTTATTTGAAAAAATAAAGCATACCGGAATTTTTTTTCAACAAATTATGGAAAATAATAGAACTTCTCAAAGTTAATTTTGATTTACATTAAATTAACAAGCGTGTAAGATGATCACATGTGAATCCCCCTTTAATAATGGACTTCACGCTCTGGTTGCTATTTTTCCTAACGCATCAACTATTACAAGTAGGTCTAATAGACTTCCAAATAAACAGTACTGAACCAAAATTTAAAAATGTGATGTTTATTCTACCTTCTGTAAATTTTAATTTTTTAATTTTTACGAAATCGTGTAAAAAACAAGTTTTATATTATGAAATAAAAGCAATTATTTACTATGGTAGGTAATTTACTCCTAAACATGGTTCAACTAATCAGATATGTACTTTTACCATCACTTAATTACAATATTTAAATGGCATATGAATATAATAATTATAATATGAATCTATATTATATATTATGCATAGTATAAAACATAAACCTAAACATAAATAAAATGTGTATAAATTATTCTCATCATCATCCATTAGAATTCAAACCATTTAAAATTGTGTTTAATCATGTGTCATATTACAATAATAGTGAAAAAAAAAGCGACAACACATAAAAACAACTTGTTAATTGTATAATAATAAGGTTATAACTGTGTTACTTTGTCATAAAATGCTACTTTTCTTCATTAGGTATTTTATATAATCAAATGATTGTATTTTATTTAATTTTAGTTCAGTAAATTTGTCCCGATTAATCTAACAATTGACAATACCCCGCTTTTATGTATTGATGTGGTGATACGCAAGGTGCAGAATGCAGGTATGGGGGACTTTTGGTATGTTTGTGTAAGCATAAGCATAATATAAGTATATACTTTTATGATAAATATTATATGATAAGTATGAACGAAAATTTAGTTTTGGGGGAAGTAATGTAAGCATTCTCTAACTTTTTTCAAATTAGTGTGGACTGTATATTATTATACATCATCATCATCAGCTATGTCCCATTCATTCAGGGCTTAAAGCGGCACAAAATGAGAAAAGGTACTGTGATCTTTATACTAGTTTAAGCGTACCGTACGTATAAATTTAAATAGGTAATTATTATTACTTTAAACTTTTCATTTTATCACGTTGTTGCAATCCATGAGGGTGGGAAGGTTCTTGAACAGCCACATGGTTCGAAAGAACGAAGGAGTGTGTTGGAATAGTACTCCATTTTTAAGAGCCGTGGACTGTGTGAATAGCTGGCTAAGCCATGGAGATTAAGTGATTTAAAGACTAAAACGGTAAAACTTTAGCTTTTAAGGTTTTGGTTTCCAAGATTTGCTTTTTTAACACATGTTTTGAGGATGGATAAACCAGCTTTTTTACAAACTGAATCTATTCTGACCGTTGCAGCTCCCATGGAATATCCAAACAATAACAAAGATGAAATTAATATTATAACGTTATAATAGTTAGCGTTATAGGTTAGCCTTAACAGCCGATGCCCATATAATAACGTTACACAACCTATTTTATATTGTGCCAAATTAAAAAAAAAATGGAAATGTGCCATAACAGTTATGTATCATTTATGATTATTTAATATATTTATTTATTTCTTAACATAAATTTAGATTATAATAATGCTGATTTGTGTTTAATTTGAATTTTAATAATAATACAATTTGAGGTTAAAATATATTATTTTAATTCTAGTTTTATAACAACAAAATTGAAGATGATTTTTTTATTGTTTCGTTAAAATTAGGTAAATACTTATTTAGAAATTTACATTGTTATTGTTAATAAATTAGAATATTAAAACAAGCATGAATATTCTAAGTTCCACGAACTATTTAAACTAATAAAACAAAATAATTTAACTATATATCTGAATTTATTAATACTTTCAATCTGTACGAAAATAGTTTTAAAATATATTTTATAAAAATATAAGGAGCATTAATGCTAATTTTGATAAATGACTAATAATATAACTACTTACTACTATTTTTTGAAAATAATGTTAATTTTTTTTGTTCAGATGTAATTGTTCTTACTGAAACTGGGCATGATTTAAATAAATGTTCTTATAATTTGCCAAGTTCCCAAATATTCTACACTTATGTGAAAAGAAACAAAAATCATCGTAAAATTGTCTTTAAAAAAAAAAATTCTCCTTAGATTTTAATTATTAATGAATACCAATGGTTATGAAGTAGAAAATATTATTAATTTTAAAATTGCTGATAAATCATGCAATGTTCAAATTAATTTTATATTTTTATAGATCACCGTCACTTAATAATAATGCATTTTTGGATCTAAATGCGACATAATTAATAATGATAAATCGCTACAAGACCGAACATTAATAATAAGAGATTTTCAGACGTGTATATTAATATTATTGGTAATGAACACATAAATAATGAATATTTAGATATGCTATCGTTAAATTTTTTTGCTCACTTATCAATGTATACCTATAAAAGCCTACAGTACCCCCATTAAATAAGTCACACTCGCGACTAGATCAATTATTTGTTAAATATTGCGATTAAACTTTTCTGAATAATATTCAAACCGGTGTTATTTAAATGACATAACAGACCACTATCCAATAATTGCATCAATCCCGCATTAGTATAATATGAACATCAAAATATTAATAAAATAAAAAATATAAATTACGGCTTAATTAAATGTTATCTGGAGAAGGAGACTTGGGACTGTGTTTATATTTTATAAAGAGATTAATATTGAGGTATCAGTTAAGAATTTTTATGAAAAATAAATTGCATTATTGAAAAATTTACAAGTAAAACAAAAATTGTATCAAAAAACAAAAAAATTAAATAATAGATAACTGCGGGTTTGTTGTGTTCCATACGAAAAAAAATGAACTTTCAATGAAAATAAAAAAAACCGTCCGTGTATAATGCATTATTTGAATATTATAAATCATATAGGGATAAACTTAATTCACTAATAAGAGAGGCCAAAATTTGTTTTTAAAATACTTAAGAGGACGTCACGGTCACACCCGCATATTGTGTTGTCTCCGTTGTCTCCACGTGTGTTGTTCGGGCAAGTCGTTGCGTTTTTTCCATTATACCCAATATAACGTCCATTATATCGTTTAGAAATAGAAAAAGTTTCTACATTTTTAAAATACTTTAAAATACTTTTCAAAATTTAAATTTTTAAAAAAAACGCAACAACTTGCCCTCAGAAATATTGTCACAACTCAATTTTATAATAAGTGTTTTTACTCTAGAATCAAAATTCAGCGAGTTCCACTAAGACTGCGTAAACGCGTTTTGTCAATGTCGTACGTGTGTAAGACGGAGATAATAATTTAATGCAAATAGATATATAAGTCATTACTTCCTACGTGATCTATAAAATGGTCACCCCGGGAACTAGCGACGCCGGCTGATGCTTAACATCAGAACACGTTAGAGACTAAGGCCAACCACCGCATTAAATACCCAGGCCACTTTATATAATTATATCTATATATTCATAATTATACATAATGATGTTTTATATTTTATTTTTTCTCTCTGTTTTAGATTCTGAGCGAAGCGATGAATGTATTGATTTTACAATGATGTAATCCTTTTAGGACAGTAAAAGTGCTTGGATTTTCTTCAACAGTAATTTTTCTGATAGGAAAGTGAATATAGTTGGTACTTAGGGGGCAAAAATAAAAATTTCTCAGCCGTTTACAAATGTTACGTGAAAAACAAAAGAAAAATTAAGGAAAAACGGGAATTTTTACGCAAAATCTGTTTTCGAGAAAATCGATTTTAGTTTTTGGCGCAACTCTAAAACAAATGAACGTATATACATGCAATTTTGACTGAATGTTTATATTAGAATTTTCTATACACAATTTTGAAAATAATTTGACTCTTTTTGAGCTGTATACGGAAATTTTCAGTTTCCATTTTTTTTCTATAAATATCACATTTTATTTGTTGTTTAAAAAAGCTTGAAAATTTAATAGAAGGCGCCTAGGTTATTGTTTCAAAGACAGATGAAAAAAATTAAAAATTCTTGGTCACAGTTTTTATTTATAAGCATTTAAAGTTCAAATCTTAACAAAATACGGAAAAATCACGAAAATTAGCAAATTATTTTGAGATGAGAATTCATAAAAATTTTTTTTTTTAATTCTAAGATTTAAAAATGTAATACAAGATTATCCATAAGTTTGTCTACCTTTATCAAAAAAAAAAAATGTCTACAAGAAAGTCAAATTAAATTTTTATGAGCGTTTAAAATTCATATTTTTACAACAAATATTGATATTCACTCGATTTCTCATGTAACGATTTTCTTATTTTGTTGTAATTAAAAAACGTATGATTGTAGATACTTGAAAATATCACTGAATGTTTATATTAGCATTATCTATACACGATAACATTTTGAAAATAATTTGACTCTTTTTGAGCTGTTTGCGGACATTGTCAGTTTTTAATTTTTTTAGTTTTTTTTTCTATAAATATCGATAAAATTTTATTTGTTGGGTAAAAAAGCGTGAAAATTTAATATAAGGCTCCTAATATATTGTTATAATAGCAGTTGAAAAAATATTAAAAATAAATGGCACAATTTTTTTTTATAAGCATTTAAAGTTCAAATTTTGACAAAATTTATCAAATTTATAATTTAATAATTATTTTGTAGTTAAAAATTTATAAAATGTTCAACTTTTATAGCTAAGAATTCAAAATTTAAAACAAGGTTCCACGTAAATAGGTTATTAATAAATTACTTTATTCACAATAATATCATCAAATATACTTGGTAATATAATAGGCTGACTGACCGTTTTCGCTCAGAATCGTTTTTCTTATACAATGATATTATATCATTGAATTCAAATGTAACACCATCCATTACAGTGACCCACTTGTAACCTACTGTACAGCAGAGCGACATCCACTTACCCACCTTTTTTTTGTTAAATCTGTTTATTATTGTAAATTAGATGTAAATAATTTTAGTAAAATGTAACTAAATCACTATAATAACTATCTACCTCCAACTCAGTTTTGCTATAGGATGTAGATAAACCATAAGAATACGTATGATTGTATGATTATAAATACTAAATAGTGATAAATGGCTGTTTAAAATTTGCAAATTATTTTGAGTTAGAAAATTATAAGCTGCTCAATTTTTAAAGGTAAGGATTAAAAATCAAAACATGGTTTTTCATACGTAATTTATACTGTAGCCAAAAAACTATACATTCAGGTGTGGTGATTGTGTGACATATACGTAGCACGACGCTACTCGATATTTTCCACTTCGAAGAGAATGTATGAATCATAAATATGTATTAATAAGTAGGTACTTACCTGACTATTAATTGTATATATACCTAGTGGGAATTAAGTAATTTTTACATTTTAATCGTTTCTATGTGGTGATAGACAATGCGTTACGTAAAATCGGTTAGATAATAAAAATATCTGTACCCAGCCCAAAAACATATTTATGTTAAAAAATATA
Source organism: Sitobion miscanthi (assembly GCA_008086715.1). Lineage (NCBI taxonomy): Eukaryota > Metazoa > Arthropoda > Insecta > Hemiptera > Aphididae > Sitobion > Sitobion miscanthi. The sequence continues at coordinate 9,280,982 of CM017797.1, forward strand.
ATATATATTATTATAAATTATGATCCAATGTTTTTCCGTGCAGTGGAAAAATTATCTAGTAGCACGTTACGTTTTCGTCTTATTTTATTGTACTTAACATAGATAATAAATATTATAACGTGAGTATAATTACATAGGCCCCCACACGAACATTTTTAGTGGGGACCACCATTATCTTCTTGAAGAATAAATAAAAACAATAGTACTTACATTATTATTGTCATAGTTTCAGCTATTTTAATAATATAAATTATTATTAAAGCTGCTGCCTGCTATGCAGATGATACGCACGTGAAGCTTACGCAACACAATTACTTTATATTAAATAATATTGGTCGAGAAATTGCAATTGTCGGCCGAACCATTTGTAGTGATAATTCCGTCTTTTCAGTGGAAAATATAATAATACAATAATATCTCTTACACGGTATCCCTCATTAATATGCGATTCCATGGCCGAGGCCGTGTCACGAACTTCTGCAGCGAGCGTATGTAATCTGGACCCCATATTGGATACGAAACCATTAAAAAATTATATGTAAATTTAACTGCGCATCTAAATATATATGACTAACGTGTTCTGCAAATGTCTTGTACCAAATAAATTATAGTGAATTATTTTATATTGTATTCACTATTTTGTAAAAAAATTTGAACTAAAAAATATGTTATGCCTCCCTTAAATACAAATAAAAGTAATACTCTAATACACATTTTTTTTTTTTTTAAAAACCAAATAAAATATAAGTATAGTTATTTTATGATATTATCATTATTAACTGTGTTATAGTATAGGAAATATATGACTTCTATGTTTCGGATTATTTTGCATTATCAAATACAATATTAATTACATACTATGAGCTATGCATTGTCACTAATAAATAAATTATGAATTAAGATCAAAGTATTGCTGTATTTCAGAGAGAAATAACTACATATTATGACAAGTTTCCATTCTGATAATTAGTGCGGCTTGTAAAAGAAATTCGATACATAAGTTATAGAATTAGTGGTGCGAGAAATAAAAAATTTAATACGTGGTACGCAAATGTACCTTATCATCGCAATGCATACTGTGCAAACATACACCCGGTTAAGATAACGAAAATCATCATTTACCATGAGCCTAAAAAACACGTTGAATAGTCATCCGGATGAAAAGACATGCGTAGTTGCGTGAACACATTCGGAACTGCGTCTCTCTGGCTATAAAAATGTCAAAGTTATCGTTAATCTTATATAAATAATAATAAATTGTTTGTCTTACTCGTTTTCGTTTTTGTTGTGCCTATCTCACGCGGATATTAATCACTGAGCATATAATCACATTTTTTCACGTTATTATTGTCTTTGAGGTCGACGTCCAATATAGACTATAGTGTAAACGAAAAGTGTATAATATCCTTTAGTGTACTCACTACCCCTATTTTTTTATTTTTTAGATTCTTAGCGGAGCGATGGATGTGTTGATTTTACAATGATGTGTGTTTTTTTATTTTTGTGTCTGTCTTCACCGTTTGAGGCAGTAACATGGCTTAGATTTTCTTTAACATCATCTTTTGTTCGATGGGAAAGTGAATCTCGTTAGTACTTATATAGGAGATCAAAATCTAAATTTCTCAATAGTTTTCAAAAGCGCAGGGAAAAACAAAACAAAAATTAAGGAAAAACGGTAATTTTTACGCAAAATCGGTTTTCGACAAAAACGATTTCGATTTTTGGTATAATTCAAATGAATATCTACATTAGCATTTTCTATAAATGATACAATTTTCAAAATATTTTGACTTGTTTTGAGCGGTTTATGGACATTTTCAGCTTCCAATTTTTTTAGTTTTTTGACGTCAATAAAATGTTATTTGTTGGGTCAAAAAACTTGAAAATTTAATACAAGACTACCTACCTGGTCATATAGGCGAAAAATAATACAATACTGCTAGGCGCTGTCTATAACAACAACAAATAATAATAATATAAGTTTTTGAGCTATCTTATCATTTGTTTGCTCATATCAGTCTGTTGGTAGATGAATACTCTTTACGTTAATACACCCATCATAACATTCATAAGTACTATAAGGTAACGACGATAATTCGACAGATACTCGAAAATATTATACAAATTTGTAATATAGTGCCGTACTTCGATTCGATAGCGTAGGTATATAACGGTACCTAATTGGTAATTTAATTTACACTTGGTTAGTTGGTCGTAGATATATTTGGCGAAATACAAGATCACCGACAGTTTTTAATTTTGACGTGTAAACCTTAACCTGGTGAGTGGCAAGTGGTGTAAGTGCAGTAGCAAAACTAAAAACTAATGATAATCTTCACACACGACCCCGTGTAGTAATAATTTAATATATATATTATTTTCACGCCCAGCTCAATCACGATCATTATCGAAATGCTTCATCGTGACGAGACATCGATATCCATTACTAATGACGCTCATGACGCTATGCAAACTTATGATAATAATCGGTACAACATGAGTAAACAATACGATACAATATTAAGTTTATGAAACACCTTTGAACACATTTTTATTTCATGTATAATATTATATAGGTAAATATTGTATTTATACACCTAGGTATAGGTTTATATATAAAGTAAATAATAGACTTATAAACAGTTTTAATATATTGTGAACAAATAAATAATGAATAATATGAATCCTGGTCATAAACAGTTATCTTATTTACAACTGTAACAGTTTAAAAACGTATTTACGTATTGATGAACTTAGTATTATTCTGTATATTTTATAAATATCGTAATAATATGATATAGTTAATAAATAGAGATTTCCGTCTTATAGGGTATCCGTTATAAGGAGGTTAATATATATTATACCATTATTATAATTTATAGCATCTGTTTTGACGTTTTCGTCAGATATTTAGAAACACAATACAAGACATTAGAAGTATAATATAAATGTATATTATTAAAACTAGGTTCAATGTTAGAAACATTATTGCACTTTTCGTCTCGTTTGATGACGAAATAAGATACATTTTATCATACGCGAATTGTGTTTATTTACGGTAAGCATGACGTGACCAACAGATAATTCAATAATAATTGTAATAATAACTGTGTATGTATTATTTTAGTGCATTACAAATGGCAATCGTCCGAAATGGTGAAATAGCGACAACACGAAAATAAAACCACGAACCATCTGCGTTTTAAAACGATATATGATATCATATTACATAAGTATTTATATTATGGTAGGTACCTATTTATGATAATAACAATAATTTATCTATTTGTCTATATCATACTAATATTAAGTCACCGTGTACAAAACGACGAGGTTTTCGGGTGATAAGGGCTAATCATAAAAACCAACGAAATTAATTTATCGTATGATACGTAATTAATAACTAATTTACGGTATAGTCGTGTAATTTACTAATAATACTTACTTATTATTATAATAACTGCTGAATGTTTTATAATAACGCGAGTCGGAGTCACCGTGTCACAATAACGCATACCGGAGGCCCGTTGCGGGAGAACCTGGATGTACATTGTAGATTATTTAACATTCTCGGTGGTGATTAAAACACGTTCGATATTTTGTAACATATATTAAAATATTATACTAATTATAACTTCGGGATACGTCGCGAGAGGACTACCCTAACCCAATATTGCCTAAAAATTGGTTAAACATAATATGATGTTAATAATGACCAAGTATATTATTATTATTATTATTGTTGTTGTGTACTCACTACTTGCAGTAATTCAGTAAGTACCTAGTTTGGCACACTCTAAACGCCCCAGTTACTTGTTACTTATTAGACATAATTGACGTGAAAGAAGTTTCTAAAAAGATAGCTGATAATAACTGCAACAATTACCGCGTGTTATGAACCTCATTACAGACAAATATAACATACCTAACTATCTTATTAAACTATAAATTGGAATCATTGAATATATATTATTTTTTATCGGATTATAACTGATTATAACTAACTATCATGATAGTATATAGGACATAGGTACTTACTTTTATTTTTACAAAGTTTTACCATCTGTTACATTAAATAAAACCAAATCGGTATATATCATTTTCACCCATTTTTAAAGTCCAGAGGTTAAGAAGCATGGCCTCGACACTGTACTGAGTGTGTTTGTGACAAATACAATAAATTATTACTAGTTATTACCATAATGTCACCATATATCATATCGGATAAAAATGTAAAATGTGGTTTTCGTATACCTATCTATATAGTCTCAATACAATTCATCGAAACATAGCAAGTTCACACAACTGGTATAGGTACTCGCTAAATGTTTGTCACGCATGTGAATACTTGCAGGTTGCAATGCTGCACTTTTGCAGGAATGGTCCACATTTGCTACTTGCGTGTTTCCTGAGGATTGATGGCAAATGCGTCACAGGTCCAATAAACGGTCAATATACAGTTGAATATACCTACTTGTCAGACATATACCAGTTGTTGGAACACATTATTGGTAAATCACTCGCAGGTACACTTGATTATTGGTGACTGGTACCTAAACTTATACACAGTTATAAATAATAGATGCAAATTATACCACAGAATAGATTAAATACGCCAATAATACTAATGTACACAGACTTTTTCACTTATTTATATAATACAATATAAAATATAAATGATTCTTCATTTCTGCGTTTGTTAGTACTCGGTAATTTATAATGAAAGTTATCGAAACCATATTTACAAATAGAGTTCGATTGGTGCTCCCGTTTTTGTGATTGCCTTTATTTTTCCTCTGCATCTCGGAATCCCCATCCTTTGAACACGGATTTGAGTCGAATAAATGGTAAAAAAATCTCACAGGTCAGAAAATATTATAATCGTATATTATAGTGGCCCAAAAAGTTAATCGAAATGTGACGATATCACGCACTATAGCGTTCGTAGTAAGACCGTTTACGTTTTGCAAAATGTCTCAAACCTTTTATATATAAAAAAAACACGTGTAACGATATCTCGATAGGTTTAAACTCGTGGGCGTGGTAGGACGAGAATATGCGATTCACCGAATACGGTGGCAGTAATACGTATTTAAGCGTTGGGGAAATTTGCAGCTGTGTATTTTTCATATATACGTTTTGTGCATAACGCATATATTATTATTTATTTTATATACATATTATACCATAATATACCATTTACGGTATTACATTGCGTCCGGTTTTCGTGACGCAGCCCGCATTCATAGAATCTCATCTCACTCGACAAAATCTCCGAACCCGATGCTAAAGTCCCTCGCGGCGGCGTCGTCTATTCTACTACGTCGTAGACTCGCAGTACCTACTTCCGTTATAGATATAAAAAAAATTCATATTTTTTTTAAGTAGATCAACAACGTCAATTTCCCTTCCCCCTCCCCCATCCCACTGTATAGCCTTAGTCTTCACCCAGTGCGATTGTTACATGTATCCAGGCGTGTTTATTGCAGATATCGTTTATTAATTATTACGTGCAATGAGCGCCGCCGTTACAGCGTTTTCAATATTTTAATATAATATTGTAATTTTATTACATATTATAGCGCATTGCTCAACCATTGCCGCGACTGATAATAATTACGCTTGTCAATTAAAAACGAGTTAATCGTGTCACACCCAAAGGTTACCACAGATATATAATAATAATATAGCTAATACGATAGTATACCTATTATATTTTCATTTTATATAATATGATATCCTCCAATTGATAATTCGTTCATACAAATTATTATTTTTTAAAAAAAGTCTTCAAACGGAAACAACAAAATCCTTTTCTATTGAATACTACACGTGTATTAAGTATACTTAATCAATAATTGTACACTTGTACTTTTGTACCTATATCTACAATTAATATCGTGTTGTTATAATTACTGGTCTATGATTGTCAATAGTTGAAAGATCACGAAAGTCATATACACAAATTGGTTGTGAAACGCGTTTCAACCAAAGTCCACGGACTCGATTGATTTTTATAGAGATAATAATAATAGTACTTCTTATAGCTACCTACATTTGATTATTTTATTTCGATGGGATTAGTAAACACCGAAACTAATCTTAACATGTAGTAATTATTAGGTACAGACGTACACATAATACATATGTTATATCTGATTTCGATTGATAGTTTAAATCAAATAAACAGCTATAATATAACGAGTAAACAGTATAATTAAAACGATTTTTAACATAATATTATACCTGCGTATTCGGTCTTAACCTTTGCACTCTTGTTGGTAATCTGAATAAATCTGCTTGTAAACATTGAAATGTTTCGTAAACACCTATACCGCGTACATAATATTTTAATATCTAGGCCGGTAAAAACTTGAAATAATAGTTATTATTAATTTGTAACACACATTTTCAAGTATACCTAGGTATGTATTTAACTGTAAAAGAATATAAACAATATTTTCATTTTACGTACATAGCTTTTTTCCAACATTATAAAGAAGAATCCACGAGGGTGATAAAATATTGACAGTTAATGTTAGGGTAATTGGAATAATTCAGAAATAACTCGTTCGAATTTTTAGTTATCATTTCAATATTTACTTAAAAAATCTAAAAAAAAAAAGGTTTTGAATAAATTCTAATTAAATTGAGAATAAACTTACTCGGTGAATAACTTTTTGCGTACCTAATGATATATACATTATTTATATTTAATATCATACACATGCCGTACAGTGATTCGTTTTTGTATGCCTATATAAAAATAAAAAACCTCGTTTTAATAGACTGCGTTTGATGTTTTGCTCACGTGTCGGTTGATATGTATTTTATTTTATATAGTATATTATATTATATTATATACGCATCGTGGAAAATTGATTTCAATTGGAAAATGAACGTCGTCCGACGCACGTGCGCAACCTTATACAAACTATTACGCTTAATTCTCGTCGATCATTTGAAAAATAATCGACGAAAATCCTTGCGAATAGAATATGATGCACACATATTATTTGTATATATACATATATATATATATTTTAATATTTATAATAAACCACAAAATATATGACAAATTATTAATGTGCACACTGCACAGGCTTGGAGTATCGAAACCACGTGCCCGTGACAATCTAATTGTAATTTGTATTAACGAGAGCATGTACTGGTATATATGTATTATATTATACCATAATGAATTATGTTTATTATGTTTACATAGGCTAATACGTCATACCTTAATCGTAAATACATATTATGTATAGTACATTAGTACATTAGTACAATCTTCGATGCCAATTCGCATTTGCGTAGATCATAAAGTTTAAATGTTGCATGATTGCATAACTGTCATATAACATATTAACATAAATTGTATTTAGTATTGAATACGTATTAATATAATATTATACTTATCATAAAAAATTATATACCTATTCTAGGAAAAAATATACACCTCACACACACACACAGGGCGGATCCATAGGGAGGTGCTAGATTTCTAAAGAGTGTCTCTCCACTAGTAAATATGTTTAAACTTGTTGAACCAACCCTGCAGCAGCGGATCCAGGGCTTTTTTTTTTTGGGGGGGGGGGGGAATACCTTATTTTCCCTCTCCTTTATTCCACCACTGCATCACCACCCCCAAAAAAATGCCCTGGACACGCACTTGATACGTATGCTATGTGTTTCTATAGTCTCTTTGTTATATTATAGATTACTAACTGAGTAGGTCACTGTAATATTAATGTATTACATTGGAATTCATAATAATTAATAAACCATTCAATAGAAAAGTAGCCAGCCACTAGGACATCAAACATCCAACCTTCCAGCCATTTCTGTTGGTTGCTCACTCTTTCTAGTCTGATCCTCCACCTAATTTTTCAATGATTTTTTCTTATTAGTATAGAAATTAAAAAAGTAGTTTACAATATTTCGTCAACAATTTAAATTCAAACGTTTATAAAAAGAAATTTGCCATTTGCCCCCCCCCCTCACCAATCACTGTAGTTTCCTTTTGTTTTACGCTGTGTTTAGTCAATTTTTGTACTTTTTGTTCTTCCCCCCCCCCAAAAAAAAAAAAAAATTAAGCGTTAGATCCACCACTGACTTTCCCTCCTTTTTTTTTCTTCCAATTATTAAAAAAAATACTGTGATTTTTCATTTTAGACATCCAAAGTAGGTATCATCACCAGGATTACCTAGATTCCTGCCAGGAAAGATATTGGAGTTGAAAATCTAGGCATTTTTACTGTTCCGATATGTAATGACAGAAACATCATTGTAAAACCGATACAGTTTTTGATCCCCTTAAAATCTAAAATCAGGTACATTATTTAATTTTATTTACATAGGTACTTATAATTGTACAACTGAAAGACTCTACTTTAAACTTTTGTTCCCATCATTGAAAATTCAAGCTTAAAGTTCGCAATGCATCCATTATTTCAAATGAATACCCAAAATTACACATGTTTTTTCAAAATTTTTCAAATTTTTTGTATTTTAAATTTTAAACTAAAACTCTAGTAAGCATTTAAAAATTATTTAGACCATAACACAAAAGTTAGTAAGTTCTAACTACTACGAAAATAAAATACCTAAAATTAAGTAAAAATGAACTATTGTTTGGATTTAGTATGGGTTTTGATGAACATCACTTTACAAAATGTTGATTTAATGTATTTAGATAAATATTTTGTACTAAACATCACACTTAAGATTTTTGTAAGCCAAACCAAAAAATTGTTATTTCTGAAAAAAAATTAAATTAGAACGTAGATTTATATGGGTTTTCATCGCCTCCTCTTATATATATATAATATTCTACTGTGTTGAAACTTATACACCGACGAAGTGTTTGAAGTGATTTTTTTTTGTCAAGCGTCATATATTATTAATAGCGACGATTGTTTCTAGCTACACGTTGGCAATATAATGTCTAGGACACTTACACCTAGGTGCCAGCTATATACCTATAATTAATATCTGCTGCAAGCTGAACAAATATGTGTACAGCATAATTGCGTCTGTAATTGCGTAGTTGCTGGCGCTCTTCATTTCGGGATTATACGTTACGATACATATAAATCATAAGACGCGGCCCGTTAAGTATAATCGTTTAAGTACTCGAGGAGATACGCAAACACATTTGTATATACATATATACCGTTTTATGTCACGGGAAATGTTGTATGTATATATATATATATATTATACACGAATATATGTGTGTGTGCATGTTGTGTGTATAATTATATTGTCGTTTCTACGTGGGGCCAATTATAAGACCCTGGATGTTCCGGTTTTACGAAACAAAATAACAATAATAATAATACCATAATACTAAAATATCTATTATATTATGGAGGTTCTCATTTAAAAAAAATAAAAATATATTTATCGCTCAGACACCATAATTAAATTTTATACAAATCTAAGTACCTATGTATTTAAAAATATCGTATACTTGATAATTCTAATAGTTAGAATTTGAATAAAAATATGCTCAATGCTAAAGGAAATGTTGGGGATGAGCATGCTTAGTGAATCACCCTGTAATAACGTGTACAGTATATATATTGTGCAGTACATAAATAAATAATGATAATATTGAAATATATAGCATTGTATTGCGGGTAATAAAACAATAATTCTCAATTTGTTATACCGTGTTTTTACAATTTTTATTTTATTTCACAGTTGAATCAAACAAAGAATAAATAACGCAATAATCTAATCATGTCGTGATGTAAACAATAACAATACAATTATCAAAACAGTCGTTCTGATATGTATTCGATAGCTGCAGCTTGCTTGCCTTGTACGACGTACATGATACATCATAATATTAAACATAATAATATACCAATATATATAGGTATAATATCATTGTGGAGTAAAACGATTCGCCGTTTACAGATCGATAAAAACAACAAAAAAAAATTCGACTATTCGTGTCAAAACTCAAAAGACAATTCTTTTATACAATTTATGTAGTTACGTAGGTACCAATCATTATTATGCTGCTAATTATTGTTATCGTAATAATATAAAATATTATAATATCTTATTTTATTATATAATTTATACAAAATACACCGACCTACGTTTATATTCATGACGAATATGACAGTGCTAACCTATTCTCTTTTGAGTTTTGACACACTTTTAAACTGTTTATCTATACACATATTACTTATAGGTATTTAGTATTTACCAAAAATGTATAGTAATATTATAACGTCAGTCTAATGTTACGTCGTAGCCGTTTCTATTTTTATTTTATATTTATATTATTTCATTTACGCAGTATAATATCACGATATATATTGTTTATGTGGGTTTTCGGGTCATTTTTAGTCGTAGTTCACGTCAAATTTAATTCTATTAAATATTCTAAAATATTCCTACTGCAGTACCATAGGCAATAGGCATAATATTATAATATTGTTGCAACAACGTCGTTCGATTCCGGTTTGTCGGCGTTGTGTGTCATATACTCATATTATATAGGTATTTTATTATTACCTTTAGGCTGCAGTGGACTTCTCGAGATCTGAAACAACTACATATACTGTTATCACGTTGGTCAATAAATCACGGTGAAACGGAATTCGAAATTATATTTTGAAAAAAATAATATAATACTAAAACACATGTAACCTATGTAGGTAGGTATAAAGATTATTGAACCAATGCTTGAATCCGATACATATTGAATAGGTAATAATAAATTGGCTGTCCGTTATTTGTTTATATTCAATATACTATAAACATATTATAATTTTTATATTGGATTATAAAGTAGTTTCGAAAGAGGTATGTGAAAACATTAAATTTTGGTTTTTATATTTTGTATAAATATACTCATCGTCTAATAATATTGCACTTTATACCAGGTATGGTTATTGAAAAGAAAGCTATAGGTACGCTTCGAATTTCTGTTTAACTGTAGTAGTACTAACTAGTAATGACTAATGGCTACTTAATATGTACAATGTGTGTTGTGTATTAAAATTAACAAACTTGTAACTATGACTTTATTCTGGCTAAAAATTTATAACGGATTGTTATTAAATTAAAAGAAATCGTGAGCTTTCGTATACTAGTAAATTGTGAAAAACGTCGGTTTTCTATATCATTCCGAACCAAAAATATATAATATTTAAATTAAGTGGAACTAATTATGTCTGAAACGTAATTCATATTCATTTGTACGCTCATAACACAAAAGGCCGAATTATTATTATTATTAGCTTGAACAGCTATTCAGCATTATAATATTATAAAAGCGCAAAACGTCGGTTCGTGTGGTCTAAATATTCGATTTAATTGATTCAAAAACCTCGTTTAAAAACGATTTTATTGTTCCGTTTCCACAAACAAAATAGAAAACGGATAGAAAAACACGATAGAGGTTTGGTAATAATACGTCTGTATTCAACATTTATATTTTATACTTCGTCTAACTATATATTTCGTCTTATACAGGGTGATTCATTTATCATGGGCTGGTCAATATATTATTATGCATAAAAAAATAACTGAAACAAAATTCGTTATAATATTTATAATTTTGTCCAAATTTTTAACTTAAAACAACTAGGTATATAAATAAAACTCTGTTTGTATATTTTTAGAGTTTTTGATTACAGTATGAACCTACTATTATTACAGCATAAATCTATATTACTTATAAGAAACCTTTTTTTACATTTTCTATCCTTAGTTATAAAAATTGAATATTTCATAAGTTTTTAACTGGGTACAGAGTCATTTGTAAATTTTTGTGAAATTTGAACTTTGAATGCTTATAAAAATTTTAATTTTCAAAATTTTTGACCCAACAATTACATTTATATCGACAGTTTTGAAAAAAAAACACGTAAGTATTATAGATATATTTTAGTTTAGAAAAAATGAAATAGTTTTTAAGAACAAATATAAAATGTAAAGAGAAACACAAAGTTGTAAGTCATAGAGTCCTGAGTCCCCCTACATTATTCAATTATTGTTAAAAACTAGCAAAATATAATGTATAAAGCTAATGGCCTCTATCACCTAAGCTAAAAAAAATAGATGTATACAATGACGTCTAATAAATAGGTTTAATAATCAAGTACCTATTGACAATTTTAGTATTGGATTGTCTCTATTATTGAAATTAATGATCACTTAAAATATTATGCACCTACTTAACTACCATATTTGATTAAATATTACTAAATAACATTTTTTCAAAAATAGACAAATTAACCGTGAAAATGTACGTTTTAGATAATCATCCTGCCATTGTTTAGGTCTGTTAGTATATTTTAAAGATTTATCGTCGATTTTTTTTCCAGCGGCCAGCAGCTGAAGTGCCGTAATGTAAAATCTATGAATATTCTCCACCATAATAATAACAGTATTACGCCAATGAAAACAGACACTTCAGTCGCAGCGACGACAAGGCTTTGGTGCTTTTTTTGTTTTTCTTTCCCACAGCACGCTCGCTGTTGTAGTATATTTAAGCGGCGTATTAAAATACATCATAGTCCGTCCTAGTCCGTACTTAAAGCGTTGTCATATCACGTCTGTATTGTGTTGGTCGTGCCAAATGCGCGAGTCTATCGCCACTCTAACGCCAAACGCAAGACGTCAGGAAAAATAAACAAAAGATCATGTTTTTCTCAAAAAAAGAAAGTAAAGGTTTGCTGTTGAAAAAAAAGGCTTAACCTGATTTATATAGACATATTCCGCTCCATTCAGTTCGTTACACATATGATATAAGATATAACACGCCAGGTGTGACGATAAACTATCTATCAATAATACATTGAAGTTTCCAAATGAATTCCATGTATTGTAAGAACTAAGTAGTTATGTACTGTAAAAAGTTATGTATTGCCGTTAAGTATTCGCCAATGAACGATAATAGAAGTATAGAACCATAAGTAGACCGAGTATCTTGAACTCTGGGAAACCCGTTCCGAAGTATAATTTTGAGGAACATTAAAAAAACGCTTGCCAAGTCAGGGATCGGCATGTAAACTCTCTTGATTTTTAATTTTTAGACATTTATTAACTGATATCACACCCAAGCGGTATAACAATTTGAATCCAGAAAAATGTCTGTGTGAACAGCCTCAACAAAAATCATTTTCATTTTCATTTAGTGAGATAGATCTCCGAAACCGGAGAGCGAATTTCGTTGTTTGGGGTCTTGTTAGATTCACATTGATTAGGAGAAGTACACTGAAGATTTTCAGAACTTTAGCTTTAATAGTTGATTCACTACAGAACATTAAAACAAATTTTATTAGGCGTTTTTTGATGTTTTTTCAACTTTACAGCTTTGTAGTGAATTAACAATTGGAGATAAAGTTCTGAAAATCTTCACTGCACTTCTCCTACCAATGTGAATCAAACAACAAAATCCGTTCTCCAGTTTCGGAAATCTACCTCACTAAATGAAAATCTATCGAAAAATAACTCTTTTTTTAACTGTGAAAAATTAAATAATTTTTTTTTAAAAATTTAAATACTAAATAATATGACTATTAATATAATATAATTTATAATATATAATAATCATAACCATTTATTTTAGTACCTACTCAACCCTTTCTTCCCCACGAATATTGCAGTATTGAACCAACCCTATTGTAGATTGCTATACTCTTAAGCGATTATTGTAGTAAGTGGTATATAAATTAAAAACTTTATAACTGTACATGAGTATATGACTAGAGACTATAATATAATATAGGTAGTGTAAAAGGTTTTAATGAAATTGTATGGTACAATGCTACGTTAAACTATTATTATTAATACTTATTATTTTATTATAACTACAAAATAATAATAAGAAAACCAAATATATGGACAGAAATTAGCTTTTATAATAGTAGTAACTATAGTAGATTAAGAATTAGATCGGGGATGTCTTGTCATCTTTGTCTCTTTGAGTTCAACAAACTATATGAATCAAAAAATACACTAGACGCGTGTCTTTTCTTACATTCGTTCTGTATCATCACGAAATCCCTGCAGTATCCCACCATTATATAGGAATAACTATATTTGATTACTTCACAAAATGTATAATAATCCTTCGGCCTACTACATATACATGAACGTCACGAGCACAAGTGGTCTCGTTTCATCGCTTGCTCCGTGTATTGCTACCAAGTCATCGGTAAAGTAAAATAATATATTATATTGATGTTTTTTTATATATACATTGAATAGTACTTGGTTGTACTTTTCAAGTGTCTTGTCTGATTATCAACATCAAAAAATCACCATTTGGTATTAATCTACAACTGATACACCGTAGGTACACTAGGGATTCACAACGTTTTATAGTTAGTACCACGTAATATATTATACTAAAATATCAATGATCGTAAATAAGATATATAAATGATGTGCTCGAAAATAAAGCACCAATACTATATTAGTTAATATTGAAATAATTAAAATCTAATAGACATTTATATTATAATAATTTAATGAACAAATTTTGAGGTACGTATTTTGATTTATATTGTTAACGCATTAAGTTTGAGTTGAATTTCAATTGAGAAGTTAAAAACTCGTTGATAAAGGTTAATAAAGCGCGACACTGTGACGATATTATTATTATTACGAAATGAATGACCTATTTATTTATTTTTAATTCAAATACATTTCCAAGCCATTATATTCTGAGAATTTTTCCAAACATATAATAAGCACAATTATATTCATTTGACCTTAAATTTTACACCATAGAAAATATTAAAATTGTGTATTTTTAAAAATTTTCTTGTTGAAATTTAATTTTCAGAAAATAATCATGAATAAACTGCAAATTAATTGAATAAAATAATTTATCTGGATAGTGTATCAACAGCGTCGATAAATGTTTAAAAAATGTTTAACTTTTTTACTGACAAATTAAAAATAGAGTATTTTCTATTTAAAAAAAAAATCAAAGTACAATAAGAGCCCATTACTGGATGATACAATAGTATTTTCTCAAAATAACTGCAATATTATGGAAAAAAATATGCAAGCTTGAAGAGTAGAAATTATATGATTTTTATCATATGAGACAGCAAAGTCAGAACATATTAAGGCTGTTCCAAAAATTAAATTATAAAGAAAAATTTTACTCTTCATACGAGTGGATATTTATTTAATTTATAGAAACAATGTCACCTTGAACCGGTGCTATTGTGTATAGATAATTCCCGTAAACCATTATTTATTATTGTAATTATTATAATTTTGTTAAAAAGTAATAATTGTAAGTGATTCACTGTTAATTATGGTTATTGATATTTGTCTGGCATGTGCCATAGTAATATAGCAACCGTTGAGATAGTGTTGAAAAAACAATTTCTCCAGGGTGTGCCAAAAATACGAATGTGGCTTATCGCGGCCACTTGCGAAAAGTAATAAATTATATCTTATACCTAGTACATACTATTGGAGAGCAGTGCAATATAGTAAGTTTAGGTATCACGTTAGGAAAATGCGTCATACTTATACATGGTGTTATACAGCTTAGCCTTGGAAACGCAAAGTAACAATATGACGTACATGTTCGGACCCCACAACGACATAGCAATTTTCACCATTTTTCTTTTAGTAAGTATTTACATGTTACTTTTTAAAATAGCTGGTTTAATCTATGAAAACCATAGATTTAATATGCATGTATATTGTATATAGACTCTGCGTTCCTCATATACCTACTTTGCTATAGGTCCTAATGTCAATATTATTAATAATAATAATATTAATACGACAACAGAGTTGTAGACCATTTATACCAATATTATGGTTTAGGTTCAGATTCTTCAGAACACTACAGTGAACCATACGTTTCGGTAGGAAATTATAATGCATACCTAGCCACCTAGGTATATATTAATTCTCCTGATATCTTGGTGTACACATATAATTTAGCTAGGTACTCATCAAGGAATCATAATATACTTACCTACGTTGTTTCTTATGTATCCGTACAGTAAACCCAATCAGATAGTGGGATTTAATTAGTTTCTCCGATGTGATGGTTTCTAAAACGATTATGTCGTTAAGAGTCATTAAGACAATAATATTGGTCTTTGAATAATTAATTTAATACCTACGATTTTTTTTTTTTTTGATTCAAAGTAATGTTTTTTTTCAAGTTTTACATTGTAAAATGTATTTTTAGATAGGTATAATCTAAAATGTTATATCTGCATTCTGCAGTACTGTCAGTACTTAAAGTTACAAATCAGTGAATCACTTATATTAAATACAATTTTAAAAAGTTCATAAAATAGCATTGACATTAGATGGACCATCATTCACGTTTTTATATGGAACATTTAGTATTTTATTCCTAAGCTATTTGTAAGTTTTGTTAATTGTATAAAACGAATAAAAAATATGCTTAAAACAGTGTAAAATCCAAGTGAATATTATGTTTTTTTTTTATTTAAACTGTTTTTTTCTGTTCAAAACAAAAAATACACAAACTCTGCATATAACAGTTAACAGGTTAACAGAAAAATCAATATATTATTGAAAAGATACAGTGTCCCTTCTGGATTTTCAAAGATGGATACCCTTGATAGATATATGTTATTTTTAAAATCCATTACAATATAAAACTTATAATAATATTATAGGCTTTAGTAATAAACTAATAACTGAACATTTTTGAAGATCTTATGTGTACCCATTGATTCACCTTATAACATAATATTAGTGTTAGGTACATATTATATGCAATTAAATAATTACAACACGGATGATTGTAAAAACGTAATGTACATAGCGTGTACCTATACGAGATTATCTGTGATGTATTTATATAATTTATGCTCAATTCGTGTAAACTGTAAATAATTACTCTATGCGGTATATTTTAGGTAATGATATTTGAATCACTGGCGGATTGAATGTATAATTATTCGGTAAATGCATTCCATTTCGTTCCCGTGTTCAACAGTACACGATAGTATGATACGCATTTTAATAACCATTTAGAATACGCCGTATGCGACATATGTTGTCATTTGTCACATTGAGAAATCAATTAATTAACGCTAATTAAACTGGTGTTAGCCAGTGTTGACTTTTGGCTAAAAATGTTTATAATATTTATCATAATAATAATATTATATGCACTGAAAATATGAAATAAGACTTTAAAATCATAAAATTAATAAATAATATAGGGAAATGTTCAAAAAAAATATGCCACTAAAGAAATTCATATACATATTATTGGCAACATTTAAAAAATGTGTTTCCAACTGATTTATAGATTACCTAACGATTAACATCCAAGTTCTAACTTTGACGCCTTTTATTGTCACCAAAAAAAAACAAAATTATTACATGAATACATTATACATTATATGAATACATTGAATACGAAGATTTTATTTTAAATTCTACAATTTAAGTAGGTACCCAGGGGCGGATCTTCGATATTTTTAAAGGGGGTGGGAGGAAACAAATAAATTGTATAATTTTAATTTTAATTGATAATAAATACATATTGCATACCATTATTTTTAAACAATAATGATTATAATAAATAATAATTAATAGTTGGTAGAATTATTCTTATTAGGTTAGGTTAATTAATTTTTCATTTATATGATACTCGTTACATAAAAAATTGTCGATAGAAAATTGACAGGGGGGCATGTGCTCCTATGCCCCTCCCCTGAATCCGCCACTGTAGGTGACCATATCTTAGACCTTAGTACATACTATTTACTAACACACAATATTTTTAAATCACTCAACTACTGAGTAAGTACCTACCTACTGAACATACATAATATTATTTATACTATTAATCTGCATTCTGCAACCACATACATAATTTTTCTAAAAAATAATGAGTATAGTTTAATATTACTCTTCATTGCTTTTGATAAATAACTAAAAGTGCGAAATTTACCTACCAGCATGGTTTAAAACATTCTGTAACTCATTTTTATACAAACATTTGTTCTTAAGTAGCAAGATTATATTTATATTAGTCATTCAGAAATTACAGATGTTATGAATTATCGTGGTGGCGTGATAGTGAACTAGAGTTCAAATCAGATGTTTTATAAATAATCTATTCTTATATTAGGGTGGTTTACAACCAATAGTTTTTTAAACTACAATGCCCAAGTTAAATCTTATTTATTATTGTAAAGGTATAATTAGTATAAAACATCTTTTGTAAAACCAAGGAAATTAATAATAGCTCTATAAATAAATATTGTAAAATTATAATTAAAATGCAATGTATAATACAATATTAAAAGTTGTTCCCCAACGCGGCAACGCAGGCATGTACCTGTTTTGCCTTTACACTACGCCGTGTTACATAATATAATTGTTTTAATTTTTTTAACACAAAAAATATTGACAAAGACCAATTCTATGCGAAAGTTCAGATAAATCAAGTTTGTATCCGACGCTAAAATTTGATTGCTGATAAATAGAAACTATTATCACATCATCAAAATAATTTTATGTGCATTTATAAAATAATAATCTTAGATTTACAATCATTTTGTGAAATTTAACAACATTATTGCAATAAAATATTTGTTATTAAATGGTTTGCTATAATATTATGCATTATTTTATTCGAACTGTTATCATAAACAATTAAGTACGATTGTTATTTACAATTATTAATATTGTTTTAATTTAACAATTTTATACAAGAATACATAGGTATAAACAATATACAACAAGATTAGTCTTAATTATAAGTTATATATATTTTCTTTAAATTTAAAATGGGATAACCAATGCGGTTTTAAAAAAATGATATATAAAAATCTATGGAGCAAGAGGCCCAAATAACCTCTTCCAACTTCCAAGTAACCCCTAGCTTCAAGGTTGAATTTCAGTCCAGCCTTATCCAGATTAGGACAGAGCAACCACGCAGCATAATTATGTGAAGGGGCACACTCAGCTTCGAAAAAATAAAAAGTGCATAAGGGAAAAAATGCAGAGCCGTCCACGATGATTGGAGAAATAGTAAATTGTGATTAGTTCTAAGTCTACAAAATTATATAGACATCTACAACAATCAAGCAACAAAAACCGTAATTGCGAAACAGATACTTTTCTTATCCACTCAGAAATTTGAGGATCACTTATTTAACTGATAGTAGTATAGTAGTATGATATTAGTACTATTGATACTATTGTACTAATAACTATGTCACCTAATAGGTGAATAAATTATTTTTTAATAAAATATATAATTAATAACCTATTAGTATGATAAACAATTTTAATTGTATAGCTAAATGACTATACTACCGTAGAACAATTGCTAAAAAAACCATCAGAAGAAGAAATAGCAAGTTATTAGCAATAAAATAATTAAAAAAAACTTTATTCAACTTAATCACAAGTTTAAGTGTTAAACAATTTAACATGATTTTTGACATAACTTATCCTCCACGAGAGAGTCGATCTGAATTAAAACTGAATAGATTTAGCCTTAAATCACTGTCAACATTCAGTTTATTTCTATATTTTTTTTAATATATTATAAAAATATATAGTAATATTATTTTAAGTATAGATAATATTTAATATTATATGGTTCACACTCTACGGCCCAGTACCACGCTGCAGCCCGCAGCCCATGGGTCTCCGCTGCAGAATTCAATAAGGTATAATGAATACCTACTGTGGTTTAAATATCGTTTTCCAATGCACTTATGCACTATGCAAAGGTACGTACTTTTAATAAATAACTATGTAGATACTTGACACTATGCTAATGCCAATTATTGCCAGGTTGCATAAGCAATCACTAAACATTTAATGAACCCATAGTGAGCAAATGGTCAATTTTTTATACAACCCGACATAACTATAGTTTATAGTATAAAATGTGCCTATTTAGAATTTATCAAAGCAAGAACGCTGAACACAGATTAAACCGCGCAACGATATCTGTACCTTTAAAGACTACCTATTTCTAGTTAAATAAATGAAAGGTACAATTCTCAGTTAAAATAAAAAGTAAGCATTATCCGCATGGAATTAAACAATGTGCTTAAACAATGTATTCTCGCACAATATCTTATTTATTAAGTATTTTGTTATAATTATTACAGATAGAAAATGTATCAACAGGTGTACTTTTATTTTTCATATTGCTAGAAATGACTTTAGTTGTTAATAAAGATAGGTCCTTTGCTATCATAATAGACTTATTATTAAGTTCTGATGATACTTTATCAATAATTACAAAATAAGTGTTTACTTTCTAAAACATCACAGGATCATTTATTTGTTCATCATTAGACAATTCACCAGGTTGGCATGGAACTCGTCTAAATCTTCTTATTGGTAAGGTCAGTTCAAATTCAAAATTATTGTCTTTGGCAAATTTTCTTACTGATGCATAAATATTGAAAAACATTTCACTAGATCTCAAACATTTAATATTTTTTTCTGTTTTTTTATTAGTTCAAGAGCCATAAGTATATCAATATTATGAGCTTGTAAAGCTCTACTAACAGGTTTAATAAGGTCAAACACTGTTTTAAAAATATGTGCTGTCAATAAAAATTAAAAGAATGCAAAAAACAAAGTAGCCCTGTACATTCTGCACCTGTTTTAAAGTCAACCTCTCCTTCGAAACTTTTTATGTCTTCTAAAGTTTCTAAAATGGAATCCAGTGTTTTAAGCACAGTAGTCAAAGCATAAGCTTGAGGCATCCATTTAGAGGTTTAAACTTTTTGTAATGCCTTTATACGTGCATTTGGATATAATTTTTTTTGTTTTTCCCGATACATAAAAATTTGCTTCTTACTACAACTTATAAAAGTAAATAGTTTCTCCATATTTCCAAATAAATCGAAGCTTTAGCACATGAACCAACTGTAGAAGTTATTATTAAATCAAGTCCATGGGCATGACACCATATAAATATTGCTTGAGGATTTACCTCTTTGATTTTTATCTGTAGCCCGTTGTATTTACCTTGTATGCAGGCTGCTCCATCATAAGATTATCCAACTAAGAAAGTTTTCCAGTCCAAATGATTGTATTCCATAACTTTTATAAACAGATCAAAAAGAGCTTGACCAGTAGTGAATATTGATTCTTTGATGGAAATAAGTCTTTCAAAAACTTTTTCTTCTTTTGTATACCAAATCACAAATGAAACTTGTTCTCTTTTCGATACATCAAAAGTATAATCTAAACTTATACTAAAGAACTTAGCATTTTTGATCTCAAATTTAATAATATCTAATATTTATAAACCTAACCTAGAGCATTTATAAGTAAATTTTGACGTTGCCACATAGTAAATATTTTGGTGTAGAATTAGGTGTGCAGTAGCAAAATATCTTAATTTTAGGCCCTACTTAGAGATGATACGTATACATATTTGTTATGAGTAAGAATTAAATAAATTAGAAAAATATGAACAAATTGTAAATTTACCTACATCATTGCACATTAGCCTACATCATTGATATTCATTATACCTACACTTCTTTTCAAAGAATACATACTATTAACAAATGATATCAAAACCAAAAATAAAATTAGGAGATTTGTTGCTCTGGCCTTTGAGGTCTTCAATTGTTAAAATAAGAAGAAAAAAATATTGTACGGCTTAGTGAAATATTGGCCTCACAAATTTTGGTAAAGCGATTTCAGAAAAAATATAAATGAAAATTGTTTACTTACTCAGCATCGTTATTTGCTATTTCAAGATGATCAGCAGCTTCAGGACCAGATACTCCTCTTCGAAGTCGATCTAGTTCGATATATTTATTTTGTGTTTAAATTTCAAATGGTTCCATAGATTGGTTGTGTTTGAACCAGAGTTGACGTATAGTCCAGAACACTCTTTACAAATAACTTTAATTCCATTTTCATGTTTAGTGAAAACTCGCCACGCTTCACTCGTCTTGATTCTTGACAACAGTTGGTTCGTTTAATAAATCCTATTAAGTTAATAAGTAGGTAGGTAATTATTATACACTTAATATTAGTTATGTTTAAATTAAAATACGAAGAAAAATAAATAATATTTAGATTTCTAAGCTATCGGCTATAGATACTTACCTTTTTTAACTATAAAATGGTGTCGTTCATACTCATTGGCCGTCACTATTGTACTTAACTAAACGTGCTCACAAGTCACAAATCACAAATAAAATGTCCGTTCAGTAAAACATTTGTAAGATGAATAACAATATATTTATATAGACGACGGTTTACCAATAATAATTCAATCAGATTTTAAAAATAAACACAAAACTCATTCATATTATTTTAATAGTGGTAAATGAGGTATTTAAGCTATAAATATAAATACTTCAATAACAATAGCGTGGACCGTGACCCCTAACAAGAACGTTTTATATTTTATGTTATGTATAATCGTAAATTGTTTTATTATAGTTTATAAATAAATCTCAGTGTTATAATTAATTTTCGATTATTTTCGATTATTCGATTATTTATAAAAGAAAAATCGACTAATCGACTAATCGAATTTCGATTATATCAATTATTTATAAATTATGAAAATAATCGATTATATTTATCGATTATATAAAATAACCGCGCAGCTCTAGTCGCGGCGACATATGTGCTTTATAACACCTTTTTTTTAATTCTGAGGCCTACCCAAGGTGGTTTTACACAGCAAATTGAGGGATATTTCCGATTTTTTTGTCCGACCGCACGCCAGCAGATTTTGTTAAAAAACGTAAAAAAAAAATTTGTTAAACCGCAGCGCGTGGCAGTCAAGTAGCATTGCGCGCATGCGCATAAACGTAATATCGTAAACTTTGGATGGCTATAACTTCCAAAATAATTGTTTCCGTAAAAAAATTCAAACAGTTTCGAAATCAGCGTCGAAAAACTCGTCTTTTTATAAAAAAAATTTTGAAATTCATGAGGGGCGTGGTAAAGTGCATTTGTTCCAAAATTAAAATTAAAAACCTTTTACAGTTTTACATATATTTGTCATCTGTTTTTAATAAATTATCAATATTTTCTTGAGGAATCTAAAATGGTCAAACATTTTAATAAAATAAAATGAATACATAGATAAGTTCAGCACATATTATATTATATCATATCTGATATTAAACATATTAATTGTACATATTCCCTAAGGGAAACTCGGATAGTCCTTAGTCGGTATAAAAAAAAAATAATTAATCATGACATTCAGACTTATCAGTATAAATTATTTTTGTCTCAACAGGAATTTTATGTGAAATAACCTTTGGAACAAACAATCATTTTTTAATTTAAGTAAACCATTAATAATTATACAATTTTGAACACATATTAATTTTGGTTAATAGCAGTTTTAAACTAAAATCTAAATTAGGTAATTTTATTTAAAAAAAAAATGTAATGTCAAATATTTTTAATTGTTATAATTGCTCTTAGCAATGCACCATAAAAACGTGTAGCTATCTATAATTTATGAATTATTATTATTACTTATAACTAGGTATATTGCATATATTAGTTTATAGCTGTGTACAATAATAAAATAATAGTTTAATGAGACTACGGCCGTTAAAAAAATAGTATTATATAAACCTTATGTAAATTAGGAAACTGCTAAATATTCTTATTATGTATGTATATTGTACATTACTACCTTAAAATATGATAGCTATTACCTACTTACTTTTACGTTTGCTTTAAAGAACATTGAAATTTTTTTTCTGGCCGACTATATGGCTTTTCTGTATTCTTCGATATTGTTTCAAACGTTTCAGTATAAGGTTTTAATTTTTTTTTTGCACAAGCATTTGTGTGCCTTTTCCAATTTGTCCAATTGATATCACAAAGAAATTGTCCACAAAACTCACAGTTTGTATTAGACATTGTTATATTTTATAATAATAAAATAATATTTAAACACAATTTTGCAAGACTTTTACCAAAACGGAAGAAACTTGGATGAGAAAAGTTTAAAATGTCTATTTGACCGAAAACGATTACAAAATAAAACAATATTGCCAATATAATCATAATAATTATTAGTATGACCAAAATTGAAAATAATGGTGAGATACTAAATGTCGAACATTAAAAAATATCGGGAATGTGGAATAAAAATAGAATGTCAACAATAAATAATAATATAAATATTTTGTTATTGCAGGCTTGCCACCCATATTTATTGAATGCCCAAAGTACCTACCTAAATAGCTGTCGTATACCGTGATGGGCATTATTATATCATATTTTATCAATTTTTGATTTATCTAATGTCTATTGAATGATCTGAATCTATTATAATATACAATATATACCTAATACATTTTATAAATGATTGACAAACGTTTTTATGACCTCAAAATATATTAAACTAATACCAAAATGTTTTCAACAGGGTAAACCCCCATAATTAAATGGTTCCACCCACCCCATAATTAAGTATGACACTTGCCATACTTGACCACCGTCTTCGGCGCCACTGTAGT
This sequence comes from Sitobion miscanthi, assembly GCA_008086715.1. Lineage (NCBI taxonomy): Eukaryota > Metazoa > Arthropoda > Insecta > Hemiptera > Aphididae > Sitobion > Sitobion miscanthi. Next base: position 9,305,476 of record CM017797.1, read on the forward strand.
GTATGAATATCTTATAAAATGTATTATTACAAGAGTTAGGTACCTTATAGTTTTGATTTAGACACCTGGTTTAGTTGTCAATTTCCACATATGGCTGTTTTTGAAACCAACTACGAAACAATGTTAATTCTTAGTTATGTGTAGGGGTTCAGATATTTTAAACTTAGAACATCGCATAAAACGTATCATTGATATCTAATTATAAAATCATTCGGTACGACACATAGCAGTTATATTAAATTGTATTTTGCTTAAGTTTGTTGCACTGTTTTTCAAGTTTTAGTTTTTCAACAAGTTGTTTATATATTTCTTGTAAATTGTAAACATTTTTGGTAAATTTACTTAAACCAATAACGAATGTGCAACGTGTAGTTTAGGTACTAGTTTCTATTAATAGGTTTATTTTGAATGAATAATACAATTTCTTTAACGCATATTACTATGAAATAAATAGGTAGATAGTAGCCAATAGATAGTTATTTTTTAAACAAAATGCGCGTAACGAAAAAATGAAGTTTTTGAAGTTTTTCATCATTTACTTTAAAACGAAGTTTGTCCGGGCTTTTTTTTACATTCTTATAAAACACCCTAAAACATACATTTTGGAAAAAAAATTTTAAAAATCGATAGGTTGCTAAACTAGAATTATGCCAACTATTTGATTATTTTAAAATAAAGTCGTACTTTGATATTTTTAAGACATTTTGCAAAAAATGTTTATTATATCTACATTTGAAGGTCATAAACATCCTATCCAGCTATCACTATTATAATCTTAATATACAACATTATTCAATAACCCCTAACAGTTATACCGTCACCAATAACGATCACAACAATTATGTGCATACAATAATTATTCATATTTTTTATTTATTTAAATTATAGCCTAATCTTCTTCCTGGAAAAAATAAATTTATCAAAACTTTTATTTAACTTAAAATTAAAAATTATTTCTGAATATTAACTAAAATTAAAAAACACATACACTCCCATATAATAATATATTTTAATATTTTACAAGAAATATTAAGTTATTTCTTAAAATGTGCATAATAATATTGTAGTAAATTAAAAACTTTAATTTGTCTGTGGTAAACAATAACAAATGGTAAAGTTGGCTGCCTAATATAATATATTTACAACACATATAAAAAATGATATAGTTCAAAATAATAATAACATTTTGAACAATTTGTAATACATTTATGATAACTGTATAAAACTGAATGGTTTTTAAGGCGTTCACACAGAATCCGGTACAGAAATAGAAATATTACTAAATAAATATACAAAGGAAAATTTGAGCAATAATATTAAAAGTAATTACAAAAAAAAATAAATAAAAAATATATATTTTCTTATTAGAGATATTCCGAGTACTAGGCTATTACTCGATGGCCAACTACCTAATATCATATCTATTATTAAATAATAATTTTAGTAACCGTCCAATACCTGGTTATCCAATGTACAACAAAATCATTTTTTCCCTATACTCAATAGAGTTTTTAAAACATTATTACTTGGCCAATACTTGGTACACAATTTTTAATAAATTATCTACTGGGAACATCTCTAAATTGCACTACTACTTTATATCAAAAGTTAAAACATTGTATTGTAGTTTCATTCAGTCAATTATCAGTCATATACCCTGTTGGCTGTTGAATAAATAATACTATTAAAAAAATACCCTTTTTATAATCAACTCATGATATGTGATAATGAAAAATTATTTTTTGAAGTAGATGTTCGCATTATTTTGTCGGCTGGTGGTACACGATTTCTTGGACCTGGTTCAGGAGTATACGTAAAAGTCAATCCTGTAGCATAGATAATGCCATCATTTCTTACTAATGACACTGGTACTTGTGTTAGCTGTTTCACCCATGACCAGTCTCTTCTAAATGAAGAGATATCTGGCACAACTGCAATCATACTCTCTTGGCAACGAAACATAGTTTCAGACTCAACATTTCCAAACCATACTTGTAGATGTGGTGTGAAATTTTCTCCACTCAGTTCTAACATGGCTACATCACCACCACCATTAGTGTTAAGACCGTGCACTACTGGTACAGGTGTTATAGGTGAATTTACAGGACCCATTCCTTCATAAAATTTGTATTCTGCTTTGTCTGTACTGATGATGGTCCAACAAGCTCCATCATTGATCATTTCTTTATTTGGCCCTTTTGGACATGGTGTGGCATTAAAATTTGTTATACGTTCTTGGGATAAACATAAATACATGTGATTAGTGTCTTTCATGTAAAATGCACATTTGTGCAATTGTGACACCGGATCATCAGCTTCTAGCAATGCTGTTTGTTTATCAACTTTTCTGATGACTAGTCGGGGTAAAGCCATCCCAGTAACACTGCACACTAATTTCACTGTACTACCATAATGAATGTAACCATCTCGAACATTGAACATGTCACTTTCGCTTTCGTCATCATCCAATAAGTAAATGATAAAAGCTCCCCACTGTGTTGAACTGGCATGGAAGGTTTCGTCTTCAACGTGTAAATAACGAGTACTTACTGTTTGTGACCTAAGCCTATTGAACAATGCCACTTTTGTACCACTAGCAATACATAAATCAGCGTTTTTTAAGGATTGTTTTTTTTTTGAAGGTTTAGATATTACTTTGATTCGTTTGCTGTGGAAAGTTCCAATGTCATAGCCATTGTTATAGAACATTCGTACCATAAGCATAAAGTGCTTGCGTTTGTCAGAATCAGATATAAATAATGTTTTAGCGGCACAATACTTTTTAATGTTATTGAGATCAAGTGGTTGCAAATCTTGATCCGCACTACCAATACCAATAAACGCACTCATTTGAGAATTAGTTTCAGTCACTCCTTCCCTAAGCAGCTGTTGTTGACGTAACTTCCAACCTTCGCCATGAAGATATACACATGGAGGTGGACAGAAAAAACGTTTTTCAGTGCCATAAGACTTTTGGGCAACTTTAGCATGAAGAATGACTAAAACCAAGTCATTGCGATCAAGTAAATATCTTTCCATAGCATCTTTTGTCAGCTTCTTTTCAGGCCGAATCTGCGTGGTAAGTTCTAAACCATAATGATGAGGCATTGTCGTAGAGAACAAATCCACTGTTGTAAATATAGTTCAAATTCTATTCATAAATCTGAAAAAAAATTGAATACAAATCTGTGAAACATAATTTTACAATTATTATCACTAAAACATATAAATGTAATAAAGTTAGTTACCTAATATTTTTACATAAATTAAATAAATTAAAAATATGATTCATAATCAATAAAAAAAATGGGCTCTAAAAAATTGTTCAATATTAATATTAATCAATCGTTTTCACACAATACCTAAATAATACACATGCATTTTTAAAATTGAATCGCCCCAATAAATTAACCGCCTTTGATAACTTAAATAGCTTAAAAACATGTTTTAGTTTCTGAAACATATTCCCCAGTGTTTGCTGTTTACAACTTACCAATTATTTATTTACTCAAATTTATATTTTATAATCAATAAGTATACAACAGCATTAAACTATTAAAACTAAAAATTGCACGACAAGTATATTTTTAAGCATAGGTATACATACCAATGAAATCAATTACTACAATCTTCATATCTCAATCGTTGACTCGAACATCAAAGTAAAAATATTCCATTCATATTTCATAAGCATGTAAAATATTGGAATGAAACGTTTCGAACAGGTGACAGCTTAGTGTTGGATTTATTTGAATATTGTTCAGCAACCCAAAACGACACAGTCGATGAACTTTTTAAGCGAGTTTGGTATAAGTAAGAAAAGTAGAACAAATAACGAGTTCGTTAAATTCGTTGGAAAATATATACCTAAACGGAATAAATAACACATACAGACATACAGTAATAGCGTAATAAGTAATAAGGAATAACTAACTAGTTACTAATAAGTAATAAGTAGTTACTGACGACTGAGTGCGGATTGATTGATCAACAATATTGTAATCATGAAGACTGAAGACACACAATCACAATATGATAACAACATAAACTGAAAAGAAATAATCGAATTCGCGGTTTTTTCCCGACGCCGATAGATAATATTCTGAAAAATTCTTCAGTATTCAATTCCTTTTCATAGGCCCAACTGGTAATTAAACTTTATAGAGCCTTAATAAAAAAATAATCAGTAAAATTAAGAAATAAGTATTAACTATACAGGTTAGGTTAGTGTCAATTGTGGAGATATAGCTCGATTGATCCATCTTACAGCATGTGAAAAATTAGAATAGCTTGTAAAATGGCTAATCGAGTTAACCGTTGCGACTTATTGTTGGAAATAGAGTAGTCTATACTCTATTTGACTGAAAAATCATCATAGTAAATATGTATATTAATTGTATATAAAATTATTATATTATTTCCTCCAAATAGTATTAAATCAGTTAATAGTCATCGTAGTTCTCGTCGTTGTTCTGGTCCCAGTGGCACCCGTTTTCTCGAGCGTAATTTAGGCAGTTCAAATTACCGTTCCTCGCGGCATTCGTGCACGCATCCTTGTCCCATGGGCACCCGTTTTCCCGTGCGTAGACAAGGCACTCCAGGTGACCGTTCGTCGCGGCTTCGCTGCACGTCTTCTTGTCCCGGGGGCAGCCGTTTTCCCGTGCGTAAACTAGGCAGCCTAGGTGACCGTTCATCGCGGCTTCGCTGCACGTCGTCGTATCTCAGGTGTACCTGTTCTCCGAGGCGTATCTTAGACACTCCAGGTTACCCGATTGCGCAGCTAATTCGCTCGCTGTATACCGCCGTATACCGACGTACCATAGTGGCATGCTGTTCCAAGGGACGCCGACCACGTGAGCAAATTTCAGACAATTCATGTTCCCGTGCAACGCTGCTTTTTCACATAGTCTTTAAACCTCTGATCATTTATGGAAAATTGCGATCTACTGAACATGGTCTGCCTATCGTTGCTCTCGTCTAGGTTTTTGTCAATTTTTAAAATTTCGAACAGCGACTCGCAACAATTTTGGACATCGACGTCCGGTGCTTCCAGCAAATCAAACTTGATACGCTCGATCTTGTTACAAGCGAAGTACGCCGTTTTCAACAGACTAGGTAGTTCGTACATTTCCCCGTTAGGTCCGACGAGTACGAAATACGGAAATTACGGAATAACGAACTACAGACGCTAATACCTAATATCAAATACTTTTATAATACAAAGATCTTCTATACATCTTACATCTAACGCAACCATAGACATATTAACTTAGTTAATACATAGACCTATTTACTAATTTAGTTAATAGGTCTATCGTCTATGAGTTAATATGTCTATGAACGCAACAAGACATACAGAGTCCTTATCATATCGCGCGTAGGTTGTATAGGCACAACCTACTGACGTTTGACATAGCATAAAATGCTACTGATTTGCATGTCTGATTCAAATTGCAATTATTACTGAACAGTGAACTGCCTTATAAACTTATAAATTATAACAGATAACTTATAAAGTTATAACTGATCCGGTTTCCGTGGTAGTCACTCGACATTTTCACGGTATTTAAATTTAATTAAGATACAACTCATGCCGTTTACAAAGTGTCATATATTTTTGTAAGGTATAACTGATTTGAAAACAGTTAAGCAGTTTTACTAAACCACCAGAAATTACTGATTTGTATATATGAAAAAGTTACTGAACTGTGTTATAACTTATAACTGCTCCAATCTTGAAATATTAACATAAATAACATGATAGTTTTTTTGAGATTTAAAAAGATTTGATTATGTATAGAACTTTCTTTTTAGTTACGTTTTCAGCAGCATCAAACAATAGAATAGCACAGTGCCATGAGCCACGTCTAGACGCCGACTATATCCAGACAAGTAATTGACGCTCAATGCTGCAGGGGAAACATACTTTTTATAACTTTTTAGATTAAATATAAGTACTGAAATATTTCAGTAGTTAATTGAACAATAAATTTATAAAATATCTAAGTATGTAGTAAGTACATTCTCTAGTTTTTAATTTTATGCATACTTCAATATTTGGTTATTAATTTATTATATAGTTACTTTTTTAGATAGAAATTGTGCGTACAACTGATGTGTAGAGATATGTTATTTTAATTTTAAATATAAAATACACAGTATATATTATACACAGTAAAGTAAGAGAAAAAAATATACAAACAATTTATTACTTAAAAATGTAATTTAACAAAAAAATTGTAATGAATGTGTAAAATTTTAAATAGATATAAACTTAATAGTATATTACTTTAAACTATTCAATATTATGTAAAAAAAAAACATTCATATTTTGGGTAACTTAAAAATATAAATTATATTAGATCCGGATCATCATCAGTCTGTCATGATAACCGGTATGCCTCGGGCGACTAAAGCAGCATAGTTGAAAAAACTTCTTGTAGTTTTCCTGGCAATTGCTAATGAACGCAAGAGTTCTCGTTCCATGGGGTAATCCTGTTGATCTAAAAATTCTTTAGGCCATTTCTCTGAAACATTATCCATATTAACACATTTAAATATATTATTCAAAAAATACAGGGACAAACACAGCTATAATTCATATATTATTATTATACTAACTTGATAATATTATAATTTATATACATTAATTTGAAAAATATTAAATAATAATTAATCATTGTATAATATTTTTAATTCACCTTGAAGGTTAATAGGATTTCCAGGAAGCCAAACATTAAGCATGGCTCTGGCTGAGTTGTCAGCATCTAAACTTGTTACATTCCACAACATACCAATGACACAGGGACTAAATAAAAAAATAGTTTTAAAAATTAAAAAGTATTAGTAGTTGAGATATTAATTACCAGCCAGCTTTTAAATATCCATAAGAAGCACCCACAAAATTAGACCTTCCTCCTTTGTCAGTGTGTTTGGCACTTGAACAACCAAACAACATTGGTATACATTGTAGATCTAATTTGTCTAAATCTAAACTATGCAAGTATTGTGTTCCATTTCCGTGGCCACAATACCTATAGGGTTAATAATGTTAGGTCAGAAAATCAAAAAAAAATCATAATAATATGATCACTTACAATAGTATATCATTTTTTTTAAGTAACGAACTGAATTGTTCTGAAGTAGGCTCTTGACTTTGAATGCCGTCCCAGTTTACATTTCTTTCCTTGAGGAAACTCGACATTCTTTTTTCTGCATTAGACAATGATTTATCGGGGTTTAAAATGTAGTATCCTTGATTTTTAATTTTCCTGAAATTAATTGCAGTTAGAATAATTAGAAAATAAATATTTTTTCACCATATTACATTAACCCGTTTTGAATAGAATCCTTGTGTTTGTGATATAATCTGTGCACAATATGTACAGATGACACACGGGAGACTGGATGTCTTCTCAAACATGGTATTGTTTCCCATGGCAAGCATTCTAAATGCTATTAAACAATAAAATTAGAAAATATAAATTTTTTTCTTATTACACTGTTACACTAATACCACACCTCATCTAGTATGAGCAAAACTGAATGTCTCTTTTTCAACATTAAATGTGAACCATTTAATTTATATTTATTAATAGCAGATTCAAATTTATTCATTTCCTCTGTTGAACAGTCTACTTCTTTAAGAATATTTTTTATTTCATCATCAGTCAATTGAACAACTGCATTTGTTATCTGATACAAAATCATTCTGCCTCGGTCACTTATAGTCATATTTTCTTCTCTGAAAATATTATATTATAAATATATAAATGAATTATATAATATACACAAATTATAATTTTTCAATCGACGAGATACAATTACTAACTCTATGACATTATCAATAACACTATAAACTTCTGCTGAAAGTTTCTCATCAATATAATTGCCTAATAACATACAAATCCAATGTTTTATCCAACTAGTATGAATTTCCTGTGAAATGTTCTATTGGAAACAATAATTTAAATAACAATTCAATTATTAATAATTTATAAGTATATATTTATTTTAAAGACTCATTCGGAGATAATTCAATAGTTTTTCATTTACTTTAATTGACTGGGAAGCGGAATCTCTTAAATTTCGAATAGCAGATGGATCCTTATTTTGTCTGTCATTTGTGTCTTCTAAGCTTTTTTTCAGAACTTCAAAGATAGTCTTTTGTCCTAAACTGGTTTTGGGCTTATCCACTTTTACAGTCAAAGGTTTACTTAAAAGGTCATAAATAATTATTAATTACCAATAATAATAAATAGGTATCATAAAAATGTCAAATAAATTAAAAATATATCATACATATTCTTGTGTTTTTGACCACACTGATATCTAGATATAAATAGTTCAGAAACATCTGTAGGTTTGTCTGTAGGCCTAGGAGTTACTACATCTTTAGGATTATAGTTTTTAGTGATTTGTATTAATGTCCATTCAGATGGCATTTCTTTTAAGCGTTCAACAAGACCATTGTATCTTTTGGTCACATATTCTGAGTTCAAGGATAAACAATCATTGAGTTCTTTTTTACTTGCAGTACTAGAATAAAAATAAATGTATGTACTTATTGGTGATAAACTCCATGAATAATTAAATAATTCATAAACAGGTTCATAATTATTAATTGAATCACATGAGAAAATATTTTAAAAGTTTTGAATAAAAATTAATTGAACAATGTCAATGATCTTACTCTGGATTCATTATCAATGATAGTTTTGAACGAATTCCGCCTCCATGAGCTTCAGAAAGGTAATAAGCAACAGAATCATACTCTTTTAAACGATAGCTGATGTAAGCGGCAGCTTTATTTGTATCTGTAAAAAGTTAAAATTAATATACATTTCTAATGTACGATATACAATGTGAAGTTATAATTATATACAGTATAACTTAATGAATCCAGACATCCGTCTAATAATACTTATTATTAATATTATCAGGAAAATCATCGGAATAACCAGTTATTTTATATTTTGTAAGTCCTAATATTGTGTTTAAGCATTTAGCCGCCAGTTGGAGGAAGGGGGTATTAATACATTAACCTCACAGCAGGGCCTAAATTTATGTGCAGTATTTAATATTAAATGTGCAGTACTTTATACATTTTTATTTGATTAATATTCAATATTGATTATTGAAAATTACTAATTAGCATATTGTATTCGTTCAAAATCCTTAACACTAAAAATATTACACCATATTTTAATAAGTATATTAACCCAAGCTATTTTGTTTTTAATTTTAAAATGTTTAGTCACATAGCCATATAGGTATCAATGACTATTTAGAAGATCGTATTTATTATAACTAATTATTAATAAATAGCAAAAACAATTATGCAATGAAGTTATATGTGGTATGTGCACTACTAGATCTATGTTCATTATTTTAAAATATTTTTGTGTGGAATTAGGTGTGCAGTAGCAAAATATCTTAATGTTAGGCCCTGCCTCACAGCTGTATAATCCAGAAATATATTAGATGTATGAACAGCCAACCTCCTCAAGTTGTAATTAAATATTACATTAAAATACCCCTTTATAAAATCCTGGATACACACATAACTGTGGTGCATTATATATTGTACCTAGAGGTATAACATTGAACATTTTTAACGACTGACATTTTACAATTTATTTTTATTTTTATACAGGAGTTGGGTACATGAATATACTTAAATGTAATAATAGTATTAACAATTTTAAATATTACGTGTTTAGTATTAAAACGAGTATTAAAAATAAAAACTGCTGAAAAAATATGAAAAAATAGTTGTATCGCTATAGATCTCTAACCTTTATACCAAAATATTATGTGCTAGAAGAAACTTGTTACCACAATGGTCATAATAATAATTTGTTGTTGAAGATCATATTATTATAAAAATACCCTATTGAACATTGTTCTGACTGTTACTTAACTGTATTGTGTTCTAACATCTTGTAAAATTTTATTATTTATATTATCATTTTGGTCATATTGTCTTTACTTCTAAATATGTACCGTGGCCCATTTTATAGATTATTTTGTTTAATCCAGAGTCCGAACTTTTATTAATTCAGACATTCTAGAACCACAATTAGTCTGGATTAATGAGGTTGTAGTGTTATAAAATGATATCGATAAATATTTTAAATTCTATAAGTCACACAAATTATTTAATAATATAATTGCAAAAACATACACATATTTGTATTCAAACAAAAACATTATGGTATGTTTTCCCTACAGCGTCTAGATACCTACAGCAGACATTGGAACGGAAAACTTGTCATCACTATACATCTAGACGCCAACCATGTCTATGCTAGTAGTTAGATCTACTGCCTGGACCCTGCGTGTAAAACGTACCTTTAAAATATATAAAAAAGTAGAATTCTGTAGATCACTCCCCAATCATTGAAATAATGGTATAAAAAATTGCTTTTAAAGTAACACCATTTTATGGGTGGATAAAATAAAATATTAATAGTAGATTATAGGTAGGTACAAATGTACAATGATTTTCTTTAAAACTTCCCTTTGACAATTCGATTCAAAGTAAATAAGTATTTGAAATTTTTTTTTTAATAGGTAATCTGAGTTTTTGTTTAAGAACCAGCAGGTGTATCTTTATAGGGAGCGAAAAGCCGAGAAACGCTTATCTAAATTTGATATTACCTATAATATGGACACTTATTGGACGAGTACCGATTGATATACAGTGAAACTTCCATAGTACAAAGTCTCACAGAGCATAAAAAAAATTCGTATTAAAGAGAATTTTGTTAATCAATAGAGTTGAATATATCTGTTTCTAATTTAGGTTGGTTCTCAAAAATATTTCGTAAGCAATAGATACTGCGATTGATACTCACTCTCGTAAACAGGAAATGGTGGCAAAGGCATTTGTTTAATTTGCGACAAACACTCTTCAATCTCATTGAGGACGGACCGACATACTGCGTCCGGATCCATGGCGGTGAGGAAGAACAATTATTGCTATCGACCCACTGACTAATGAGACGAATATTCTTCACATTTATTATTTCTTCCGGTGACTGAGGTGCGATCTTCTTCCGGACAAACGACGTGAAAAATCGAAATCGACGGCGTTCGACAGACACAAACCGAAACGACGAACAATACCCCAATACCGTACCTATTACCTAAAGTACTGAACAGTTGTGTTCAGTGCTTACTTTTAGTGTTTTCACTTTTCAATTTTGTGTATTTATAACCCGTAACCTGTACTTTCTAGTTATATTTTATTATTATGCGTCTCCAGTATAAACTCTATTTACCGTGGCCGGTAATTGATAGTCGGTTTAAAATTTAAAATATAAAATATTATAAACAATAATATAAACACATGCGCGATAGTAGCGATAGGCGATAGCATCACTACAGAAAGGTATAAACCATTGACCTAATATTTCGTATTTTTGTGGTTTAAAGACCACGATTATGGGTCACTTTTGTTCCAATGACCAATTGTTCTATACTCTTTTTATACCACTAGCCAATTCTTCCAATATGTTTTTGTTCAAATCACGATTGTAGAATACGAATGCCTTGATGGCAGGGCAGCATTTAGGGGGGAGGAGGCACTGGCTACAACTGCCCCGGGCGCCAGTATTTTGAGAGCGCCAAAATTTTGTCGTCGGAAATTTGTTCCCTTGTGAATTGTTAAAACTTTTAAACTTTAAAATATTTCAATAACCATATAATATTATATAATATTAATGTATTATGCTGTTTGAAATTAAAATATGCATTTATGATTTATAGCAATATAATCACCAGCGTTCCAGAATTATTATTATATCTGATGATAGTACCTTAATACTTTTCCCAAATTTGTTGTGGTTCCAATAGACATTTATTAAGTTATTTATAAATTATAATAATACGACATATTTTGCTAACGCGTGCAGCGTCGTGCCTTCTACAAAAGTAGTAAGTACCAACAATAAATTATTAGTCTATAAAAAAAATACAAACTCAAGCCACAGCATTTGTGAAACCTGTGATTACTGATTAATAATTTCTTTCATAATTCGGCGCTGTTGATTATTTATTTTATTATATTTGTTTTGTATTAGTTTAATTATGACTGGAAAAAAAAGTTAAGGGGATATCAACATCGTAAACAAACTTTATTAAAAGACAAAAAACCTCTTCATGTTATTACTTATTAACAAATGCAGAGAAATTCAAAATATGTTTGATGTTTCAAAAAATATAATATTAATTTGCATAGGTACTTTAGTTTTATTAAATTTATTTTTATTTTGTTCATATTAATAATATATTAATATGATCCATAAAATATATACCTAAATATATAAAAAAAACTTATATTATGATGAATTACAAGCAGGGTTCAAGAGGCATACACTCAACTAGCTGTATCTTTGCGGAGGGGGTGGAGAAGAAAGGTTCATAAAATTACCAAACATTTTTCTTTTTAAAAGCACACATTATTGTAAAACAAATATTCTTTTTTTTACTCATAATCTAATAAGTTCTTGAGGATCTCTGTCATATTTAACGTAGTTAGGGAGGGGGTTGGACATTTTTTCCAAACAAAATATTTGTTAAATTTAGCGTTATAAATCTAGTTTAGCACCCACCCAAATTTAAAATTTTTTTTTCGGACACCTATGTATTGCTTCAACCAGTTTAAAACGAGGTATATTTCTACTTTACCGGGCACCCTTTTTTTTTTTTCTGTGAAACACTGAAAACGATGGTGAAGTCAGAATTTGGCGCACGTACTTAGTTTTGAAGTTATGGCCTAATGAAGTTCACTATTTCGCGATTTTTACGCATTCGCGCATTTACCTCGGTTGAACTTAGGTTTTCAAAAATATTGTTTTTAAAGTACGTTTATTGTCAGCGTGGTTACGTCGTAGTATGGGCAGTGATTACACGTTTTGCGGCAATCGTCTCTGCGCCCCTCGGCGCCGTCGCTTCGCTCCGCTAATCTAAAATATCCATCGACTTGTTATGCAACACCGCCCCAAGTAGGTCACACTATCACAGGGTACGTTTTACGTCACTCATCGAAAAAAAAAAATTCGAAGTAGTCACAGTAAATTAGTGTGATGCGTGAATGCGTGAAAATCGCGAAATAGTGAACTTCATTAGGCCATAACTTCAAAACTAAATCCGTGCGCCAAATCTTGACTTCCCATCGTTTTCAGTGTACTTAACAACATAAGTTACAAAAAAAAGGGTGCAAAAATGAATTTCCAGAAATCATTAGTTTTTATAGCATAGCCTTACAAAGTACACAATTTTCGGTGTTTTGTGCTAACAAATTTAAAGTATTTTTTTTTGAAACCTATAGGTAAATCAAAGTTTCAAAAATAATTCTGACACTCACCTATGGTGGTTTTATATAACAAGTCGAGAGATGTTTTCGATTTTAATTGTCCGAGCGAGCGCTGCAAGCGATGAGTGACCATGCTGGGTAATTTCAATAAATGTTATAAATTATAACTTTAAAATAAGTCTGTCCGCTAAATCAGACTTGCCCATCGTTTTCAGTATACTTGACTCAGCTATGCTTATTGCATAGGTACGTTAAGACAAAAAAAAAATTGAAAAACAAATGGTTGTCCAGTAAAACAAAAAAGTCCCAAACGCGCGGTTAAGTATTGAGTTGTACGATTGCGTAGTAAAACACCGAAAATCATGAACTTAGTAAGGCTATATTTTTTTTATTTTGTTTTTTAATTTATTAATATATACACAATCTATATGCAATCGGCACAATAAGAGTATGAGCTTAAGACGATGAAGGTGAAATTTTGAATGAAGAAGCCACTCACCGATGACACTTACGTCTTATAATTATTTTGTTTTATTGTTTTAACCTCTGTCGTTTTTTTTTTTTTTTTGTTAGGGATTAAGTAGGTCTCTGCACCATTTTCACTTAAGGCGAGTAAGGCTATATAACTTAAAAACTAATGATTTTCAGCAATTATTTTTTGCAACATCGTTCTTATTAACTCAATGTAATATAGTATCAATATAATTTGTAACTATAACTGTAATTTTTTTTAAAATATTATTTTTATAAGTCGATGGTTAGTTAAACTGAGAAATCATAATATTAGAACAAGGATAAAAATTATAATTATTGAATTTTTTTTTAAAATATATCGTATTTTATATAAATTATTTTAAATATTGTTATATATAAACCGGATTTTTTCACTCTGTATTCTTTAGGCTTAGGACTTATCTGCTGTGGACTTTTTTTCCTATAAGACTATTTTACTAGGGACTTTTTTACTGCGATTCGTAACATTATTTATTGAACAATAACAATTAAAACTACGTCACAAATAATATACACAATAGTATAATAATTATAATATTAATAATTAATACATACAATTTCCTCGCAGATACAATGTTTGATGTTATTGACAGCCATAGGCGCAAATTGGCTAATTGTTTTGGGAGGACTCAAGCCCCCCTCCCCATATATAAAAATTAGTACTAATTACTAGATTTTGAACTGGGAGGACTTGACCGACATTTGGGGGGACTAAGTCCCCCCCCTATTTGCGCCAATGTTCTCAGCCACCCTTGACTCTTGAGTCACGTACTCACGTGACTAATGCTCGGTTTACACGTGCATGTTTACCCATGCAAATTGAAGCGCCAATGATGTGTAAACATGTTCTAGCGCGCAAGTGAAAATAAAAGTTGGAATATTCCAACATTACTTGCGAGCTGGCAGTAAGATGATGGCGCTTCAACAAACATGCACGTGTGAACCTACCTTAATGAGGTCATCAAAGCTGCCGTGATGGCCTGTCAGACAGGCCCTGTCTTTCCAGTGGTGCCATAATGATAGCCGATAGGATGAACAGTCGTAGACCGTAGAGGCGTAGTCCCGAGTTCGTGGTAGACTGTCACCCAGGACTCAGGAGTCAGGACTATGAGTGTCTATAGTTACTATTGCACATAGTATATAACAATAAGTATAATATTATATAATATATTACATTTTATAACACATCCTAATATTGTACACAATACACCTCAAGCTGAGAATTGTGATTATATCATTAATTTATAAGTCATAATCGAGGAAAAAAATTATTTTTGTTTGGATAATTTGACCGAATGCCATATTTAAATGTAATAAATAATAATAAATTAATAGTTAATAAAGTAGGTAAATATATTATTATATAATATTATATTTTAATGTAATCCGTGATTCAATGACCGACAACCTACAAAATATGACAACAGTCAACACTGAACAAATAACGTTGCATGAGCATTATTGAGCTTGCGCAATACAATGGTCAGTGACGGTTGAAACTTGAAAGTGTAGGTAACCATCACTCATTAGTCAATGACACGATTGTAAAATTCTTAATAATCATAATTCATGGTCAATAGTCATTACTCATTACAGGGCACAGGCCACAGACTTTATGAAAATATAATATATATTTTCATATAGTCTGTACTAATACTCTATATTATAGCCTATACCTTACTTCTTACGTATGCGTTGCATAATTGCACAAGCACCAGTGGCGCACGCAGGGGGGGGGTTAGGAGGTCATAACCCCCCCCGAAATGTCTTCCTTCATTACGAGCGTCTAGAAACAACCCACGAACAAATTTCTCATCATGTCTTTATTTCTTATCAAATATATTATAACCAGAAATTCGTTACTTGTAATCGGTGACTATTTCCCCTTAAAATTGGAATTGCATTGCTACGTAATCTGTGATAACGTGTTTTTAAATTATTGTTAATTGTTATTTGGTTTTTGGTTAGTCAATGGAAATCTATTAGACAATAACTCAGTCAATAAGTATTAATTTATTTCATTTTTAAGTTTTTCACATTATGAGTGAAAAAAGAAAAGGATTGCCCATGGTAATATACGCGTCATTTTTTCACAAAAGTGTAAAAAAAATTATGAACAACCCTCAACTTCAAATCTAATAACAGTAAGAATTTAGAAATACATTTTTTATTTAATTTATTTAATTATTTAAGTACTAACTTCAAAAGTTTTCTAAAAATGTTTTAAATTAGTATTGGTGAATGGTGGTACTTATTTTATTATAAATTAAATGGCATTTTATAGGAGCTAAATGTTGATCACTCATTGCAACTATTGCAAGTTAGTCATGACACTCAAGAGGTTGAGGTAAAAATATCTAATGATAGTCAGGATCAGCCCGATCATGTAATCAATATCAATGTAATTATGTAATTATTATTGGACTATGTTAAATAATATAAGAACCATTAGATACAGTTAACATTAAAAGGTACATTTGAATTCTGTATTTAATGTATTTCCATATTTAAATTTGATAAACTAGCCAATGACTTAATTATTTAAAATAATTAATTTAATATAAGATTAATTTAAATTCTAAAAAATACACAATTACAAAAAATAATGATATGTTAAGAAATTTATTACATAGTCTATCATAATTTTTAAAAATAGAGACAATGAATTTCATTGATTCATTTCAAACAAGAGATTGGCATTAAATTATAAATATATTTTTTTGCATACATTGTTCTATTATAAAAATTTGACTATTTTAATTTTGTATTCATTGACTTTAAACTGTAATAATAAATTAAAATGTTATAATTAGTATATAGACTATAAAATATATTGGATGTACAATATAGTTCATACTATTTTGATACGTTTTATAATTTTTTAGCATATAGGGCTATACAATGCCTCTATAGTGAATTATTAATAGAACAACCCCCCCCGAAAAAAAATTCTGTGTGCGCCACTGACAAGCACAACCATGTTTAATCATTTATTTATGTGCATGGCGGCATCTTCTTGTATCTTCCACTCTTGCCATCTTGCGTTGGCTAAGTTAATGGGGTTACTGGTGAGATAGTACAATATTGAATTTAGAATTTAGATCATATTATCCGATATGGACTAAGGTCTAAGGTGGTGCTAATATCAAAGCAATTAGCAGACAGTTCATACTATTATCGGACATAGTAAGCACTAAGCTTGAGTAAGACTGTCAGCGCAGAAGCGTAAAGACGAACGCATCCGTAGTAGTGTAAAACCATGTAAAACTGTTGTACGTGGGCAACGCACATAGAGTAATATTACTCTATGGCAATGCAATACTATATTTTTTTATTACTATATAATCTTACGACTTACATTCTCATTTTAGCCGCACAAAGCCGACTTCCACCCCTACCCTATTTGTTTATCACCTTATCAGCGTGATCGTGCGCACTTTGGTCGACGGAATTGTTTGTTATCGTTTGGTTTTTGTATTCGTGTTTCGTTCGTTGATTGCTGTCGAGTGTCGACCGTCAACAGTCAACACTGAACACTTCAACAGTGACTAACTCGTTAGTCACAACATTCGACGCCCGGCACGACGGTGCCTACAGTTAACAATAATCGTGTCGTCGCAGTAATAAATTCGCGCGGTCGTCGTTGGAGGCGGTGATTGAAGAGGAATTAAAAAAATGTAAGCAGAACAAAAAAAAAATTGTCTGAAAAAAAACTTGTCGACGGACGCATTTTTGATTCGTTCTACAAATTCAATTGCGACGGGGTTTCGTTATTGCTCCGTCAGCGCATTTGCATTTGATATAATAAAGGAACGGAAAAAATACTAGGTATAACCACATACCCATAACCTGTAGATGTGTTGTACCTAGTTCGGTTTCCTTCAGACATGTCTTGCACTAAACATGGTTTGAGGTGTGCACCATAGCCCTCGATCACATTACGCACACTACAAACCAATAGCGTCTAATTGTTCTATAATCACCCTTGACAGCGAGAGAACAATGTTAACGCTGTTCAGCAATGCCCATAACTACACTACTTCAATTACGGGTATGTGTCTCAGAATTGAGGAGCATTTTTTTCTGTTTTTATAATATGTTTTTGATTTCTATTTGAATGTTACAGTCGGCTACATTGGGGTGGATGTTGATTGGTGGCTCTGGATGACATGGCTGCTTTGGCCACTCATTGTTACGTTCCTGTTGCCCCTCACCATCGTTCTGTTGTTCTACATAACTGGTGTCATACTCTATGTCTATAAACTTCACAGGTACACGGATTTTGAAATTATATTAATGAGTCAACAGTCAGTCAATATGTATCCAATTGATAGTTTATGAAAATTAGAATATATTTATTTTAAAGTTTTAACTTAATATATTGTCATTAATAGATAACCTTAGTATACATTATAGTAATAAAAGAAATATAATTATTTTATTTAAAATGAATTGACTAAAAATATCTATAGCAGTAGGTACCTAATCAGCTATAAATAATATTTTAATATCAATTCACTTAGTCTAATTTGTACCTAGTGGCGCACACTCAAAAATAAATGGGTATAGCATATTGAATCAGTTACCTCTATATTGGCTAATAGGCTAATGACTAATGCCTATATATAATATTATTATATAGTTTATTTTTAATATTTTTATGAAAATCTGTACTCTTATTAAACAAGATTATTCAATAAATAAAATCTTAACCTTTTTCAATTTAGTACTCAATAATTAAATATAACAGTAACAATACCTTATTTAAATTGAATTTGTTAAATGATTAAAAACATACATTTTGAATATTTGTATGTTGTAAGTTTTCAAAAATATACTTGTTACAGTTTTTTTTAATTGTTTACAAGTACCTAAAATATTTTATATTATGTATTTTTGATTTGTTAATTGTGTAACTGTGTTAATGAATAATCGTGAATAACATATTGTATAATTTGAATTTTTTTATTTTTTTAAAATAGTTTTAGGTACATAGATATATTTAAATATTAAGTGTGAACCACAACATATATTTCTTATTCTATGTATCTAATGGTAATCGATCAAAATATCCAAATTTTAAAATGTAGAAAAACATTATTATAAATCAACACAAACATTTAAAAATGTCATTATACTCTAAGGATATAAAATAAAATATAGGTTAAAATGTAAAATAATTTAATCACGCGAATTATAAGATAATATTTTATTTTCTAATAACATTAGCTCAAATAATAAATTATAAAATTAGCTTGTAAAAATGCTATATTTATAATATAGTTATAGTCAAATAATATATTATAATATATTGTTATTTTTTTATCATATCTTTCAACATAAATTAAGAATTTATCATAGAGGCAGAAAGAGGGGGGGGGGATTTAGGCCCACTTACTAATTTAAAAAATATTAAATTTTAGCCAAATTTATTACTATATACATCGATAAAAACTTTGAACAGCTTATGTTTACAATAGTTTACACATTAACAACCGGCTAAGTAGGTATCTATATAACACGATGCAATGGGATACTTTGAATTATTATTAATGTTACAATATTTTTATATTTAAATAGAAATCTTACACAATTAGGTTGTGCTTTTAAACTTGAGTATTATTTTAATAATTTCATCATTATATATTTTGTATAAAAGATCCTTTTATATCGCAATGAGCTAAAAGCAGAAAGCTCCTAGTTTACTTTATACTACAAGAAAAATCAACTCAAAAAATCTGATTATATCTATTTATTTTTTAAATATTTGATCTAATTTTATTAGAAAATATTTGAACCAATTTTTATTAAAAATTGAGTATTATCTACTAATCCATCATCCACGTAGTTGTATTATTTTACATTTTATTTATAAAAATGTTTTACTACATTTTTAAAATTGGATATTTTGGTTTGGATATTTTGACCTACATTCTTATCTGACACAAAGCAATAAGAAAAGTGGTGGTTCGAGTGTAGAAAATTGAAAATTCTCATAATTGGCTACTGCAACTTGGCTGACTTTCAGTTGCACCACACATCTTTAAAATTACTATTCTTAGATCTTTTGTTTTTATAACATATTTACTTATCTAATTATTAAATTTTTTTAATATATTGTACCTACATCATTTAATTAATATTTCTATTATAGATTAGATTAGGTTAGGTAAACTTAATACCTAATAAGATAAGAAGAGATTTATATGGTTAGTAAAATTTAAAATATTGCTTTATGTTGACTATAAGGTTAAAGCTCAAATAATTTTCAAGGAATATAATAAAATTCTAGATATGCTGCGATTGTGTAATGATTCACCTGATTAGGTTGTATTTGTGAACCATAATTAAAATATTTAAATTATTGCTTGTTGGTTCTGGAAATCCATAATAATTACATGTTATGAGTTATATCATAGGTTATATCCAATTATTTACATTTATTATTACAATATATCCTTGAAGAAATCATAAAATTAAAAGTTTATAATTTTATAGGAAAACATACTATCTAGTATAGATTTAAAATGTAATGTATACTAAACCAATCATTACTTATTTACTATGATATTATGATTTTAAATATCTATATACTTACTGGGCCTCTTGAGAAGTTATTTATTTAACGTTGTCAGATTATGTAAAATATATCTTGTAATTTTAAACAATGGCATTTGTATAATATAGTAAATTACTGGTCAATAATTTAAATTCATCATATTAATGATTATGTAATATTTATGTGGTATTGGTCATTATTTGCGTTAACGGTATTAGTTATTATTGTATCTAGTAGGTGTGCAGTGTCGTCGGTCTAGCCCCCCAAAAAATATACAATATTTTGTATGGGATCGAAGCCCCCCCCTCCACTCACATTGATGTTAAGAATGTTAGCCCCTCAAACAATTTTAATCAATTTGCGCCTATGCAAATGGAAAAAAAATTTTTAAAAAAACCAAGTTAACTCACGATTCTCGCAAATTTTTTAATTTTATTTATGACAATTATATCTATATATTAATAATATTATGACTAATAGCCTCCCTTTTACCATGGTCTGAAAAAAAAAATAAAAAATCGCCATTTTGTAAAGTTGTCTATTTATAATATGTCGAAAAATATAATTTTAAAATCCATTGAATTTTGTATGAATGAAAAGCAACATATATTTTTCAAAAGCTCAAATTGTTTGGTTCTCACACTTTGATATCTTATGCTAATCCAATGGGCAATAAAGAAAAATAGGTACTCATTGAAATTGTGTGTAGGTATTATTTTTGTATTTTTTTGTTTTATGATATTGTTCAATACAACAATGTATATACACCATGCTATACACAAGTCAAATTTTATATTTTTGTAGAGCCATGGTGGTATATGTAGCATGATCTTTGTAATAAAATTAGAGCTATAATTAAAAATGTGCGAGTTATTCCCAGCAGGCAGCAACACGTTAATTTTCCTACATAAACCATGGTCCTATAAAATTGACTTGTGCAGTTCATGGTGGATAAAATAAACAATATTATAAAAACAAATAAAAAATATTACATACCATTTCAAGGAATAGGTGGTAGTGTGTTCTTTATTACTTATTGGATTATCATTAGTTATAAAAGTATGTGGAAACCATACAATTTTACAATATTTGCTGTATTTTTTGTATTCATTCAAAATTCAATCGATTTTAAAATTAGTCCTCTGTAGGTGACCTTAAGTGACTTAAAAATATCACTTAAAATCATCAAATTTATTTATTTTCAGTTGATAATAATTATTTAACCATAACTTATTGTATTATTGTAGGGAAAGACTTATAAATGCATATGAAAATAATTTCTGGGATGGTGCAATAAAAACTGTAGCTGCATTATGGGATGCTCATGGTTGGATTTGGCATGGTAATTCATTTAAAACTTTAAAATATTTTTTTCATTATTTATTAAAATGTATAAATAATTTTTCTAGGATATGAATTAAATGGCCTTGAAAATGTACCTATTGACAGTCCAGCATTATTAGTGTATTATCATGGTGCTATTCCTATTGATTTGTATTACATGATTTCTAGAATATATTTATTAAAGGCAAAATTAGTTCATACTGTGGCCGATCATTTTCTGTTTAAATTACCTGGTAATTATTATTTTTATTTTTGTTATAACTGATTGAATGATTCCCGGTAGAGGATTTATAAATTATAATTTAAAAATACTTAAAACTAGTTTTATTTTATCAATGTATTTTAGGATGGTCAATAATATCTGAACCATTAAAAGTAATACCTGGTACTGTACAGACTTGTTCAGATATACTAAAAGAAAACAATCTTTTAGCAATTTCGCCTGGTGGTGTTTATGAAGCTCAATTTGGTGACAGGTATTACAGACTTATGTGGAAAAAGCGATTCGGTTTTGCTAAAGTAGCTATAGATGCTAAAGTAGTAAGTTTTTTGCAATTGTTGTAATGTATTAGTATACCTCTTATTTGATTTTCACTGTGTAATTTTGCTTCAGCCTATTATACCAGTATTCACACAAAATATTCGTGAAGCATTTCGTTGTATTGGTATTGGTCGTCGATTCTGGTTGCGACTATATTTATGGACCCGTTTGCCAATAGTACCAATATATGGATGGTTTCCTGTCAAACTAAGAACTCATATTGGTAAACCAATTCCATATGATCCAGATATATCGGTCGAAGACTTACAAAAAAAAGTATTACTTATAAAGTTAACTTTTATTTAAAAAAAAAACCATTTGTTCTATAATTATTAAAATATTAAATAATTGTAGATGGTGTTAAAATTGTGGTTACATCTTAATCCTATACTTTAAAATAGTCTGATTGGAGATAATTAGGTATTATAATTTATTTTTTTTGTTTTAGGTGGCAAGTGCAATTGAAGAATTAATATGTCAACACCAAAAAGTGCCTGGCAATATACTAAGAGCTCTCTGTGAACGTGTTTATAACCCTTTAAACTGTAGTAAGAAGAAAACATGACATTACGCTTTGCTTACTAGTGATGGGAAAGTTTAAACTGATTGTCACTGTATTTAGATTGTGTTGTGGTACATTGTAATTTTGTGACAAATTGTAACTGATTTCTCTATAGCATAATTTAATTAATGAGATCTTAACTTTTTTAAGTATTTATAAGTTATATATTATATATGAAAAAAAACTCAGTTTATAGTTAATTTATTACTATCTATAAAAACAGAAACTTTTTATTTTTATTTGATTAAGTACTTAATTCATTTCCAAATCAGTGATTTTATCAATAACTGTTTAATTGAATTGTGTTATTTATTGACAGTTACATGTAACATGCCACACCCAAACTTCAAAATTAAAATTTTCTAAAATGTTCATGAGAAGGGATAGTATTGTTAATATTGGTATAGATAAATATATGTATATTATTTTCTACTATTTATCCATAATCTACTTAAGTTTGTTTGGAGTAAAAAAATAATAGTTCAAAAATGGTTTTTAAATGTAGCTGTGATTATATTATATTATACACTGAGACTTTTAATATAGTTATTGATTTTGGTGTATGATAATTTATTATCTGAATTTTGTGTTCAATTATTAATATGTATGTGATATGAAATTGTTTACATATTATTTAAAAAAATCATTAATGGTTATGATAAATTTGATTCCCATTTATTGTAATTTGGCTGTCCAGTTTTTTATTTTTATTTACCAAAACGATGTGCTAATGAAGAAATTATTTTATAATTTAGTTAAAACTACTTTGTGATATATTTTTAAATATTTATTATTATGTATTTGACACTTTGTATTTAGATTGTTTAGAAATTCTGATATTTATTTTTATGTTATATTTAAACTTAATTGTATTTTAAAACATTATAAATTATGACTTATGTTATTGTTACCTATTTTAGAACACTGCAACATACTTTGACAAAAATTAATTTAATGAAATAATGACTATTTATGGGATTAAGTCATTAAGAATTGTATTGCATTTATATGTTATGCATTATTTTTAATTATTATATAGTTTTTCATATTATTTTAAGTTCATCTTTAAATTAATGTTTCATATTACAATCAATTGACAAAAACTAAATATATTATGCTTCTTTCACGGTCCCTAATAATTAATTTAAGATGTTATGATACAGTTCTAGTTTGTTCAGGAGTGTGTTTCAATACTCATATTTTTTTCTACAACCGCCAACTCGGTACCATGTGTGTTTACTGTCTATCCATAATAGGATAAGTCATGGCAACAAACTATCTAAAGGACAATTTGTGATTTGGTTAGGTTAATATTTAATTATTATTAAAGTAGATAATATATATATTTATATCAAATATTATTATTATTAACTTTTGAGACTTACTACAGTATAATCTGATTTTTAAAACCAAATATAAATTAACAATATTATGTTTAATGGTGAATAATTATTCAGAGCCCAGAGGTTATTCTGTAATAGCTGATAAAAGTATAAAAATGTAAATAAAAAAAGCTGGTAAGTGGATGCTGCTCTGCTGTACGCCTGTACAGTAGGTTACGAGTAGCTAGTGGGTCAATGTATAATGGATTGTATTAAACTTGAATTATTCAATGATAAATTATCATAGAAAAAACGATTCTGACCGGAGACAATTTGTTAGTCTGAATTATTTATATTGTTATTATTTATTATAGTCTGTAAGTTGAATTAATATTATGATATTATTATTTTTTATTCTATGGTGATAAACCAAGTGTTAGAAATTAAAATCTCATTTTAAACGGTTTTTCGTAATTCTTTCCCGTGGTATTAAATATATATTGAGAAAAATGACCTCTCTAAAGTATGAACTATCTTGACCCAATTTTCTAAAATATAAGGTACTATATGTTTAAATCGAAGTACTCCTTCTAATAGAAATTTTGTATACAGGATAAAAAAAATAAATACACAGAATTGTAAAACCACTAGCTTCCTCACTCCGCTCAAAATATAAAAAGGAGGACAAGTGAGTGTCGCTCTGCTGTACAGTAGGTTACAAGTGGGTCACTGTAATGGATGGTGTTAAATTTGAATTCAATGATTCAAAACTATATCGAAAAAACAATTTTGAGCAAAGACGGTCATTCAGCCTATGAATTATAATATTACTAAGTACATTTGATTATATTATTGTGAATAAAGTAATAATTTATATAACCTATTTACTTGGAACCTTGTTTTAAATTTTCAATCTTTTGCTATAAAAGTTGGACATTTTATAAATTCAAACTACAAGATCATTTTTCAATTTTCAATTTGATACATTTTATAAAAATATAAAACCTAAATGCTTGTAAAAAAAATTGTGGCCTTGTATATTTAATATTTTTCAACTGCACGTAACAATATATCGGGAGCCTTGTATTAAATTTTCACGCTTTTTGACCCAACAAATAACATTTTATTGACATTTATAGAAAATAAAAACTAAAACAATTGGAAACTGAAGATGTCCGTAAACTCGTAAACAGCTCAAAACAAGTCAAAATATTTTGAACATTTTATGGTGTATAGAAAAAGCTAATATAAACATTCAGTGAACATTTCATGTATCTACGCCGTAATTTTAATTACGGTCTTAAAGTTACATCAAAAACCAAAATCGAATAATAAAAAACAATTTTAGTTATTTTGTTATAATTTATAATATTAATTCAACTTAGAGTCTATTATAAATGATAACAATATAACATATCCAGACTGACAAATCGTCTCCGCTCAGAATCGTTTTTCGTATACAATAATATTACATCACTGAATTAAAATTTAATATAATCCATTATTCAGTGACCATTGTGACCTACTTCAGCTACTTGTAAGTTGTAACCTGTGTACAGCAGAGCGACATTCACTTACCCGCTTTTTATTATTTCAATTATTTTCTCGTCACCATTTTCGTTTCTATAGTTATAAAAAAAGGGATAGAAATTAAAATCCTGTTTTTAGCGGTTTTTCCTGTGGCTTTAAATAACTATTGAGAAAATCGAAAAATTACAGTAAACAGCAGTTTTGGAAATTTTACACAATAATAACATACAATTTATGGTTCGCCAGTTTAAAAAAAAAATCAATGGGCTGTAGCCTGTAGGTACTATAATATATCATTAACTATTCTAATGAGTATAAGTTCGGTTTGAAGGAAAAATTAGCAATTTACCCAAAGATTAGTATTATATTATTATTATTATCTAATAATGAAGATTGTGCATATTATTACCAGGGCTATACATTTCATGATTGAAATATCGAATATCAATCGATTTAAAAAAAATAAATACATTCATAGTAGGTATTCCTTCTAATTTAGTTTATAGTTTTATAATATTAAATAATTACTAATTGTTTTTTTCTGCAGATTTCTAGAAACATTAGCATATTTCCTGCAGAATCTATATGGTCTTTGCGATATACAATGTAGGATTGCACTTGGTTCTGACGAAATTTTCCCATAAAAATTGTCTGTTATGTAAGTACCATTCAATATAAAACTATGAATGCTGTATACCTAGTAAGTGTCAAGTGTACTCGTCATTGAAATCAATGATTAGGCAATGCTTTTATAAGTAGGAAGGTGGGTTTTTATACCTACCTAATAAAGTAAGAAAATACATAAAGATTTATGTTATTTAATATGATTTGTAAGTACATAGCAGATTATACCTACCACTTGGTGACGATTATTTTTGTCTTATACGTTCTTCGTAATTCCGTTCCGTCACGATAGTTTTAGACGTTTTAGTTTTCGTTAAATGTGAAACATACATTTTCTATGCGTATGGGGTACGGGCATTAAACATTTGGGTTTTAAGAGAACACCTCAAACGTACGTTTTATTTTGGGAGTTTAACAGGATATACCTATAGGATATTTTCTTCAAATTTTCACTATTTGATATTGTGATATTATTTGTACCTAAGTTAAGTTTCTGTTTTAGTATCGATCGATAGGTTACCTAGGTATATCACATTATTTAATTTAAATTCTGATAGTCGAGTATTGGACAAGTACCTACGTAACTATTATAATTCGTATCGTATTTTAATTACTAAAGAAATTTAATTTCTCCAACAGTGTCTAGGGCCACCGGCAGGAGAATGCATTATAGAATGTCTATAAATTTGTGGTCTAGTACAGGGGTTTTCAACCTGTGCGTCGCGGCTCCCAGAGGCGTCGCCGGTTATTATCAAGGGAGCCGCGTTCGCAATAGAAACTAAAAATAAAATTTTTCCGCGCACTAATACATATTACATGTTGCATGTGTGAGACAGATCGGCCGTCGATAACCGTGTTTGCGATATCGAGTAGTAGCAAATTTCGATTACTATTTACAATTTGGTAGGTACTTAATGATTTTCCTCTAATCTAATCTATCAGCTGTAAAACGCACACCGCTGTCTGCTTTGTATTCAGTGTCGTTATGCGCTACGGCTACGTACATCAACCGATATTTATTACGATCGTTTTGTGTTCTGAGTTATTTGTTGTGTATTTTTTCTGTAATAATAGTAGTTATAACTATGGATACATTTTTGAATTCTAGTAGAAAACGTGATTGTCCATGATATAATGCAACAAAAACAAGCACAGCCGTCCCATTAAAAAGTAAAATTATTATTAATGTATTAATTTTTTAATTGTATGTAAAAAATAAATCTCAAAAAATGTTTCCTATTATTAATACCTAATTAATGTTTATCATTAAATAAAGTTAGATTAAAATTATTATAAATAATGTAAATTTGTTTATTTTAAATGTTCGTATGGGAGCCGTATATTTTATTTCAAAATCAAAAGGAGCCGTGGACCCAAAAAGGTTGACAACCACTGGTCTAGTATATGGTTAAAATTGGCATGCCACCAACAACTGGGGGCTTGTTCTGGAAAATTTAAATGATCTAATAAGGTTCATCTCATTATTTGAATTAAATTAATTTTTAAGCGATTTTTGTGTTAATCAATTTTTAATTTATTTCATTCAACACACTCGTCTCAGTTTTCTAGAACCTCTAGATTTCTCACGAAATTCATATCGATCATCTCACAGCTTTCATATTCAAAAACAAAAAAATAAATATATTTTTACCCCTGAAATAGAAAACCAAAATATATAACAGAGCATAAAGATACTAGTATTCTATACTAGATAAGTTTCAATTAGCGAGATATAGAGAGAGATGGAGATGGAGCGAGATGTTGACGGATGAAGATAGCTGTTTCTTCGGCGACAACGTGTGCTGCAGTACAGCTAGGTTTCACTGGAAGAGTCGATGTTTATGCGTAAGTTTGTTTTTATATCATTTTGGGGCTTAAATTTACTCTTTAGACTTGAATTAAATATTTATTGTCACGGAAAATCTGTTAACTCGGTAACGTAGAAGCATATACGTTTGTTATAGTTTCGTAGCAAATTTTGATTCCGTCACGGGGTATGTATTTTCTTATTTTTCGGTAGGTTTCTTTTTATTATTGTTAACTGATCAGGGGATGTATTGCCTGAAAACTTTCAATATTTGTATTGTAATTATACTGGTATAACACTATTCCGGCTATCAATAAAGTCGTGTTAAAAAATTGGTCAGGTATGATATTTTTTTAAGTAATTCTTTCGAGTAGGGAATTCGCTCAATGATATTTAAATATTTTCACCGATAATCAAGTTCGATGACTTGTAGGTAACTAGAGACTGAGTGAATAGGAATTAGGAAGTGTGTGATACGGCGAAGATAAGGAAATGGGTCAACAGGATTTCAGAATGTTTGGTGTATGAAAGATGAAAAAAAAATGTAAGGTTAGGGTAGGTAAGCAGATATGAAAATAATAAGTTAGGTGTTGAGGTACAAAAGAGGATAGAATAAGAAATTAATTAATTACGGGTAGTGTACATATTGTAGTGAAAACAAGAGAGAATAGGTTTAGGTGGTTCGGTCACTGTATAATAAGAGATCGTGAGAGTGGCTAAAGAATACCGATCATATGGAGGTGTGGAATTAGAGTGGCTGAACCTTTATATAGCTGTGAGAGACGGGGGAAGAAAATGTGTTAAGGTAGAATAGTTATGTTAACAATGCCGAATACGTAGGGAAGGATCATGAATTGCAAAGGCCATTTGACTCCATGGCTGAAACTATACCGTTATCAGTTGATATAGGTTTACAACCTCGACTTATAGGATAGAATAAAAAGATCATTTGCTGGTTGGGATGTCAGCGCACTATTTGTTTTCCATCTTTGACCCACGCGTAGCATACCAAATGTGCGATTAAGAAAACACTAAAATGATTGTGCGTGGGTCAGAGAGAGAAATAAATGGTGCGCTAAAAATTTGACATCCTCTTAAGTGTTATCAAGTTGAACAAGCAGTTGATTGTTGACAAGTTGACATTTTGACACCACATTAACTGTGGTAGGTATTATGATTGGAAGTAAAAGTCATTAGCAGGGCTGTGAATTTAATGCAATGAAAAAAAGTATAATAATAAATAATAATTCAAATTGGTTTACAAAAAAAAAATTCTTTATTCACACACTTGGTAGGTAGGTACCTATTTATTTTTCTAACGGATGAACCGAAAATATAAAAACATTTAAGAAAATAAGCATAAATACGAATCAAATAAATGAAAACATGCTATAAAATGAACTAACCCAAAAAACCGCATATTGGAAACGGTGTTGTAATAATAGGAATCTCCCAAAAAAAAACGTACTAATAGTTCAAACAAATATAAAAGCCAACTGTAATAAATATTATTTATGAAAAAGTTATAAAAAAGCATTATTATTATAAATGAAACAAAACTATGAACTATGGACCGTAACATAGCATAGGTATTTCTATATTTTTAGCTCCATAATTTCTGTTAAAATATTAGGAAAATGTATTAAGTACCGTAAAAGTGCTAAATTTGAGCTATTACTGATAATATTATATTCATAAAAAATTATCATAGAAGGTTAGGTACTGTTATTCCACATACCTATTATAGTTAATTTAACTACAACCAGTGGCGCCGGGTCCTTCAAAAATGGTGGTTCAAAATATCATCTTAGTTTAGTACCTACCACACACCCACCCGATGGACCAATAACCAATAGTTGATACATTTTAACAAATATAACATATAACTATATAAGTATCAATGAATTATTTTAATATAATATATACAACAATGTACTATACATACATTGTTACTGATAAAACCTAATAAAGCAGCAGCAAGTAGTATTCTCACTGTGGCGAATGAAAGTTAGCTATATTTACAATGTAAATTAATTTAATTCAATAAATTCATCAGTTTTAAAAATATAAAATCCTTTAAACCGATGAGACAAAGTTTAAAAATATAAAAGAAGTTAAGTGTATACATATAAGTGTATAACATATTAATTTAAAAATAAAATTCCATCAAACTTAATTAACAACTAAAAATTATTATACCATTAGTCATTAGTCATTACCTTTTTATATAATTATAATAGTAAATAGGTAGCCAATTATATTATGGAAACATTATTTTACATTCAATATTTTGTATATTTGAACACCTTCCTAACACACAACTTTACTTTATACATTTAACATTTATGCTTTCATATTGAAGCATAAATAATAAATAAATGTTACTATTTTAGCAGTAGGTATAGGTTAGATTATGATAATTTTCTACACTTTAATTTAATTATAATCTTCTTTA
This sequence comes from Sitobion miscanthi, assembly GCA_008086715.1. Classification (NCBI taxonomy): domain Eukaryota; kingdom Metazoa; phylum Arthropoda; class Insecta; order Hemiptera; family Aphididae; genus Sitobion; species Sitobion miscanthi. Next base: position 9,336,054 of record CM017797.1, read on the forward strand.
TAACATTACTACATTAGTGTTTCTTTTATTATTTATTCAAAAGTAGTAAGTTATATTTTTTAATAATGTAGAACTTAAACTTGCAAAGAAAATTTAAATTGGAATGCATGGCAACGTCAAATTGAAAAAAAAGTTTAGAGAATTGAATATACTCACTTCTTAAAACTTCAAATTGTATATGTTCGTTATATATTGTACAAAATACCTTAAAAACATCTTTTTGTAGTAATGATGGATCATTTTTTATTTTTAGCACCCGATTTATTGAAAAATATGAAATTTCTTTTAATAAGCCCTGAGATGTTGAATTAAAATGGTTTTTAATTCCCGTTGAATGTTTTCCTTTACATTATATTATCTGCCAAATCAATACCACTACTTTGGTCAATCCCACAACTGTCGCCGAAAAAACAAAAAATTAGATAATACGCTGAATAATTTACTTACAATGTTTTTTTTTTAACATTATTACCTATCTACTAAGAACAGAAAATAAAAAAATAATAAATTTAAAATTCTTTTGATAAAATTAAGATTGAATATCATTATTATTTGTATAAATATTATTTTGATAATATATATTAAAGTTTATGTACATATTTTTTATGTATAAAATATTAATATACTAAAGTCAAAATTCAAAATTCATCGAATAAATCTGAAGTCAAATTAACCAAATAATTATAGTATAATATTAATAAAGAACTCACAATAATAATGTTACCTAATTAAGTATAAAAATAAAAATCGAGTAAAAATGTAAAATAGTTTTTAATTTTTTGTTAATTTTTAACTAGTTTAAAAAATAATTGTTTATGTAATAAAATATTGTAAATAAAATATATTATAATATATAACCTAATTACTTACATAATATGGGCTATGATAATTATTTATATAGATACAACTATTATTTAATATTTAATGTTATTACCTACTTAAATTACTAATTTATATAATTATATCAATGAATTTGGTATTCAATAAATCGAGTATTTACAAAGAAAAATAAGTACCTACATAGATTCTATAATATTTATTAACCATCAGACTATAAAAAGTATTAATTTATTGACAAAATTAAACAATATTAATAAAAACAATACTCAAAAGTTTCATCAATTTTTCTTTTTTTTGAAAATATGTTCACAGGTTTATACAAATTACAATTACGCCTGTTAAATTTAACTTGATTTATATTATTATACACCCCAGTGCCAACAAGCACCCACCCACCCAATTTAGGTGTTCATTTGAACCACCTAAAGTAGGTACGTACTCGGCGCCACTGACTACAACATTTAGTAGAGTCTGAAAAAATTTGGTCCCACGACTCTGATCACATAAACTTTAAATACTAAACTACGGGTCTGAAATTAGTTTATATATATCTAAATAATCCAAAACATATATTCTTCAAAATAAAAATAAAGTATCTTGTATTGTAATAGGTAGGTAACTATCAAAAAAAAAAACTAAAAAAAATCATACTTGAAATCTATGTATAATTATATTGTAATAAATTTTCAAATGTTTATTATAGTACATTATAAAAAATTAACTAAAGTTCAATTAATACATTATAACACGTGTTCAAATGTACATTTTACACCACATATTTTGTTAATTCACACAGTCTCTTTTCAATTTCAAATTATCTACAAAATATAAATGTTAGTAAATTGGAAGACTTGATTAAGTATTTAATCATTTATCTAAAAGAGATGTGCGGGTCGCCACATTACTATATCGAGGGGCCATGGTGCAAGTGTCGTCCATAAATATCATACCATATATTATATTAGAAATACAAACTTAATATTCACTAACAGTAAAAAAAAATATTACGAAATGTACTATACTCATATTATATTATGATTGTATTAGTTACAAACTCTTGAATTAAGAGTTATGTTTGAGGATTATTAATTTCCTAAAAGGAAATGCCTCAAAGTCGCCACAGTAGGTTGAGGGACCGTAGTTAAAGTGCCATCCACCAATAAAGTACTGAAAAAAAAAAAAAAAACGATTAATTCAAATATAGAAGGTATTTATATCATGTGCTTTTATCAAGGAATGATTGTGTTATTCACAGTCTTGTGTAAATGATATTGTCTTATGTTTTCCCAATCTAATTAAACAGAATACTGAAAATTAATGAAATCAAAAATATTAATAGAATAGAGAGACTGTGCGTTGATTTACAAATTTGTCTTAAATTTACTTTTTGCATAGAGAATATGAAGGTGGGATGGGCTTTTAATATCAGAGTATGGGGGACAGGTCTGGGATTTCATATTATGAATTGAAATATTTGTGGACACTGGACGACCAAAAGGACCATCCTCCATAGCATGTTTCAGTTAGTCCAAAATAAAAATGTTGTTTTAAAAAAACCTTTCACGTGCATGTGTTGTCTCCAAGTGTGTGTGGTGAGAGGATAGATGCTGATAAGTCATTAATAGAAACTCGTTGATCGATTTTATACTGGGTATGGCTCCATCATAGATAATAAAGATATGGATAGGACATATATCAGCGGTCTTGGAGGGGAACAATTGAGGCCAAATGAAGTATACCAATATCGAGTATCAATATAAAGTAGCCTTAATGCATTCCCCTCCGGAACGCGGCGGCCTCAAATGTATTTAACACAGGCGTGGATATCTTTATTATCTGTGGGCTCCATCCATAGCATGGATTAAGGTGTCAACAATCAAAGGTTCAACTTGATAATCAAACACTTAAGTTCGGCAACCTGCAACTCAGGATCTTTTTATTCAAAGTGTCCTAATAAGTCATAAGGAGGTTAGTTAGGTAAACCTATGGTTGGTTGAAGCTATGGTGCTGATGGACGACTAGCGAGACAGGTCGTGAGCTTTGCGAAGATCTTTTTCTACTAACTATCAAGGTTTCGATATTGTAAACATAACAATGAAAGAAAATATTTAAATATTATTAATTTGGTTCGGTTAGGTAAGGATAGGACAGGAAATTAGACGTTAACTAATTATCATAGTTTTAACACGGTCTTAAAGACTGTCAGCTAGAGTTGTACCAGTATAGTTATTAAAAACTTAAATACAGCCAACATTAAATAATGATGTATTACCACGACAAATTATAAAATATAAAAAAATATTATTTTATTAGGATTTATATGTTTTCAATACTCATGAGTTTTTGTAAATAGAAAATGTATAAAATCAATAGTTTTAATTTAAAATATGGTTTTGTGTTTTGGTATCCTATTGTCAAAGAATTCTCAAGATTTCCTTCCCACATTTTTTTACTTCTTTTCGCACATATTAACTAAGACTAAAACAGATATCTGACTATGTTTTTATTTGCATTTAGTTTTTAAAGTTTGTAATTTAATATTGACTGTAGACCCAGCAAATACAATATTATTTTAAATTAAACATTATTTTACATCCTTAATAAATTACATTCATTTTTATACATTTTCTAATACATATATTACGATGATACACCTCTGATCATAATAACTGTTCGTATTATTATAATGTAAACAATACCTGTGTACATACTATATAAATTGAGAAGGGCTGGATATGTTCTCTCACGTTGCCCCGTTCAATTTATTTTTTTATATATTTAACTTTTTTGGATTTTTTTATATATTTCTTTTTTTTAAAACATTTACAACCTGGTGACATACGGTCATCCCACTATTTAAATTTTTCTAATTTGTTTTTTTTGTTTCCTTAAATGCAATTGCCTGCGGGCGCCAACACCCCCTTTCAATTTTTTTTTTTAGTAATGTGACTCTAGTTGAATTTTTATAGAGACATGAACATTGAGAATCTGGTACCCTATAAATAATCCTTCTTAAATGAACTACCTATAATTATTTTGAATAGTTTTTTCATTTAAGATTATGGACTTCTTAGTTTTGAACTCTTTAATGTGTGTTCCTAATATTTAATTTTCTCCATATTTTTTTTTTGGTTTCTAAAATGCATTTTCCTGCGGGCGCCAACACCCCCTTTCAATTTTTTTTTTTAGTAATGTGACTCTAGTTGAATTTTTGTGTAGACTTGATTATTGATAATCAGGTGCCCTATGAATAATCCTTCTTTAATAAACTAAATGTTTTAAATAGTTTTTCTGTTTAAAATTATTGGGCATTTTTGTTTGTGCTTTGTCATGTGTATTCCTTAGGTATAATTTTCTCCATATTTTTTTTTTGTTTCTAAAATGCATTTGCCTGCGGGCGCCAACATCCCCTTTCAATTTTTTTTTTAGTAATATGATTCTAGTTTAATTTTTGTGTAGATTTGATTATTGATAATCAGGTGCCCAGTGAATAAACCTTCTTAAATGAACTACCTATAATTATTTTGAATAGTTTTTTCATTTAAGATTATGGACTTCTTAGTTTTGAACTCTTTAATGTGTGTTCCTAATATTAATTTTTCTACATTTTTTTTTTGTTTCTAAAATGCATTTGCTGCGGGCGCCAACACCCCCTTTCAATTTTTTTTTTTTTAGTAGTGTGACCCTAGTTGAATTTTTGTGGAGACTTGAAATTGATATTCTGGTACCCTATGAATAATTCTTCTTAAATGAACTACCTATAATTATTTTAATAGTTTTTTATTAAAGATTATGGACATCTTAGTTTGAACTCTTTACGTGTGTTCCCACTATTTAAAATTTTTTATTTTTTTTTTTGTTTTCTTAAATGCTTTGCCTGCGGGCGCCAACACCCCCTTTCCATTTTTTTTTTTGAGTAATGTGATTCTAGTTGAATTTTTTGTAGACTTGATTTGATAATCAGGTGCCCTATGAATAATCCTTCTTAATAAACTAAATGTTTTAAATAGTTTTTCTGTTAAATTATTGGGCATTTTTGTTTGGCTTTGTCATGTGTATTCCTTAGGTATAATTTTCTCCATATTTTTTTTTTGTTTCTAAAATGCATTGCCTGCGGGCGCAAGACCCACTTTCAATTTTTTTTTTAGTAATGGACTATAGTTGAATTTTTGTGTAGACTTGATTATTGATAATCAGGTGCCCTATAATAATCCTTTTAAATGAACTACCTATAATTATTTTGAATAGTTTTTTCATTTAAGATTAGGACTTCTTAGTTTGAACTCTTTAATGTGATTCCTACTATTTAATTTTTTCTCTAAATTTTTTTTTTTGTTTCTAAAATGCATTTGCCTGCGGGCGCCAACACCCCCTTTCAATTTTTTTTTTAGTAGTAATGTGACTCTAGTTGAATTTTTATAGAGACATGAACATGGAGAATCTGGTACCCTATAAATAATCCTTCTTAAATGAACTACCTATAATTATTTTGAATAGTTTTTTCATTTAAGATATGGACTCTTAGTTTGAACTCTTTAATGTGTGTTCCTAATATTTAATTTTCTTTTTTTTTGGTTTCTAAAATGCATTTTCCTGCGGGCGCCAACACCCCCTTTCAATTTTTTTTTTAGTAATGTGCTCTAGTTGAATTTTTGTGTAGACTTGATTATGATAATAAGGTGCCCTATAAATAATCTTCTTAAATGAACTACCTATAATTATTTTGAATAGTTTTTTCATTTCAGATTAGGACTTCTTAGTTTGAACTCTTTAATGTGTATTCCTACTATTTAATTTTTTCTAAATTTTTTTTTTGTTTCCTAAAATGCATTTGCCTGCGGGCGCCAACACCCCCTTTCAATTTTTTTTTTTAGTAATGTGACTCTAGTTGAATTTTTATAGAGACATGAACATTGAGAATCTGGTACCCTATAAATAATCCTTCTTAAATGAACTACCTATAATTATTTTGAATAGTTTTTTCATTTAAGATTATGGACTTCTTAGTTTTGAACTCTTTAATGTGTGTTCCTAATATTTAATTTTCTCCATATTTTTTTTTTGTTTCCTAAAATGCATTTGCCTGCGGCGCCAACACCCCCTTTCAATTTTTTTTTTAGTAATGTGACTCTAGTTGAATTTTTAAGAGAGACATGAACATTGAGAATCTGGTACCCTATAAATAATCCTTCTTAAATGAACTACCTATAATTATTTTGAATAGTTTTTTCATTTAAGATTATGGACTTCTTAGTTTTGAACTCTTTAATGTGTGTTCCTAATATTTAATTTTCTCCATATTTTTTTTTTGGTTTCTAAAATGCATTTTCCTGCGGGCGCCAACACCCCCTTTCAATTTTTTTTTAGTAATGTGACTCTAGTTGAATTTTTGTGTAGACTGATTATTGATAATCAGGTGCCCTATGAATAATCCTTCTTAATAAACTAAATGTTTTAAATAGTTTTTCTGTTTAAAATTATTGGGCATTTTTGTTTGTGCTTTGTCATGTGTATCCTTAGGTATAATTTTCTCCATATATTTTTTTTTGTTTCTAAAATGCATGTTGCCTGCGGGCGCCAACATCCCCTTTCAATTTTTTTTTTAGTAATATGATTCTAGTTTAATTTTTGTGTAGATTTGATTATTGATAATCAGGTGCCCAGTGAATAAACCTTCTTAAATGAACTACCTATAATTATTTTGAATAGTTTTTTCATTTAAGATTATGGACTTCTTAGTTTTGAACTCTTTAATGTGTGTTCCTAATATTTAATTTTTTCTACATTTTTTTTTTTGGTTCTAAAATGCATTTGCCTGCGGGCGCCAACACCCCTTTCAATTTTTTTTTTTTTAGTAGTGTGACCCTAGTTGAATTTTTGTGGAGACTTGAACATTGATATTCTGGTACCCTATGAATAATTCTTCTTAAATGAACTACCTATAATTATTTTTAATAGTTTTTTTATTAAAGATTATGGACATCTTAGTTTGAACTCTTTACCGTGTGTTCCCACTATTTAAATTTTTTTATTTTTTTTTTTGTTTTCTTAAATGCTTTGCCTGCGGGCGCCAACACCCCCTTTCCATTTTTTTTTTTTGAGTAATGTGATTCTAGTTGAATTTTTTTTTAGACTTGATCATTGATAATCAAATACCCTATGAATAATCCTTCTTTAATAAACTAAATATTTTGAATAGTTTTTCTGTTTAAAATTATTGGGCATTTTTTTTTTGTGCTTTGTCATTTGTATTCCTTAAGTATAATTTTCTCCATATTTTTTTTTGGTTTCAAAAATGCATTTGCCTGCGGGCGCCAACAGCTCCTTTCAATTTTTTTTTTTAGTAGTGTGACTCTAGTTGAATTTTTGTGGAGACTTGAACATTGATAATCTGGTACCCTATGAATAATCCTTCTTTAATGAAATAAATATTTCTCTACGTGGATCTAGAATTCAAAGGTTCTAAATCACATTTTTTCGAAAGTCACTTTGTAAATAAATGGTTTAACATGCAGAAGTGCATCTTCTATGTTAACATTTATGATTATCGATCATTATTCACAATTTTTTTAAAAGAAAAGGTTGAAATGTGTCTAATTAAATTAATTACTATACCAATAATAAACCTAATAATTATTACTTGTTTCTTGATAGAAGATTGGTAAAAATGAGAAAGCGTATTCAGAAAAGGTTTATCTAACTATAAGAAAAAATAATAAATATACAAAAAGTTCTAATAAAACATAATTTTTTTTTATTTAGGATGAAAAGGTTCTAAATATTCTAATTTTATGGGAACCTTTTCATACTAAACATTTTATAATTTGTATATCAACCAATATACCAAATTATTATTTTAATGTTGTGAATTAACTATACAAGTTTCTGCGTACTTTAAAACTTTAATTTTTAAAAATTTTTTCAAGGAGTAAAACTTTTGAACTCAAACCTTAAAATGCTCTCCTGGACAATTTTATAAATACGATTTAGAACCCTTTCATTCTCGACCCACGATTAGTTTTTCTGTTTAAGATTTTGAATATTTAGTTTGAACTGTATCCCTACAGTAAAAATTTTAATTTATCTAATTTTTTTAATCAGTGATTTGCATACCGGGTTCAAAATGGAATGCACCGAGTTCCACAAAAGTGCGAAATTAGTGTTGGGACGGTTGTACATCTATTTTTTACGATTCCACAAAGTTAAAATGTAGTGTCCAGACATAATTGAATTAAATCAGCAGCGACATTTTCGGTGTTTGTGGGAGGGGGGGGGGGGGTTATTATAGTATCATAATCATAATTTGTAATTATATTTTTGAATAATAAAATTTAACTATATGATTTAAATTTGAATAAACAATGTTATAATATATGTATGTATATTAAATTTTGAAAAAAAATACATTTATTCATTAGAAATAGAAACACCCCACCTCCTTCAAATTAAGATGTTTTTTTTTACCACACTGCCATCCACCACCTTTGTTGAGAACCGTTTTTAATTTCAATATTCTTTCATGTAACACAAATTTAATACATTTATTATAACAGTAACTAATTCAATAGTGAGAACACTAAGAAGAACTGAATAAAGATTTACCATTTTTTATTATTTGAAAAAATATAATTTTTAAAAATAATATTATAAAATTCTTTTTTATTTTTGTATACAGGGTGATTGATTAAGCGTAAAACACTCATTATCTCAAAAAGTATTCACTTTTTTCAAATTTTTTTTTTTCAAAATTTTAGATTTACGCTGATCTAGAATTATATAATTTTTTAATATTTTCACCCTTATATTTATAAGGAAAACCACCATCAACTTTTGATTTTCAAATAGCAACCCATACTAAAAATTTCATAATTTAGTAAAGCTTTTTTTCTTATGAATTATCACGTTTAAATTTTCATTTTTCGTTAATCCGTTGACGAGATATAACTCCTCAAAGTTGGGGTGTTTTGGGAGGTGTTTGTGTGTAAATGTGTTATACACTTATACCTACCGCGAAAATTAGAATTTGTATGCGCTAGGGTAAAAAATATTACATTATTCAGATCAATTCAGTAAGTACCTACTGTAAACGTAAGTTGGGCCCCTAAATGTATTTTATAATGCCGATTTATCAGGTTTCGCATTTATTATGTAGATCACCCCATTGAAGGTGTTTGCGGCACTGGTCATAATAATACTTATCAGTTACAAAGACCAGAAGCTATAAGTAATAAATTCGATATTGCTCAACCACAAGGTATATCGGTGATAAATGATAATCTTTGTACCTACTCACTACAATGACGTATTTTCATATCATATTATAAGACTATTAATAACTGTATTAGGTATTTTCACATCAGCTGTTATTTGTATTGTTCTGTGCACGATTACAGATATCATTGTTCATGGTTACATGATATGGAGTATACCCAATACTTGGTTATCGTGAAGCACATGGCCATACGTTGAATATCCGATAAACGGTTATGTTATAAACTTATAAGATTATAAGCACGATGTGATTATAAGATTGAATAATTATTGAATTGGCTCGAATCGAGTCGTTAATGTTAATAAAGTTTTACTTTTTAATATTTATCATTTTTAAGTGTTTAAATTTTAATAATGCACTTATTATGTTATAATAAAGTTCAAGTTTAATATATACATTATACAAAGTTCTTGAATGTTTTCTTATTTACCACATATTGTATTTTATTTAATAATTTAATCAAATAAGAAAGTACCTAAATTGTTAAATCACATGACAATTGGATACTTGGCGAGTCGGTACATAATATAAATAATATTATGTACAATTTGTTGGTAAGTTTTACTAGTTAGTAGTTTCTTCAATTAAATAAATAATACAATATATCATTAAGTTAAAACATTTTGATTTCAGTTTAATCATTTATACATCTACAATTATTGTTTAAATGTATAGCATATGGTTCGCTATTACCTAGTGGATAGTAAATGCCTTGTTATATAATCAAGTAGCATAGCACTACATAGAAATATTACTAACAACTAAGATGTTTCAGCCAGTTATTGAGTTTTGTTGTTTCGTTATTTCAATTTGGCACATAGATAGTCCTAGATTATTTATATTCACTACAAACATACAAACTACACATAATGTTAATTCATAACAAAAAGTGATTATAAAATGATTCACACATATATATATTATGATTCCAAATCGCAATTTGAATATACCATAGTGAAATCTACTATCACATATAATTTGGAAGATCCTCTATGTAAAATGATATTCATACTACAGACTATTTCCAATTACATTTAAAAATACCAATAATATTTTGGTAACAGTGAAAAATAAAATATTGCTTCACATATTGGATTTAAATATGACTACAAAATAAATTAAGTAAGTATACATTTGTTTAACTGTAATATTTTTAATTATTATAATGACAAACCAATTTTTTAGATAATCAAGTTAATAATTGCAAAGAAGTGGAAAAAAATTTATGAGGACTAACTGCACATTATAACTTACACATAATATATTATGATTCCAAATCAGAATTTGAATATGCCATAGTGAAATTTACTATCACATACAAGTTGGAATATCCTCAATGTTAAAATGATATTCATACTACAGACTATTTCCAATTACATTTAAAAATACCAATAATATTTTGGTAACAGTGAAAAATAAAATATTGCTTCACATATTGGATTTAAATATGACTACAAAATAAATTAAGTAAGTATTAATTTGTTTAACTGTAATATTATGTAATTATTATAATGACAAATACATTTTTAGGTGTTATCAAGTTAATAATTGCAAGAAGTGGAAAAAAATCTATTTGGACAACTATAACTGCACATAACCAATGATATTTATTGAAAACTAAAAATTTTGCTAGTGTTAATGTTTTATAATTTGTATTTTATTTTATAATTAATTTAAGTGAGGTGACTACATCAATCATTACAACTTAAAAGATAAATGTATGTTGTGTTAATACACATACCTACACATATTGTGTAAATTGCGTAAAGCAAATAAAAAATTAAAAAAATAGTAAGTAGGTATGTGATTAATTATTATTATACATATTATATAAATGACTACTAAGTAATTGCTCAATATAATTTTTTCTGTCAATGATTGGTGTTGTCATTAAATAGTAATTTGTACTAAATTCGAGTTAAAATATTATTAACAGCATTTTAAAAATTTTACTTTTGTTTTAAGTCTGGGGTTATTGGAAAGTTGGTTTCAATTTTTTGAATACATGTTATATCTTTACTCATATTTGCAAAACTGCAAAACGACAATTTTGATTTAACTGTATCATCATTTTGGAATAGATTTTTCATAGTCCTGGGCTGATAAATGAAAGTACAATTTTATAATGGTTCATAATATTAACAGTGACGCTGAAGTCCTAAAATTAGCATTAAGATAATTAATACTAATGATGGGAATAATCAAATGAAATAATCGAATCATTCGATTATTTTAAAAATTGTTCGAATAATAAAATAATCTTATAGATTTTCTGTCCAAATAAGGGAATTTATAATTTATTTTTATAGATAAAATAATTATAATTTATAGGTAAATACACTCCAACTGAGTATTACCTAATTGTATTATTATTTATTGATATAGGTATTAGCCATTAGGTACACTAAATAGTAAATTCTATACCAATGAGTAATGACTATTGGCTATATTTATAAAACCAAATACTATAAAAGTATAAAGTAGTCAGTAGTATAGGGTAGTGACTAGTGAGGTAAAAAAGCATTAGATTATTGTATCATTCGAGTGAAAAATTCATTCAAATGATTCATTCGATTATAAAATGTATCGATTACCTACTAATCATTCGATTATTCCCATCACTAATTAATACGCACAAAATATAAATCATATTTTTACGCACTTACCAATCACCAATATAAGTTAAAATAGCTAGTTGAATATTTATTATAGGGTTCGGCGTCACTGAAAATTGTTATAAAATGTGTGACAATTGTCATGAATAAAATTAGTTCAGAGCCAATTTTTATCATAGGTAATGTAATATTTACCTGTTCAAAATATTATTTAAATGTGTTAGTATAGTTTATTCAGAATTGTAAATTGAGTGGACAACGATTAAATAAATATGAACTAACTAGTATTTTTATAGCATTAGTATTTTATTTAAAATGATAAAAACTTGATGGATGATCATTAAGTTAATGAATGTTATTAGTGTTGTTAGATTGGAGGGTAAAAAACAGCAGAAACAGTCTGTATATTATATTAAATATTATTAATTTCCTTTGTACAGCTTGTTCATAACATCTTGTAAATTATTATTTATTATTTCATATGCATACACTGCAACTTTATTATATTGTTAGGTATTCGTATGCACAATCATATAAGTGTTACTTTAAATCAATTTAAGTGTCGCCTAAGCACAGTTTTCTATACTTTTGAATGATTACTATAATTTATATTTTATAAAAAAAAAATCAGCTTGATTGTAGTATTTAATATCTAAAAGTATCAAACAAATAACACCGATAATATTATGGTGAACATCTGTGGGTTATCAGTTGATAATAGTATTTTTTTGGCGTAATCAGCTACCACAAGCTATAACCGAATAAAACCATTGCGGTAACATAAATTCACGTCCTATCCATGTATTAATTATTATCTATGTTGTTTCCCGTACTAGAAAAACGTGTTAACAGCCGAGTTCATATCACAAGGTTGTTATCATTACAACCTTAGAACAACTGAACATTAAACATAACAGCTGATCAAAATAAGAATGTATAGTTGTAATCACGGCTATAGATATAGTATCTATAGCCGTGGTTGTAATCTTGAACTAGGTGCCTTGAAGGACGGATGTAGTGGGGACGGTATGTATGTATAACAATAAAAGTTATTGTCGGAAGTAGGTACACTGATAATCATTTATCACCATATCTTCGGTATCGAATTTATTACTAGTAACTTCTGGTCTTTATAAGCGATAAGTATATCAATAATATCATGACCAGTGGCACTATTAGCGTGGGGTAGAATTGTGCAACATAATGGGGATTTTGGGGCAAAACTTAGGCTTAACTATCGTACTTACTGAATTGATTTTAAAAAGTTTATTATTTTTTACGACGGAGCACAAAAACCCCAATTACTGCGGTCCGCAGTACTGACTAGGTATAACGATTTACACACAAACACCTCCCAAAACACCCCAACTTTGAGGAGTTATATCTCGTCAACGGATTAACGAAAAATGAAAATTTAAACGTGATAATTCATAAAAAAAAAGCCTTACTAAATTATGAAATTTTTAGTATGGGTTGCCATTTGAAAATCAAAAGTTGATGGTGGTTTACCTAATAAATATAAGGGTGAAAATATTAAATTATTATATAATTCTAGAACAGCGTAAATCTAAAATTTTGAAAAAAAATTTGAAAAAAAGTGAATACTTTTTGAGATAATGAGTGTTTTACGCTTAATCAATCACCCTGTATGCTTATCCCAGCTTATGAATTTTAAATAAAAAAAAAAGTCTCTAATCTATTCCAGTGATTGCTTCTGTAAGTTTTTTTGATGTTGATGTTGGCGGCAATGTTTCAAAATATTTGATATTATATTTTTAAGTACCTTGTTGTCTTGTGTTGTATTTTTCCAACCAGACAGTGATTCTAAAATACAAAATTAAATTAATTGATGGCGATTAAAATTTAAATAGGTCAATAAAATGTAAAGGAAGCAATTATTGTAAAAAAAAAAAATATAAGCAATATAGGTACATGTTTACATCATATCTTTGGATCTGAAAAGGAATAATCTATTAGCAGGTTGTAATCAATAAGTAATAGTTAGTAGGTGGAAGATACACTTAGAACTTAGAAGTAACTGGATATAAATGATAGATTATTGAAAAAAAGTGATACATAAGTGTTTGTTGAATAACTGAATAATACCTATCGTAACATACAAACATGACCTATACAATATAGTAGGACACAGGTATTATAATAGGTACCTACTTAAAGGAATTATGCTATACCTTAAAATCATATTAATATATAATATACAGTTTATAGCCTTATTAGCATTTAAACCAAAATAGTGTATTACCAAGGTATTACCTTCTTAGCAATACAGCCCTTTAGGTAAACATTTTGCTAATATCTATATTATACTACTTCAATAAAATAAAATAATTTTTTTTTATTTACATATTTATATCAGTGGCGGTTTTGGGGGTGAGGCAAGTGAAGCACCGCCTTACTTGTAATTTTCAGGAAAATAAAAAATATATGTTTCTTTATATTAGTATTTTGTACTATTTTAAATTTTAAAATTTTAATCGTATACTTTAATTTTGATTTATATAGGTACTCGTACTTCAGGTAAATGCTTTAGAATTTAAGTTTAATAAACAAAAATATTGAATATTATTTTTTTGTACAGAACTTGTACAGTTGTACCTATGAACGCGAGAACGGCTGCACGTCGCTGTAACGTAACTTATACGCCCGGCGACGCCACCGCTAAAGCGCTGAGATCGACAGAGGCGGTAGCCGCCGTTGCCTAAGTTTGTGCATGCGAGGTGCGTCTACGCACGCACATGTAAGCTCGTAAAATAGTGCAAATGGCGCATGCGCAGACCGCCGCCAGAGGCGACTAAAATCAACCGCTCAACGATATTATAAACGTCGGCCGCCGTGTTCATAAATTATATACAGCCGCGCTGCTTGCTAGGTGGGGGACTGTACGCTGTTTTCACTGATACATGGCCGTCGCAAGACGCACGTCTGTTTTCCTTTGGTCAAGAAATATTATCTTTATCTGTGAACATGATAAAATGATTGCCTTAGCACGGAACATAGAGCCACAGAATAGTTTTTATCATAACTGGCTAATCTTTCCGCTCCATTTTGATAACTCAATACCATTTAAAAAATGTTGTCCCTGTGGGCTGTGTTAGAGCAATAGTGTGTTTACTATTTAATATTTGTAACGTAAAATTACATGAGAAAACCGCCACTGATTTATATCGGTGCTCTAATTTGATATAAGATATACTTGTAAGATACTTATAAAATATACTAATGTTTGTTCTGTAATTGTTTTAACTTGCGTACCAGTTTGTATAGTTAAGCTTGGCATGCGAACTATAACTGAAATAGAAAACCAGAATAGGTACATTGCTAATCACTACGATTTCTGTAAAAGAACATACGATTTATCAATATACCGTATTGGCACTGAATATAATATATAAATTCTATGGATTTATCATAGTAAATAATATCTTTTAAAATATCTATGGCAATCGTCAATTGTCGAAATTCGTTGGCGAAGATTAACAATTCTAATGATTTCAGCAAATACTATTTGTATTTGATTTTAGTGTAACAAAAAAAATAAAAGCATCAATATAGGCGGACAGTTCGTTAAACCGCGTATATTATATTATAATGTAAGTTTTAACACAAACTCACAAATGTCGTTATGCTCCGGTTATTTTCATAAAATATTTCGATACTTTCAAGTTTAAGCTCATCGGATCGAGATGAAGATAGCTGTTTCTTCGGCGATGGCGGCACTCTAGCTAGGTTCATCAGAAGGGTCAATGTTACGCGCAGGTTTGTTTTTATATAATTCTTTTTTACATTTACTTTTTTGTCTTAAATTAAATACTTATTGCCACGGACAATCTGTTAACTGGGTGACTTAAAAGCATTTATAAGTTTAATCCCAAAAGCGCGATGTATAAAATACGCGAGACCAAACAGTCCAAAGGCCGTCTTCGTTTCATCGCGACAAGTTTAATACATACCTTTTTGCATATTATACTATACGCCGGGTATCACCTTAGGTTTTCGCAAAGTATTTAAAACAATATAATGTTATTATTTATTTAATCTTTATATTTTTTTATACATAAATACATATTATAGGTTCACATCATATGTTTTATTAGCATACTTACACCATTTTTAGTGTAGTTCATACCCAAGATGGTTAGATATAGGTATTAAATGTTTTGCAATTTTACTATAATTATTATTTTTCATTATATTTTAACATAACAATACACTTTAAATTAAGTTAGTTGTAATCAAGATAGACAGTCTTAAAACAAACTCTTTTCTGGATGTTTTCAAAACAGATTGTGCTTAAAAAAAATTTCACAGTTGTCGTAGCAGTCAGTTGCTAGACCAACGCGTGTAACATACAATAGGAATTATTCTTGTTTTTTTAAATAATTTTTTCAAAAAATATATGTAATATGTATAGCTCATACAATTATAAATTTATAGTTAATTCGAAATGCGGATGTTTATACTTCATAGATATTTTTTTAATAAAATCGTGTAAATAATTTTAAAACCTAACTCATCACTAGTATCAATTTTATTATATTACGTGTAAAATCACCGACACATGGTGCAGACTGCATTTAAAAAATTAAAAACATAAAATAATGTTGTAGTAGAAGCTGGAAACTGTAGTTTATTCTAATTTATAATCCAATTAATGTAACCGAGAATGTAACTATTAAATTAATCATTGAATTCAGGGATCACTTTGGATAAATTCCAAACGTATAAATGTAAATTAAATTAAAAATATTTTGTGAAAGGAACAAGATTACTGCTAATATTTAAGTCTTAATTATTATTAACAAATAAATACAAATAATAGATATTTTAATAGCATTTTACTATTAACATTCAGTGTAAATATAGTTTTTGATCGACTTACCTATATGTAAGTATCTTCTATAAAATAATTATTCATATAAAATAATCCTAACAATTTAATGCAAAGATTCTCATAAATTGATTTTATAGCAGCCTTAAAACACCAAAAATACATTTGTACATCATTTACAACATTTTAGTTCCCTATTATGGTGTAGGTACCTACTAAATACTAATACAAACAATAAATTGCTATTCGAAAACACAATTTCGTATACCTATTATTATTTACTAAATACCTATAATTAAACTAAACTAAAAATAAACTTATGATTACATACTGAGTGCCTATAATATAATATTATATATGAAAATTATATCTTTATTACGAATACTTATCGTTTACACAGACCACAAGAAAAAATAATTAAAAATATTAAAAAAATAAAGAACACATCATTGTAAAATTAATACAGTTATCAATCCGCTCAGAATCTAAAATTATAGACTTGGAGTTTTAGAAATCTAGTTGGTATTATAGTATTTTACTGTATACGTTTATGGCTTTATGTTAACTCTAAAATCCAGTAATCACATTTTTATTTAATAATTCATAAAATACAATATGCTTTTATAAAAATATGCTTGTACTTCTAATATCTATTCACCATCTTAATCAATAATTAAATAAATAAACGAAAATAATAATTTAAATAATACCTATATAATATTATTATAATTCAAATTAAAAATTATAAACTATTTTCGTTTATTGTCATATCAAATTTCAATGAACAAATTGTTCCTTAACACGGAACTCTTTGATATAAAAAGTTGCATTATATTATATCCGTGGATTCATCATATTGACGTAGGCACCGATGTATAGTATAATATCTATCATTTATTTATTTGTCTATGGCAAATCTCAAAGTCGTTGCAGAAGACGCAGTCGATTAAAAATTCTTAAATTTCAATAAGCAAAGAAAATATGAACAAAAAACTTACTGCGTTTCGTATAATTTTATTTTTCATAAATCACAGTATTCAAAGTTTTGTATTCTGGAGCGTTTCCTCATCGGCGTCGCAGTTCACTCACGTAACGGATTCCGCCGAAAGAGTCGATAATTAAAGTAAGTTTTTATATTCTTTTGGGGCTTAAATTTTCTTTTAAGACTTAAAATAAATATTTAATGTCACGAAAAATGTGCTATCCAAGTGTTGTAGGTGCATATTTTAATTCTAAACTAGAAATGTATAAAATACGCGAGATATAAACGTCGTCGTCGTTTTTCTAGTCCCTGTTCGTAGAATAATTATGATTAATAGGCGCATACCTATATAGGGTACTTAATATA